>BSBM01000528.1:3720000-4379375 GCA_027924585.1 Larix kaempferi | reverse complement strand
GCTTCGTGCCCACGTATATTTAATTATTGTCTTTCCATCATTTGTTATTGTAGTTGTGTGACGTTATGGGATTGGCGTCTGTAACGTTAATAAAATAAATTGATAATTAGCAAGATTTTCTTAAGATATTGATACATGGCCTTAGTATGAAAAAAACGGTTTGAAATGGGATAGAGCTGGATTTGAATTATGGTATATTATAGAATGTGGTTTGTTGATAAGTTTTGTATAATTAACATAGATCCTTCTTAAAGGGGATCTATTAAGTGCAGAGAGGGATCAAATTTCTTGAAATGCAAACTATTTTTTAGAATGCAAATGTTGAGTATAGTTTTATATATATATGCAGTTGTAAATGTTTTAAATAACCTACATGTTGTTTTTTAATAATATTTTATGCTTATATTTTTTTTTTTATTTTTTATTTTATGAACCAACATGGATTTTTTTAGTTACTTTTAATTTAATTTTAATTTATTATTTTATGAGTTGATATGAACTTTTTAATTACTTTTTAGTTTTGGTAACATAACCATACTTTAATGATAACATTTCCCCATACTCAACTTTATAGGTAAAACAAAAACCCAATCACCTTCTAAACAAACATTTAAGTTATCTCCCCATAATCAACTCTATAGGTGAAACAAAAACCCAATCACCTTCTCAAAAAACATTTAACTTGCAATGACAACATTAGTGTTTGATATCAATCTTCTACCACAAATATAATTGGATGAAAACTAAACCCTTGAAAGGAAAATGAAAATCACTTTAAGCAAAAGTTTCCTATAAATCAAGTTAAGAGCATCTAACGTTAAGCTATTTCCATGAAAGCTAGGTCCCATTGAATACATCATCATAAATGTGTGTCTACCAAGTTTTTGATAAACAACAGTGTGTACAACATTAATATATGATCTCTAGATGAAAATATACAATATAATTTTATAAATATTAAAAATTTAATATAAATGTATTTTTCATTTCAAATTTATAACAATAACAATAATAATTTATTTTTAATTTACATAAATTATATTTAAAAATTTATTAAATTATAATAAATAAATAAAACCAATACTATTTATAGATAAAATAGATTTTATCAGTTAATACAACTAATAACTAGTTGTATAGCTCCAAGAAAATAAACAATTAAGCATTCAAATATGTAATATAAAGGAAGGACTTAAATTCCATAACGATGTAAATACACAACGAAAAAGGGTTAAATTGTACATATATGAAAATAAATAAATAAAATTTCTAAATTTTTTACTTTTTTATTTTCACTACAAATATATCAAATTTATTATATCTCGACGATACATGAACATAAATGGATTAGCTAATTTTATATGCACAAATATTTAAAATAAAGTAGAAAAACATTACATAAAATAATACCCTCGAAACCGAACTTGAAAAAGCAACTGGTCCACTGTAAATTATGATTCCATCAATAAAACTAGTTGTCTTACATCTCTATTTTTCAAAGCGCTCGACTCACTTCTGCAAAGAAGTATGTTCAAATAAATTGAAACTTAGTGTATTAAAATTGGTGAAAAAACAATATTTTCAACTCTGTATCATGATCCAATATATCTCTTTATTGCTATGTGACTATATGATACCATTTTCTTGTAGTTATAATGATTCAATATATGAGATTGGAAACTCTATTCAAGATAACTTGGTTATGGTTTTGAGTGTATAATCTTGCATCAAATACTTGAAAATTGAATTTTAAGAATTTTAATTTTAAAGTTTTATATTGAAATGTACAAGAATTAAATTTAGAGAGGGATTATGATCATTTGTTGTTGAAAACATTGTATTTTAAAAATAAGGAAACAAAGTAATAGGTATATTTTTATTATTTATATTAAAGTGATAAAAGCCTCTTTAAACAAAAATATTTCTTCATAACAAGAACTTTTTAGAAGATGTTGGATTTGTTAGGGAGGAAAGAACATATGACAAAGCGTATCCAACCTATAATAAGGAAGAGGAAAAGGATTAGAGAAATATTTTCAACGATGAAGCGATGATCTAGGGCCTAAAGAAATGATTTAAGACTTCAATATGATTTTCAATAGCAAAGCGAGTTAAGTGGAAATCCCATGACAACAAGTGGAATCACGAGGTCACCACTTAATGAAACGATGCCATAGCATCTTCATTCATGGGATATTAAAGAATACCCCTAATTTCATTAGATATTGATAAATACGACAAAATCCTTTTGTTGAACCCCCCTCCCAATACATATTTCCAATTAAATAAATAACTTATTTTTACAAGATAGTCACTATTTTTACAAGATACCCCTTTTTACACCCCCAATACCTATAAATCTCACATATCCTACTCCCCACCTCCAATACCTACAATACATTGACCTTATTTTTCACAATTTAAAAAATCCCCCTTTATGAATGAACATTATAAGATATTGGTCAACAAGGTGAATCCCCTGTGAATGGAACAAAGAACACACACATAGTTTAACATTATATAATTTTTGTGAGAAAATATTTGTTGAAATTTTAATTATTAATTGATTCTACAACCTCAAATATCATTAGTGCAATTGGATTGTGCGACAATGCAGACATGAAAACTTAAATTTTATATATTTTTTATTCTTAAAAGTTTAAATCCCTAAAGATATGTATAAATAATAGTATACATTATATTGCTTGTTAAATTAAGCTTTTAGATCCATATGAGTGATATTAACAATTTTAATTATAATTTTTATCTAAATTTTAACTTTAACTCAAGCCTAATTGCTCACAAAGATGGTGAATGGAAAACTTATTTTAGCCAATTTCTAAGTATAATTCATAGTTTAACCATAACTCAAACCTAATCACTAACAAAGGTTGTGTATAGAAATTTAGAAGCCACCTATTAAAAAAATTAGAGATTTTTATTTGTGTGACTTTGAGAGTGTCATTAATCCAAAATCATTTAGTTAAAAATAATAAATTTAGATATTTTTATTTATATGACTTTGAGATTGTCCTTAATCCAAAAACATTTAGTTAAAAAAAATTGGTATATATTATTATTTGTTTTTAATGTTAATATGATAAATTAAATTTAATAAATAAATATTAATCAAAGATATAAAAAATTCTTACCTAACCATGAAGCAAAAGGAAAAGTAAGTTGAAATTATAATTTTTTTAGATTTGGCATCACTTATATACAAAATTTAAGACTATCCCACCTTCTATCAAGTAAAATTATCTTCAACCATGATATATATGTTGTTTCCTTTATTTTCCCAAACTAAATAGGAAACGAAACAATATAATAGATCTTTCAAGTAAAATTATCTTCAACCATGATATATATGTTGTTTCCTTTATTTCCCCAAACTAAATAGGAAACGAAACAATATAATAGATCTTTCTTCCTTTAATGCCAATTTTAAATTTCACTCCCTTCATGCTTGGATGGGAAGGTTTGAAATTATCGGTGGAGAAAACTGCACTCTATGCAAAGGGTTGAAAGTTAAGTTTCTACAATGTTCTTCACCAAATAGTGACGGCAAGTTGGAAAAAAACCCACATAACACCTCGGGTCACTTCCTAAATAATGTGGACAACCATTAATCATGAGAAAATAGAGAATACATTTAGTTTAGTGTACTATAAGCCTTGTTTTTAGAAATACAGAGGAAGCCTATCAACATTCTATCAAACTTTTAAACTATTATTCTATCTAAACTTTTAAACTATTTTTTATCATAATATTTCTATTCTACTGGGAAATAGAAAATGAATTTATTCTCATTACTTATATCAAAGTGGTGAAAGCCTTACTAGACAATTTATTTCTTGATAGAAAAGATTTAGTAATTTTGATAAAAATAAAATTATTCTATTTGGAAATAAAAAATAAATGTGTTCTAATTACTTATCAAAGTGGTGAAAACTCTATTAGACAAAAATAATTCTTGATAGAAAAGATTTGTCTAAGAGTCAAAACCCTATAGATAGAATTATTTATTTTTCTATGAGCTATTGAATCCCTTGTGTTGTTGTTATTTTCATACCAGCGTGTGCAAAGATGCACCTACTAAGGGTTGTGATAAACTTAGTAGAGTCTTAATGGAAAAGAAAATAAACAAAACATAAATTAAACAACTAACTAATCATATATACAAACATTTTATCAAGCAAACAGAGAAAAATAATGCTCTTTCATTATGTAAAAAATGACATTGACAAGGATTTAATATCACCTCTGAGTTATAGTAGGAGAGGCCCTTGCAGTTTTATGAGGGAGGGTTCGCTTGGTATCCTTGCAATCCATGGTTCTCTAGCCACGCGTCATGTACACAATCTCCAGAAGGTTGAGAATGGAACACAAAGGGAGTTATGGTCTTGGAGATATTTTCGCAGAGTAACGGATTGAGTAATGTATGGAGAATGGGTGTTGAGTGATGGACCTTGATGGTTCATTTATAGGCACAACAGATAGATCTCAAATAAGGATAAGGATTTGATTTTTTAATTTTAATTTTTTGCTTTAATTTTTGGCTTTTGCCTCTAATTTTGTGCCTTTCACCTCTAATTTTGTGCCTTTCACTTTTTTATCAGTTTTCCAAATTAGGCTATCATAGGTGTCATGCCAAGTTTCTTCTTTTTGTTGAGTGATAAAAATGAGAAACATCCAAAAAAAAAGTCAAGGCATCAGTTGCTCATTCTTTAGATAATTGAGCAAATTAATTTTGTAAAATGGCCATTTTATGTGAGACTTTGGTTTTTTGGTTTTATTAAGGTAAAAATAATGGAAATGGAATGTGGTAATGGTGTATTGCTTTGATGGGGTTAATGACAAGGTAGGCAGACAAAATTTAGGTGTTAACAGATTGCCCCTTGATGTGTGAGGTCAGGATCTCATCGTATGGCCGACATACATTATAAGATATTCTATTCCAGTGTGATGGTGGGGTGGAGAATCGGGATTACATCAGAGGAGGTCACCCTTCAATGGGACTACAAGCGCCCTTACCTGCATATACAATATTCAATATGAATAAGGTGCATATAATCTTAAATATATGGACGAGGCGAGCATTCCCATGCTTGTATCAATGTCTCAAATTAAAAACTAGATGGAGGCCCAAAGGGGGCCTAATCAATACACAGATAAAGTGTTGTGTGCATCATAAATGTCCAAGACAGACTCAAATACGGAATGTACTCATGGTCCAACCATGACTTCTTTGAAGAACCAATACATCAAAACAATGACATTCATCCTGAATGTGGTTTACAACAACTAATGCTCTACTGGATCTGAAGGGCTCCAACAACTAGATGGACTCAACGATTGAAAGTCAGAATCATAGAGGTACATGGACTGCATATGAACGAATACTCTAGGAAGCTTATAATTGAAGGGCTTCCAAACATTATCTCCAATGCATCCCAGATATCCACATGAACATACAACTAGGGGGGTCCAAATATAATCCCCTATGTGCTAGAGTAAGGGGACATCTGGGGTCTTCGACCAATAACTGAAGGGACACATACCCTGTGTGATTCTCAACGATTCTATGATGGAGTTGGAGTCGATCATGTGAGAAAAAAACCTTCTAAGAGGCACTAAGGACTCCTCACAGAAGGTTTGTAGGAACTCATCACTAATGGTGATGAGGCCAAGGTACAGGGACCTCTAGGTTTATCCTCTAGAATATATGTGATGGTGTCAACAGAGGGAGACTTGCAACTACCAAGCAATGATGTTTCCTTGATAGAATATTTAGGGGTACAACAAAAGAGTGATATAATTGGACATGGAACTGAGACATTTTTGGGAGATACAAGGGCAACTGAGTAATAGGGACTCAAACTTCCTTTGTTCAAAGTATGATGGCATGGTTGACCTAGAAGCGTATGTGAAATTAATCCTGGAGAGGGGCACAATTGGGATACTAGGAAATATGACTGCAATGGGGGACACCTAGAGAGGTGGGTACTGATGACATCAGGGTGACTCATCGCAAAATACTCTGAACAAAGGTGACTAGGGATGTTTCTGTAAATAAGGGTCTATATGCAATCTACAGGGTTTCTAAGAAACACCATTTGGGCCTTCTTCATAGTTTAACAAGCTCAAAGAAGGAATAGAATTTTGCTCGAAACGTTACCGTCGTTTGGATTTTGACAAGCTCAAGACGGTGAATGCTCATTGGTGTTTTCATTTTTAGAGAGTTTGAAAACATGAAGAAGACTCAGTGAGTGGTATTTTTTCATAAGTTAGTCCCCAAAGCCCGGAAAAGCATAAAAGTATACAATGGAGAAATCTTCTAACCATAGTGTCTAGAGTATTCATTTTTCGTAATTAGTCCATTCGGTCCGAAAAATGGGTAACATGCATAGCGAATGGATTCCCTTTCGAATACTTTAATGAGCATAAAAGGAAGAAATTTTGCTCCGCAATATTTTCATTCTTTAAGGAGTTAGAAAAGAGCTTAAAAGAAACTCCATGTTGGGATTCCACTTACAAGGATTGTCCAATGAGTTGACAATGTTAATCGAATGCATGTAGCTTCATTTCTGGATGTCAAATTATGAGTTCTCACTATCCTATGGGGATACGACTGGCATGGGTGTCGAATGCAGGAGGTACTAAAATGGTCATCCATGTAAGGTAGGCTCTACTTTTGAGTAATGGCGAATGCAAAGAAGCTTGGGCTAGGCTACTTACTCGAACATGGGGAGTCTTATAGGCATAAAGGAAAAACTGGATCAATGCATCAAATACTCTGGAGGAGAAGATGAACTATATGCCAATTTGAAGTGTTGTACCTATAGGGAGCGGTTGTCGACTGAAACAAGTGGAGTTTAATGCAACCTGGACCTATACACATGGAAACAATACCTAAGTGTAAAAGGTGCACATGGAAATCAAACCAAATATACAACTGATATGTCACCTCGATAAATTGTTGAGACACACATGTGAAAAGCTGAGCAGGTTTAATGTCATATCCCCATGCTATGGGCATGGGGATTGTGATTATGGATCACATATGACTCGTATTTACACACCCACCCACCCACACACACACACACACACACACACACACACACACACACTGTGAAGAACCTTCAATAACTAATTAATGAAAATACACGAGATATTAGAAATAATAGAACTCAGAATCACATTTATATTGATCACGGGCCACTTCAAGGGGGAAACCTCCTTTGAGCAAACTAAACACAATTAACTTCACGGTGCCTTCATAGGCGTCAACACACACTTATATACTAAGTCTAGGTGCCAATACCATGGGTCAATACTATGTGTCAATACAAACCATGGGCTAATACAACCCATGGTCTAAGTCTATGTGCCAATACTATGAGTCAAAACCATGGGCCAATACAAACTATGGATCAACAAAACTATGGGCGACTTACAAAGCATATGCGCCAATAACAATAACACAGACTATGGATTAACAAATACTACAGGACGACTTACAAAGCATATGCGCCCAACAACAATATATTAACAAAGTAAAGACATGGGTTCCTAACATCCCCTCTCCCTTAGAAAAAGTTTTTTCCTCAAAGTTTTAGATGTGGAAATTGATGCAGAATCTGAAGGAGTAGGTCCCCTGTAGCATCCTCGGGTTGCATTCCGGGCCACTGGTGCCTTTTGAGTTTCAGGGAGGATTGCATGGAAGGCTGTAGACGAAGAAGAACCATATCAGCGACATGAAAAGTGCGTGCAGAATGGTGTTGATCGGCTTGTTGTTTCAGTCGAATTATTGCCATGTGAAGATTGTCCTGCAGAATGAGAAGAAGTTGATCATTGTTTCGAAGAATTGAGTCAATTGCCTGAACTGGGGAGCTACTGAAGGTGTATGGAAGAAGAACTGGTGGTGCCTATCTAGAGACTGCTTCATATGGTGTCCTTTTAGATGTGGTACTATACCACTAGAGAGCTTCCAGGAAATCCATAGAAATAGTTGTCCAAATCTGTGTAGGGATGGGCAAGGGTTCACGCAGTCCCGAAAGGAGGGTCGTTTCACCCTTGTTGACCTGGAAAGTATCACAATCAACCACCATCCGTTAAATTTTCATTTTCAATCCCTGCCAAAAGAAGTTACATTTTTCTTGGTCATACGTTTTGAGGAACCGAGAGTGCCCTGCTGATGAAGAAATAGGGAGTTCATAGAAGAGATAGGCCCGTTGAATAGATTGCAACCAATTTGGAACAAGCAGAGAAATAGCTGTAAGAGAAACTGGCTCATCAAATGTGCAAGAATGAGCATATTCCACCATATTTTCCTTACCCTTCTGGTAAGTGGTCGCATACTCATAACCCATGAGTTGGATCACCCATTTCAAGTGTGCTGGGGAGGAGACCCGTTGTTCCAGGAAAGTTTCCAAACTCTGGAAATCAGTCTTGATGCAGAAATAATTCCCCAATAGGGATGGATGCAACTTCTGTACTATATGCGAAATAGCCATCATGTCCTACTGAGATGTAGATGCGGCTAAATGCTTATCGGAAAGGTCTCGTGAAGGTGGCAAGCCCATTGGTGCAACAAAGACACCTGCATATCTATCCAAGGGAGTAGTGAAGACCATTGGTGGATGCATATGAAAGGAATGGAGATGAGCAATGACACCATGTGAATTCTTCTTAAGGATCTTTTCCAGGCGATGTGAATTGATGATGCAGAGAGACCCTGGTTGTAAGCCCAAAATTTTGTGTTGTGTCCCATTGGCTGAAAACTGCATCCAAAGTTCAAAAAAATCCCATAAGATGGGGCCAAGTGTGCGTAACCATTGAACGCCCAAAACCACATCACATCCGCCTAAGGACAAGGAAAACATGTCAAAGCGTATGTTGTAATCTTCCATAGAGATACACACATTGTGACACTTCCCCTTGCAAGGTAAGGTGCCCCCATTGGCAACCATGACTTCAAAGTTGGAGCAAGGATGGACAAAACAATCATCCTGTGTGGCAATCTGAGGGTCAATGAAGTTATGAGTGCTCCTGGAATCAATGAGTATGGTAAGAGGGAGCTTCTTGAAGTATCCCCTGACCCGCATTGTTTGTGGGGTTGTGATGCCAGTTACAGCATGGAGAGAGATCTCGGGTGGGTCATCTTGAGATGGGGTGTCAACAGGAGGGTGTTGAATGTCGACCCGAACATCTACTGTATATATACCTTCTTCACCAAGTTTTGAGGTAGGTGGAGAATCCACATTCAAGAGATAGAGCTTTTGTTGAACACATCTATGTCCCCGAGTGAATTTCTCATCACAATTATAACAAAGCCCTTTTTCTCAGGGTGTCTGCATCTCTATTTCAAACAAATGCTTGATAGGAGTTGGTTGAGGAGCAAGCGTGATGGGAGGTCGTTTGGAACCCATATTTCTGAAGGGAACATAGGTGGGTTTGGAGCATTGTTGAGCTGTGATCTTGTCCTCGGCCAGCTTAGCCAACCCTAGGACTTCCATAATTGTGTTGGGACAAAACATTTTGACCTCTGAGCGGATTTCATCCTTGAGACCACTGATAAAACAACTCCTGTAGAATTCACCAGACAATCCTTTTGTGTGATTGGCTAGTTTTTCAAATTTTGTCTGATACTCTCTCTTTGTGCCAGTTTGGTGAAGTTTAGTGAGTGCTCCTGTGAAGTCGTCAAAAGCACTAGGACCAAATCGTGGCAAAAGGAGCTGGCAAAAATCTGTCCAGTTTGGCTCGGGATGAGATTTGATGTACCAACGGTACCATTGAAGGGCTTCCTGTTCCAAATGAAAGGATGCAAGTGGAACTTTCTGGATATCAAAAGTATTATGCAGACTGAAATATTATTCTGCTCAGTATAGCCATCCAGTTGGATCAGTACCATTGAAGCGAGGAAAATCAAGCTTTGGCCCATGAAAATTGTTGGAAGAAGAGAATCCGATGGCTGCAAAAGATTCTGGCTGTCGGTTATTGTTCATGGCTAAGTACTGAAGATGGAGGCTGAGAATATTTTCATCCAGATCCTAGAGTTTGGCTTGGATGTCTGCAAGTGCTTCTTCCATGGTTTGTGCTCCTGCGCAGGTGACAAACATAACCAGGAGTTTTTTTTTTTTTTTTGGTTGACTGGGTAGAAAAACAAAAACAAAAACTGCTTCAATAAAGGAAAATATGGATTTGGGAAAAAATATGAAGGGTGATTGGGGTTTGACTAGGTTTTGGACAATGTCGAATAGACAGGGAAGCAAAACATGAGGATTTCAGAAGCGGGGTGAAAGAATGGGAAAATTTGGCAGAGGGGGACAAAGAAGCATAATTCGGAAAGGAACTCTGTGGTAAAATTTGAAGGTGATTGGGTGAAATCTGAGGAAGTTATGGCAAACCCTAAAATTACACAAATGTGGGATTTCGGGCTTTGAGAAGTGGAATTGGGGATAGGGTCCTTAGGAATGAAATATGCAGAATGGGATGACAGGGGTTCCCCAAAAATTTCAAGGTAAATAGAGTGAAAACAATAGAGATATGGAGAAATTTTGTTTTTTCTCAGACTGGAGTGGCTACGACTCAGAAGGGATCTAAAACAGATAGATCTGCAATGACGCGGAAGTGAGCGGAAACAGAGGGATCTGAAATGGCATCGAATGGATTGAAAATGGTTGGATCTGGAATAGCTTTCAGAATGGATCTGAACGGCTGGATCTGAAACGGCACAGCAGTGATTGACAACAGTTCAGCTGAAAATAGATATGGACCCCAGGTATGTGCAACATCCTAATAGTTAAAGGGTTTCACTCAGCCACCAATGATGTCTAATGGCTTGCGTATTGGGGCAGTACCCCTCACTCCACGGCTCAGGTAAAACTGATAATCGCTTTTCCATAAACGATAGCTCTTGCTTCACCTCACGGGTGGGAACTAGTCAATCAGGCAGGGGTCATTGCCCTTTTCGTTGGCAGGTCCTCTCAATGAGCCAGCTACTTCATGGTTCCTGTGGTACTCCTCACAATGAGTTTTAGGGATTATTCCCAAGTACTTCCCACAGCTAAGCAGATGGGGATTAGTCCAAAATCTGAACCAGCAACAAATGCGAAAAAAAAAATTGGCAGAAATTTCACCCAGTGAACCCAAGAAAGTGCTCTGATACCAGATGTGAAGAATCCACAATAATTAATTAATGCAAATACACAAGATATCAGAAATAATAGAACTCAGAATCACTTTTATATTGATCACGGGCCACTTTGAGGGGGCAACCTCCTTTGAGCAAGCTCAATACAATTAACTTCACGGTGCCTTCATAGGCCTCAACACACACTTATATACTAAGTCTAGGCGCCAATACCATGGGTCAATACTATGTGTCAATACAAACCATGGGTTAATACAACCCATGGGCTAAGTCTAGGTGCCAATACTATGAGTCAAAACCATGGGCCAATACAAACTATGGATCAAAAAAACTATGGGCGACTTACAAAGCATATGCGCCAATAACAATAACACAGACTATGGATCAACAAATAATACAGGACGACTTACAAAGCATATGCGTCCAACAACAATATACTAACAAAGTAAAGACATGGGTTCCTAACACACACATATATATATGCACGTGGATGCACTTTTTATGTATTTTTTTATGTTGATGAGCCTTTTATGTGATAAGATGCCTATATGATATCTATGTATATGTGAATGGAAAAATATATGATGATTCATGCTTTATTATTTACTTACTATATGCAGTGATTGATATGCCATTCTAAAACATCATTATCCATTTGGTCTGCAACACTATTTGACTTCATGGGACACGTGTGAATGTAATGAATTCAAAGTGTCTAACCAATTGTTTAGTGCCCAGGAAATTTCTAAAAAGGAAAAGGATTTCGTACCTGGTAATAGTTGTTGAGTTGGGAAACAAGGAGTTGGGAGTCTAAAAACACACAAAGGTGACTAATTTCCATTTGGAGGGTAGCGATTAAGAGATCAGTCACGGCATCGTACTCAGCCTAGTTGTTGGTGGCAGCACCAATACACACTCCATCGAGGTGGATCAATTCGTGTGATGGGAAATATAATACCCAAGCTATTGAGGTTAGGTTAGGATACCATCTAATTGCACCGTCAGAGAAACCGACATAGATCGAGGGAGTGGGATCCATCTGGTATCAATCAAGGAAGCAAAATGTAAGGCTTGACAGGTTAAAAGAAGGGAAAAACAAAAAGAAAGAAACCTATACAACTCAAATCGAAGGCTCTGGTGGGTTCAGGGGTAAAACCTCCTGAGGTACAACCCGTTACGAGCTTTGGTCAAGGTTCATCCTTCGAAATTGGCGACGAAGTATGCCCCCTTTCCGAGGCAGGTTTTAAAAATGTATGGGCCTTACCAGAGGCTGGGTGGGTGCCCCCAACATGACTTCCAGAGGCTGGGTGGGTGATTTCAATATGATTTACAGTGACTGAGTGATTTCTCCCAACATGACCACCAGAGGTTGGGTAGGTGCCCCCAACATGACTTCCAGAGGCTAGGTGGCTGACCCCTTGCTTTGGCATCTTCTTCCTATTCTTCTTCCTTCTATTCTGTTTAGACTGTAGGTTACTAGTATTAATACTTTCACCACATGAGATATAAGGAGGAGGAGAAGTTGTTACTGGCGAAGCAGGCATAGGTTCTGATGCTTTTGATGTGAGGTTCTTACTTAAGAAGCATCAGGAGCATGCAAGGCATTCGGAGTGGAAAACAACCAAACCGATAGCCTTATAGTGAATCCCAGAAGATTCAAGGTAGCCATTAAGGGAGTACCAATGTTCCCAATGAATGGAAAAGCACAAGGAGCCCCTTGAACATGGGTTCCTTGATTGGTTCCCACTTGGATGTTATCCATAATTTTCGACTCAATGGGCCATAAATCTCTAAGCCCAACTAAAAACAAGCATCACAAAGAGCACACCACTAAAAATGTCCTACAGTGATCAAAACCAGGAAAACACAGCTAATACTCTCAGAAGCAAGTATGGGATGATGAGGGCCCAGAACAAACCAATAGAGTATCGATGGTCAGTTACACGACGTCCAATGGAGGTCCTATGGGTTTAAGCATTTGAATCACCAAATCTCCCTCTTGGGATTACTGCAAAGGGTTACCTTCTGTGTCTGTTCGAGGTGTAGTGGAATTATCCTTCCACTATACCTGTGAAGAGCCATAGGGTTAAGATACTAAGGATACCACAAATACGAAAATACCTGGGGGAACAGTCGTCAACCTAGCCAAGACGCATGGGCAGGGTAGCAAAGCTCAAAATCCAAAATCACTTAAAAGTACTAGTGGACCCCCATACGCGAATCAGCTCTAGTTTATGTTTGAAAGGAAAGTGAAGGGGTATCCTCAGCAGTTCCAGTTGCACATGGCCTCGTGCTTAGCTCTGGTTTGAGTAGAGCATTCCCAAAATATTTTGATATAAGTGGGTTTACCTAAGAGATTGTCTTACTACGATTATTGAGCAATGAAACCGATTTCGGGCAGTTTAAGGTGATTTACCCCAAAATCCTAGCCTAAGTTAGTTGATGTCGTGTCAAACCTAAAAAGAAAAAGTTGCTAATTAATTTTATTAAATTTTATTTTTAGAGGCTACTTTTTACTCAAGAAGGGTAGTGAAGTGTGTGGAATGGTTTATGATAAAAAACAAAGTGTGTACAAATGATGCTTTTAAAACTTCACAAAGACACTTTTTGTTTTTTTTGTTTATTTTTTTCAAAACAAGAAATAGGAAATCCTAAGCATAAGCATTTTTTTCAATTTATTTTTTATTTCCAAAGAAAATAGCAAAATAATCTATCCTACTTCGAAACAAATAATCACAAATCTTACAACTATGCTACCACTTTTCAAATTTTGATCTTTCCTTCTACTTTGCAAAACAAAGTGAATCTGAAAAAGGAAACAAGCAAGATCTAAAAAGAGTGTGGGTAAAGATGAAAAACCTAAAGGCTTAAACCAAACAAATCAACAGACTTGACCTACAGAGTTGTTCAAATGAAAATATCTAAATTTGGAACGAGATGTAAAAGAAAAAGGGAAAACGGATGCAAGGACCGGGAAAAACAAACCAAGAGGCTGCTCCTAAGCATCAAAACCCAAGAAAAACATCTGCCAAACAAATAGGGTAGGAAAGCAAACCAAGGAAACTCTATCGCCACACAAACTCAAAGGAAAAGCTATCCAAAAGGCTTCAACCAACTCAGACTGACCTGAACAGGATTTCATAAGGTATCCAGACTATCAAACCTTTCAAAAACCACCCAAAAAACTCAAACTAGGATCAAAACCCTAAAAAAAATACAAGACTTAGTAAAAGTGCGCAAGTATTGCAACAGACAAGAAGCGTTGAGTGCACAGGTCTCTATTAAGGCAACATGCGTCTAGGGAAAAAAGTGCACTACCGTACCTAGTAGAGAGTCGTGCACAACTTGAAAAGGCCTAAAAAAAAGAAAAGACACCTAAAATAAGTGTTGAAGCAAGTGAAGTAATCCAAAGGAACTTTCAAGAGGTTAAACAAGACTC
Source organism: Larix kaempferi (assembly GCA_027924585.1). NCBI lineage: Eukaryota > Viridiplantae > Streptophyta > Pinopsida > Pinales > Pinaceae > Larix > Larix kaempferi. The sequence goes on along the minus strand of BSBM01000528.1, from coordinate 4,364,781 downwards.
AAAGAAGACAAAGATGTCTCAGTAACAGTCAGAGAAGCAAGGAAAATGTCAAAAGTAGACCCAACAACCTAGAAACCAAAACCTAGTGGAAGGCTTAGACCTACAGGAAAGATGCGCTTCTGTCTGGTATAACAACCAATGCCTGCAACACAAAATGCACGACTATGTTTCAAGGAAACTAGTGCACAAGGAAGAAAGTGTGCTTTTGTATGCACAGAAGACCAGCACACAGGGACTTAAAGCAATAAACAAAGCTTTTCTTAGTCAAACTGAAATGAATCAATACAAAAAGGAAAATCAAAGTAACCTATAAGAACCTCTTAGAAAACCAACAGACTGTAAAAACTGAAAGAAAACCTAGACAAGGTTCCCAGAGCGCAAACAATTGGTGCTCCCTAGCATAGTCGCCAGTTTTGTTGTGCAGGAATATACCCTATAGTGGGGGAGATGACACTACCAACTTACATGGGGTGAAAGGTAAATACATTATGCTTTTCACTAATTACTATGAATGAAATGAGATTAGGATTCTGAAAATAGTACCTTTTTAACGATGGTTGGTCCTAGCTTTTGCCCAATCTTCCACATTAATGTACCTGCAAAACAAATCAACCTTCCTCAGCGTATCTTGACTGTAAAATATATAATGAAATTTAAAGCAATTTAACATTAATCACAATCAGATATTCAATAAAATAGACATTCCATTGGGACGGGAAGGGTATTTCCACCTTTTATTGTCAAAGAAATGTGGTGAAGTACATATATACCTCATTTGTCCAAACACTTCTGCAACCGACTCCTGGGCTCCTGCTCCTCACAATGACTTAGAAAATCCTTCAGCGTAACAGTAGCTTCTTCTTCATTGGCCCCTTCATCATGGATTCCCCTTGTATTTATGGCCCAAGGTTGGAAGTTAGATTCACGAGGCAGTTGAATTGGGGTGTTGGGGGAGTTACCATACCAAACTCAACTAATCCCAATTTGTAATCTTAATATATTTTTCAATTTCATCTTAATATGTGCGTGATTATGAAACTGGGGGACTTGCGCATGGTGTGCAGCTAGGTCTCTCAGCAACTCGCACATACAAATTTTCATAAATGTGCATGGGTTGTCTATAGTGGAATATGCATACTTTTAGGAATGTGTGCGGGTTGTCTATAGTGGAACCTCCATACTTTTAGGAATGTGCGTGGGTTGACAATTATAAGAGTAGTGCATTTCCAATGAAACATACAAAAAAATATAATTTTCAGTTGAAGATGTAAGATCTCAATATCAAATCATCTAAGGTGAATCTAGCTCTTCCATCCATAATGTCCTTTTATGTGACTGACAAGGCAATGTGATGACGGACGAAGAAGTGTAGATTTGACCTATAACATACACCCTCAAAGTTTAATGATACACTCAAGAGATGATGTGTGGTGATTCCTGGTAACATTATTAGACCTAGATTCCTGCAAGCTTCTTTTAGTGCCTACTAAGGCCTAGGTTCCTTCCCCGACCATGTCTATGCTTCCATGATCCAATCCTAGTACTAAAAACCTTCTAATGGAGCCCGTAACCCCTCCCAGATTCCATAGATACCACCAAAGGCTTGAACACTTGGATACTAGGTATTGAAAACCTCCTATTGGCACCAATATACCCACTTCAAGTCCATGGGTACCTTGGAAAGGTCCTCTATGATGGCTCAATGTGTCGTTCATGGACTTAGATGCATCTTTACTTCCTTTGGGACCTAAGGCCCAAGTTTACTCCCTTGACCATGTTTAAAACCCCAATACAATGCATACCTAGTGCATACATTTTTTTAATGCTACCCATATCCCCATTTGGAGGCCATAAATACCCTCAAGAATTCATCTATGGTTGTTCAAGGAATCATTCCAAAACCTTGATCCCTATAGTATACTTTATAAGAGCCTAATTCCTGAGCTTCCTTTACCAACCATGGTTAACACTTAGGCACCCATCCCCGGTGCTCACAAACTGATAATGGTACCCATATACACCCTCAAAAATCAATGTTACACTCAAGAGACTATGTGTGGTGGTTTCTAGTAATCATCCAACTGGGGCTCTCAGACTACTTCCAACGATCTACCAGTGGTTTTCAGTCTGTTACTTGCAATATGACCATGGCTCTCATTCTGTTTCGTGTAGTCCAACCGCCGCTATTCACCCCTTTTCCCGCGGTCCGCCTGCGGCTTTCAACCATTTTCCTGCTATCCGCCTACGACTTTTTCCCTTTTTCCCGCGGTCCGCTTGCAGCTTTCAGACATTTTCTTGCTATCTGCTTGAGACTTTCGGCCTTTTTCCTGCGGTCCGCCTGCAGTTTTCAGCCATTTTCCTGCTATCCGCCAGCAACTTTTGGCCTTCTTCCCGTGTTCCGCCTGCGTCTTTCAGCCATATTCCCGCAATCTACCCACGACTATAGACCTGTTTCCTGCGGTCTGACCACGCAGATTTGCCACAGACCCGCAGTCTATTTTCTGCACTTTTTCCCTATTTGAACACAATACTTTGCTACAATATTTTTTGCACCTGCATAGCCATCTGTCCTATCTGCAACGTTACTTCCCTACAGCCTATTTTCTGCAATATTATTTCTATTACATTTACAGAATTTTTTTAATTTCAGCATTTTAATTGAAAAGAGAAAATTTTGCATTTCAAAGTTTAATTTTTGCATTGATATTTTTATTTAGAAAGTTGCCCACCTTGTGGCACTTTTACTTGGGTTCATCATCTCACATGCATACACTCTGTCACCCAATTCAAGTGAGACCTAAAATACTACTTAACACAACCAACATTCTAACCCCACTTGGGGAGCACATAAGAATCTTGTAGTTAGGTAGGATCGGGGGGATAGGCATCCAAATAACACCCCTCGGTTGCTTACACTTGAGACATACTTGTTGTCCATTAGGGAACCAAAATCCCCTAGTACTTTTTGGCACGGTCACAACCAGTTTATCAGAGGGCCTCTCCCCTAGGAGGGTTGAAGTAGCCAGACTGGTTTCGGAAGCCTAAGTGGAATACCGCACTCCATTCAGTAACCGAAGGATACCTTTCATAGTTCTCGGTGTATCACCCGTATGGGGATATAGCGGCGATAGAACCAAACTGCAAATTCACCTTTTCGGGACGTGTCATGAACGGGGTATCTTAGTTGCCTTTCTTCTAGGATTGACTACCCGGTGTCCCTCCTGATAGGAGGATATCTTTAGCCACTTGGCTCTACTATCCATATTGTCTGACTTGGATTTCATCACCTTGTAGAGGATATGTATGGTTGAGTCAGAATACTATTTAGCTAGGTGTTTGCATGCTCCCTTACCTCCTTTTGGTCTAGCGAGTCCACTATTTTTATTTCCTAGGAAACCTGCTGCTTGTTGGTATTCTGACCATTTCTGTTGATACTCCACTTATTGTAGCACATCTATTACAGTAAGTGTTTTGAGTTGGTTGTTGGCCTGAGTGCCATATTTTTTGCGCTCTCCTTCTACACACTCGGTTGTATTAGGGTTTTTGAGTTGTTTTTCACTCAACACAACTCCCAGATATTTGACACCATCTATCACCATTGAGTCCCAGAGACATTCTCAGCGCCTCCAGGGCGAGCCCCCGCAGCACGGTTCACTTGACATCACCCATCATAGACATAGATCTTCATCACTTGATACCACTCATCATAGATCTCGAGCTTTGTCACTTGAATCCACTCCTCAATGGCATAGAACTCCATCACCCGATCTAGACACCCCTTATTTTACCTCTGATTCAGAGGAAGAGTCCGAGAACCCCACTTACACTGCACCAACCAGCCCCATGGCTGGCATGAATTCCAACCCTTTCTTTGTAGGGACCATCGGTGGAGCTTCCACCACCACACCGGCTACCACACCCTCTTTGGGTATGCCCTCAATAGGGCCCACATCTACCATTCCGATCATTGTACCCATTTCAGTAGCTAGCATACCTATCCCAACTCCATCAGTGACTCACACTACCCTTGGTGGTGCAGGACGGTCCCATACCACCTTCGTTTCTCCACCTGGGGGAAACATCCCCAACCCGAACCCAATTCCTCCACTTGGGGGCATTGGCCCCAACGTGGTCCCAACCACCAGTATGTCACATCCTTCTACTAGTTTTATATTCATGGCTAGTCTCAACCTTCCTGACCTGGCCAGACTAACTAACAACCCCATCAGACACGACTTTGCGTGGCCTCACATGCCCACCAAGCTCCCATCAGACATCCTGAAGTTTGAGAGCAAGGCATGTGAGGACCCCCAGAACCATATTATGTCCTTCCACCTATGGTGTTCCTCAAACTCCATAGTATATGACTCCATCCGACTCCATCTATTACAGTGCACCCTCACTGGCTCTGCAGCTAAGTGGTACATTGAGTAGCCCCATGGGACCCATGCCACCTTTACTTCCCTTGCCTCAACCTTCCTACAATTCTTTTAGTTACCTGTCCACTATGACATGGGAGTTGAGATCCTACTGTCTTGCAGACAGAACATGGCCACCCACATCGCTCACCACATTCATGAGTGGCATCGACGTCGCAGCCTTTTCAAAATCAAGTTAGATGACTGTATCTTCTTATATTGGTTTCTAAAATCTCTCCTTCCTGTCATTTCCAAGGATGTGGCATCCTAGCGACCCCAGTCTGAAGAAGAGGCCATCCTCAAAGCCCATCAATTTGACCTTATTTACACCCAGTCTAGTTACCTATATTCCATCATCCCTGATGCCCCTCGCAGTGATTCCTCCCGGCACAATGTGCTGGGGGGCATCCCATGCCGCAGATGGCATCATTGGCCATATAGCCTCACATAACTAGCCATTTTCCATAGCACGTCCTAGCCTTGGCCCCAAACTTTCGCGGGCTACATCCCAATCCAGAGCAACCAATTCGTATGCCCCCATGACACATCATCACCATTCTCACGGACCCTCATGTCCACCTAAGTGCTTTGGTCTTGCATCCCCCGCTTATGCCCCCCCGATTGCACCTTAGCCATATTACCACCCGTAGGCCGCTCCAGCTCCTGTATCCTCTCAAGCCCCACCTTCTTATTACCCACCACAAGCAGCCCCTGCGGGAAACCCGCAACCCGTCGCATAAGCATATCAGCAACCCCCACAAGGTTCAACACTTGCACCGCCTCCACCTACTTATTATCTACTGCAGCTTACTCCCACACCTACACAACCCCAGAACCCACTTGCCACCCAAGGGCAAGTGTATGCGCAATAGAATCCACAACCCAACCAAAATAACCAACGCCAACAAGGCCAGCAAAACCACGGCAAAGGCCGTAACCGTGGGAACAACCCCCCTCCATACCAAGCCGGTCAACCTCCCAATCCTCCAAACAACAATAACGTGGCACCTTCCAACCAAAACCCTGACCGGCCACCCAAGCAAGCCAAAAATCCTAATTGCAAACAAACCATCCTTGTTCTATTTGCAAGGTATATGGCCACTACACACACACTTACCCACATTTGGAGTTGACTTGGTAACTCTGCACTGATGATGCCCACCGCCAAGGGCATGCGGCTCCTTAGGCGCCGCCCAACCCCCCCATCATGTCAGAATCAACCCTTAGTGTTACAAAATCCTTTGCCCACCCAAGGCGTAGTGAACACTCAGTCGTTGGCTCCCCCTCAAGGAAACGCGCCACCACAACAGTAGATCACTTATGCCGCTCTTGATCAACCCATGATAGCCTAAGGTACCCATCACTTGTTAATGATGTCATCCGTCAATGTCAACCTTCAAAATCGTCGGAACCAATATGGCTCCACCCCTGAAGCCCCTCGCTTCCCACTTCGTCGCATCAACAATAACCCCAATGCTCGCGCTGCATCAAATTACAACATTGTAGATGACTTAGCCCAGTCCCCTGCAGCCATGTCTGCATTAGAGGTCTTAAAAAACTGTCCAACACAGTGCAAGACTTTGCTTTCATCCATTGGTGCTATTGACCCAAATGATTCATGAATGATGGCCTTCGATTTGAGCCAATCCGAACCATGCCTACCTTCCACTTTAGCATTCCAAGTTTTTGTATCTATTCGGAATCTTGTCATCCATCAGTGCATCATCAATGAAGGTGCCTCTACATGCGTTATGTCCACATTCATTTGGCAGAAGTTGGGATCCCCTACACTCCAACAGTCCACCACTGCGTTGCGAGCCTATGACGACCGTTCGGCTCAACCCCAAGGCCTCTTATCTAATGTCCCCATTCAGTTGGATGGTAAAACAATGCTTATTGACATAGAGGTCATCAACACCCAACTTGATTATAATCTCTTACTTGGCCGCAGTTACATGTATGCCATGCGGGCGGTTGCCTTATTGGTTTTTCATACCATGATGTTCCCCCACGACGGACGCGTGGTTAAAGTTGACCAACTCACCTATTACAATCCCAATGCCCCCGCTACACCCGAAAACGTTCTCCCCATGATTGAACAACCTGTTAGTGGTGAATCTATCTCTTTGGTTTCCTCAGTGGGACCCAGAGTTTACTTAGATACGCCAATGACCTCAACATTCCAGGCCATTCCACCCCCGTCACCCACGACCGAAGTATCTGACTTATGTACCCTTTCCCACAATACACCAACACCCAACCATCAACCACCCTTGGTACCCCAACCACTATTGGTACCTAGTCATGTTGGTGTTACACCCATCCATACAATTCCCTTCCTATTTCCCCCTTCGGGAGTAGTAAGCGCCCCAGTTATGGCTACCCTCAGCCTCCCTGGTTGAACCTTAGGATTACCTGTATGGTACATTACACCTTCCGTTACCCCTCCGACACCAAATGTCATCCTACAACCGGTGCAACCCATCACCACTACTAGTCAACCACCTCCCGGTGTCGCTACCCCCTTCATCATCCACTAATCCATCCCCTGTTACCAAGCACACTGGGGGCAGAGGCCCACAACCATACACTGCTTTTTCCCCACCTAAACCAGTTAAGAATACCCCCATGTTTCGTGCTCCTCCCAAATGCATATTGTGTGATGAGTTATGCCATGCTACCCATCAATGTCCACAATTACCCGCATTATAAGAACACATGCAAATGCTTGATGATGACCCCAACATCTCGATTGTTCAACTTGACCAAACCCCTAAACCTCCTGATAAATCACTGTGTACCAACCACCCTTGTGCAATATGCAGTATTTGCGACCATTACTCACATCACTACCTAGATCTCCCAGATTATAGAGCAGCTCTCTATGAGATGAATAATTTGGACCTTGAGACGGCGCCCCCCACCATTGAGGAGATCCACCACCCAGTATCCCCCTCATCCGGAGAGATTAATACCATTTATATGATCTCTTCTACTACCATTCGCTCATCAACCAATTTTACCACTCAAAGTTTCCACAATGATGAGGAGATTCTAGAGGCTCTTACTGCCCCCCGATTACCCCTGGGAGGATATGCACCATCGTTCATATTTCCTCCCGGAGGCCTCCTCCTCCACCACAGCCACCCAATTCTCAATTGAGTCCAAAGATTTATTTCCTTCCAAAGTTGATTGGTTTAAAGACCGCATTCCTACCCACAACACCTTTGAGGAAGGTAAAATCGCCAACATCTCATCTGTCATCAATATTGATATCTCTGCCCCAAGCGGTGCTCCTGAAATCATTTCGCTAGGAGCTTCTTGCACTGAGCACAAGATCGGAGAGTACAAGAAACTTTTCCAAGAATTTCGCGATGTCTTTGCCTGGTCCTATACCGAAATGCCTGGTCTTGATCCCGCTATTATAGAGCATCACATTGACATGTGGCTAGATGTACCCCCCATTCGCTAGAAACAACGCCCCATTCATCCATCAAAGCTCCCCGCCATTAAAGCAAAGATTGAAAAACTTCGCACAACCGGATTCATTTATCCTATTGCATACACCACTTGGGTTTCTAACCTTGTCCCTGTCAACAAGAAATAAGGCACCATTAGAGTATGTACTGACTTCCACGATTTAAACCGATCCTATCCCAAAAACAACTTCCCCATGCCATTTATTGACCAACTCATCGATGCGTGTGTGGGGCATGAAGTCCTATCTTTCATGGATGGTTTTTTCAGATACAACCAGATTCATATCCACAAGGAAGATCAGTACAAGACTGCCTTTACCACCCCATGGGGCACCTTTTCCTATTGTGTCATGCCTTTTGGCCTTAAAAATTCTGGTGCCACCTTCCAACGGGCCATGACCTATTATTTTCACGACTTGGTCCATATCCTCCTAGTCTATCTTGACGATCTTACAGCTCGTTTCCAGAAACGATCAGACCACCTTAACGACCTCCGGCAAGTCTTTCTGCATTGTCGCAAATATCAAATCGACTTGAACCCACTTAAGTGTGTCTTTTGCGTTCTGGTAGGCCAGTTGTTGGGTTTCATTGTTTCCCATAAAGGAATCGTTGTTGATCCCCTGAAAGTCCAAGCCATCATAGACCTTCCCACTCCTAGCATGCTCCGGAAGCTCTAGAGTTTGTAGGGAAAATCTAATTTTCTCCGACACTTCGTTCCTGATTATGCCACCACCAATCATGGTTTCTTACACCTACTTCGTACCCACATACCCTTTGTTTGGGATGATCAGGTGCAAGCTGCATTCGAAGCCCTTAAGAAATCTCTCACGTAAGCCCCTTTAATCTCCCCTCCGGATTTCTCTCAGGACTTCATCCTTTACGTCTCGGCATCCGACCATGCTGTGTTAGGAGTTTTGGTTCAAGAAGACGTTGCTCGCTAGGAGCATGTTATTTATTACGTCAGTCAGACATTATCTGGACCACCCCTACATTACCCATATGAGGAAAGACTGGCTCTTACCGTCGTCCATAAGCCCATCATTCAAACCAATACATATGTGCTCCACAATCACAAACCCCATGCACATAGCATGGGGGAAGGTCATTAACCCTGCTCACGTTTTCACATTTGCGATCTCAACCATTTTTGAGGTGACATATCACTTGTATATTTGATTTTATACACCTAGTTATTTCCTTTGACCATTCCAGAGTCCTTATGACCTCTATTTTTCGCACCATTTGCACTGTCGAATTCATATTTCCATGCCCGTGATGATGCTTGAGATCATTTCTCGCTCTCACCAAAAACTTTCGGGCATTTTTTCCATGCCCCACGCCATCTCAATTTACGTGCCACATCAGCCGTTGTCCATTTTTAGCATTCCTTATATCACCGGATTCATTTTTCTGAACCCGTGATGACGCTTGAGATCATTTCTCGCTCTCACCCTCAGATTTTTCAGGTATTTTTTCCAAAACTCCCCCTATTTCCTTGGTTTGCATGCCACCTTGGCCTTTCTCCATTTTTGACACTTTTTATATCGCTAGATTGGGTTTTCTGAGCACGTGACGATGCTTGAGATCATTTCTTGCTCTCACCAGGTACAATTTCAACATTGTGTCCTGACACCTTGCTGCCTCGGTGTGTGCACCACATCGACCGCCATCAGATTGTTCCACATTTTTACATGAGCCATTCACTCCATTCATTCTGCAATTATTTCATTATTTTTCCACCATTCATCACCCCCGCAAGGAGGCCCACCAGTGTTCCCCTCCACCCTCGTTCTTGGTTCTCATCGATGTTCCTTGATTGAGCACTTTCACCTTGCCTGACCATTCCTTTTGTTCGGTATAATTTTATCCCTTTTTCAGGCCGGACAAGTCCTTTACGAAAAAGGCACTTAGGGAGTTTCTATTAAGCTCTTTTCTGACTCCTAAAACAATGAAAATATTTCCGAGCAATCTTGCTTCCTTTCATGCTTGTTAAAGTACCTGAAAGGGCGTCTATCTAGTATAAGTTTAACCCTTTTCCGGACCTGGTAGACGAATTACGAAAAAAAAATACTCTAGTCACACCGGCTAGAAGAGTTCTTCATTGCATCCTTTTATGCTTCTTCGGGCCTTGGAGACTAAGACACGAAAAAGCACCCCCTGGAGTCTTCTTATTGTGTTCAGACTCTCTAAAATTGAAAGCAACCACGAGCACGCACCGTCCTAGGCTCATACAAATCCACGTGATGGTACCATTCAATTATTTCAGAGTCTTCTTATCGCTTTCAGACTCCTTAAAATTGAAAGCAATCACGAGCATGAACTGTCCTGGGCTCGTATAAATCCACATGATAGTACCTTTTTTAACACACTTCTTCTCATTCCTTAACCTATGAAGAAGTCCCCCTAGTGCCTCTCAGCACCATGATCGATCATCTTGGCAATGCCCCTAATAAGGTCACCTTTGTTCAGAGTATTCTGTAGTCTCCTGCCATCTTACACCAACTTGAGTATCACTCATCCCAGTCACTATCCTTGATCCATTACAGCTACGATCCCTTTTCCCACCAGTCAATTTCATATGTTGTCCGATCATCCCCACCATCATACTCTAAACAAAGAAAGTTTGAGTCCACCCACTCTACTTTCCCAGTTATCCCACATCCCCACAGTATGTCCACCCTACCATCAGTACTCTCACACTTCGATTCCCCACCTTGTGCTCCTATCAAGGAAACATCATTGCCTTGCGAGTTGCAGGTCTCCCTCTATTGACGACAACCCATCTATTCCAGAGGATATACCTAGAGGTCCCTGTGCCTTGGACCCATCACCATCTGTGGTGAGTGACTACGAACCATTTTGAGAGGAGTCATCAGTGCCTCTCCGAGTGGTTGTTTCTCACATGCTTGACTTCAACACCTTGATTGCATCATTGAGAATCACGTAGGGTATATATCCCTTCAGTTATTGGTCAAAGAGCCCAGATTTCCCCCGACTCTAGCACCTTGGTAAGTCCCTTTGGAACACCCAGTTATATGTTCCTGTGGATGTCCGGGTTGTGTTGGCACTTGTATTTGGAAGCCATCCAATTATATGCTTCCTTGAGTACCTAGTTTAATTCCAGTTCAGTGTACCATTGAGGGTATGACCCCCCGTCACTATGATCCCGCAGTTCATCAGTTCCTCTGGTACCACACTCAGCAACACTATTGTTATACCAGTGTATCAGTTCTTCAGCTCAGACATGGTCAGCCTAGCAGTACGTCCTAGATTCTATGTCCCCTCTGGACCCTTATGATGTACACAGTGGTTCTCCATGTATCCTTCAGGTCCCCCATTTTTGGGCCTCATTGTTATTTTTTATATATATCTTGATACGCGCATGGGAATGCTCGCCTCATCCATATATTGAGATTCTTCCTCATTCATTATTTGAGGCCATGTATATTTTAGGTCCCCATTCTTTGGATCCCATTGTTATTATTATAGATCCTGATACGAGCATGGGAATGCCTGCCTCGTCCATATGTTGCAATTATTCCTCATTCACTATTGAGGTCATGCACTTTTAGTTTTTGCAGTTTGTTTGGGACCGTTGTTCCGAGCTCTAGTTCGTTTCTTTTCCTCTACACATCTCAGGAAAACCATAAAATACTTATGATGTCTATCGGCCATATGATGAGCTCCTTCCCTCACACATCAGGGGGCAATTTGTTAACACCCAAAAAGTGCTCACTACCTCACCTACCCCATTACATGATTCATTGGTCCATATTTCCTACCATATTTTCCTCCAAAACCTCAAAAAACCATTAAAAAGCCTCCAAAAGGCTAAAAAAACATTAAAAAGCCTCTAAAAGGCCAAAAACCTCATTTTCCCCCCAAAATAAGTTAAATTCCTCCAAAAATAGAAAAAACCCTCTAAAAAGGGAATAAAAAAGAGGGAAAAAAGGATGCAAAATCCCTATACAGCTGACCTAAACCATATGGTTCCCAAAACCATGGGTCAGCACTCCACCACTAAAAACCTATAAATAGGTGATGGAGGCTCCCCATTTTTCATCCGCAATCATTCCTATCCTCACTCTGCCAAAAATTCTCACGAAACCCTAGATCTCCCTTTGGAGCTACTTTCCACTTGAGAACCCCATTTGGCCCCATTTCCAAAACACTTTTGAAAGAAGGAGAAGGAACAACACTGGAGCTTGGAAGCAACCCTCTTGGACTGCTGCAAAGGCTCCACAAACCTCTACATTTAAGGAGGCCCTTCTCCTTAGTAGGTGCTCATTTGCAGAAGCTGAGAACCCCATTTGGCCCCATTTCAAAAACACTTTTGGAAGAAGGAGAAGGAACAACACTAGAGCTTGGAAGCAACCCTCTTGGACTGCTGCAAAGGCTCCACCAACCTCTACATATGAGGTAATTTTTAATACAAAAAGAGAGATCTTCACCATGTTTTCATGTTTTGTTATTTATGTTAATGCTCATGCTAGGTTAAATTGCATACTGTTTTACTACTTTTATTTACTGTTTATTGAACTGCTACTAAGGAGGCCCTTCTCCTTAGTAGGTGCTCATTTGCACAAGCTAGGGTGAAAACCCTAGCTACATTCTTAACTACTTTCTTCCACTCCTCCTTCAATTCCTAGATATGTGTTAATGGGTTCTAAAGTTCCTCATTTCATGGTCTACCTTTTACCTCTTGGTATATTATTTGGCTACCCTAAAAGTTTCCAAAGGCTCCCGACAAGCGTGGCCATCTTGAACACATCCACAATGGCCATATGCACGTGTGGGAGCTGAAAGAATCCAAGTCCACTCGTCGATTTAGGTTCCGGGCCCCCAAGAAAATCCTCAAAGTGTCCCTGAATGAACACGGTGTGCCTGGAAAAAATGCCCATAGCACCAAAACTATGACTTAAGTCCTGAATCCGTCGATTTCGATGGATTCAGGACCCCGGGTTTCAGCTAGGGAACCCCCCACAATGTGCCTCAAACGCTTGGAAACGGTGCTATTGTGCCATCTCAATAACTAGGGTTTTTCTCAATGAACACCATGCCAATCTTGCTCAAGAGGGTCATTTATGATCTGAAGGCTCCTGGGAGAGCATGTCCATCCTGAACACATTCACAATGGCCATATGCACGTGCGGGAGCTAAAAGAATCCAAGTCTGCTCGTCAGTTTGGGTTCCATGCCCCCGGAGAGAATCCTCAAAGTGTCCCTGAATGGACAGGGGATGCTTAGAAAAAAAATTCGTAGCACCAAAACCATGAGTTTGGTAGCTAAGACTTTGATTCCAATGGATTCAGGATGTTGGGTTTCAGCTAGGGAACTCCCCACACCATGCCTTTAATGCTTGGAAACAATGCTATTGTGCCATCTCAGTAACTAGGGTTTTGCTTAGTGAAGGCCATTCCAATTTTGCAAAAGGGGGTCAATTCTAATCCGAACGCTCTCGGGTATGCATGAACATCCTAAACACATCCATAATGGCCATATGCATGTGTGGGAGATGAAAGAATCCAAGCCCGCTCACCGGTTTGGGTTCTGTGCCCCCGAAGCAAATGCTCAAAGTGTTCCTGAATGGCCACGGGGTGCCTGGAGAAAATCCCTATAGCACCAAAACCATGACTTCAGTCATGAATCCATTGATTTCGATGGATTCAGGACCCTGGGTTTCATCTAGGGGACCCCCCACACCATACCTCAAATGCTTATAAATGGTGCTATTGTGCCATCTCATGAACTAGGGTTTTGCTCAGTGAAGGCCATGTCGATCTTGCTCAAGGGGGTCGTTTATCATCCAAAGGCTCATGGGAAAGCGTGGCCATCCTAAACACATACACAACAGGCATATGCACTTGTGGGAGCTTAAAGAATCCAAGTCCGCTCGTCGGTTTGGGTTCCGTTCCCCTGGAGCAAGTTCTCAAAGTGTCCCTGAATGGCCATGGGGTGCCTGGAAAAAATGTTCGTAGCACCAAAACCGTGAATTCGGTTGCAAATCCGTCAATTCCGATGGATTTGGGACATCTGGTTTCATCTATGTCCCCCCCACACTGTGCCTCTAATTCTCATAAACGATGTTATTGTGCCATCTTAGGAACTAGGGTTTTTCTTAATGAAGGCCATTCCAATTTTGCTAAAGGGGGTCAATTCTCATCCGAACACTCCCGAGCGTGCATGGCCATCGTGAACACATCCACAATGGATATATGCACGTGTGGGAGCTGAAAGAATCCAATTTCGCTTGTCGATTTGGGTTCCATGTCCCATAGCAAATCCTCAATGTGTCCTTGAATGGCCCGGGGTGCCTGGAAAAAATTCCCATAACACCAAAACCATGACTCTGATCGCGGCTTCGTTGATTCCAATGGATTCCAAAAGCTGGATTCTAATTGTGGGACCAGCCCAACCGTGCGCCGTCCACCTGGAAACAATGCTATTGTGTCATCTATGGAATTGGGGTTTTTCTCAGTGAAGGGCATTCCAATTTTGCAAAAGGGGGTCAACTCTCGTTCGAATGCTCTCGAGTGTTCGTGGCCATCGGGAACACATCCAAAATGGCCATGTGCATGTGTGGGAGCTAATGGAACCCAAGTTCGCTCGCTGGTTTGGGTTCCGTGCCCCCAGAGAAAATCCTTAAAGTGTCCCTGAAAGGCCATGGGCTGCCTGAAAAAAATTCTCATAGCACCAAAACCATGTATCTGATAGCGAAGCTGTCGATTCCGATGGATTAGGGACACTAGGTTGTAGCTGGGGGACCCCCCCCCCACCATGCCTCAAATGCTCGGAAATGGTGATATTGTTCCATCTCCAGAACTACAATTTATCTTAGTGAAGGTCATGCCAATTCTGCTCAAGGGGGTTCATTTATGATCCGACAGCTCCCAGGCGTGTGTGGCCATCATGAACACTTTCAAAATGGCCATATACGCATGTGGGAGTTGAAAAAACCCAATTTTGCTCATTGGTTTGGGTTTTGTACCCCTAAAGAAAATCCTCAAAGTGTCCCTAAATGACCACAGGTTGCCTGACAAAAATTCCCATAGCACCAAAACCGTGACTCCGATCGCGACTCCGTTGATTCCGATGATTCAGAATGCCGGGTTCTAGCTAGGGGACCTTCCCCACCGTGAATTCAACGCCTGGAAACAGTTCTATTATGGCATCTTCAAAACTAGGGTTTTGCTTAGTGAAGGCCATTCCAATTTTTCAAAAGGGGTTCAATTCTCATCTGAATGCTCTCAAGCGTGCATGGTGTTAACACCCAAAAAGTGTTCACTACCTCATCTACCCCATTACATGGCTCATTTGTCCATTTTCCTACCATATTTCCCTTAAAAACCCTGAAAATCCCACTAAAAAGCCTCCAAAAGGCCACAAAACCCTCAAAAAAGCCTCAAAAAGGCTAAAAACCCCTTTTTTCCTCCAAAAATATCCAAAATTCCTCTAAAAATAGCAAAAAAACCGCTAAAAAGGGAAGAAAAAATATAAAATAATGAGGAAAATGAGGGAAAAAACCCTATACAGCTGCCCTAAACCATATGGTTCCCAAAACCATGGGCCAGCACTCCACCACCAAAAAACTATAAATAGGTGATGGAGAACCCTTATTCGACATCCACAATCAAGTATACCCTTACTCTGCCAAAATCTCTCTCGAAACCCTAGTTCACCATTGAACTACTTTCACCTTGAGAGCCCCTTTTGGCCCATTCACATCATTTGGAGAAAGAGAAGAAGCAAGTTGGAGCTTGGAGCAACCCTCTTGGACATTGCAAGAGCTTCACCAACCTTCACATTAGAGGTAAAATTAATACAAAAACCATTATTTACATCTTGTTTTTTCTATTTCATGCACATGTTTAGAGTAATTTACATTTATGTTTTAGCATAATAATTTCCATTTACTGAACTGCTACTAAGGAGTCCCTTCTCCTTAGTAGGTGCTCATTTGCACAAGCTAGGGGTAAAACCCTAGCTACAGTTTTGGCGACTCCCCTAGGTTTGAATTTCTGGTTTTCGTTTAAAAAAGTTTTAGTTTTCTGCAATAATCTCCCATTTTTTCCTTTCGGCTCCCGTAAACCGCATCTTTTTCCTCTGCAGTCGCATCCCGACCACGTCTTTCAGGCCTTTACCTGCGACCCGACCGCGGCTCTCAGACTGTTTCCGGTGCCTTGCCGTCGGATTCAAGTCTGTTACCTGCGATCTGACCGCGGCTAATCAACCTGTTTGCTGCGATCTAACTGCGCCTATCGGCCATTTTCCCCGCGTCCTGACTGTGGTTTTCAGTCCATTTACTGTGACCCGACCGCATCTGTTAGCTTTTTTCCCGCGACCCTACTGCGTACTTTTCCCAGCTTCCCACGGTCCGACTGCCTCTGTCGGCCAAAAAGCCATGACCTGTCCGCGCCTATTTCCCTAAAACCCGCGATCTGATTTCTGCATTTTTTCCCTAGTTTGAACCCAACCCCCTTTGCTTCAATATTTTCTGCACAGGCATCTGTCCTACCTGCAGCCCTACTTCCCTACATCCTTTTCTGCAACATAATTTTTGTTCCCTTTACAGAATCTTTTTAAAAAATTTCAGCATTTTAATTCAGAAAATTTTGCATGTTACAGTTTTGAATTCAGTATTATTGTTAGGAAGTTGTCCCCCTTGTGGCACTTCTATTTTGGGTTCATCACCTCACGAGCACACACTCTGTCACATAATTCAAGTGAGCCTTAAAAAACTACTTAACTCAACCAATATTCTAACCCCACTTGGGGAACACAAAAGAATCTTTGTAGTTAGGTAGGATCGGGGGGATAGGCTTCCAATAACACCCCTCCGTTACTTACACTTGAGACATAGCTGTTGTCCAATTAGGGAACCAAAATCCCCTAGTACTTTTTGGCACGGTCACAACCAGTTTACCAGAGGGCCTCTCCCCTAGGAGGGTTGAAGTCGCGAGACTGGTTCCGGAGACCTGAGTGGAATACCGCACTCCATTCAGTAACCGAAGGGCTACCTTTCGCAGTTCTCGGGATATCCCTATATAGGGGTATTGTGGTAAAAGGACCAAACGGCAGATTCACCTTTCTGGACGTGTCATGAACGGGGTATCTTAGTTGTCATTCTTCTAGGATTGACTACCCGGTGTCCCTCTCGGTAGGGGGATATCTTAGCCACTTGGATTTCCTATTCATATTGTCTGACTTGGATTTCATCACCTTGCAGAGGATATGTCTAGTTGAGTCAGAATACTTTTAGTTAGGTGTTTGCATGCTCCCTTACCTCCTTTTGGTCTAGTGAGTCCACCATTTTTTATTTTTAGGAAACCTGCTGCTTGTTGGTATTCTGACCATTTCTGTTGACACTCCACCTATTGTAGCACAACTATTGCAGTGGGTGTTTTGAGTTGGTTGTTGGCCTGAGTGCCTTGTTTTTTGAGCTCTCCTTCTGCACACTCGGTTGCATTAAAATTTTTGAGTTGTTTTTTACTCACCTCAACCCATAGAAATTTGACAGCATCTGTCACCATTGAGTCCCCGAGACATTCTCAGCGCCTCAGGGGCGAGCCCCCACAGCACGGTTCACTTGACACCACCCGTCATAGATTTTGATCATCATCACTTGATACCACTTATCACAGATCTAGAGTCTTGTCACTTGACTCAACTCGTCAATGACATAGGACTCCGTCACCAGATATTGACGCCCCTTATTTTACCTTCGATTCTGAGCCAGAGTCTGAGAACCCCATTTACACTGCCCCTACTAGCCCCATGGCTGGCGTGACTTCCACTCCCTTCTTGGTAGGGACCATTGGTGGCACATCCACCACTACACCAGTTACCACACCTGCTTTGGGTATGCCCTCCATGGGGCCCCCATCTACCATTCCCCTCACGGCACCTATTCCCGTAGCGGGAATACCTATTCCCACTCCATCAGTGGCTCACACTACCCATGGTGGTGGAGGCCCATCCTATACCACCTTAGTTCCCCCCCTTGGGGGCAACATTCCAAACCCTACCCCTCCACTTGGGGGCATTGGCCCCAACTTGGTCCAACCCACTACTGTGTCACATCCTTCTTCTAGTTTCCCAGTCATGGCTAGCCTCAACCTGCCCGACCTAGCCAGATTGACGAACGACCCTATCCGACATGACCCTGCGTGGCCTCACATGCCCACCAAGCTCCCCTCGGACATCCCTAAGTTCAAGGGCAAGGCAGGTGAGGACCCACAAAACTATATCATGTCCTTCCATCTATGGTGTTCCTCCAACTCCGTAGTGGACGACTCTATTCGCCTCTGTCTACTACAGCGCACCTTCATTGGCTCTGTAGCCAAGTGATATATCAAGCAACCCCACGGGACCCATGCCACCTTTGCCTCCCTTGCCTCGACCTTCCTGCAGTTCTTCCAGTTACTTGTCCGCTATGACGCGGGCGTTGAGATCCTCCTATCTTGCAGACAAAACACGGCTACCCACATCACGGACCACATTCATGAGTGGCGTTGACGCCGTAGCTTATGCAAGATCAAATTAGACGACCGTATCTTCCTAGATTGGTTCCTCAAATCCCTTCTCCCTGTCATTGCTAAGGATGTGGCATCAGAAAGACCCCAGTCTGAAGAAGAGGCCATCCTTAAGGCCCAGCAGTTCGACCTCATTTATGCCCAGTCGGGTTATCTCTATAACATTATCCCTGACGCTCCTCACAGAGATTCCTCACGGAGATTCCTCCTAGCACGATGCGCTGGGGGCATCCCATGCTGCAGACGGCATCATTGGCCATGTTTCTTCGCATCCCCAACCATTTTCCATAGCACGTCCTAACCCTGGCCCCGACCTTTCGCGGGCTACCTCATAGTCTGGAGCAACCAACTCATATGATCCCATGACACATCACCACCATTCCCCTGGACCCTCATGTCCACCGCAGTGCTTCGGTCATGTGACCCCCGCGTACACCCCCCCGGTCGCACCTCAGCCTTACTACCACCAGTAGGTTGCACCAGCTTCTGCGCCTTCACAAGCCCAAACCGCTTATTACCCGCCACCGGCAGTCCCTGCGGCAAACCCACAACCCGCTCTGCATCCATATCAGCAACCCCCTCAAGTTGCTGCACCTGCGCAGCCTCCACCTACATATCATCCACCACAGCCTGCTCCAGCACCTGTGCAACTTCAGAATCCACCTGCTTCCCAAGGGTAAGTTTATGCCCAACACAACCTGTAGCAAAACCAGAACAACCAACGCAACTAGGGCCAACAAAATCGCGGCAAGGGCCGTAATCATGGGAACAATCAACTTACATACCAAGCTGGTCAACCCCCTAATCCACCCGACAATAATAATGTGGCCCCTGCTAACCAAAACCCTGATTGACCGCCCAAGTAGGCTAAAAACCCTAATTTGCGAACGAATCACCCTTGTTCTATTTGCGGGGTCTATGGCCACTACACACATGCTTTCCCAGACTTGGAGCGAGCTCGGCAACTTTGGGTTGATGATGCCCACCACCAAGGGTATGCGGCTCCTCAAGCACCACCCAACCCCCCGCAACCTCAGCAGCCACCTTTGGTGCTGCAAAACCCCTTACCAAACCAAGGCGTAGTGAACACCCAGCTGTTGGCTCCCCCTCAAGCCAATGCACCTCAACAACAACAGATCACTTACGCCGCTCCTGATCAACCCATGTTCGACTCAGGGACCCACCACTTGTTGATGATGTCATCCGCTGATGTCAACCTCCAGACCCGTCGGAACCAATATGGCTCCACCGTTGAAGCCCCTCCCGCCGATAAAAATAGTAACACTCATCCCACTGATCAAGCGTTACGTATACCCCCACCCCCCCTCGATGACGCTCCCAAAGCACCTCGTTTCCCACTTCGTCATATCAACAATAACCCCAATGCGCGTGCTGCGTCCAACTACAACATTGTAGACGACTTAGCCCAATCTCCCGCAGCCATGTCTGCGTTAGAAGTCTTGAAAAACTGCCCTTCCCAGCGCAAGACTTTACTCTCAGCCATTGGGGCGATTGACCCAACTGATTCAAATTTGATGGCATTTGATTTGGACCAATCCGAACCACGCATGCCTTCCACTTTAGCATTCCAAGTTTCTGTTTCCATTCGGAATTTTGTCATCCATCGATGCATTATTGATGAAGGTGCCTCTACATGTGTCATGTCCACCTTCATCTGGCAGAAATTGGGATCCCCTCCTCTCCAGCAGTCCACCACTGCATTACGCGCCTACGACGGTCGTTCGGCCCAGCCCCAAGGACTATTAACTAACGTACAGGGAAAATTTTAGGGGCGAAATTTCGCCAATTGGCTATTTTTTGGGTTTTTTTTCAAAAAATAAATTCGCTATTTGGTAATTTTTAGCCTCTAATATCGCCTATATTTACATAAAATATGTTTTTTTATCATAATATTCGCCAAAATTTACTAGTTTCAGTAGTAAATTGTATGTTCCATATTTAATATTCGCCTACCTATATAAATATATGTTTTTTTCAATCCAAAATAATCGCCTAGAATACTACACTTAAGTATACTATTAGAATCCTTAAAAAACACCCTGCTAACGTCCCTGTCCAGCTGGCTGGAAAAATAATTCTCATCGATATCGAGGTAATCAATGCCCAACTAGATTATAACCTCTTACTTGGTCGCAGCTACATGTATGCCATGCGGGCGGTTCCCTCTTCCGTTTTTCGCACCATGATGTTCCCTCATGAGGGACGC
Source organism: Larix kaempferi (assembly GCA_027924585.1). Taxonomy (NCBI): domain Eukaryota; kingdom Viridiplantae; phylum Streptophyta; class Pinopsida; order Pinales; family Pinaceae; genus Larix; species Larix kaempferi. Next base: position 4,344,126 of record BSBM01000528.1, on the reverse strand, counting down.
GTGGTCAAGGTTGACCAACTCACCTACTATGATCCCAATGCCCCCGCGGCACCAGAAAATGTTCTCCCCATGGTTGAGCAACTTGTTTCTAGTGCCACCACCTTGTTGGTTTCCTCTATGGGGCCCGGAGTTTACTCAGACGCGCCGATAACTTCCACCTTTCAGTCTATTCCTCCCCCGTCATCCGCCACTGATGTGTCTGACCTATGTAACCTGTCCCATAACACACAAACTCCTAATAATCAACCGCCCTTGTTGCCTAAACCCCCTTTGGTACCTAGTCACATTGGTGTTACACCCATCCATACCATTCCTTTCCTCATCCCTCCCTCGGGAGTAGTTAGCGCCCCGGTCATGGCTACCCTCAGCCTCTCTGAGTTAACCTTAGGATTACCCGTTTGGTATCTTTCGCCTCCCGTTCCCCCACCGACACCAGATGTCGTCCTGCAACCGGTGCAACCCATTGTCACTATTACTTAGCCACCTCCTAGTGTCGCTACCCCTTCATCATCCACGAACCCCCCTCCTCCTCTTACCAAGCCCACTGGGGGCAGAGGCCCGCAACCTTACACTGTTGTCCCACCTCCCAAGACAGTCAAAAACCCCCTTGTGTTTCGTACTCCTCCCAAATGCTCGTTGTGTGATGAGTTAGGCCATGCGACTCACCAATGTCCATAGTTGCCGGCATTACAGAAACACATGCAGATGCTTGACGACAACCCTAACATTCCCGTTGTCGAAATCAACCCCACCCCCAAGCCTAAAGATAAATCACTACGTACCAACCACCCTTGTGCGATATGCGGTGTATATGGGCATTACTCACATCACTGTCCCGATCTCCCCTATTACAGAGCAGCTCTCTATGAGATGAACAATCTAGATCTTGAGACGGCACCACCCACCATTGAGGAGATCCACCCCCCGGTCTCCTCCCCTTCAGGAGAGGTTAATACCATTTATATGATCTCTTCAACCACTACTCCCTCATCAACTCATTTGATGACACAAACTTTATGTACTGACGAGGAGATTCTCAAGGCCCTCACTGCCCCGAATTATCCCTGGGATGACATGCACCACCATTCCTATTTCATCCCAGAAGAATCCTCCTCTATCACAGCTACCCAATTCACGGTTGAATCCAAAGACTTCCTTCCCACCAAGGTCAACTGGTTCAAGGATCCTATTCCTGCTCCAGACGCCTTCGAGGAGGGTAACATGGCCAACATCTCACCTGTCATCCAAATTAATATCGCTGCCCCAGGACGTGCCCCTAAGCTAATCACTTTAGGAGCCTTCTGCAGTAAGCAAGAGATTGAGGAATACAAAAACCTCTTCAGAGAGTTCCGTGATGTCTTTGCCTAGTCCTATACTGAAATGCCAGGTCTTGACCCTGCCATTATAGAGCACCACATTGACACATGGCCTGATGTACCCCCCGTTCGTCAGAAACAGCGCCCCATTCATCCCTCAAAGCTCCTAGTTGTCAAAGCAGAGATCGAGAAACTTCGCAAGGCAGGATTCATTTACCCTATTTCCTATACCATGTGGGTTTCAAACCCCGTTCCTGTTAACAAAAAACAAGGCACCATCAGAGTATGCACTGACTTCCGAGATTTAAACCGCGCTTGTCCGAAGGACAACTTCCCCACGCCATTTATTGACCAGCTCATCAATGCGTGTGCGGGACATGAAGTCCTGTCTTTCATGGACGGTTTTTTCGGATACAATCAGATTCATATCCGAAAGGAGGACCAGTACAAAACTGCCTTTACTACCCCATGGGGTACCTTTTCCTATCGCGTCATGCCTTTTGGCCTCAAAAATGCTGGTGCCACCTTCTAGCGGGCCATGACCTATTGCTTTCACGACTTGGTCCATATCTTGCTAGTCTACCTTGATGACCTTACAGCTCGTTCCCAGAAACGATCATACCACCTTAACAACCTTCGGCAAGTTTTTCTGCGTTGTCGCAAATACCAAATCCACTTGAACCCACACAAGTGTGTCTTTTGCGTTCCAGCAGGCCGATTGTTGGGTTTTATTGTTTCCCAGAAAGGAATTACTGTTGATCCCCTAAAAGTTCAAGCCATCTTGGACCTTCCCTCTCCTCGCACGCTCCGACAGCTCCAAAGTCTGCAAGGGCGCTCCAATTTCCTTCAACGCTTCGTTCCTGATTACGCCACTACCGTTCACGGTTTCTTGCGCCTGCTCCGTACCCACGTACCCTTCATCTGGGATGAGTAAGCAAAAGCTGCATTCGAAGCCCTCAAGAAAGCTCTCACACAAGCCCCCTTGATCTCCCCTCCAGATTTCTCTCAGGACTTCATCCTCTACGTCTCGGCATCTGAGCATGCTGTGTCTGGAGTCTTGGTTCAAGAAGACACCTCACACAAAGAGCATGTCATTTACTACGTCAGCCAGACCTTGTCTGGCCCACCCCTATGTTACCCATATGAGGAGAGACTATCCCTAGCAGTGGTATTTTCCGTCCAAAAATTGTGACACTACATTTTACTTAGTCATACCACAATCGTCGGTGACTCTAACCCCATGGTATATCTCCTAAACTGACGGCTCCTGCAAGGTCGTGTGGCTAAATGGGTCATTATCCTCCAGGAATATGACCTCACTTTCAAAACCCCTAAGAGCACCAAAGCCCTCGCACTTTCCCAGCTCATCACCGATCTCCCCTCCCTTCTCCCGTCCCCTCAAATCTTCGACGAGTTACCTGACAACCATTTGTTCACCATCTCGTCTGATGACCCATGGTACGGTGATATTTTGTTATACCTGCGCACACAGAAGTTCAGACCCAAAGTCACTCATAATGGACGTCGTCGTATCTGTCACCAGGCCTCTCGATATCTCCTCTTAGACGATGTCCTTTACCGGCGGGGGGTTGACACAATTCTTCGTCGTTGCCTTACACATGAGGAAGCTGAACACGTCCTCAATGACTGTCATAGTGGTGCCTGCGGTGGCCATTTCTCTGGGATGGCCACTGCCCAAAAGGTCATCCGCGCCGGATACTTCTAGCCCACACTTTTTACCGATTACATCACTACGGTCAAGCATTGCCATAACTGCCAACTTTTTGCCCCCAAGGCCCAGACACCACCTGCTTCGTTACACCCAGTCGTCACCGTTGGTCCCTTTTGTAAGTGGGCCATCGACTTCATGGAATGTAGACCCCCGTCTGCCAATGGCCACAAATACATCATTATCGCCGTCGATTACTTCACCAAATGGGCCGAAGCCATGCCTACCTTCAATTGTACCGCTGACACTGCTGCCCGTTTCTTTTTTAACCATGTTATCACTCGATTTGGGGTCCCTAAGCAGTTGGTCTCAGACCATGGCTCACACTTTGAAGATTCCGTTTGGCGCGAGTTATCCACCCTCCTCAAGTTTGAACACCAATTTTCCTCTGCTTACTACCCCCAAGGGAATGGTCAAGTAGAAGCTGTTAACAAAATCCTCAAAACCATACTCCAACGCACTGTTGACCGGCATAAGTCCAATTGGCACGACATGCTATTCCATGCATTATGGGCTTACCGTACCTCCACCAAGACTGCCACCCGGTTTCACACCGTTTCATTTAGTTCACGGTGTAGAGTCTGTCCTCCCCATCGAGTGTCAGATACCTGCCTTACATATCATCGTTGAGCTTCTCCCCGATACCTCCCCCCTTGAGCAACGTCTACTATCCCTCGAACAAGACGATGAAGATCGTCGTGCCACTCTCCAGAACATCGAAGCTGCCAAAAACCGCTCCAAAGCCGGTTATGACAAACATGTTCACCCTCGAACTTTCCACAAAGGGGACCTTGTCCTCGCGTATGACCAAGCCCATGATAAAACCGGTAAAGGAAAGTTTGAATCTATGTGGCAAGGCCCTTACATTGTGCAGACTTGCCTCGGCAAGGGGGCATACATTTTAGTCGACTTCGAAGGTCACCCTTTGTGCAACCCCCGTAATGGGTTGTATCTTAAGCGTTTTTACCCATAAATGAAACCACAGCCTCCTTGGTCCGCATTGTACAATTTGCTCTCTTTTTTGTTTTTCACCTTTTTTACCATCATCTCACATTCATCATTTTTGCATGCCCACAGATGGACCCTCTTCTACCTTGTTACACTGGCTTCGCTGATGGAGCAAGCCGCTAGTCTCCAAACCTAGCTTCTGCAGCATGGGTCTTATATTCCCCCTCACATGAGATGATCCACCTTGACGGAATATGTATAGGCGCTGCTACCAATAACCAGGTGGAGTATGATGCTGTGACCGGTCTCCTGACTGCTGCCCTCCAGATGGGCATATGTCACCTTCATGTGTTCCTTGACTCCCAGCTACTTGTCTCCCAGCTCAACAACTGCTACCAGGTGCGTGATCCCTGCCTATTTAGAAAGTTCCTGCGCACAAAACAACTCAGCCGACAGTTTGAATCCATAACATTCACCCATGTCCCAAGAGCTCACAATAGTGTTGCAGATCAAATGGCAAGCAACATCCTAGATTGGCACATCAATCACACCATGTAACACCTACATCATGCATCATCATCCCATAACATCTCATAAAAAATATATAAAAACCCAAAAATATTGTATCACATCTACATTTGCATCCATGTACATAAACCATAAAATCCACATATATATCCATAGGGGCATCCACGTGCCCAACATCCTATACTACTTGCATCCACATGCGGTACTAACATATCACATATCATAAAGCGCATCCACGTGCGTACAACTAACACAACATCATAAAAAGTGCATCCACGTGCATATATATATATATATATCAAAAAATACATGTCACAGTGCTATACATGTCCTGAGTACCCCTGTACTCAGCTATACAACAAATGTCTATACATCCCTAAAACCTCATAAAATACATGTCGTAACTACAAAACTCGGGGGGAGTCCCCTGCACTCCCTAATGAGAGTCATACCCTGCATCACTGCCTGCATCGGCTGCCTTTGAGTCCTCCCCTTGCTCCTCCTCCGACAAATTCTCATCCCCTACGGGCTCCTATGCCCGTGCCCTGTCCACCAAGATAGCCACCCGGATGGCAATGGATCTAAACTCTCGGGGTGCCCTCATGCAATCCTGAACCATGTCCGGATCGACGTCCCGCCACCCCTCGTCGGTCACCCCCACCAACAAACAGTCTAGTAGTGCCTGTACGGACTCGAGCGTCCCCTCCGCATCCCGGCGATGCACCTCCCCCCGCCCAGGCAGAGCTGGAATGGCCACAATCCCCCTCCATGCCACATGCCCTAGCGGCGGCCTCGAGCCCACATCTGCAGATCACCCATTTTTCAGTAACCATATATCAATAAACTGTCATATATAAAACTTGACATCCATAATATGCAAGCAAAAACATACGTACCATCGGGTCCCCATGCCTGTCCTGGTGCTCGTGGCGCCTCTGGATATCCGGTGTAATCCATATCTCTATATGGATAGTCATCAAGTGTCAATGGTATTTGGAGCCACTGCAGGTACAACTCCTACGTAAAGTATCTACCCACATCACCGCCACCACGGCGGCGCATCATCTTGCCCCACCGCACCATCCGCGGCTCCCTCAAACCTCCTGCTCTGATCAGCACCCGCGGCCGCAGTGTGGGCACCCTCTCCATAAAAAAACGCACATAAGAAAGAACCATAGCAAAACCCCTTGCCAGATTCCTTCACTGCTGTCAGCTACCGCTGAACATAGGTAAGGAACATCTGGCCCCACGCGTAATACACACCGTCCAGTACACACTCCACCAACTGCATCTGACCCCCAGATACCTTCTCAAGTGACTGGGACCCCAAGACGCGAACCACGCATGCCGCCATGGCCTGTACTGATGGCTCATGTAGGTCTCTCACCAGAAGTGCATTCCTATGCACCCTCGCCTCTGGACCACAGTACCTCTCCAGCATGTCCTCCATATCTATGTCCGCGGATACCCGTGGCTGCGTGTCTGCTGCCCTACCAAGACAGGGCAACCCCGTCAAGAAGTACACATCTGTCAAGGTGAGGTCCACCCTCTCACCCTGCACTCTGAAGGCCTGTATGTCCGGCTCCCAGAAACTAATCAGTCGGTTTAGCAGCAATGCTGCTGACCGCATCATGGGTACCTGGGAAAACTTTAGCAGTCCGAATAGCCCCAGCACCGATCGCACCTGGCGGTCCTCTCGGACGACGGCCATGATCTCATCTGGTATCTCCCACTCTCTCCACAGAACCTGCGGCATCCTGCAAATCACGCAAAGTGAACTCATCAGACTCATGTCAAACAAATCGTCCTTCCCCTCCCCCCCAAAAAAAACCCTAATAGCTTGGTCCAAAACCACAGCTTTAGGGCTCCCTGCCGCGGTTTCCAACCGCGGCTGTCAGGCCTATAGTCGCGGTCCTTAACCGCGTCTGTTAGAGCTAAACCCGCGGTCTTGCACCGCGTGTCTCTCCTTGGAACACGCGGTACTCGGCCGCGTATCCCTCCTCGAAACACGCAGTACCTGACCGCATGGTTCGGCCCAGAACTCGCGATCCACAGCCGCGTAATCCATAAAGAAACATGCGGTCCTTGACCGCGGTTCCAATACACTAACCCGCGGTCCACCCCACATGGACCGTACAAACAGTACCCTGGGACCCACTACCCACCCCCTGAACCCAATGACAAAGCAGGTATGAGTTTGACGGAATACCTGTCTCTCCTGAATCTTAAATCGGCTGGTCGGATCGTCCAGAAACGCCACCTCACCTCTGGTCCACTCTGATCACTAGTCAAAGTCAAATAGTACAAATGACACTTGTCATGTGGGGCCCACTCACTATTTATAGTCCGTTGACTTTTCCTTGTTTAGGCCATTCCAAGCTCATACGGAGTCCATTTTTCAAACCGTTTCCACCACTGCAACCAGCACGACGCGACCGTCATGATGGTCACCTTGTGCTCTTGTTTTTTCCACATCATTTTTTGAGCATTTTTTAAACGCCACTAGTTGCCTCGGTTTGCGCACCACTTCGGCCGCTCTCCGTTTTTCACATATTTTATGTCATCGGATTCATTTTTCCGAGCTCGTGATGATGCTTGAGATTATTTCTCGCTCTCACCCCCAGATTTTTCGGGTATTTTTTCCCAAATGCCCCCCGTCGCCTCGGTTTGCGTGCCACATCGGCCATTCTCCGTTTTCGACACTTTTGATATCGCCGGATTCAATTTTCCGAGCCCGTGATGATTCTTGAGATCATTTCTCGCTCTCACCTGGTACAATTTCAACATTGTGTCCCGAAACCTTACTGTCTTGATTTGCGCGCCACATCGACCGCCATCGGATTGTTCCACTTTTTTACATGAGCCATTCACTCCTGTCATACTGCAAATGTTTCATTATTTTGCCACCATTTCATCCACCCCGCAAGGAGGCCCACTAGTGTTCCCCCCTACCCTCGTTCTTGGTCATCATAAATGTTCCTTGATTGAACACTTCCTCCTTGCCTAGCCATTCCTTTTGTTCGGTATAATTTTATCCCTTTTTTGGGCCGGACAAGTCCTTTACAAAAAAGGCACTTAGGGATTTTTCGTTAAGCTCTTTTCTGACTCCTAAAACAATGAAAAGATCGCCGAGCAATCTTGCTTCCTTTCATGCTCGTTAAAGTACCTGAAAGGGCATCTATCTGGTATAAGTTTAACCCTTTTCCGGACTTGGTAGACTAATTACAAAAAAGGAATACTCTAGTCACACCGGCTAGAAGAGTTCTTCATTACATCCTTTTATGCTTATTCGGGCCTTGGAGACTAACACACGAAAAAGCAACCCCCTGGAGTCTTCTTATTTGCTTTCCGACTCTCTAAAATTGAAAGCAACCATGAGCATGAACTGTCGTGGGCTCGTACAAATCCACACGACAGTACCATTCCATCACTTCAGAGTCTTCTTATTGCTTTCAGACTCCTTAAAATTGAAAGCAACCACGAGCATGAACTATCCTGGGCTCGTATAAATCCACACGACAGTATCATTTTACACACACTTCTTCTAGTTCCTTAACCCATGAAGAAGTCCCCCCCCCCCCCCCCCCGTGCCTCCTGTCACTGTGATCGATCATCTCGGCAGCACCCCCAATCAGGTCACCTTTGTTCAGAGTATTCTGCAGTCTCCTGCCATATTATACCAGCTCGAGTCTCCCTCAGCCCAGTCACCACCCTTGATCTATTACAGCTATGATCCCTTTCCCCTCAGTCAGTGTCATATGTTGCCCGATCATCCCCGTCATCATACTCTGAACAAAGGAAGTTTGAGTCCACCAACTCTACTTGCCCAGTTATCCCCACCCGTTTGTCAGTCCTGCCATCAGTGCTATCACATTTCGGTTCTCCACCTTGCGCTCCTGTCAAGGAAACATCATTGCCTTGATAGTTGCAGGTCTCCCTCTGTCGACGACAGCCCCTCTATTCCAAATGATAGACCCAGAGGTCCCTGCGCCTTGGACCCATCACCATCTGTGGTGAGTGCCTACAGACCATTTTGGGAGGAGTCATCTTTGCCTCTCCGAATGGTTTTTTCTCACATGCTCGACTTCAGCACCTTAATCGCATCATTGAGAATCGCGCAGGATTTACATCCCTTCCATTATTTGTCGAAGACCCCATATTTCCCCCGACTCTAGCACATTGGTGAGTCACTTCGGAACGCCCAGTTATATGTTCCCGTGGATGTCCGGGCTGCGTTGGCGATCATATTCGGAAGCCATCCAGTTACATGATTCCTTGAGTACCCAGTTCAGTCCCAAATCAGTTCCAGTTCAGTGTACCATTGCAAGTGTACCCCTTGTCACTCTGATCCAGCAGCTCATCAGTTCCTTTGGTACCACATTCAGTAGCATTGTTTTCATTCCAGTGTATCAGTTCTTCAGCTCAGACATGGTCATCCCAGCAATATGTCCCAGATTTGTGTCCCCTCTGGACTCTTATGATGTACACAGTGGTTCTCTATGTATCTTACAGGTCCACCTTTGTCGGGCCTCACAGTTATTTTTATGTATCTTGATACGAGCATGGGTATGCCCGCCTCGTCCATATATTGAGATTATTCCTCAGTCAGTATTTGAGGTCATGTATATGTCAGGTCCCCATTTTTTGGACCCCATTGTTATTATTTTGTTATATCCTAATACGAGCATGGGAATGCCCGCCTCGTCCATATGATCAGATGATTCCTCATCCATTATTGAGGTTATGTACTTTTAGTTCTTGTAGTTTGTTCGGCATCGTTGTTCCGGGCTTCAGTTTGTTTCTTCTCTTCTCCATACCCCAGGAAAACCATATATGACGTATGCTGTCCATCGGCTATACGATGAGCTCCTGCCCTCGCACATCAGGGGGGCAATCTATTAACACCCAAAAAGTGTTCACTACCTCATCTACCCCATTACATGGCTCATTTGTCCATTTTCCTACCATATTTCCCTTAAAAACCCTGAAAATCCCACTAAAAAGCCTCCAAAAGGCCAAAAATGCCTCCAAAAGGCCACAAAACCCTCAAAAAAGCCTCAAAAAGGCTAAAAAAACCCCTTTTTCCTCCAAAAATATCCAAAATTCCTCTAAAAATAGCAAAAACCTCTTAAAAATGGAAGAAAAAATATAAAATAATGAGGAAAAGGAGGAAAAAACCCTATACAGTTGCCCTAAACCATATGGTTCCCAAAACCATGGGCCAGCACTCCACCACCAAAAAACTATAAATAGGTGATGGAGAACCCTTATTCGACATCCACAATCAAGTATACCCTTACTCTGCCAAAATCTCTCTCGAAACCCTAGTTCACCATTGAACTACTTTCACCTTGAGAGCCCCTTTTGGCCCATTCCCATCATTTGGAGAAAGAGAAGGAGCAAGTTGGAGCTTGGAGCAACCCTCTTGGACATTGCAAGAGCTTCACCAACCTTCACATTGGAGGTAAAATTAATACAAAAACCATTATTTACATCTTGTTTTTTCTGTTTCATGCACATGTTTAGAGTAATTTACATTTATGTTTTAGCATAATAATTTCCATTTACTGAACTGCTACTAAGGAGTCCCTTCTCCTTAGTAGGTGCTCATTTGCACAAGCTAGGGGTAAAACCCTAGCTACAGTTTTGGCGACTCCCCTAGGTTTGAATTTCTGGTTTTCGTTTAAAAAAGTTTTAGTTTTCTGCAATAATCTCCCATTTTTTCCTTTCGGCTGTCCCTTTCGGCTGCCGTAAACCGCATCTTTTTCCTCTGCAGTCGCGTCCCGACCGCGTCTTTCAGGCCTTTACCTGCGACTCGACCGCAACTCTCAGACTGTTTCCGGCGCCCTACCGGCGGATTCAAGTCTGTTACCTGCGATCCGACCGTGGCTAATCAGCCTGTTTGCTGCGATCTGACTGTGCCTGTCGGCCATTTTCCCGCATCCCGACTGCGGTTTTCAGTCCATTTACTGCGACCTAACCGTGTCTGTTAGCTTTTTTCCCGCGACCCGACTGCGTACTTTTCCCTGTTTCCCGCGGTCCGACTTCCTTTGTCGGCCAAAAAGTCGCGACCTGTCCGCACCTGTTTCCCTCAAACCCGCGGTCCGCCTGCTCAGTTTCGCCACCAACCCGCGATCTGATTTCTGCATTTTTTCCCTAGTTTGAACCCAGCCCCATTTGCTGCAATATTTTCTGCACAGCCATCTGTCCTACCTGCAGCCCTACTTCCCTATAGCCTTTTCTACAACATAATTTCTATTCCCTTTACAGAATCTTTTTAAAAAATTTCAGCATTTTAATTCAGAAAATTTTGCATGTTACAGTTTTGAATTCAATATTATTGTTAGGAAGTTGTCCCCCTTGTGGCACTTCTATTTTGGGTTCATCACCTCACGAGCACACACTCTGTCACATAATTCAAGTGAGCCTTAAAAAACTACTTAACTCAACCAATATTCTAACCCCACTTGGGGAACACAGAAGAATAGATTACGTCTCTATGGATAGATAAGTGTTCTAGATTAGGTTTGCAGGGTTCTAGGTCTACATTAGGCTTTCCAAGGTTGGATTTGTTTATGTCTGGTTTCTAAGGCTAGACCAGGGTCTTTAAGCTAGATTAGATTCTATAGGGCTAGATTAGGTCTCCAGGGCTAGCTTACGTCTCTAGGGATAGATACATATTCTAGATTAGGTCTCCAGGATTGTAGGTCCACATTAGGCTTTCTAGGTCTACATTTGTTTTTGTCTGGTTTCTAGGGATAGATCAGGGTCTATAAGCTAGATTAGGTTCTATAGGGCTAGATTAGGTCTCCGGGGCTAGGTTATGTCTCTTGGGATAGATAAGTATTTTAGATTAGCTCTCCAGGGTTGTAGGTCCACATTAGGATTTACAAGGCTACATTTGTTTTTTTTTTTTGTTTTTAGGGATAGATCAAGGTCTTTAAGCTATATTAGGTTCCATTTCTTAGAAGGAACATGTAGATCTAGCTTCCAACCCATATAGTGTGATTATGAGATATTTCAGTTTGCTAGTATTTCCTCTTGTGATCAAGGTGAATGTCAACATTATTGATCTAGTGGCTTAGGAGCATGTAGGGGTGATTGTACTTCCCAAGATATTTATATAGTTTGCTTCTTCCATTGATGAGACTTCCAATTATATAGGAGAGGAGAGGTGTGATGATGATATTGGCTTCATCCATGCACGTTCTACTTATTCATTAAAGAGGTGTGATGACTTAATGGAGGACATTGTTGAGGGTGATTCAAGAGTCATAGATAATGTGAGAAATACAAAGTATAGAGCAATGGATTATCCCTTGAATGGTTTGAGATGGATTGTATCACAAGAGGTGGTATGTGGTTGATATGCAAACTTGTAATAACTTTCTCAATGGATGTCAGATGTTAGATTGTCATTGGATTAGCGTTATTCCATTGAGAAATTAATATCTCTAGCCTCAATGGAAGACACCTTGCATGGTGGCCACATGGAGTATTCACTTGGTGGGAGAACACCCCACATGAAACATGGAGCAATGTGTATTGTGGAGTAGGGACACAATCCCTAGATAGCATATGCTTCCATGGTTTCGTTTTTGAAGGTTTGGAGATGGATTGATGGTCCTTCCTTACATATGTACATATGTACTCTACAAGTGGAGCACTTCGCTAGTCAGTGAATCATTTATGTTTCTTCATCCATGTATTGAGTTTTCTTTCATTTTTTGTTTTTTTTAAGGTAGAACCATGACTTGTATTCAATTACAGTCACGTCTTTTCCTTGTACCAGTGATTTGTTTACTTCTGGACCCACTGTCCACCCACGTGGTGCTTATACTAACAGTCGCGGTTATTTCTTGAGATTTTAGGTTTTGTGCTAGGTTTTGAGCTTGAGGTCTATACTTGATTGATGAAAGTATTCTCTATTCATTTCTAGACCATTTAAGCCTATCTGTAGGTTCATACTAAGTTTCTTTGACTCTTTCTGAAATTTATTTTGGTTTCTTTGGTTTGCTTGTTTGACTCACCTAGGTCTTTCAAATCCATTTTCTGTTTGGTTGACGCTTCAATCTTTCCTTTTTGGTAACCGATTTGTGGAAAGGCACTCTGATATCTTCTCTGATTCTATGCTTTCTTTGTTATGTCAGTTTGATTAAACAATGTCTCTTTACCGAACTTAGTTGCTTCTTGCTTCCTGGAAGAAATTTTTGGGTTTGTTATCTTCAGAAGTCTTGTGAGGGTAGATTTTCTAAGTTTAATAGGTCTAAGTACAGTTGTTTATACTCACATTTGTATAGTGTCTTTGTCTTGTTTATACTTATTTTCCATTTCTTTTGTTAAAAAGAAAATAAAAAGCAAGTACTTTGGTTAAGCAAGGGAATTTCTTTTTTTAGATTTTAGTTCTATATGCTAATTCTTCAAAGAGTAAAAAACATTTTTTAGATTTTAGGTTTATTTTCCAATTTTTTAATTTTCAAAGATAAATGAAAATAAATTTGTGAAAAGAAGTTTCACTTTATACACTTTACCTTTTCAATTTGTAACCATCTTGCACACAATCACTCCTTTTGAGTAAGTAAAATCCCTTAAAGAAATTTTTAAGTTAAAAATTATTAGTAACTTTTCTTTCTAGGGTACACACACCAACCAACATAGGCTAGGGTTTTGGATCAAATCATATGAAACTATCCAAAATCAATTTTAACTCAAAATTGTAGTGAACTATCTTTAGGTAAATCCACCCTTGTAAAAGGTGTGCCAGGAAGCTCCACTAAACCAGAGTTAAGCACGAGGTCATGTGAGGTTGATTAGTTGGGGATACCCCACACTTCTCGATTGAGCATCTACCAGAGCTGATACGGGTACGAGGATCCATTAGTACATTGTGTGCTCTTGGATTTAGGGCTTAGTTACCTTTCCCATGCATGTTAGTTCGACCTACGACTATCCCCCCAGAATATTTTTGCATTGATGGTAGCCTTAGTATCTTGACCAATAGGATTCTACATGGGTGTGAGTGAAAGGATATTTTCACTTCACCTAGGACAAATCTGGGTGGAAATCCTCTGAATCTCTTTGGGAATATGGTTGGGTGATTCCATCACTTTGACCCATCATGACTGTACCATGGACCCTAGATAACTATTCCTCAATACTCGACTGGCTTGTTCTGGGCTCTAATCAGCCCAGACTTCCATTTGGGAGACTATCTGTTTGCTTGGTCTGGATCACTTTAGGAAATTATGTAGTGGTGTGTTGTGTGTTTATCATAGTTCTAGCATCCCTTAGGTTTATTACATAGAACATTTTTTGTTGTAATTATTGAGGACCAACCTCCTCGTAGGTCAAGAAGGTTGAGAAACCTTCCTCCACTCACAATGGAGCCTCCACTGCCACCTCACCGGAACAAAACATATTCTAGTGGTTCTTTTGAACTAACTGGCACAATTGAAACCCCTAGAGAACCTCAACTCATTTCACAAACTTCACCGGTTTCATAGATCATTGAGGTTGAATATTTTCCAATAGAATATTTTGCAAGACACTTCAACCCTCCCTTAACTGGACCAAACGATCCTTTGCTAAAACGAGTTGTTTCTTTAGGTTTACCTGAGTTAAGTGTATATAGATTTACACCTGGACCTAATATGGATAATATAGGAGATGTGTAGGCATTTCCACATAATCCCACATCGAATATCAGACCTGGAGGTTTGTCTCCTCCACACATTAATACCCCTGTACAGAGCTCATTGCAGATGTCTTCTTCTCTGAGTACTTATTTTAGTTTCAATAATGGACCCTCAGGAACATATAATACTCAGTTTACACTGACATCTACTCCTTTTGGATCCACTATTGGCTCATCCAATATTCCTTTTTTAGGAATACCTACGGTACCTGTTGGGTGCTAGAAATGCCCCTTTGCTCCCACTTTCATTAGGATCCTTTTCCCTGTTTTCCCTATTATTGTAAGCAAAGTCATTATCTTTCTAAGGAAAAACATGGATTCAAACATGTATATTCATTATTGCTTTGTTGTATTTAATCCTTAAAGATTACTTGTGATTATGGGTTTTATTCCTAATTGTGCTGACTTGTGAAGGATCGATGGAAGTAATAAAGTTCAGGTGTATCAGCTTGCCGAGACATGTAGACAAAGGAGTACGTGGCTATCAGTCACACTTTTTTGGGCTCTTTTTCAGCTTGTTACAGGAACTGATTGAGCATCTATCCACGTGGCCTACTGAGACTTGGTGGCTATCAGATCAGTTGGACTGTAAAGAAAATTAACGCCTATGAAACATATTTTGTCCCAATTGCAATTATGAACATAACTATTTCTATTTTCAACATGTTGATTCGGTAGCCTGAAGATCTTCGATATTCATGGCTGCCCAAATTAAGAGGACCTGAATTGTCTTATATCGTATATATAGAAAGATGAGAGGGTTTAGAAGGTTAGGCTTATTTTCTGAGAAGAATTGTAACAGGAGTGGGGAGTTTTTGTAATTGAACTTATCCATTAATGAAAGAGGCAATGTTTTGTTGATTCATTGTCTGCTGAGTTGATTTGGAAGCCTTCAGTGGCATCTTTGTTGGAAGTCCAGGGCCTGCCTTCTTACAGAATTTTTGAATTAGTTAGTTGTTTAATTCTTTTATTTTGTTTGGTGTGTATTTTCTAGTTAGGTTTCATTGCTAAAACAATTAATTACTAAGCGTAGGATTTCTTAATTTCCAATTCTTCTTTGTTGAAACTATGTGAGTAATTAGAATAAGATTTCCATTTATGGCTTTTCTTTGATTTGCCGAAATAGTCGACTGAGTAATGTGTGGTTTCTCATTGCAAGTGTGTTATTTATTCTAGGCTGATACAAATGTGCTCTCTCTCTACATATAGTTGAGTAATTCATTTCCATTATGAATTATAGAATTTATAGAACAAATAATTTCTAGAATAAAAGAAGACTGATTTACTTCAAAGTTAATTATTACAATTACAGATTGAATCCTCTTCAAGAGTTGATTTAGGATTTAACTTCTTTCAAAAGAAAGTTTATTAATTTACTTTTGAAGTAATTGATTTCAAAACTCATACTGTAAAAGGATTGTAAATTTCCTTGATTTTAACAGTCAAATAAAAATTGAAGTTGGATTGAGCAATGAGCAGAGCATAGCCTTAGCAATTAGGTTGGTTGGGTGATTTTATAATTCATTAGTTACATAAATGTTTGTGCATATATTTTTCTTGATTAACTTTGAAATAATCAGACTTCTTTGGGTTGATAATTTATATTGAGCACTTTGTTTATTAACTTCAATTAATAGGAAATTATAGTGACCAACAGTTTCAGGTTAATCCCATCTCAAATCCTTTCAATAAAGGTTTTCCTTGGCACGAAGGGCATATTGCTCCTTCTGTACCATTTTTGGACTCAATGCCTACCTATTCTATTGCACAAATACTGAGTTTCAATCCCTTAACAGGATTTAATGTACATTATTCAAATGTTCAAACCTCAAATGTGCCTGTAGGGAGTGTTCCTTTTTCACTTTTTGGTGGAGGAGGTACTAATACTTATACTCCGTTCAGAAGTACTTACACTCAGCCGCAATGGAATGGGACACAAGGAAGTAATCCGCTCTCTTATGGCTAGAGAAATTTCCAAAACACTTTTTCACCGCAGCCGATGGCTAGGGGAAACCTCAACCAACCTTATGGGAGTCATGACTTTGGAGGTTCTCCTTACCATATTACAAAAAATCAAATGCCATCGGCAAGGCTTCATTTACCTTTCCTGGAAACTTTGAACTTTCCATATCTTTCAAACTTGATGAATGAACCAGTGCGACATAATCCTGCTTGGCCTCCAGTCCCAACCAAACTCCCTTCAGACGTTCCAAAGTTTGAAGGAAAAACTAGTGAAGACCCTGGGAACAATGATACGAAATTTCATCTGTGGTGCTCCTTGAAATCGCTAAATGATGACTCGATTCATTTGAAGATCTTTCAAAGAACCTTGCCTAGTGTTGCAGCCAAATGGTATATCAAGTTACCGACCATAGCTTATAACAATTTTTTTGATTTGTCGACAGTCTTCTTGAACCATTTCCAGCTTCCCGTCTGGTATGATGCTAGTACAGACCTTCTATGTAATTTTAGATAGAACAAAGCCACTCATTTATTTGATCACATTCAGGAGTGGAGAATATGAAAACAACTCATTAAGGTTGAGATTCTACCTATTGGAGTGGTTTTTGAAATCAATGTTACCTTACATCTCTAAGGATGTGTCAACTTTTGGGGTTACTTCCAAGGAAGAATCCATTTTAAGGACCCAACAACTTGACTTGATTTATGCTCAGTCCAGGATCCTTTATGAAATCATTCCTAATGCACCTAGGTCAAACATTGATCTTGGAAATCCTAAACCTAGACCAAATTCCGATGGCATTGTGGGTTCAGATGATTCCTCCGCATTAGAATATTTGACAAAGCAAGTTCATGCACTCTCTATAAAGCATTATGCTACGAAAGAAACTATTGTTGCATCCTCCCCTTCACAAACAAAAACTATACAAAATGTGTAGTCAAATCAAAAGGGTTCTCGACAACCAAACAATAAGAGAAAGGGAAAGAAAGGGGAAGGAAGCCAACAAAATCCCAAAACTACTCAAAATGCCGAGGAGGGAAAGCGAGAAAAGAAGAAGGTGAAGTTTCCTTAAAAAATTCGTAAGGATGATCACCTCCCTCATCATTGTCCTCTAATAGATGAAGCCCATAAGTTGTTAAGTGAAAATAAACCCACTGTCCTGAAGGATCCTTTCCCTAAAGGACAAGGTCCAGCTTCTGGTAGCTCTAATATTGGGGGCACTCCTCGTTCCACACAGGCTGCACTGTCTAATTGATAGGTTATGTACTTGAAGCTCTGCATCTCCACGACCATCCTTCCAAATTCATGCTCCTCGCTTTCATGAATGCAATGGTTCAAAATAGAAAACCCACTGCATCTAGAACATGTCCCATATAGACACGATTTTTCATAATATTTTTTTCCTTCAGGCATTGGACACATGATGTTGTGGATAAAGTCTCTCGATGCATTCAGTGGTAGTGTGGATTCATTGTATCCCTGCACAATGTTAGTATGCAAATCACAAAATATATGTTTTTATGTGTCATAAAAATATTCATATTATACATGGTATCTACAACAACACGTGTTCTGATCAATGCATATACGAATGTACCATGGTTTGCATTTCTCAAAGGACCTTTGGCCCAAGTTCAATTGTGTGTGCTCATTCCTGAATCTCTTATAGAGTTCAATCTGTGTGGTGTCAAGGAAGTGTCTAATGTGGGTTTCACGTTCAGTAGAACCTTTTCTCAGCTTTAGCACATCTCTTTGGTTTGATGAAGGTTTGGTATGATCATTCCAAAACTTTTGTACTAACTCCTTCACAACATCAATTATATTCCTATCTACACGAGGCAACCTACTGACAAAACACCAACAATCTTTTCCACCCAAAGTGTCAATATGTTCTCGTATAACATAGTACTTTTTAATAGTTTTTATATTTAATTTTAGTATGTGAGAAGTGTGTCATAGCAGGAGACGTTTCCTTGTGGACTTGCTTACAACTGATTCCGCTAATACATGACGAGCCACACATAGATATTTTGTATGAGATGTCTTCCCAATCACATTAAATGAAGATTGGAGATTTATAACAATATGATCGCTAGCCTCTGAACTTTTAACTATCTTTATGCCAAAAATTCTCCTAACAACATCTAAACAATGTGACTTTAACAAACATAATAATAGTTGACATTTACCTGCATCACCTTTGGATTCAAAATATTCCTTGACCATTTTGTTGCATTGCCATTCGATAGTGCATTTTGACAACTTACCTTCAAGACCCGATAAAGAACTTTCATACACATGAATGTGTCTAGTATTTCTTCTTCTTGCACTAGGTAGTTGAGGTAGGGAAGGGACATGAGGTACAAATCCCAGAGCTTGTTTGTCATGGTGCTTCGTTCACACATTGGGCCATATTTGGATTGTGCTCGACATGGCTGTGGTCTTCTTGGGGAGATTGAAAATTAATCATTTCTTTTATGTCCAACTCTACATACGAAGCATCTCCCAATATACCTATGTCTTGAGGAACTTCAACATGACTCGTTGATGGATTGTTGGTTGGAGATTTTGTTGATGTTGGAATTTGAGTTGGTTCCGTTGGACACAACCACTTTACCTATGGTTTTGAACTAGAGGTTGTCATGTCAACAACTGTGTTAGGATCAATGGAAATGACTGGACCATGTCTCACTCTTTCGATTTCCAACCTGGCCTTTTATCTTACATCATTGAACTTTTCAACGGGAATATTCCTTCTATATTTTTTTTCTTTGTTACGTGAATTTCCCATCTCCAAAAGTATCTTTAACAAAACTATGAGGTCTACCCCTGCAAAAGAAACAACAAATAAGATATTAGTTTCATTATACAATAAACTTGACACATTCCACCATAATTTACCACTTTACAAATTAACACATACAACTAAAAACTATGCTGGTTTATTTGTGTTAGACCACGTATCTAAGGCAAGAGTTAGGGTGTAGTATGCTAAGGATAGGTAAATTAGCCTAGGATAGGGTTCAAATGGAAGAATATGATATACTAGAGGTTTCATAATTATCAAAGAGACAAACTATCAAAGGGACATAAAGACAAACTACCTTCCTTATCATGTATATAAAATTATGTATTTATGATCTAGTGCATTGGCACAAATGAACTTATCTGCCATGAATTTGTAACGAGTTTCCAAGTCAAGTGTCCAAAGGCCATGTTGAAAAGCCAAGTGCAAAGTTGAATTCTATAAGCCGAGTTATGTAAGCCATGCAAAGTTTAAGTCACGTGAATTTTGAGTTATCAAGCTATATAAATCGAGTCTCTCATGAAAAATCAAATCAAACTGTTTTCCAAGTTGAGATATCAAGCACGTCTAATCCAAGTCATGAACTCAAGTGTCTAGACCGAGTTGAGAACTCAAGTGTACAATAGAGTATTCATGTGTTTGCAAGTATTACAGTTATTGGACTAGCACTATCTCCCAGGTTATAAGAATAAAACTATTGCAACAATAATTTAAGAACATAATTGAGGCTCAAGAAAAAAAGGGACTTCCTTTGTGTTCCAAAAGTAGTGGAAGTCACAAGAAGAGGAGTGAAATATTCTTCATTTCCAACACCCTAGGATGAGATGACATTACACGTAATAAGGTGCATTACCTATGAGGTTAGACACGACATGGTACTTGGTTATAATTTTAAATTTCCTTCCCATCTAAGTCACTAAATAAACATCATTATCCCTTACAATTCCAATCAATATAGATGATAGGTGGTCAATTGTAGAATAGAGAAACTAGTGTCTTTTCTAGCCATGAATTCATAAAAAATTTGGTAATAACACCGTACAACAGAGATGCCTCGGGATGTCTTGGGAATAGTTTGATAGTTTTTCTACATCAAATAAGATAAAGAGAATACATTTACTAATAACACAACGACGATGTTGCAAATTCCCCCAAGGAAGGAGAATTCAATGAGGTAGAGGCAAGTAATCAAGATCAAATGCAATGTATTAAAGAAACATTTTGATAAACGTAACATGAAGAGGAGAGCATTGACAAAATGTCATGAACTATTCAATATGAACGCTCTCCCATGATTGCTTCTTAGTATTTTATTCAAATTGAAGAGTTTAAGGAGAGAACCTCATCCATGCCATCCTTGTGTGAAATCAAAATATATTCATGGAAATCATTATTGGTTTACATTGCATACTTCATCTTGTCTAGTGAATGTGAGTTTTTTTTAGATGTGAACTTGGAAATTATTCTTGTCAAATTCATTGTTGTCTATGCATGGATATTGCTGTAGGCATATGATAAAACACAAAGGCATGGGAGAATCTCAAATCTTGTGAATGAAAACAATTATTTACAATTCACCATAACTATTGAAATGATCTCTACTTGTAATGGAAATTGGTAGCTTGAATGTATCCACCAAATTCCAAGACCACTGAAGATGTTTTTTAGATTCCAAGAGTGATTTTGTGTCCAATAGATCAATGAGTGTCCAAAAGATCAATGAATGCAATCCATTTTGAAACTTGCAAGAGATTAAACCCGCTAAGTGAGTGAAAATCCCATGTTTTTTGGTAGCAATCCCGAGAACAAAGAACTCTGTTTCTTTTAAACTAGCAGCATGAGCACGCATGGTTGTTTATAAGTGAGAGCATGTCTTTTCAATGAGTATGCGTCATTAGCGCATACGCGCTAAACACACGCATACATGCCCTTGCATAATGTTTTCACCATTAATTCACCAATGTTTACCCCATTTAATTCCAAACGTTCAATACTTCATGAATATTTGCATACATTGGAATATACTTCAAAAGTGGATAAATGAATGGATAAAGAGATGGGATTTAAGGGTTTAGGAATTAAGGTTTAAGGTCTTAGGGATTTGGACTTTAAGGATTATGGGTTAGGTATATTAGGATTTAGGGTTGTGGGATTACATGTTGAATGGTTCAATGATTTAGGGGTTAAGGGATCTAGTGCTTTAGGGAGAGTGAGAGGTAGAGAGATATACATAGAGTTGAGGGTGAGAGAGAGATAGAGAGAGATGGGATATGGGAGAGATAGAGAGAAATAGATCATGGGGTTAAGGTGGGAGCATTAACATCGCATGTCATACCTGCAGGGGTTGCACCTAGTGCAACGCCACACGAGATTTGAAATGTAAACATCCTTAGAGGGTGAAAGAAGAGGATTGAGACCTAAATGAACATTTCATAGCTCAAGAAATACGATATGGGGATGAATGATTTAGGCCCTGGGACCTAAACAATTTGGATATGGGTGTTTTTCACACCAAAGATGACCCATAGGGCCTCAAACATGGCCGAGTAAGGAAATAATACAAAAAAACCCTCTTGTAAGTTCAAATTTCAAAACATTTGTAAGGGGGCCCTGGATTTTACCTAGGGGTGTGTTGTGGTAACAACAGTGGGATACATTATCCATGAGTATGTTTTGTAAACTGAAACAAGGGATTTAAGCCCTAAATGACCCTCTCAACCTCAAGTGCCATGAACAAAACCTAAAATCCACAACGTGAGCCCTCTATAAGGTGTCTTTGGAATCAAAGTTGAATGCGAGTGTCGTTACAATGTCTTGGGAATCATGTACGAGTATTAAACAAGGGCCTTTATCACTAATATTTTCTTCTTATGAATATGGACACCATTAGTTGGATATAGATTGTCATTAACAAGATTTAGTCATTGTGGATAGTTCTTGGGCCCTTAACCATAGTCTTGGTAGAAAAACAATATCCTTAAGTCCTTGGCCATGGTTTGTGGAGGGAAATAACAATCTTAGACCCTAAACATATTTTTTCAAGATCAAATGCAATGAATTCATCCTCAGACTACCATGCAAGACCATGGATATGTTGCACAACCTTGAACATCATCAAAGAATGAAAACAGGTTCCTCAAGATATTATTGAAGCATATTGAGCTCAATCGAATTCCACTTGAGCCTTAATTGAAACTTCTTGACCTCAAGCATCGTCAATAACACATAGAATCCATGACACTAGCACTCTACAAGGATTCTTTTGCATATGACTTGAATATGGCTAATATTATGATGTCTTGGGAATCAAGGATTTATCTTGGCTCCTTAACCATCGCTAGTGGAGGGAAACAATAACCTCCAACACTAACTCTTGCTTCTTAGGCACAAATACCATGAATGAGTCCTTGAACCACCACATATGAAATCTATAGGGTATTATTCAACTTCAAGTGTGTTATGTGTGCCATGCCTAGGTTAGTTGTGAACCAAAAATGGGTGTCAAGGTATGACCAAGGTCTAGGGACAACAAGAAGCTCCTCATGCCTTAAATGAAGCTTCTCAGGCTCAAGCACCATGAACAACACCTACAACTCAAGAAGCTTCTTAGGATATAATGTTGAATGTATCTTCAAATCACCACACATAACCCTTGTGTGGTATCTCTAGCAAATGTAGAGGGATACATGTACCATGATTAGGCTACATTGAATGCCTTAAACAAGATTATGTCTTCGAACCATGCTTGGAATGTTTGTCGAGGCCATGGATAGTGTTTTTTAGTATGTGAGTGGTATACATTCAACATGAGTAGGTTTCATGAATTGGGAATGGGTCTAGAGGCCTAAACATGCCTAGGGGGAATAAAGGGATTCCACCATAAATTAACCTTCACTACTACATATGGCTCAAAAGTCCCACGAAAGTTTGCCACGAAACAGTTAAAATTGATGTTTTCGTGGAAAAACAGTTTAATTTTTTGGAAAAAATTGAAAATTCCCCCGACATTCATGGCTATAGCCACGAACAAACTTTTGCATTCATAAATGGTATATCATACCAGCATTGCATCCCCTCCTCCAATTTGATAGTCCTCTGAAAAATAGCAAGCTCGTGAGGAATGTGACTTGCGGATGTATTTCCCACATGAACACGGCAACCTACCATTACAATGTATGGATTGGAATTGAACACAGTTATCTGCAACTATGCAATCATAGGCAAATCAACACAGGTATCCATAGCTCTTAACCATAATTTGCTCATGTGCCTAATTTTACAAAATCTTTCATTAATCCTGCAGTAACAATAAAGGACTTCCCCCCTTCAATGGAAAAACAAGAACTACACCGGAACAAGCCAAACTATGATTTAATTACCAAAGCAAAATATATGCTTGACGAATATGTGCACAAACCTTAAATCCAATAGGGTTGGGGCTCTCTAAGAAGCCTTCTTCAGATGCTAAATTAAGCTTAACACCTTCTGAAGCGTTGTTACGAATAACATCACCTCCTAGCTTAATATCAGTAGTAATGCAGTTTGTCTTTTCAAAGAAGTCCAGTGGAAATTCTGGGTTGATCCTAGCATTTGTTGTATTACTGAGGATGCCAGGACCTAGATTTTTCACCTGCTCTGAATTAATGTTGCAATCATGTCTTAGTAATGCAATCCTCGAGTTCCACTACCCATTCCAAATGAGAATATCTGCAAACTACCATCATCATGTAAAAAAAGAACATTATTGTTGTCCTTGGAGAGAGGCCTGTAAGCTGCAATGCCAACCCATGGAGAAGATGAACTTCCAGGCAATCACAAAAGTTGTGCACACAACTCCATAGGACCAAGAGACACAGTGAGTGGTGTCACATCCCCTCCTGTCATCCCAATGCAGGGGAGAGAACATGAACCAACATACCAGGCTTATTGGCAATCTCAACCCCATTCGAAATGTTTAAGAAATGCATGGTTAAATAAAAACGTGTGCATACATATTCGTACTCAACAAGCACAGCGGAATTAAACACTATAGATCCACATAGTTTCATCATGCATTCAGCACATAAACAACAGTCACTAATTAAGACATTATAGAACATAGAATTAACACAACTCATTTAATAAACACAGTGTAATAATCATAATAACATACAAGCAGAAGGAGATGCATCAGCCTATTTCTTCCAGGCATAATGATGAAACGGTCATACAGTAATCCATCCCATTCTCATGCTATACACAGGCATCATGCTAACTAACTTAAGATAATCATTTCATCCAAGTAACATGAGTAATTTAACATACAGGATTAACACATAATGCAAATAAATTAATCCACAGAGAATACTTATCTTGAAATGCAAATGTCCAAACAACTGGCTACGTGAGAGAAATGTTCCACCCAACCATAGATCTCTATCCATCCTATATTATTTCAGCTAAGAGATCACCCCCAAGCTGGGATGTGTATCCACTAAGGAGGAACTAGACAGGCTCACTCACAGCCATGGATTCACTCAAACGGTCATGCTAAGCCAGCAAACAACTATGTTTATCAATCATGCAATAAGGAAATGATGTGGATGCTAAGCCCGTGAGCTCAACCACAGAGATACAGACATCTCAAGCTCAATTCAAGCAATCCCACCCTCTGTTCAAACCTCCACACTTGGATTTCTCACCATTCTGGCAACAAATAACTCAATCCTGTCACTGGGTTTCTGGGCTATCAAAACTAGGTTTTCCAATGGATTTCAGGGTAGATAATGCTCCCTAATTCACTCCATGGTTTATACGTATGGATCCTCCATTGGATTTCATGATCCAATACCAATTCTAGGCGTTTAGGGCTCTTCAAAACGTCGGTTCTTTCACAGTTACGATTTCTGGTTCTTCTCACTGCTGGCAATTCGTTTTTTTGGATGAAAAATGATGCTAGTAACTTCCACAATGGAATGGGTATGAGATTGGAAGGATTCCCAAGAGTTAGAGTGACTAGTGGGTCAAGCAAAACAGAGCCCATACCCTGCCATACAAATTTTTGCGCTGCCCATGCTTCATTGAAGCCATGGACTGAAATCTTCAACTACTTTCTTACAACAGAAATAAATGTAATCAAGGAAAGTCAAATGGGTTCTCAAGGTGACATATGGTAGCCTATGGTTCAATCCCATAGCCCCCTCACCACTCCCTAGTGGATACACATGGCCCCTTCTCATTCGTTTCTTCCATAGCCAGTTTTGGTATTTTATTGCATGATGTTTATTTACATCATTTTTACAATGTTCCATGGCTAAATAACACATGGGAAACATAATGTCTAATACTTGCCTTTAAATAAAATTCAAGCTTCCACTAGTGGGGCCTTGGCCTTGAGCTCCACGCTAGGAAAACATGCATCACATGTATACAATATTTACATTAAAAGCTAATATATCCTAAGGGTCAAAATGGGGTATTACAATCCCCTCCCCCTTAGAATAACACCATCCTCGGTGTTCCAAGACTTAGGAATACATATATAATTTACACATGTCCAAAATTTCAAAAACACTTTGCAGGTCTGCCCTGCATTCTATCCTTTACTTTGAACTTTCAGGACCAAGTCCTTTGACTTCCATGAGCTTCTCCTATTGGTTTCGATCTTTTATCTCATCCACAAGTCTGGAAAATTTATGGCTGCTACCCTCTTGAGGTTCCCTTGTTGGGTAGTTGCGGAGGCAATGATGTCGTCCACATTTCCAACATCTCATTGGCTGATTCATCTTTACCTGCTCAATTTCCTTTGATTCTTCATGCCTGGAACGTTTCTTAATGGACCGATTAGATGAATGCCTCATTATTGATCCACTTTCTTTTCCCTTACTGATTGCTCTCATAATTCTTTTTACCTCTCTTTGCAGACCAATAGAGTTCTGCAAAACCTTGTGGTTCATCTCATTCTACCTCTTCTGTATCTTGAGCATCTCTCCAAGATTTTCTTGGTTCTGGTAAATTGTTTGAAGAAGACTTTCAGCCAATTCCAATAGCGTATGGTCTGCTTCCATGGTCATTGTGCACAGCTGGTTCTCACTTTGCTCACAAGCAGCACTTGCTTGTACAGCTGCAACCAATGGATTTAATTTCCACCTGTGAATTTCATCATTACAAATCTTCTCAGGCCAAACATAACCTAAACATTAAAAATCAATCAATTGCTTTTCCCCAATTGACATGGAGGTCCCATGCTCTATTCATGAGACTTTCACACTTTGCATGCTTGCGCAGCATACACATGAATTCATTCATGTCCATTATTTCACAAGGAATTAACTACTTCAGCATTCACAATTTATTTTAAGCAAATAAACACACTCTACTTTCATCCATACATGCATTCAACAATTTTCTGTTTTTATAAATGCATCAAGAAAAAAGGAAAGAGAGAGCAGTAAGAGTTTCTTCTCTTAGTCTTGTTCCATTCTGGAACCCACACCACCACTATGGTTTTCATGCTCCTAGCCTCTTTCACTTCCATGTGAATTCTTGACCAGCCCTTCTTGGCTATGACACTTAGTGTCTATGGTCTATTTCAGACCTCTCAACCATGGAGTCCCTCCACATGGTTTGTCTACAACTCCCTTGACTTCTAGGACCCATACAAGTCCAATAGCACCATCATTCATTTATGCGCAAGCTGATCCTTTTAGGACAGTCACGTGTCCACACGCATCCTTAAGATGCTTTCATAGTCCTTGCTTCCAACAATACATACACTCAAACATTCAATCGATTCACATGTTTAGTTTATTTCATAGGATTGATCTCTAAACAGGAGATTAGGAAGTCATAACCAAATCATATACCCATGTATATTCATAAGCAAGAATTTACAAGATAACCAAATACTTATCTGCATTGGATGTCTCCACTTTATTCCATAGGACCCTTCTTTGCTTTACAAGTGTTGGAATCGCCTATGGACTTGAATGTTTGGTCAGCACGCATGCTGCCCCTCACCATCAAATAATGTGGTATGCTTGGCCAACATGCAGGCTGCTCCAAATCATCAAATAACCTTGTATGTTTGGCCAGCATGCAGACAGCTCCAAATCATCAAATAACCTTGTACGTTTGGACAACACGTAGGCTGCTCCAAATCATCAAATAACCTTATATGTTTGACCAACACGCAGGCTGCTCCAAATCATCAAATAACCTTGTATGTTTGGCCAGCACGCAGGCTGCTCCAAATCATCAACTAATTAATGCCCAACCAATCACTCTCTAGATTTACCAAGCAATTTATAGTTCTTTCAGGGTCCTTGCTTCCTATAATAGCCAATGTTTCCAACAAAGAAACAATAGTGCATCAGCTTAACTCTTACAAGACTTATACTTGAAATCTTCATTATTCCAAACAAGAAATAAATGAAATTGAATACTTATATGTATTGTGCATTTCCTCTCTGGTCCACAGGGTCCTGCTTTTACTTTATAAGCCTTGGGATCCTCCTGCAGAGTGGAATGTTTGGCCATCACGTGGGATGCTCCAAAACATCAAGTAACTAATTCCCAACCAGTACACCTTCACGCCGACTGGATTTACCAAGCATTTGGTGGTGCCCAACCAGTCCCATACCTGGTTGGCCCTCTCCATTGCCAAGCCAGCACATCCATCTAGGTCATTGGCCAATGGAAGGTAACTGCGCCACCAACCATTACAGGTTAAGGCTCTACTACTCTGCTTTAGGCTTGCATCATCCTTTCACATGTGTCACAATCCCTCAATGCACATAACAATTCTTCACCCACACAAGGGTGGCACTCCTTCTCTTGTGCAAACTAGTGGTTCCCTTTAAGAACTCTTTAGGTAACTTTCTTAACTGCAAGATATCATGGCCCCATGATACCCACTTACACTACAAAAGGGTTACCACTTCTCATACAGTCCTCTTGAGTACCCTTTTCTTCACTTTTCCCTTTAATGTGCAGCACCAAATTTCATATGTATAAGCTGTCAACACAAAATGGATAAGCAAGCTCATTAGTATTGCTGCTCTAAAACTATAAACATATTTCATAACATTCACTATCCAACATTGAAACACCAGGAATGCGTCAATTCCCTTAGGGTGTAGTCAATATTGGCATCCCTAACATAACTCAGCACCAAAAAGGTGTGCACTCCTCACTGATGTGAACTATGTAGGTCTTAATCATATTCAAGCAATATGCCATAATGGAAATATAATCAAAATAGGCTCTGCATATTTAATCCAACAATTAAACATGCATATTCTTGGCTAGGGTCAGAGAACACTTATCCATTTGCAGATATAGTCTTTCTTTATTAATTAGGAATGGGGGCTCCTTCTCTGAGTTGACAGTCCCTCATTTTTCCCTCCCAACTCCTTTTGATGTTACATAACCCTCATATGTCTTACTGACATAATCTTTACCATCTCACTCATATTGTTCACCAATCATGTAGTGCAGATGAGACATTCATAATGTCTAATGGCGTTTCACCCAAAACCCATTTCCAAATCATGGAATCCCTTCCCATGAAGTTTGGCTTCTAAAATCCCTCTCTCTTGGTCTTACTGCAATGTGTCTTTCTTGGCACACTTATTAAATAGCCAAATAGTCAGCAACATTTAACATTAAAATTCAAATCTGATTGTTTCATAACCAATCAATAGCACTAATAATTAAATTCAATATGAATTTGCAACTCTGTCTACTACAAAAATTGATTTTCTTAGCCATGAGGCTATCCTTATATTGCTTGGATCTTGTAAGTGGCACCATTCCATCCATTATGGATTTATGTTTGCTGCCACACATGGACATCCACCTACAACATGTCCTCCTGACAATTTTACACAAGCCAAACAGTCATTAGTAATTATAAGCAAAATTTCAAATCTGAAAAAATTACAAATCTAAGATTTACAATTCTTCTTTCGAACAAATTTTAGATTTCTCAACCATGAGATTCCTTCTCATAAGCTCTAAATTGAATTTTCAAATCTGCTCCCTACAGAAATTAGATTTGCAACCATGATATTATTCTCATAAACTTAAATGAGAATATTTTCAGATTTGTTTCGTGCATAAATTAAATTTCACACCATGAGATCTTCTCATAACCTTTGGCTTTTTCACATGGTAGACTCCAGCCTTCATCATGGACTTACCCACATTGCCATGCCTAGAACAATCTACCTGAAATATGAAACTTCAATCAGCCAAACACTTTGTAGGTCTCCATGCATATAATATTTCATTGTTGCAACAATCACTGAAGCATTTCCAGAATTATAACATTCCATAATTCAAACACTTCTAGCTATTAACATATCAAGATCACCAAAACTCATTCACTTCACGTGAATCATTATCATGCTATAATTGTAAGGTACATTCATATCATTTATGCAATTTAAATGAAACTTTAGACACTAATTATTTCATAGTTATATCATTTATACAACTCTACCCTTCCACAGAGTATTCCGACAGTCCATCGATCATGACTAACTTCTTCATGCTCTTACTACTCTTCCCCTCCATTCATAGCAGCTCATGAAATGATCTCAGAATTATCATTAATTCATCATTTCTTCTATTTCTCAATTATAATGAGACATATACATATATCACAATCATGCATACACACAATACATCTCCTCAAGTGTAGCTACCCACATGCATGCATATTCACAACATTTACTCAAGTTTTTCATATGCATTCACTCAATGCTTAACTACAAGATTTACAAAATCTCCCAATGCACATCCACTCAATGCCACCTTGTATTGTTTCACGATTACTATGCATTCAAGCACATTATGACTTAATCATGAATATCTCATATAACATGCATTACCATAATCAGGACCACCGATCCTCACTTTCTTTGGTTGTTAAACTCACAATTGACATACTCAAATGGCATGATATAATTTCATATGAATGCATTGAGATTCTAAGCAAGTATAAGGTGTAAGGATCATTTCCTTCACTTACCCACACCTCACCATACTCGGTAGGTTAACATTCCCATTCAGGCACTCAATACCCCATGCAAACCAAATCAACATAGTTCAAACATAGTCGAAGGTATCTTACCAATTCCTCTTTCAACATTCATGCAATTATGCATCAATAACCATTACCTGCATGGTTGTCATTATCATCACTTGATGTTACCTGATCGGTTGGCCTCTTACCAAGGCTACACAATCCTTTTTCCAACCTCATGATCATAGGTTTGTTGCACCATCCTTTCTTCATAAGGTTGTTGGCTTCATGCAACAACATCATCAACATATTTAGCCATGTTTTTGTTGTCTTTGGCCCTACAACCAAAACCAATAACCAATAGTGATTATCAACTACAATATTTACCATTAGTGGTTCATTGCATATGTAAAATATCACTACTTTTACCAGTATGTAATGTCATGTGCATGCAAAACATATACTCATGCACTCTGCAATGTTTATTAATATGCCAATCAATGCATATTCATGCCTCATCTAATCCCTTTGCATTTTCAGAATTCTCATGTCATAATTTATGCACATAAGGCTTATAAAATATAAATGCAGTTAGAAAGACAGGGGTTAAGTAATTCTCCCTTTCCAATCCCTCATCTTGCATGAACTTCCTCTTCCACATTGTAGCTGGTATGATTTCATGGTATGCCACTTCCAAGCATGCAATTCTAGAAATTGCCCATATTGACAACAATTTGACAAAACAGTCACTGGCACTTTTCTGATCCAATTATCTATGGTGTATGATAACCTCCTTTACATTATTCCTATGCACCATTGATCCCTGTTGGATAAGCTTTCCAATGCATGTCCACTTTCTCCATTCCGACATCGGGTGTGGGAACTACATCAGTTCAAAAATGACAACTTTTACCAATAATTCTGCACATTTTTACACAGTTGCATTTTGGTCCAGAATGCCAACTTCAGCCACCTGTGGAAGAAAAATTGTGAGCCATCATGAAAACGTTTCTACTGGGAGAAGTTATTCTGTATAACAAGGAGCGCTCAGCAACTCGTGGATCTCTATTTCGATGCACCATTCATCTTCTATAAAATTCTGGGTTTGACTACTTTCCACTTTTCACATTTTTCCAAAATTCCAAATTTTGGGCCAAAAGTGGCTATTTCCCAAACGGTGCATTTCTGGAAAAGCTGTCTAATGTGAAATGTCTGGTTTACTGAGAATATGAAATGTCGAGTTTAGTAAATTTCTTGATTCCAAATTATAGGGTCACTTTCAACCACTGTAAGCTTTTCAAAATTCCCGAAACGTGGCCCGGAATAGTGCTTTTCGGCCTTATTGCACACCCTGGCTCCACATCCTTTGGATTTTGGCTCCAAAACTCCAAACTTAACACCCTGCCTGCTCCATGACTGCTCCACATTAAATTCAGCTCAATCTGACCTTCTGTCAAGCATCGAGACACCGATTCGTAAAAGCTAATAATTCCAATTTTATGCCAAATTGGAGCATAATGAGCTTGGGATCTTCACTGGTTCATTCATGGCCTCCATCGATGGCGTCAGACTGTCACTAACCTCATCAAAATTTGATCTTGCATGCTCCTGCTATCCAAAATTCTAATTTCGGGCTCTATACTCTTATCTATCCCGCCACACGCAGGTTGCAACCCAAAAGGCGGCGGTTCGTAAATTCAAGTTTCGGTCACGGGGATGTAACCGTCTCACAACCCGCAACCCGAAACCCGAAACTGTGGGTTCGGAGGGTCAACTTGCGGTCACGGGGATGTGACCATCCCTCAACCCACAACCCGCAATCCGAAACTTGAAACTGTGGTTTCAGAGGGTCAAGTTGTAGTCACGGGGATGTGACCATCCTGCAACCCGCAACCCACAATGCGGGATCGGGAAGCCAAGTTGCAGTCCCGGAATATGACCATCCCGCAACCCGCATCGCGCAACCTGTAATGCGGAATCAGGAATCCAAGTCACGGTCCCGGAATGCGACCTGTTAAAATTCAATATGCTAAGACAAAAAATAGCAGCATTACATTCCATTTCACAATAATAGCATATACAGGATCACTGAAGAAACAACAAGCATAGCATAAACACAAGAGACACAGATTTATCCTGGGAAACCCTCATGGGGTAGAAAACCCAGCAAAGCTTTCCTCAATAAGATGATAAACCAAAATACAAGATGTGCTCCCTCCTTCTAATCCTCCTTAGCAAATCTCTCAGACAAGTGCTCCTCTTTTCAAGTGTGTGAGTGTGTCAAATGAGGAACACACCTCCTCTATTTATACACTACTCTGACATATATTTTACACAAGTACATGTAGGCTCGTATTTAACCATTAGGTTAAATACCCTATTATAACTGACTGGGCCGACCCCCACATGGTGGGTCTAATAACCCTAGTTGCCACAACCAATCCGGACGAATAAACATCTCTGAATTCATAGTATAATCACATCGGAGGTATGGAACATCTCCGGAATAAATAATATACAAATATAATATTCTTAGAAGTTACAATATTCAACACTCCCCCTTAACGAGAAGGATATTATAACAACATATGCAGGAGCAAGGAGTCATTGACTACATCATCTATATATCATCGGAAGCTTTCTTCAATTCATCATCATCAGTAACTCAACTAGTTACTGGAACATCAACATCATCAGAGTTGATATTACTCGATCATCAACATCGTCATCACACGATCACATGATCATTAACATCGTCATCACAAGATCACATGATCATCAACATCGTCATCACACGATCATCAGCATCGTCATCACACGATCATCAACATCGTCATCACACGATCATCAGCATCGTCATCACATGATCAGCAGCATCGTCATCATACGATCAGCATCGTCATCACACAATCAGCAGCATCGTCATCATACGATCAACATCGTCATCATACGATCAGCATCATCGTCATCACACGATCAGCATCGTCATCATATGATCAGCATCGTCATCACACGATCGGCAGCATCGTCATCACACGATCATCAACATCGTCATCACATGATCAGCAGCATCGTCATCATACGATCAGCATCGTCATCACATAATCAGCAGCATCGTCATCATACGATCAGCATCGTCATCATACGATCAGCATCATCATCATCACACGATCAGCATCGTCATCATATGATCAACATCGTCATCACACGATCGGCAGCATCGTCATCACACGATCATATTACAGGATGATCAATCCTACTCTCTTTAGGACATAGGTCCATGGATGATGCAATCCAGATCAAGTTCCAGGATGATCAATCCTTATCTCTTTAAGACAAGTCTCATGTCTAAGGACGATCCAATCCCAACCACAGTGCCAGTCCTTTTTCATACTGGATGTGACCTAGATCATATCTAGGATTTACCGCCACAGAGCCAGTCCTTTTTCATACTGGATGTGTCACATCTACAGAGCCAGCCCTGTTTCATGCTGGATGTATCACATCTACAGAGCCAGCCCTGTTTCATGCTGGATGTATCACATCTACAGAGCCAGCCCTGTTTCATGCTGGATGTATCATATATACAAAGCCATCCCTGTTTCATGCTGGATGTATCACATCTACAGAGCCATCCCTGTTTCATGCTGGATGTATCACATCTACAGAGCCAGCCCTGTTTCATGCTGGATGTATCATATCTACAGAGCCAACCCTGTTTCATGCTGGATGTATCATATCTACAGAGCCATCCCTGTTTCATGCTGGATGTATCACATCTACAGAGCCAGCCCTGTTTCATGCTGGATGTATCATATCTACAGAGCCAGCCCTGTTTCATGTTGGATGTAACCTAGAACAATTCTAGGATTTGCCATGTACATTTTGAACCGAGGTCCAGGGACGATCCAGTCCTATCATGTACCTTTTGAATCGAAGCTCAGGGACGATCCAGTCCTATCATGTACCTTTTGAACCGAAGCTCAGGGACGATCTAGTCCTATTCAATTCTCGGAGACCTCATGTCTACAATTCAATTCACAAGACCAAAAGTCCGAGGACAATCCAATCCCCTTACCTGTTCATTCAGGTTTTTGTTCTCGGAGACATCATGTCTACGGCTCTCTTTAGTACTAAAGTCCAGGGATGATCCAATCCCCTCAAGTCCACCAATGAATTCATCCTCGAAGACATATGTCTATGGCTCTTCTTTCGGACTGAAGTCCAGGGATGATCCAATCCCCTCACATGTTCACCAAGAACTTCATTCTCGAAGACATACGTCTACGGCTCTCTTTAGGACTGAAGTCCAGGGATGATCCAATCCCCTCAAGTCCACCAAGGACTTCATTCTCGAAGACATACATCTACGGCTCTCTTTAGGACTGAATTCCAGGGATGATCCAATCCCCTCAAGTCCACCAAGGACTTCATTCTCGAAGACATACGTCTACGGCTCTCTTTAGGACTGAAGTCCAAGGATGATCCAATCCCCTCAAGTCTACCAAGGACTTCATTCTCGAAAACATACGTCTATGACTCTCTTTAGGACTGAAGTCCAGGGATCATCCAATCCCCTCACATGTTTACCAAGAACTTCATCAAAACATGTGTCAATCATGTATCCTCATCATCAAAACATGTATAACAAAACATGTATCCTCATCATCAAAACATGTATAACAAAACATGTATCCTCATCATCAAAACATGCATAACATCTATCATCAAAAGCATGTATACATCTATCATCAAAAGCATGTATACATCTATCATCAAAAGAAAAAATATAAGATTCCTAAATCTAAATAATTCTAAGTAACTAGGTGCAGTAAATAGGTAACCTCATCATTGATGAGACAGACTTGTTATCAGATACTATGTTACTCCCCCTTTCGAGGAGGGTCCTTCTGGACTATACCAAGCTTGTCTCGGAAGTATTCAAACTTTACTCGAGACAGAGGTTTAGTCAAGATATTAGCAATCTGATCCTCAGTGCTTATATACTTGAGCTTGATAGCTCCTCTCTGCACCATATCTCGTATATAGAAGTATCGGATCTCTATGTGTTTTGGATTTATCGTGGAATACAAGATTTTCTATCTTGATGCAGTTTTGAATGTCACACATAATCATAGTGGAATTCATTTCTAAGTCAAACACTCCATATAATAGCTTCTGAAGCCACACTACTTTACAGCTAGCAGAGCAGACAGCTATATATATATTCTGCTTAAGCAGTACTGAGAGCCACACTAGATTGTTTCTTGCTGAACCATGAGATCATGGCAGATTCAAGACTATAACATCCACTTGATGTACTCTTTCTGTTTGAGGCACTTCCTGCCCAATCAGAATCTGAGTAACCATGTAAACGGAGTTCATGACCTCCAAGATAATATAGACCAAAATCTAATGTACCTTTTAGGTACCTCACTACATGCTTTGTAGTTATTAAGTGAACCTTTCTAGGTTCTACTAGATACTGACTTAGGGTATTTGCAGCAAAGCATATATCTGGCCTAGTATTTGTTAAATACATCAATGACCCAATGATTTGTCTATATAGGGTTAGGTCCACTAAATACGACGAGTCATTAACTAACAACTTCAAGTTGGAGTCCATGGGAGTGGCCATGGCTTTATACTCCAACATATCAAATCTTTTTAGAAACTTCACAGCATACTTACCTTGAATTAAAAGATTCCTTTTGGATCTTGCCATACTTCTAGACCTAAGAAGTAGTGCATTAATCCTAGATCTTTCATTTTCATTTCTACAACCATTTTCATGACCTGTTTCTCATTCCTTGTCAGAAAGAGATCATCGTCATACAATAATGGTATGATAGGTTCATCATCCACAACCTTAAGGTAAAGGTTAGGAACAACTTTACTTCTGGTAAAGCCCAAGCTTTGTCACGAAGCTGTCAATTGTCCATTATTCACACTCAGCATTGAGTGATCTTCTGCATATCTATATGTGCCATCTCTCGTCATATGGGTCTACTAATATGAGCCTCAAAATCATTCGAACTCTGTGGTGAGTTCCTTCTTTCATCCATGTCATATGTGTATAGAACCCATATTCAAACTTGTAGCAAAGGTTGAGATCCACATCACCCATGATGATCATTAAGCTCATCAATTGACTACCGATCCTGGGAACCCATACAGAACCTGATTACATTATATTGGAGCAAAACATCTCATCATGATTCTCTTCCTCTTTCTAAGAGAATCTCTTAACCACAAGCTTTCTATAGTGTGTTTGATGTGTAAATCTTTTGTTGAACATCCATCGCTTGTTCAGAGTTCATCATTCATCATGATCTTTCCTACAAATCAAAATTAAGTACATGATTAGTAATACTTCATAATCATCAAATCATATTTGACATGATAACCTATTATGCATACACATATCATTTACATAGTTATGCAACTATTTTGACCAATACTTTGGCACAAAAATTTCCCATATCCTGTATGCATACAGTGGCTATCTAGATTCCTTCCATCAATACCAGAACATACTATCGAGAGTGTGCACAGCTCTCAGCATGTCAGCAAAGAGGTTTCATTCTAGACAAGCAACAATGGAATGTTTGTCCAACTTACCAATCATATGCATATTAGTAGTATACTGTTCAATGCTTTATGAATGTTTACACTCAGCATGATATATTCTGGGAATACAAATATGCATACAAGCAATATCATTTACTATTTCTAATAACAACTCAAATACTTATCTTTTATGTTTGTGTGGTTGCCTCCTGCTTGATCTTCTGTATGTCTTTTGAACTTCTATTCATTCTGTACCACTGTGCATGCTCAAGTGTACACTAGTGTCATCCTCATGATCTCATACACAAACATACATTCATTAGTATATTCTCAATATTATCAAAACATTCTAATTCTAAAAAATCTTGAATATGTACAGTCATGATCATTAGTATTCAGGGTTTCAAGGAAGTCTTCTTTTACTCATGCATATTCTTGTTTGATCTAGTTATTTAAATCATCAACCAAGATAAGAGACATAATATGCATAAACACTTGATTACTAACCAATCATACCAAGTATACTTACACAAGGTAAGATTCTAACATGACATAGGAAAACATAACTGGATTAGTATACCTGCTTAGTTATGTATAACATACCTAAACAATCTCTTCAATGATTTAGAGATCCTGAGCTAGAACCTGCATGTCTCGTAAGTTAAACATAATATAACAAAGTCATACATACCTCGTGAGTCTTTGTCTTCATGTTTTCATGGTCATGGAACTTGATTTGTCTTTTGTAATGTACCTGTGTCTTGTTAGTAGACAACATCAACCTCACACAACACCATAATGCATAAGTACAATCATATAGCCCTAATCAATGAATGTCTTCGATCATTCACATGCATTCATATTGTTACTAGGGTGATAAGACAATTAATAACATTAATCAAGATTGTACTAATAAATAACATGAAGACAAACTCATTATGAACTTAATCAAGAATCAGATTTCAAGGCATACCTGAACCTCCTTAAGTCATACCTGTCAAGACTTTTTGTAGTCTTCTTATGTAAGGCCTTAGC
Organism: Larix kaempferi; assembly: GCA_027924585.1. NCBI lineage: Eukaryota > Viridiplantae > Streptophyta > Pinopsida > Pinales > Pinaceae > Larix > Larix kaempferi. The sequence continues at coordinate 4,306,529 of BSBM01000528.1, read as the reverse complement.
CTTGACTCCCCCTGAAACTTGATATGGAGCTTGATTAGGGTTTGCTAGAGAAACCCTAAAAATTCAATCTTTGACTTTCATACTTCTGAATGGATGGAAGAATGTGTCTTGCTGAGCTGATCAACGTAGCATTCTTTAATTTTGAAATCTCCAAAATTTGACCCCTCAAAATTGCCTTCGAAACTTCTGGATCTTCTGGACAGGAACCAGAACTAGGGTTTGATGAAGCCCACCCTTGTGTCCAATCAAAAGGTTCGATCCAAGGCTCTAAACTCTTATTTTTCTGAGGAGCTTCCAGCCATGGTTACAGACTTCAAAAATTACAACTTTCTCTGAAACCCTAAATTCCGGAATCCATGAATAAAGGTGCTAAAAATAATTCTGTTTTGACATAAATATGCACCTGATTGCTTCTGCTATAACTCTGAAATTTTTGCTCCACAGGGTCTGAAAACTTTTTTTGCAGTAGCCTGACCTGTCATCTTTCCATCCTGACATGTTTGACCTCAATTGGATTTTCTAAGAGAGAGTTATGCCAAGTGTCGCAACGTGACCTGTTTATGGGATAAAACAGGAGAGCGAACTTGTATGGCGTGCCACGTGTCATTGTTTGAACTTCAGCCTCTGAAAAACTTTTTCTGAGATATTTCACCCTGTTATCTTTCCATCTTGACAGGTCTGACCTCAATTGGACTCTCTGAGAGAGAGTTATGCCAAGTGTCGCAACATGACTTGTTTATGGGATAAAACAGGAAAGCGAACTTTTATGACATGCCACGTGTCACTGGTTCACCTTCGGCCTCTGAAAAAGATTCCCAAGATCGTACAGTCTATGTACTACCTATCACTTTTTACGAAATTTCATTTGGAGCTTCCTAGCCCAAGTTATGACCTTTTTTCCAAGGTCACCTAATTTTGACTGAGATCTAGAAGAGGCAGAAACCCTAACTTGTACTGATCATAACTCATAAAGTACAACGAATCTGAGGGTTCCCTTTGGACACACGGTACCTGGGGATGTTATCTTCGACCTGTAAACTTTTCAGACCCTGTCCCTTCGTATAAATGGATTTATAGCGAAAGTTCCACGATGACTGGTTTTTGCTATGTAAAACCCTAACCTTCAAGTTGTCGTAAGTAAAGCAAGTGTCGTAAGTGCCATACCTTGTCTTCCTTCAGGTTAGCTCTGATACCATGTTAAAATTCAATATGCTAAGACAAAAAATAGCAGCATTACATTCCATTTCACAATAATACCATATACAGGATCACTGAAGAAACAACAAGCATAGCATAAACACAAGAGACATAGATTTATCCTGGGAAACCCTCATGGGGTAGAAAACCCAGCAAAGCTTTCCTCAATAAGATGATAAACCAAAATACAAGATGTGCTCCCTCCTTCTAATCCTCCTTAGCAAATCTCTCAGACAAGTGCTCCTCTTTTCAAGTGTGTGAGTGTGTCAAATGAGGAACACACCTCCTCTATTTATACACTACTCTGACATATATTTTACACAAGTACATGTAGGCTCGTATTTAACCATTAGGTTAAATACCCTATTATAACTAACTGGGCCGACCCCCACATGGTGGGTCTAATAACCCTAGTTGCCACAACCAATCCGGAGGAATAAACATCTCTGAATTCATAGTATAATCACATCGGAGGTATGGAACATCTCCAGAATAAATAATATACAAATATAATATTCTTAGAAGTTACAATATTCAACACGATCATCCTGCAACCCGCAACCTACATCTCGAAACCCGAAATGCAAAATCGGGAATCCATGTCACGGTCGCGGAATGTGACCATCTCGCAACCTGCAACCTACATCCCGAAACCCGAAATGCGGAAAGCACCTACGTTTCCTGTAACTTCCGAGCTTCATAAATCCCTTATCCCTTAGCCAAATGGGACGAGTCTGGTACCGTTGGAAATCTGTTGGAGAGCTATATGCACCTGTGCAATCTTCTTCCTCATCTAAGAAGTCTGACCCTATCATTTTCCCTAATCAAAATGCTTCCCCCAACTTCCCAATACTGTGCTAAAACATCCTGTTACATGCTTGTAAACTCAGAGTCTGGAACAAGCAGCCCTAGTACTGCAAGTTGGGCTCTCATACCACTCTGTCACATCCCTTCCTGTCATCCCAATGCAGGGGAGAGAACATGAACCAACATACCGAGCTTATTGGCAATCTCAGCCCCATTCGAAATGTTTAAGAAATGCATGGTTAAATAAAAACTTGTGCATACATATTCGTACTCAACAAGCACAGCAGAATTAAACACTATAGATGCACATAGTTTCATCATGCATTCAGCATATAAACAACAGTCACTAATTAAGACATTACAGAACATAGAATTAACACAACTCATTTAATAAACACAGTGGAATAATCATAATAACATACAAGCAGAAGGAGATGCATCAGCCTATTTCTTCCAGGCATAATGATGAAACGGTCATACAGTAATCCATCCCATTCTCATGCTATACACAAAAATCATGCATACTAACTTAAGATAATCATTTCATCCAAGTAACATGAGTAATTTAACATACATGATTAACACATTGTTGAACACATAATGCAAATAAATTAATCCACAGAGAATACTTATCTTGAAATGCAAACATCTAAACAACTGGCTACTTGAGAGCAACGTTCCACCCAACCATAGATCTCTATCCATCCTATAGTCTTTCAGCTGAGAGATCACCCCCGAGCTGGTATGTGTATCCACTAAGGAGGAACTAGACAGGCTCACTCACAGCCATGGATTCACTCAAATGGTCATTCTAAGCTAGCAAACAAATAGGTTTATCAAGCATGCAATAAGGAAATGATGAGGATGCTAATCCCATGAGCTCAACCACAGAGATACAGACATCTCAAGCTCAATTCAAGCCATCCCATCCTCTGTTCAAACCTCCACACTTGGATTTCTCACCATTCTAGCAACAAATAACTCAATCCTGTCACTAGGTTTTTGGGCTATCAAAACTGGGTTTTCCAATGGATTTCAGGGTAGCTAATGCTCCCAAATTCACCCCAAGGTCTATACGTATTGATCCTCCATTGGATTTCACGATCCAATACTAATTCTGGGCGTTTAGGGCTCTTCAAAACGTGGGTTCTTTCACAGTTACGATTTCTGGTTCTTCTCACTGCTGGCAATTCATTTTTTTGGATGAAAAATGATGCTGGTAACTTCCACAATGGAATGGGGATGAGATTGGAAGGATTCCCAAGAGGTAGAGTGACTTGTGGGTCAAGCAAAATAGGGCCCATACCCTTCCATACGAATTTCTGCGCTGCCCATGCTCCATTGAAGCCATGGACTGAAATCTTTAACTACTTTCTTACAATAGAAATAAATGTCATCAAGGAAAGTCAAATGGGTTCTCAAGGTGACATATGGCAGCCTATGGTTCAATCCCATAGCTCCCCCCCCCCACTCCCTAGTGGATACACATGGCCCCTTCTCATTCGTTGCCTCCATAGCCAGTTTTGGTATTTTATTACATGATGTTTATTTACATCATTTTTACAATGTTCCATGGCTAAATAGCACATGGGAAACATAATGTCTAATACGTGCCTTTAAATAAAATTCGAGCTTCCACTAGCAGGGCCTTGGCCTTGAGCTCCACGCTAGGAAAACATACATCACATGTATAGAATATTTACATCAAAAGCTAATATATCCTAAGGGTCAAAATGGGGTATTACAAGCAGAGATTTTGACTTCAAACTAAAGAGGTAGACAAAAAAACCATTTCCATCAAGCAACTCCTTCCAGTGATGTAGCCCAGCAGGCCTTAATTGACCATCATGATCACCCTCAAGAACACTTGATACTTTTCTAATAGATGTTGCTTCAGGATTCAAATGTCCAATCAAAGTTGAACCATCATTATAAGAGAGGAAAAGTAATCTGTAGGCTGATGTGAAACACATAGATATACCTTTTGACTACACATCTCTACCCTGGAGCTGGAGAGTCTTTGCCAAAACTTGAGCTCCAACATAACCTTCTATGTCTATTTGTTGCCTATACAACATGCCATGTTGTGATAGTACAAAAACAAACTAGACGGCCACGTAAGATGGGTACTAATACTACATCAATAATTGAATCTTCCAATAATGTAAAATAATGCATAGGGATAATGTTATCTTGGGACAGGTCATAAATCTTCACAAACTTGTTGGTCACCACCATGAGTTGAACCTGAGAACCAGGAAGCCAAGCTATTTGTCAGATGTAAGCACCTTGCAAAGCAAGCTCAATTGCAAGATGGTCTGTTATTTCCCCTCGAGAATTGATAGTGAGAACTTGGCATTCCTCATACCCAGCTACAACCAAATAGTTCTCATTTGCAGAGTTGAAAACAAGATGAACTAGTTAAAATCGAACTGAATTCCTAGAAAGAGGCTTAACATTAGACTTGTCTGCTGTCACGGGTGCAACAACTGCCTGTCCAATAAATTCCCTCACATCTAAGATTGTTACTTTGTCACCTTCTCCTGTTGCAAGCCTGCCTCTGCTATTTATAGTAAGCAAAGATTTGATGATAGAGCCACTGGAAAGATGGGATTTAAGTTCCCTTGCATTAGAATATTCTGTTTTAATCTTCATGTCAAGAGATCCACTTTTATATGCCTTCCTTAATTACAAAAGATCTGAATTGTAGGATAAAACCTTGTCATCACCCAAAACTATCCTCTCATCGTTTGACAATACTGAATGACTAGCCTCGTTAATACCAGGAAGAAGTTGTCTACATAACCTCAAAACTTGGCCTTCAATATCCATATCCATAAAAAGTGATAACAACCCATCCTCTTCCTCTTTGGGGATAGATAACTTGAATGGTTTCTCATTCTCCATGCAACCTTCGTCCCCAATATCAAAGTCACTATCAGATGGTTGAAGATGATCCTTCTCATCTAAGAGAGGTAAGAATGGTTCAATGCTGCTATCCCCCTTCAATGATGTAGTGCCGGAGAAACATATTTTCGAGGCTTCAAGCAGAGGCAACTTGTCCCTCTTACCCCTCCTTCTCCACAATCATAGAAGAAATGGCTTAAATGAGAGTAAACAACTCTGTGACCCCTATGGCACACCCTGGCACAAATAGAACAACACCCTTTAGAAACAATCAGATCGCATGTGTAGCAGAAGTACCAATGTTGTTCCATAAAATTGCTCCCACTAGAAGTGAATGTACAAACTTTTGATGCAAGTGACCGTTCACTGTTACTCTCGTCATCACCTTCTTTGTCCATACTATCGAGTTCTCCATCAAATGTGCCATCATCCTCATCGTCATCTACTGATGTGGCATCACACTCAGTCACAGTAGAATGGACTCCCTAATTGACTAGATTAACCAAATCCTCGGATTTCTTTCTAGGAACACTAGACTTCAACTTACAGCTAGCAGAATCATTGTTAGAACTAGTGTTTGACCAAGGCTTCTCTGTTGATTTTTCATAAACATGATTGTTAGCACCATATGAACCTAGTGCAGAAACCAGGAAACCCAAGATGAACTGCAAACCCTCCAGGTGGGTTTCATCGGCAGACAACTTGACCACCATATCAATTTCCCTCTTGATCATAGGCTTTATTGTGGACTCACCATTTTCCATCTGAACAACAAAATTGAAGTATGCTTTTGCAGTAGGAACATCAAATGATAGGAATTCCTTCTCTAGGCCCACAAGCAATGCATCATGAATATGGTCACGAAGTTCTCTTGATTTTGAATCAGATGAAGGTAACACCAGAGCATTTATGAAGGCAATAGCTGAATCTCTTACTGAAGTAGAGACTCATGTTGGCAAATAACCCACAGCTAATTGAACAGTCCACCCTAGCAGCATTTTTTCCAGCCATGAAGCCAAAGAAGATGAATCCATCAATAAGAACTTTTCTTGCAAGGTGTGCTTCAAGTTAATATAACCCAGATCATCGGTTAAAATATTAACAAACAGCTGTAGCACCTTTGCATTCACTGAGTCATTATGGCATCCATCCAAAGCATCAATTAAAGGTAAAAAGTTACCATGGCCTCCAAGAAATTCCTGTAACTTGTTAGATTGGTTAAACATCGATGAGTCCTCAGTGTTTCCCAAATAAAACTTAAGCAGTATGACTTTACCAGGATCCGTTCTGAGGCATTCCACCATATCAATTGCATTTGTAAGTAGATTCTCTTCAATAGATAAGTTAACCGCCTTGGTTGAGTTCATTTCTTTTACTAGTCTTTCCATGTTCTTCAGCGAAAATAGATCACTATACATACATCTCTCTTCTATATAGGGAATTAAATTATTGAACAAGATTCCACATTTATCATGTATACCCTCAAATAGGCTGTCAAATTTTATAGTCATTATGACCTCAAGCAAACTATTGAAAACTTCTGTATCCACCTCAATTCCCCCTATTGCATCTCTTGCTCTGAAACATTGTTCAATTGTATACAAAAATCACTCAACAGAGAGGGTGGAAGAGACCACAGTGGCGCTCCCTGGATGAACATGTGATGGGAAACCATGCAATGAGGAGCTCAGAAAATGTTTGTTCAGATTCCCTATGTTGTCTTTGCTCACAATTCCTCTTAACTTTGTCACAGTTCCAAGTACAAACTCTATAAGCTTAAAGCTAGCTCCTAGCTTCCCAAATAGCTCTTCTTGCTTTAACTTGTCGAAACCTGCCTGAAGCAACAAATTTAGCGAAAATTGTGTATCACCTTCACATCCTTTTAAATCAAGAACAAAAAGTACAGCTTTTCGCAACACCTCCACATGCATGCTCAAAAGGGATGTCAAAATTTTCAGCAAAACACTTGATTGTCCATTCTTAAATACACAAAAAACTAAATGCTCACAAAGTGTCAGTAATAAAGTATCTTTAGACGTCTGCTCTATCCAAAAAGCGTCCTCTCTTGAAACTGGGATCTTTCTCAGAGATACTTTCCACAAACCTTCCTAGAGCAATGATAAAATTAAAGACAGCCATGCACTATGCCTTAAGAATAACCAACCCCTTTCATTCACACCATGCTCTTTGTATAATGTTTGAAGCTAACAGAGTATATCTAGAACAATATTTGTCAGTTGTGATAGCTCCCCTGTATGGCCAAAATGAACATTATGGCACAGATTTCTTCTAAAACTTATGAAGTATTCAGTTTTAAGCAACTTGTCTTTTCCCAATTCAGGACTCCATGGCAAAGCACCAGCTTCCTTAACATCAATATCGAATAGAGTGATCCATCCAGGTACAAAACAATATCTTTCAAGTATAAGCTCATGCACTTGGGAAGCTTCCCTATTCTGCCACACTTTCAAAATGCGACAAATAACAGAATAGAGATCAGACCAATTTAAACCCAGATCTTGAAGAACTTTGTGTTCTACAATACCCCACTAACATCAATCAGTTGCTGAAAGAGATCAGCCATCCCATGCTCTTCTGTGACTCCCTCATTCACATTTATAACACTTTGTACCACATTATATACCCATGATTCCAAATAGCCTATTCCTGTGGGCAGCTAAAAAGTTACTCCTTGTGTAATCTATATTAACTTATTTCTTATATTGAACATCAACCAGGATGGGAAGGTGGTAGAGTGGAGAATCATGTGCCGGAGAATCAACACCAGTCTCGAAATTAGCGAAGACCAGCAAGCCAATGGTGTGATGTTAAGCTCTAATGGAGGACAACTTACATTGCTGAGGGTAAAAAAAATATTCTCTTCCATTTTGATTTTTTCAAATGCATTTGAAGAATGAAAAGCCATGAGAAGAATTTCCAAATGAAATAGGGATGGAAGACTTGCACAAATTTCTTGGATATTTAAGCAACCTAAATATGTAGCTTTCACTTTCTCAACAATAAAACCAGTGTAACCTTTGTAGATTTTGAGTCTTAATGAGTCATCACCCAAATTGGACCTTGTGGATGTCCTTATAATAAGAATGCGAGCTACAAGAACAAGAGCATCATCAGTATAAACAAACCTCCCATCCTCTACCTTTAGAACTTGATTTACTAGGTGTTCTTCAAGTTCGATGGATAAGGAACGCCTCATAACAAGTTCACGTAACAAGTTAAAGCATGCTTTGTGAAAATGTTCAAGGAAGTGTTTTTCATAGGACATATCTGAAGCACCAGCCCCCTCCAATCTTTCATCAACTGAAAGTTGTGGCTATAGCATTCATAAAAGAGAACTGACATGTTCTTCATTAAGATGGTGACAGGATTCTTTGTAAATAGAAGAATGCCAATCTGGAGAAAAAATGCACTCTTTAATGAAACTAAGCACTTCAACAACTCCTTGTAAAGGGATATTACTTGAGTCAAAAACACTGTCATTTGCAGAGTAGGGCTAGTCATGTCCATTAGAGATAACTACTTTCCTGCTAGCCTCTGAAAAAATATCTCTAAAGAGGGCATCATCTTCATGCCCACTTGCAGATTCTGCATCATTTACTCCCAGCCCATCCTTGCTAGCAGTTGGCCATGACTTATCCCACCTGGGCCTTGTTTTTAAACCTTGTGCATGTAGAAAACTTGCAATAGTTATTAGATCCTCTAGCAAGTGACTTGCTTGTGGAAATATAAAATTTAGTTGATTCTCCTTGATGAGCTCACCAATTAAGGAAAAATGCTCTGAGCGAAGTTTACAAGACAAAGCAATAGAAGTTAAGTCTACAACCCCATCTCCTTCATGATCTCCCTGACTTGTTTGTTTCCAATGAAGATTTTTACAGTTTTGTGATCTAGTATCCCAAGCAAATCCCAAAATATTAATAATAACCTATGGCTTGTAAACCAAAGGAAGCTTCTGAACTATATTATGCCTCTCATACCTCCACATTCTTCCATCCAAGATGTCCCATAGAGAAGCAAGAACAAATTTGCGGATATTATAAAAAATGGTATCATCCAAAAACACATCATGAACAAACTGAAAGAAAGTTTCCAATATAAGTGACAGATGATGATCTAGATTGTTCTCCACATCCATAGGATCACGATTGACAGTTTCAAACCTCAGCTTGAACAAGCCAGGCAAAAGACTAGCCACTTCACTAATATTTATCAATAACAGGTTACTTGATACAACAAAATTTGTTGCTTTTGTAAGGCTAACAAGAAGTTTCAAAAGCTTTGTAATCAAAGTTGTCCTTGGCTGAACTTTCTCATCTGAGCTTTCCTCCATCAGCTGAAGAGAACACAACAATTCCCTACAAAGAACGACCACTCGCAAGATGCAAACAAGATGGGCTATTGCATAATGTTGTGCAAGATATGTCACATTACTTTCATTCTTCCAAAAAGTAGACTCTTCTAGATCTATTGGTTGTTCACCATCCAAGTGAAGTCCTTCATTGGCTAAAACAGCAAGAGAATTCTCCACTGACCTTCCTCCCTTTATCCAAAGATGGTCTTTTCCATGATTGCATAAAACAAAAGATACAAAGATTGTCTCAGCATGCTTGGCACAACAAAAGTAGATTAACAGAAAATAGACTATAACCACAAATCTGATAGAAAGGACTGTCCAGACTCCAAATAGGAAACTCAAATAAAAATTCATGTTCGATGCTAGATAGGTCATTACCTTGCGAAGTACACTCTATGTTCCTCTTTAATTCCTCTGATCCAAGATTAGAATAATTCACAGTAAAACACTCCTCCAAATTCTGGACTGGCCTTAAAGCTGATAATGCCAACTCTCTATCCCTTCCATCTACTACTATGGTTTCAAGAAGTTGTAATACAGGCTCCTGCCAATGCAAATGAAATGCTTTAACAAAGAGACAAATATAAAACTACTTTCCTTTGGCCAGGTAAAGACAAAGACCTTCATAAAGAAAAGTGGAAGCAAACATGATTAAGACGGCCATGGATGAAAGTTGAAACTAAAGCCTATATGAATTCCATCATTTGATCTCAGAAAAGGAAAAGCACCTAAAAGTATAAGCCAACCAAAATTTTTGCAATCATGATATTCCAGTCAATAGAAATGCCAATATTATGCAGATAATTATTATATAACCTGGAATTTTAAAAGACCAAATAAAGATCAAAGTCCATATTGTCAATTACTCCATTCTCAATCATATTGGAGTTATCTGTTCAGAACATGATGATTTTGCATTGTGTTTTGCTAGGACAATGAACTAGGTGTTGAATTGGATTACTATAATTTGTATATCCCTTATCTATAGGAAGAACATTTTTTGTTTAGAAACTTTTTTGACTTTGCAAGGAAATATATGGATTTGATAGGATTAATAAATCTCACTTGGGATTCTCTTATATAAGCTTATATAGGATTTTAAGTATACTCTTAGGGAGCAATTATCAACTCGACAAAAAAGGAAGTCGCTTTATCAGAATGGGATTTTAACTTGGAAGAATTATATATGAATATGTCCATGTCCCTTAGCCTCTTTCTACTATGACTGTAAAAATAGTTGATTCTATTTTTATTTTTTTTATATTGTTTATGGACATAAGAGGTAGGTAGTTAGTAGCTATGCTAAATAATCGAAACGTTTGGAATTATAGTTCTTATGCCTTGTGAGGGGAGTGCAAAGAGCAGGTTGCTCTTGCATGATAATCTATAGATATTTGGGTACATGTGGATATCCTGTTACAATCATCTCCTAAACATTCTTATTTCCTTTTCTTAGACTTAAAAAAAATGCAATATCGGTGTTAATATTGCTCATCTCCCTAATTCTTACGGGTGCTAGCTCAATGGTAGAGCACCTGCCTTACAAGCAGGAGGTTGGTGGTTCAATTCCTTCGTACCCTATTGATATTGCAATATTGGTATTTTTAATAAAATTATTTTATTATGATTTATTATGGCTATAGAGGGGGTTTCAAACCACGAACTTTCAGTGCTATATCCACGAACTTTTGTTGCTAGAGAGACAGAGATCGGTTCACTTGTTTCTTTTAAATATGAACATCTGTCACTATAGCCACACACTTTCAGTGCTATAGCCACGAAATTTCAGTGCGATAGCCACGAACTTTCATTTCTAGAAAGAAAAAGATCGGTTCACTTATTTCTTTTAAATATGAACATCCGTCGCTATAGCCACGAACTTTCAGTGTTGTAGCCACAAAATTTCGTTACTAGAGAGACAGAGATCAGCTCACTTATTTCTTTTAAATATGGCCATTCGTCGCTCGAGCCATGAACTATAACTATAGTTCTTTTTTTTAAATATAAACATCCATCGCTATAGCCACGAACATCGAAAAGTGTTGCTACAACGACGAAATTAGTGCCACGAAAACAAAGAGTCCTGTTTGTCGCTATAGCAATGGAAAAGTGTTGCAATAGCCACGATTTTCTGTGGGAAAAATGTCCACATGTACTAGTTCTTTTCAAGCTCAAGTGCCATGGTTTGGGGAGGAAAACACTTCATCGTCAGGGCTTAAACATAGTCTCTTCGGTTCAATAGCCAACAAAAACATGTGCAAATAATGACATGGACCCTCTTTAAGGGGTCCTTACAATCAAAGTTTGATATGGATGCCATTAGAAGGTTTTTCTTAAAAAGGATGGGTTATGGGCTCTTGACCATGCTCAAGGAAGCAAACTTTAAGTGCCTCGAGATATTGTTGAAACTTCTTGGACTCAATTGATTTAAGTCCATGGACCAACACAAGAGTCTTTTGTAGGGGTTCTTTGTAGGAATCTACGTGGGATATAATCCTAGGCCATGCATAAGTATTGTGCACTAGAAATGGGTGTTTATACCTAAACATGGTGAATGGTGAAACAAGGGGTTTAAACCTTAATTAAACCTTTTTGAGTTCATGAAGCATAAAAGCCACCTAGAAACCACATGAGTCCTCATTAGGGAGTATTTGGACTGGGATTTAGATATGGGTTCCATTAAGATGGTTATTGCACTGTGGATGGATCTTCATGCCTTGACCATGGTTGTGGTAATGACACAAGAGCCTCTATCCCTTTATCATGGTTGAGGGAGGAAAACAACAACCTTTGGCCCTAATCATAGATTCTCAATTTTAAGCACCATGAGCACATCCTTAGACCACCACATGGGACCATGGATAGATCAAATGGTATGCCCCTTGTATGAGTTCTTTGTAGGACTTTAAATGGGATATGGGTGTCATGAGTAGGGTTTTGTTCAATACAGATAGAGGAGTTTTACCAAATAATGATAGAGTGAGACGGTTGAAGAGGGTTAGAGCGAGAGGGGGAGGAAGTTTAACGAGAGAGAGAGAGAGAGAGAGAGAGAGAGAGAGAGAGAGAGAGAGAGAGAGAGATTGTGTGTGTGTGTGTGTGTGTGTCAGAGAGAGAGAGAGACTGACTGAAATTTATATACTTACTGAAAGGCATACAATGGATTCCCTCACCATCTCTATGGTTGATTGAGGTACAAGTTGCTCGATCATTATGGGAGAGGTATGGTTACGTGTTCTGTGTGTGTGTGTGTGTGTGAGAGAGAGAGAGAGAGGGTTAAGGAGAGAGATAGATGTGGGGGACAGAGCGATATCATTTGGGACTTAGGGCATAAACACCACTTCTCAGGATCAATCACCATGAGCAATTCCTGTAAACTGCAACACAAACACTCTCTAAGAATTCTTTAGAATAAAATTTGGATACAGGTGTTTTTCACACCAAATATGGGCCATAGGGCCTCAAACATGTCCGAGTAATGAAATACATCATGATATTGTTGAATCTTAGATAATGTGTAAGAGCCTTCAACAAGTCCTCGAACCAACACATGATCCCCTTATACGAATTCTTGTGCAGTATAAATAGAGAAGGTTTACCAAATAATGATAAGAGTGAGATGGAAGAGGAGGGTTAGAGAGCGAGGAAGGGGAAGGTTAAGGAGAGAGAGAGAGAGAGAGAGAGAGAGAGAGAGAGAGAGAGAGATGATAAGGAGATAGAGGGTTGGGTAACATAAAAAATAATCTGCTACAAAGATGGACAACAAAAATACCATTGAACCAACAACCAATTCAATCTATACAAGCATAAATATGCACAATAAATACAAACATTCTGCAACTAATGGGAATGAGGAAGTGCATGAAATTTTTTATTCACTACTCATGCCACTCCAAATTACATCAATAGTTCCATGCGCTACTACTTCAAGCCCAGCCTATACATTTGCATAATCGAGAAGCAAACCTCACTACTATGGATCTACTTCTCATCTTTATGATGTTGCTCGTTTACTCCCTTCTATGGTTTCTTCCTCCTATCCCTCCTCACATACAACATTTACATATTTCACATGGCTAGAGGAATGCCAACAGATAGAAAGACCATTCAACTTCTGATGTTTTAGGTTTACATTCTTACCAAGGAACCGTTTCATCTCCTATTTGAGTTGTTATTCACTTAGTAGATACTTAGGAGTCGTATCATTGTTAACCCTTCCTGGGGTAGGTGTAGCATCCCACCTGCTAATATGTTACGCCAATCAATTCCCAAAGTCGCACCACTATTCATCCTTCATATAGTAGGTGTACCATCCCACCTGCTAATCCAATGAGTGGCAACGGGGGCATCCTAGTCCAATGACACCTATGCCTTCTTCGCAGCATTGTCCTAATCCTGAGCTTGGTCCCATCGATTCCTTTGCTTATAGGAAAGATGTGCCACCGGGGCCTAAGTGACCCCATATTTATCCTTCACCTTATGTCCATCCTCTTCCTGGTGCTTCTTCGCAAATAGCCTCAAGGTTTCTTCCTTTTCCCTCTTGAGGACCTCTGCTACATGAGATCAACATAAGTCTAGATAGTGACATTGGACATTGGGGGTCTTGTCACCCATGGATAAGGTGTCATTTATGTCAGTGAAAGTATCTCTATTAAGCCTCCTTTTCCTGTATTTTTCTTCTCTATCAATAATCCCCTATGGTTTCTTGAACGCCAAGTAATCCTTCTCCTCCATATGCTTCTCAGTAAATCCTTGAGCATTGGTTTCGGGGCAGTATAAAAGGCCGATTTGCAAGAAAACTCCACTACAAGATCTTTCCCTTGTAGTGAGAGAGAGAGGGACATAGGGAAGAGAAAGAGGGGAGGAGGGTTAAGTAGAGAGAGATAACAATTATAGAGAGAGAGTGAGAGGATGAGGGTTATGAGGAGAGGGGAGCATGGTTAAGGAGATAACGAGAGAGGGAGGAGGGGCAGGAGGGAGCTTAGAAAGAGATGGGATGAGTGAGAGAGAGGGGACGATGGTTATGGTTAGGGAGATGGAGATAGGAGGGAGAGAGAGAAGGATAACAAGTTTAGGTAAAGAGGAGGGAGAGGGAGAAGAAGAGGAAGTTTAGGTAGAGAGGGAGATAGAGGAGGGTTAAAGGGGGAGAGAGTGAGAGCGAGAGAAAGAGAGAGAGAGGGGTTGAAATGGGGTGGAGGGGAGGAAGGTTAGGGAGGGAGAGGGAGAGAGGGGATGAGGGTTAGGGAGGGATATGAATAGAAAAAGGAGAGGAGGAGGATTAGAGTTAGGGAGAGGGGTAATAGGGGGATTTGAGATAGATGAAGATGACATAAAAACTACACTTTGGATTAGTAAACAAATGTGTGCATGTGTTAATATTGCGCACACACTAAATAGCACGTACGTGTATATTTAAAACAACGCGTACGCATGTTAAGATCCTAGTGGGCGGCCTTCACTAACATCTCAAGGTTTTGGTGTAACGGTTCGTATCATCTGGTATCAGAGCACTTTCTTGGGCTCGTTGGGTGGAATTTCTCCAAAAAAAAAAAAATCGCATCTGTTGCAAGTTCGGATCTGGGAATAATCTCTATCCACTTAACTGTGGGAAGTACTTTAGACCCCTATGGTCCCATTCTACATATTTCATTCCTGAGGACCCTATCCAAAATTCCAATTCCCAAAGCCCGAAATCCCACATTTGTCTATTTTTAGGGTTTCCCATAACTTCCTCATATTTCACCCAATCACCTTCAAATTTTACCATAGATTTCCTTTCCTAATTCTGCTTCTTTGTCTCTCTCTGCCAAATTTTCCCATTCTTTCACCCCGCTTCTGAAATCCTCCTTTTTTGCTTCCCTTTCCATTCGACAATGTCCAAAACCTAGTCCAACCCCAATTACCCTTCATATTTTTTCCCAAATCCATATTTTCCTTTACTGAAACAATTTCTGTTTTTGTTTTTCTACCCACTCAAAAAAAGAAAAAGAAAAAACTCCTGGTTATGGTTGTCACCCGCGCAAGACCAAAAACCATGAAAGAAGCACTTGCAACCATCCAAGCCAAACTCCGGGATCTTGATGAAAAATTTCTCGGCCTCCATCTTGAGAATTCAACCATGAACAACAAACGATAGTCTGAGTCTTCATCAGACAATGGGTTCTATTCTTCCAGCAATTTCCGTGGTCCGAAGCTTGATTTTCCTCGCTTCAATGGTACTAATCCAATTGGATGGATCTATCGTGCAGAATAGTATTTCAGTCTGCATAATACTTTTGATGTCAACAAAGTTCAACTTGCATCCTTTCATTTGGAAAAGGAATCTCTTCAATGGTATCGTTGGTACAGCAAGGCTCATGAAGAGCCAAAATGGACAGATTTTTACCAGCTCCTTCTGCAATGATTTGGTCGCAGTACGTTTGATGACTTCACAGGATCCCTCACTAAACTTCGCCAAATTGGCACTGTGAGAGAGTACCAATCCGAATTTGAGAAACTAGCCAACCACATTGAAGGATTGCTTGATGAATTATACCGGATTTGTTATATCAGTGGTCTAAAGGATGCAATCCGCTCTGAGGTCAAAATATTCTGTCCCAACACAATGATGGAATCCCTAGGGTTGGCTAAGTTGGCATAAGACAAGATTGCTTCCCAACAACGCTCCAAACCCCCTTTTGTTCCCTTCCGAAATATGGGTTCTCAATGACCTCCCATTCCGCCAGCTCCTCGACCAACTCCTATCAAGTATTTATCTGAAACTGAGATGCAGGCAAGTAGAGAAAAAGGGATTTGTTATAATTGTGATGAGAAATTCACTCAGGGACATAGACGTGTTCAGCAAAATCTCTATCTCTTGGATATGGATTCTCCGTCTGCCTCTGAAATTGGTGAAGAAGCTCCAGATACAATGGATGCTCAAGTCGACATTCTGGAGCCTCCTATTGACCCTCCCGTCTCAGGATGACCAGCCAGAGATATCTCTCCATGCTTTAGCTGGAATCACCACCCCCCAAACCATGTGGGTAAGGGGTTACTTCAAGAAGCTTCCTCTTACAATACTCATTGATTCTGGCAGCACTCATAATTTCATTGACCCTCGGATCACCAAACAGGATGATTGTTTTGTCCATCCTTGCTCCAACTTTGAAGTCATGGTTGCTAATGGGGGCACCTTACCTTGCAAAGGGAAATTTCGTAATGTACGTATCTCTATGGGAGATTATAACCTGCGCTCTGACATGTTTTCCTTGACCTTAGGCGGATGTGATGTGGTATTGGGTGCTCAATGGCTACGCACACTTGGCCCCATCTTATGGGATTTTGCAGAACTTTGGATGCAGTTTTCCACCAATGGATAGAAACACACATTGACTGGCTTATAACTAGGGTCTCTCAGCATCATCAGCTCACATCGCATGGAAAAACTCCTTAATAAGAATTCACATGGTGTCATTGCTCAGATCCATTCCATTCAGATGCAACCGTCAATAGTCTCCACTACTTCTTTGGATCTACAACATATTCTGGATCAATATCCCGGTGTCTTTGCTGAACCAGTGGGATTGCCACCTTCAAGACCAGAGGACCATCGTATTCAGCTCCTTCCTGGAAGCATTCCTGCCAACATCAGGCCCTATCGGTACCCATTTTACCAAAAAATAAAGATTGAAATGCACGTCCGGGACTTACTGAAGCAAGGTATTATTTGCCCAAGAACTATTCCTTTTCTTCACCAGTTCTTCTCGTCCACAAAAAAGATGGGTCATGGCGATTTTGCATTGAATTTCGAGTACTTAATAACCTCACTATCAAGGACAAGTTTCCAATTCCTGTTGTTGATGAGATTCTTGATGAGCTTCATGGTGCTCAATTTTTCTCCAAGTTGGATCTTCATTCTGGGTATCATAAAATTCGGGTTCATGAGGATGATATCCCTAAAACAGCTTTCCGCACACATGATAGCCACTATGAGTTTTTGGTCATGCCCTTTGGCCTCACTAATGCTCCTTCCACATTCTAGGCCTTGATGAATAAAATATTCCGGCACTACTTGCAAAAATTCATTATGGTATTCTTTGATGATATCCTCATCTACAGTAAAACCTGGGCTAAACATCCCCAACATCTGGATCTTGTAATGAAACTTTTCTCTGACCATCATCTCCATGACAAACAATCTAAATGTGTTTTTGGACAACAGGAAGTCAAGTATCTCGGGCACATTATCTCAGCAGAAGGGGTTTGCGTGGATCCTGCCAAAATCACTGCCATGAACAATTGGCCGCGTCCTCAAACACTCAAGAGCCTTCATGGTTTTTTTGGGTTGACTGGCTACTACCGCAAGTTTGTCAAGGATTATGGGAACATTATAGCTCCATTAACTGCTCTATTGAAAAAGGATGCTTTTACATGGACACATGCTATTGAGTGTGCATTTGACAAATTGAAACAAGCTATGTGTACTACACCTGTTCTAGCTATGCGTGATTTTTCCAAGCCCTTCACTATTGAGAGTGATGCTTGCAGCAATTGACTTGGTGCTGTTCTCCTTCAAGATGAACACCCCATTGCATTCACCAGCAAAGCCCTTTCAGGTAAGAATTTAGCTGCCTCTACATATGAGAAGGAAATGATGGCTATTTTGCATGTCGTACAGAAGTGGCGCCCATACCTATTAGGGAATCATTTATGCCTCATGATTGATCACCAGAGTCTGAAATATTTCCTGGAACAATGTGTATCCTCCCCAACACAACAGAAATGGGTTAGCAAACTCATGGGTTATGACTATGAGATCACTTACAAGAAGGGTAAGGACAATATTATGGCGGATGCTCTTTCTCGCACATTTGATGACCAAGGTTCTCTTTCAGCTATTTCTATGCCTCTTCGAAATTGGTTACAATCTGTTCAACGGGGCTATGACAATGACTCTTCATTATATCAAATCATTCAACTCTTGGCCAACAACCCTTTTGTTGTACCACATTAATCTTGGGATGGTGCTTCCCTGAGATACAAGGGTCGTCTGGTGCTTCCCCAGAGCACAGATATTCAACAGGATGTCTTCTATGAACTCCATGCTTCTCCATTGGGAGGGAACTCTGGGTTCCTCAAAATGTATGAGTGGGCACGGCGTAACTTCTTTTGGCAGGGCATGAAAATGACAATTCAACAGATGGTGGCTGAATGTGATACCTTCCAGCGCAATAAGGGTGACACGACACTCCTTCTGGGATTGCTCGAACCCTTTCCCATACCTACACGGATTTGGATAGATATTTCTATGGATTTCATTGAAGAGCTCCCTAAGTCTGGAGGGAAGACAGTTATTTTGGTTGTGGTTGATCACCTCTCCAAATATAGTCATTTTTGTGCTCTCAGCCATCCCTATACAGCCTCCTCAGTCGCTCAAATTTTCCTGGACCAGATCTTTCATCTTCATGGCATCCCTTCTTCCATTATCTCGGATCGTCGTGTGACTTTCACTAGTCATTTTTGGACAGAACTATTTCACCACACTAGCACCAAACTGAAGATGAGTTCCAGGTATCACCCACAAACAGATGGTCAGACTGAAATTATCAATAAATTCTTGGAAAGTGATCTTCGTTGCTTCACCTCTGGACAAAAACATCAGTGGGAAAAGTGGCTCCCTCTCACTGAATGGTGGTACAATACCTCTTACCACACTGCCTCTAAAATGACCCCATATGAAGCAATCTATGGTCAAGCACCGCCAGTTCTTCTTCCATACACCCCCAACAGTTCACCAGTTCAGGCAGCTGACATAGTCCTTCGCAACCGCGATTAGATTCTTCACATTTTGTGGGACAATCTTCACATGGCAAGAAATCGCATGAAGCAACAAGTCGATCAGCACCATTCTGAGCGCACTTTTCAAGCAGGTGATATGGTTTTTGTTCGTCTCCAGCTGTACAAGCAATACTCCCTGAAACTAAAAGGGCGTCATAAGCTCACTCCAAAGTTCTATGGGCCATATCGGATTCTTCAAAAGATTGGGTCCGTTGCTTATAAATTGGAACTTCCTCCTTCTTCCCGCATTCATCCAGTATTTCATGTCTCTGGTCTGAAGAAAGTTCTTAGCACCAACATCAGCGGACAAACTATTTTACCCGAACTGGATAATGAAGGATCCATCCTTTTGGAGCCAGAGGCCATCCTCAATAAGCGCACTCATCAGCTTCGCTCTCGCTCTATCACAAAGGTCTTAATTCAGTGGCACGGCATGCAACCAGAGGATGCTGCATGGGAACCACTCCTTCAGATTCAACAACAATTTCCACATCTAAAGCTTTGAGGACAAAGCTTTTTCTAAGGGGGAGGGGATGTTAGGAACCCATGTCTTTACTTTGTTAGTATATTTTTGTTGGACGCATATGCTTTGTAATTCATCCCGTAGTATTTGTTGATCCATAGTTGTGTTATTGTTGTTTGGTGCATATACTTTGTAAGTCGCCCATAGTATTGTTGATCCATAGTTTGTATTGGCCCATGGTTTTGACCCATAGTATTGGCGCCTAGACTTACTATATAAGTGTGTGTTGAGGCCTATGAAGGCACCGTGAAGTTATTTGTATTGAGCTTGCTCAAAGGAGGTTGCCCCCTCTAAGTGGCATGTGATCAATATAAAAGTGATTCTGAGTTTTGTTATTTCTTCTATTTCGTGTGTTTTCATTAATTAATTATTGTAGGTTCTTTACATCTGGTATCAAAGACTCCACCCAAGTTCAAGTCACAGAGCGGGTAGCAACGTCGGCATTGCAGTGTTCGCCTGAGGCTCGTATGGCTCAAAGGGGACACTACCGTACGGGAACACATCCAGGCCAGAGTCTAGACTGCGAAGCATGGTGGGATGTTAAGATCCTAGTGGGCATCCTTCACTAACATCTCGAGGTTTTGGTGTAACGGTTCATATCAACTCACTATTTAAATTTCTAAATTTTGGAGGGAAATTCCTTTCCCACCAACATGGTGGATGACTTGGCCTCTTTGATTTTAGGTTCGGGTTTTCAAACCAAGTGGCTTGGACTGTGTTATAACAAAATACATCTTATTCTATAACTTCTTCTATTTCGAACATGATTCTGCGTATGTTACACTTGTCCACTGCTAATGAAATTGCACACACTTGTAGAACTTTGTGTGCAGATTTCGAATATGTAATTTTTTAATTAAATATATTTTTTTTCTATTTTTTATTTAATTTTAATTAGACTAACGTCAATCTTACACAAAAATTAGGTTATTTCTTCCGGCTATAACTTTTGATTGGCTCACCTATTTTGAAAACGAAAAAGAACCTCCACAAGTACACACAAAGACCTACATCCTAAAAAAAAATGTTCATTGATTATGTTAAGACCATGATGCCGGGGCCCAACGCTCGACCTAGTCATTTTAGGGCTTCCCTTACTTCCTTAATTTAATAAAAAATAAAATTAACATAAATAAATATGGGAAAATGACGCTGCACTAAATCGACCTATTATCTACGACTCTATATAATGTTTTTCACAAATTTTCACCATTTGCATACCAAACCCAGGGCCCAACGCAAACATATTCATTATGTTTTCTTAAAAAAATAACATACCAACCTTAGAAGAACCCCATTTTTTGGGAGTTATACTTAATTTACATAAATAATAGTGATATAGTCCAGAAGGTAATCTGATTGTCTATGTTTCATATTCTTACTCCATATTCCAAAATGTTGTGTAGGTAGCTCTAATATTGCTTTTTTATGTTCAGATTTATGTTTTTCCAGAAGTCCATTGCAACTAACGCATCATGAGTGGCTATCATTAGCTTGCACCATCCCTATTACATGCATATTAATCAATTTTCATGATTTTTATAAAGTATCTTATTCAAATTTCATACCAATTAATTATGTGAATAAGATTAATGTTAACAATGTGACCTAATGTTAACAATATTTCAGATCCATTTTCCTCAGGGATCGAACAATACATCTACTCATTGATTCAAGTAATGGGTAATGGCGATTGAGAAGACTGATATGCGGTAGATGGAAAATGGAAATAGATGTTACGCTCTTGTATTCATTTGCAAGATGGAGATTATAACATTAGATTATTTATCTATATTATTTTTATGTTCTCAAACTTAATATTAATAGGTTAACTATAATGCTAAAACTACTGTAAATTTAAAATTATATTATGTGGTTATTATAATGTCAAATCAGTTTTTTTAATATTGATGCTATTGGATTGGTTACTATATTGTTAAAATTAATACAAATTTAAAATTATATTTCATGGTTATTATAAACTCATTTTTTTTTAATATTAACACTATCTAGAATTAAATTGTGCAAATTATTTTCAATCTGATATTTGAGAGAATCAAGGTATTTTAGAGTTATAATCATTACATAAAGTCGGTTCTCAAGGAGCAAGTGTCACAAAACTAGATTTGAACCTAGGTGGGGAGGATAACAACATTCCTCTCAACCACCCGAATTAACAATATAAATATATAATTTATATATAATGTTTTTCATAAAAAATAATTTTAATGCTAGAATAATGCTTTCAACTATAAAATTATTAAAACAATATATATAAATATAATGATAGAATAATGCTTTCAACTTTAAAATTATTAGCGAAAAATATATAAATATGATGATAGAATAATGCTTTAAACTATAAAATTATTAACAAAAAATATATAAATATGATGATGGTTAACTTGCACAAAATCAACTTTAATTTATTGAACAAAATATATAACATATAATAAATACATTTTGAATGACTTTTTCTTTAAATTAATTTTGGATCAATTTTGACATATAAACAACTGTTTTGAAATCATTTAAAAAATTATTACAATTTATTAGTTTTACAACATGAACAGAGAAACAAATTTAAAAGCATTATAGAATAAATAAAATTTGAATATTAATTTAGCTATATGGAATAGGTAAATGGTAATGGTAATATTCATTTATAACACAAATACTATTTAAATATTTAAACACAATTCTTTAAATACTTAAATATTTATTATATAAAATTATTATTATTATTAAATATTAATATTATTTTATATTATTAAAGATTACTATTAATATTAAACATTAATCTCGATATTAAACAAGTGTGTTAATATTAATATTTTATTTTTATTTGATAGAGAACAACAACGTTAATTAATCATGTTAGCTATTAAGTACTTAAGTATTTAAATAATTATGTTTAAATATTTAAATATTACTTTATAACTTTATATTATCTTTGACGTTATGTTAATTAATTAAGGTTAATCATATTATGTTATGTTAATGTTATATTATTGTAATGTTCATATTAATGTATTAATATTTTGTAAAATTTAATAATAATATTTATATCGATATTAGTTTTTATAATAACCAAAATATTAAGATTAATATAAGTATGAAAATGAATATTAATATTAAAATATAAAAAGATTAATACTAAAATAATATTATTGTTATTATTATTCATATTAATTAAATCATTAATTATATTATTAAAATAAAAATTAATATTTTATATCAACGCAATTGTAGATTAATATTTAATATTAATACTAATTTTTAATAATATAGAATAATATTAATGTTTGAGATTAATATTAATGTAAAAGATTGAGAGTGTTATCATTTATATTTATATTAATATTAATATTAATACTAATACTAATATTAATATTAATAGAAAATATTATTATTAATGTTAATACTAATATTAATAATTTTGATAATGATTATTAAATTTTTTAAAGATGTTATTATCTAATATTATCTATTAGCAATTATATTAAACCATTGTTAATAATGAACAAATCTGAACAAACATGCTTAACTATGGTTTACCATGAAGAACCATCATAAACCATGAACAACTTGAGTGAATATAGTCCATGTATTTAAAGGTGTCATTGTATACTTTTACGAAGTATCAACTATATTGGTCAACTATACTTTTAATATTAAATTATTGTATTAGTATTAATGCTAGATTAATCAACCATGAACAATTATATTCAACCATAATCAACCATGGTCAACCATGCCCAACCATAGTCATCCATGGTTAATCAATAATCAACTATGGCAAAAAAAATCAATGATGGTTATCCAATGTCAACAAAAGTCAACTAAACTCAACTAAGTCAACCATGGCCAACCAAAGTCAACCATAGTCAATTAGTCAACCAAATTCAACCATGGTCAACCAAAGCCAACCATAACCAACCAAAGTCAACCAAATTCAACCAATGTTGAAAGTAAATCAAAGCCAACCAATAGTCAATTATGGCCAAACAAAGTCAACCATAATCAACCATAGTCAAAAGTCTAAAAAGGTAAACTAAGAGTTAATTATGGAAAAATAATATCAACTGTGGTCAACCAAAGTTTTCCAAAGTCAAAGAAAGTCAACTTAGCTAACCATGGTCAACGATATTCAACCAAAGTCAACCATAGTCAACCATGATCATCCAAAATCAACCATGGTTAACCATATTTAACCAACATCAACCATAGTCAAACAATAGTGGAATTACAATCAACCATATGATTTTAAATTCAACCCTTGCATCACCCATATTCAAGCCAACAAGTCAGCCATATGATAGTAAAATCAACCAAAGTCAACCATGATCAACCATAATGAACCATGGTCAACCATAGCCAACCATAGTCAACCATGGTCACCATAATCAACCATAGTCAATTAGTAAACCAAGGTTAACTAGCAGTCACCCATAGTCAACTTTGGTCAACCATAGTCAACCAAAGCCAACCAAAGTCAACTAAATCCAACCATAACTAACCAAATTCAATCATATTAAACAAAAGTCAACCAAATTCAAAATTCAAACAAGGTCATCCAATAGTCATTTATGGACAAACAAATTCAACCATAGTTGACCATAATCAACCATGGTCAACCATAGTTGACCATAATCAACCATGGTCAACCATAGTCCACCATAGTTAGTTAGTCAACCATAGTCAAAAGTTAAACAAGTTCAACTAATAATCAATTAAGGCCAAACAATGTCACCGATAACAAAACATAGCCACCCATGGGAAACCATATTTAACCACAGTTAACTAGTCAACCATAGTTAACTAGTTAACCAAAGTCAACCATAATTAACCATAGTTAACTAGTCAAACAAAGTCAACCATAGTTAAACATAATTAACTAGTCAACCAAAGTCAAACAAAGTCAACCATAATTAACCATGGTCAACCATAGTCAACCATAATGAATTAGTTAACCAAAGTCATCCATAGTCAAACAAATTCAACCAAATCCAACCTTCGTCAAACAAGGTCAACCAAAGTCAACCATGGTCAACCATATTCCATTATGTTCAACCATAGTTAACCAATAATCAATTATAGTCAAATAAAGTCAACCATAGTCAACCAAATTCAACCATAGTCAACCATAGTTGACCATAGTGAATTATCCAACCAAAGTTAACCACATCCAAACAAAGTCAAGCATGATCAACCATAATCAATCAACGTCAAAGTCAGCCATATTCAACCATTTGATTTTAAATTTAACCCTTGTGTCACCCATATTCAAGCCAACAAGTCAACCATATGATATTACAATCAACCAAAGTAAACCATGGAAAACCATCATTAACCATAGTGAACGATGGTTAGCCACAACCAGCCATAGTCAATTAGTAAATCAATGTTAACCATAGTCACCCTTAAATAGCTGTGGTAAACCATAGTCAACCAAATCCAACCAAAGCAACTAAATCCAACCATAGTTAATCAAAGTCAACTATAGTGAACCAAATTCAACCAATGCCAAAAGTCAATCAAAGTCAACCAATAATCATTTATGGAAAAACAAATTCAACCATAGTTGACCATAGTCAACAATGGTTAACCATATCCAACCATAGTCAATTAGTCAACCATAGTCAAAAGTTAAACAAGGTCAACCAATAGTCAATTACGATAAAACAAAGTCACCCATAACCAACCATAGCCGACCATGGGAAACCATAGTTAGTTAGTTAACCAAATTCAACCATAATTAACCATAATAAACCATGGTCAACCATAATTAATTATGGCCAACAAAACTCAACCATGGTCAACCATAGTCAATAATAGTTGATTAGTCGATTAGTCTACCATAGCTAACCTTGGTCAAACAAGGTCAACCAAAGTTAACCATAATTAACCATAGTCAACCGTATTCCACTATGGTTAACCATAGTCAACCATGGTCAACCAATAGTCAATTATGTCCAAACAATGTCAACAATAATCAACCATGGTGAACCAAATTCAACCATTGTCACCCATGGCCAACAACAGTCAACCATGGTCAATCATAGTCAACCATGGTCAACCATAGTTAACCATAATGAATTAGCCAACCAAATTCAACCATAGGAAAACAAAGTCAACCATGGTCATCCATAGTCATCCAAAATCAATAAAAGTCAACCCTATTCAACCAAAGTAAACCATAATCAACTATAGTCAACCAAAGTCAACCAAATTAAACTAAACTCAAAAGTCAATCAATGTCAACTATTAGTCAATTATGGCCAAACAAATTCAACCATAGTCAACCATAGTTAATTAGTCAACCAATGTCAACTAAATTCAAACAAAGTTAACTATATTCAACCAAATTAAACCAAAGTCAACCATAGTCAACCATTGCCAACCGTATTCAACCATAGTCAAATGTTAAATAAGTTCAACCAATAGTTAATTATGGAAAAAAGTCAACCATGGTTAGTAATAGTAAACCAAGATCAATGAAAGTCAACTTGAGTAAACTGTAGTAAGCAAAAGTCAACCATATTGAACTATGTTCGACCAAACTCAACCTTGGTCAACCATAGCCAACAATGGTCAACCAACAGTCAATTATTCCTAAACAAAGTAAACAATAGTCTAACAAATTCAACTATGATCAACCATGTTAACAAGAAAATTTGAATAAGAATGTGCTCCAACCATGTCATCATAAAAAATAAATCTAGGAGTTCCATACTCCTCATGTGGCACCATAAAAAATAACCCTGTCACCCATACTTCATTCAGACTAATGCTGCAAAACATGGAATTGTAGGATGTAGGAGAATGAACTAACTCACCCAAATGATCAAAAAGTGCAGAAGTTTCATCATGGGAAGGATACATATGGGTAGTATCATGCAGTTCCTTCAAAGGTGTGAAACCTTTGTCATAGATTGGTTCCAATGTAGATGAATCTTTCTCTTCTTTAAAAATTGCATAACCTTCATCAACAGACAATTCAAGTTCGTCTTCCACTCACATCAAGTGTTTGGATCTCTAAATGATCTTCAATATTTTCAATAGAATCTTCTTCATGCTCATGTGATGTCTCTTCATCTTTTTCAGAGTCACTTGGGAGTGACTTTCAATCCTCTTCATGTACTGCTTCTTCTACTTCACCTATTTAAAAACTAGGTGGTTCATGGGTCTCCTCCTTTTTCTCCTTCAAGCAAACTGATGCATTTTTCCCCTTGGTTTTCTTAAAATCAATAAATTTT
Organism: Larix kaempferi; assembly: GCA_027924585.1. Taxonomy (NCBI): domain Eukaryota; kingdom Viridiplantae; phylum Streptophyta; class Pinopsida; order Pinales; family Pinaceae; genus Larix; species Larix kaempferi. Next base: position 4,279,645 of record BSBM01000528.1, on the reverse strand, counting down.
TCTTGCAATTTCGATAGCCAACAATTTAAATCCTTCCTTAAGTTGCTTTGTCATATCTTCAATGATTGTTTTCATAATTTTCATATGAGGTTCCCTTTTCATCCCTAGTCATAGCTTCCTCAAAATATTTGCTCTTCTTCTCCTACATTTTTTCCCTCTTCAACAAAAGCACTTTTGGTTTCAATATCTAATGGTGGTACCTGAATTCTTGTTCTCATGAATATCAGACCACAGTATGTGCCAAGATCATGCTCCGATACCACAGTAATGTCCCTTGTTAGGAATTTTATTAAAGTGACCATTTTTCACTTTTTTCCCTAGTTAGACCTTTGACTAGTTTTGAGCTCTAGGTCCCCAAATTGCTCCAATTGCTCCCAAATATTCTGAGAATGTATATGGATAATTTTAGAACATAAAAATGTGTTTCAAGAATGCTTTTGGACCTTTAAAATACTTCTTCAAATCCTCTTTCAATTCTGGCCAATGTAGGGAACTTTACTAGTAATTTCCCTTTGACTAGTATTGGTCTGTAGGTCTCAAATTGACTCCAAATGCCTTCAAATATTCAAGGAAGGTGTATGAATGATATTAGGACTTGAATATGATTTTCAGGGATGAGATATGGCCACCAAAAGACCTCTGCAAACTCTCTTAAGATTCTGGACCAAGTATGCAATTTTACTAGTAATTTGGGGTTCAAATCCCCTTGGGGTAAGTGCTGAAAATGGATTCCCAAATGCCTCCAAACCCACTCAAATTTATGAAAATAGGTAGGGGATGTCTCTAGGATGTTATTAATGTCCCAAATGCACCATTCATTAGTTATTAAGTCTGTTCTAGACCTCTCCCAAACAACAACAAAAATCACTAGTTCGACCCTTGGGGAAATGGCACCAAATCTTCTCCAAATGTAAATAAACTGAGTAAAATGACTTCAAATGCTTGAGAACTGAACATAAAACTTTTATAATACATCAATAAAATTTCATTCATCAATAAACCATCAGTATTTTACTTATCCATTCAAATCCATCAACATTACATTGGTTCATAACAAGGTAGTGGGGAAATGGCACTGTTCTTTCATTAAAAATGAGATTTATACATTTATACTTGGAATTTCGAACTGAAAATTTATGGGGATGAATAACAGAGTATTTAATTCATATAAAAAAATAAATGGGTCATGAATCTCCCCCAAAGAGTACAATATCTCACCAAAAACTCCCTCTGTCAAGGATCAAGAATATGCCATCAAAAATGGAAATGGTTGAGAGAATGTGTTGCAAGAAAAGAAACCATGAGCTGCCCCATAGCTTACACCTGCAAATAAAGACTCCATTACATATCCAAATGAAAGCTCTGAATGGCCTTTCCAATTACCAACTTGGATGAGAATCGTTCACCCTCAAAATTGGCTAAGGCAAGAAACTAGTCATCCACTAGCTCTCCCTCTACACAAATGCAATTGCAATTTCTAGAAATTATCAAAAGTTGGTTTGATTCTTTTTTATTGAAATTTATAAAGTTCTAATGTCCTCCATGGGTCTAATTCCTTCCAAGATACTCATGCCAACTCAATTTGGGAAGAGATTCCAAAGAATGCCATTTGTACAACAATTCCTAGTCTCCCACTTCCACCAAATCACATGTGGAAGCATATTAGATGCCCTAACACCCTTGAGTGCCCTCTTGGAGTCTATGTTTAACCCTGACATGTCATATATGTCATATGTTAGCCTTCAGGTCTTATTTGTGTCATAGGTGTCATATCATCTTCGTCATTGTTTTCATAGAGCTAGGGAATCTAGCCCAAGTGTCTCACTAGATCCAAATTGTCTCTTCCTCTTCCATGGGAGTTACTCTTCCTCTAAATTTCGACCTCATTGACTCATGCCAAGTATGATTGACCTTATAAATCATCCCAAGTACATTAGGCTTCCATGGATTCAAAATTGCAAGAAGAGGATGCCATGTGGCACATAAATTCTAGCTTGTGTGGGTCCCACTTCCTCCATGTGTCTTCATGATCAAATGCCACTTTGATTTTCACTTGTCTATATTTATTTATCTCATTTATTTAATATTTATTCCATCCTAATGTTCCAACATCATTTATTATCCCCATTATTCCAAATCCCAAAGCTTCCACCCGAAACCTAGGAAACTAGTAATTTTCCTCCTTGGCAATTATTTGACCTTTAGCATCAATTTGACAAACTCTAATGAACATGGCCAATTTTCTTAGGCCATTGTGACCCAATGCCAAATTTGGGACATGAAAGGTTCCCAAACCTTTCATGACAAAGTCTGCTCACTTCATTCGCATGAGTAAGAAGTGCACACCCGGGCTTCACTATTGAGACAATCTCATATCATGTCCATTCATATTGGGGGTTGAATACTCCTAAAAACCTCAAAATATATTTTCTTTAATTAAGGGGTCAAGGGGTTTTTTTAATTTAACATAGTAATATAAATATTGGGGGCTATTTTATTTGGGTGGTCTGAGTATGGGGAACCTCCAGCAATTAAATGATGAAAATGCACGATATATTGGAAAAAATAGAACACGTAAGGGATTTATTGACCGTAGGCCACTTCGAGGGGGAAACCTACTTTGAAAAATCTCAATACAAATAACTTGTGGACGCCTTCATTGGACTCAACACGTAGTTATATACTAAGTCTAAGCTAAACAAATATTACTCACCATGAATGTGGGATAATACAATATACTCACGGGATGACTTACAAAGCATATGCAACCAACAGAAATATACTAACAATGTGGGATAATACAATATACTCATGGGATGACTTACAAATCATATACATGCAACAAAAATATACTAACAAAGTAAAGAGAAGGGTTGACACAGGTTCCTAACATTTCCCTCCCCCTTAGAAAAACATTTGTACGCAAACCTTTAGATGTGGAAATTGTTGTTGAATATGAAGGAGTGGTTCCCATGTAGCATCCTTTGGTTGCATTTCATGCCACTAAATTAATACCTATGTGATGGATGAAGAGAGAAGCTGATGAGTGCACCTATTGAGGATGGCCTCCGGATCCAAAATGATGGATCCTTCATTATCCAATTATGGTAAAACAGTTTGTGCTCTGATTTTGGTGCCAATAAATTTCTTTAGATAAGAGACATGAAATACTGGATGAATGCGGGAAGGAGGAGGAATCTCCAATTTATAAGAAATAGATCCAATCTTTTGAAGAACCTTATATGGCCCATAGAACTTTAGAGCCAGCTTATGACGCCCTTTTATTTTAGGGGAGGATTTATTTTAAGGCTGTAGACGAAAAACCATATCACCTACTTGAAAAGTGCGTTCAGAACAGTGCTAATTGGATTGATGTTTCATTTGATTTCTTGCCATGTGAATATTGTCCCGCAAAATGTGAATATTATGATCTCCGGTTCGAAGAACTGTGTCAACTTCTTGAACTGGTGAACTGCTTGGGGTGTATGGAATAAGCTTTGGCAGTTCTTGACCATAGACTGCTTCATATGGAGTCATTTTAGATGCAGTGTGGTAGGAGGTATTGTACCACCATTCAGCAAGAGGGAGCCACTTTTCCCACTGATGTTGTTGTTCAGAGGTGAAGCAATGAATATAGGTTTCAAAACCTTTGTTGATAACTTCAGTCTGACCATTTGTTTGAGGGTGATACCCTGAACTCATCTTCAGTTTGGTGCCAGTGTGGTGAAATAGCTCTGTCAAAAAATGACTGGTGAAAGTTACATCGCAATCTGAGACAATGGAAGAAGGGATTCCATGAAGACGGAAGATCTGGTCCAGGAAAATATGTGCGACAGAGGAGGCGGTATAGAGATGGATGAGGGAACGAAAATGACTATATTTGGAAAGGCGATCAACCAAAACCAAAATCATTGTCTTCCCTCTAGATTTAGGGATCCCTTCAGTGAAATCCATAGAAATATCTATCTGAATCCATGTAGGGATGGGAAAGGGTTTGAGAAATCCCAGAAGGAGTGTCGTTTCACCCTTGTTGCACTGGAAGGTATTACATTCAGCCACCATATGTTGAATTGTCATTTTCATTCCCTTCCCAAAGAAGTTACGTTATGTCCGCTCATATGCTTTGAGGAACCCAAAGTCCCCTGCCGATGGAGAAGCATGGAGTTCATAGGAGACAACCCGTTGAATATCTGTGCACTGGGGAAGCACCAGAAAACCCTTGTATCTCAGGGAAGCACCATCCCAAGAGTAATGTCATACAACAGAAGGTTTTTTGGCCAACCATTGGATCATTTGAGATAATTAGGAGTCATTGACATAGACTGACTAAACATATTGAAACAAATTTGGAACAGACATAGAAATAGCTTAAATATAAACTTGGTCATCAAATGTGCAAGAAAGAGCATCCACCACAATATTGTCCTTACCCTTCTTGTAATTGATCTCATAGTCATAACACATGAGTTTTCTAACCCATTTTTGTTGTGCAGGGGAGGAGACCCATTGTTCCAGGAAATATTTCAGACTTTGGTGATTAGTATTGATGCAAAAATGATTCCCTAATATGTATAGCTGCCACTTCTGTACTGCATGCAAAATAACTATCGTTTCCTTCTCAATAGTGAAGGGATTGGAAAAATTGAGCATAGATAGAACCGGTGTAGTACACATAACTGGTTTCAGTTTGTCCCGAACGAGCATCTCAATATCTGTCTTTTGGTGAACTTGGTAGTGATAGGGCACGATGTTGGGAGGAACGCTTACAGGAAGGAGCTGAATACGCTGGTCCTTTGGTCTTGAAGGTGGCAATCCCACTAGTTCAACAAAGACACATGCATATCTATCAAATTTTTTTGTAGATCCAAAAGATTAGTGGAGACTACTGATGTGTGCATCTGAATGGAATGGTCTATAAGTTTCTTTTCCTCCTGAGTACGGGTTTGAGAGGGCCCCTCCAACATGTAAGTCAGGGGATTTCCATTTTTCAGGTATTTCCAGTTATGTATTTTACAGTGATGAAAATTTATCTCGCATATGGAAGCATTTGAATGATGTCTTGATTCTGTAGTAATTTATAACACGTTTTGTAGTTCAGCAACACGGTTTCAATAGTCTTGTAGCTGCTTTCTTTCAACACATATTTTAAACAACGATTCCATATGTATTAGCATTGCTTTCAAAAATCATGGTTTAGATATAAGGTTTATGAATGTTTCCCATCATGATTAATTGCTCAGGTTGATTGCTTTGATTTCTTAATAATGGATGTGTAGCATGAGATGATTGCATTTCAAACTTAGTTTTGATATTCAAATTATTTAGATTAGAATTCTAGTTTTATGCATAAGTAATTACAAACTTTGCTTTCTTTAATTTAGAATAGATCTGTTATGGCATTTCACTTTCATAGTCTGGATTCACCATTCCACATTAGGTAAATTCATAGGAATATCTCTTTCACTTTCAGCATTTTTAATTCTTTAAATAGATTTACTGCTTTTAGTATTTTAATTCTTTAAAATAGATTTACTGCTTTTAGTATTTTAATTCTTTAAAATAGATTTACTGTTTTTTAGTATTTAATTCCTTGGTATAAACAGTTTTACGTATTGAGTAGACAACCCTTAAAACATTGATACCGACACCCAACCGCGACAGAGATTATCCTATAAGAGCACAGATAGTTTCTGCACCTCTAAAGTTTGTACGTCCCCCGGGTTGATAATTAAAGTAGGCTCTTGGTACGACTGCCCTCATTAGGCATCCATATTGGGAGCTCACCTACAATCCCACTAGTTCAACAAAGACACATGCATATCTATCAAATTTGTTTTGTAGATCCAAAGGATTAGTGGAGACTACTGATGGGTGCATCTGAATGGAATGGAGCTGAGACATGACACCATGTGAATTCTTCTTAAGGAGATTTTCCATGCGATGTTAACTAATGATGCTGAGAGACCCTGGTTGTAATCCCTTCAATGTGTGATTTTTCCCATTGATTGAAAACTGCATCCAAAGTTCAAGAAAATCTCATAAGATGGGGCCAAGTGTGCGTAACCATTGAACGCCAAAAACCACATCACATCCACCTAAGGGAAAGGAAAACATGTCGGAGTGCAAGTTATAATCTCCAATAGGGATACATACATTGTGAAACTTCCCCTTGCAAGGTAAGGTGCCCCCTTTGCAAATCATCACTTCAAAGCCAAAGCAAGGATGGACAAAACAATTAGTCTGTTTGGTGATATGAGGGTCAATGAAGTTATGAGTGCTACTAGAATCAATGAGTATTGTAAGAGGGAGATTCTTTAAGTAACGCTTGACATGCATTGTTTGTGGGGTGGTGCATCCGGCTAAAGCATGGAGAGATATCTCTGGGTGGTTTTCCTGAGAACGAGGGTCAACAGGCGGCTGCTGAATGTCGACCTGATAATCTACTATATCCTGAGCTTCTTCAGAAATGTCAGTTGCAGGCGGAAAATCCACATCCAAGAGATAGAGCTTTTGCTCAACACATCTATGTCCTCGAGTGAATTTCTCATCACAATTATAACAAATCCATTTTTCTCTATGTGCCAACATATCTGCTTCAGAAAAATGCTTGATAGGAGTTACTCCAGGAGTTGGCGTGATGGGAGGTCGTTGGGAAACCATATTTCTGAATGAAACAAAAGTGGATTTGGAGAACTGTTGGGCTCTGATCTTGTCCTCCAACAACTTAGCCAACCCAAGGACTTCCTTCATTGTGCTGGGACAAAAAAATTTAACCTTAGATCGCATTGCATCCTTCATACCACTCACAAAACAAATCCTGTAGAATTCATCAAGAAATCCTTCTATGTGATTGGCCAGTTTCTCAAATTCTGTCTGATACTCTCTCACAATGCCAATTTGGAGAATTTTAGTGAGTCCACATGTGAAGTCATCAAAAGCACTAATGCCAAATCATTGCAAAAGGAGTTGGCAAAAATCTGTCCATTTTGGCTCTGAATGAGCCTTGATGTACCAATAGAACCATTGAAGGGCTTCATTTTCCAAATGAAAGGATGCAAGTGGAACTTTATTGACATCAAAAGTATTATGTAGACTAAAATATCGTTCTTCCCGGTATATCCATCCAGTTAGATCATCACCATTGAATAGAGGAAAATCAATCTTTGGCCCACGAAAAGTGCTAGAGGAAGAGAACCCAGTGTCTACAGAAGACTCTGGTTGTCGTTTATTGTTCATGGATGAAGGGTGAAGATGGAGGATGATAATTTTTTCATCCAAATCTTGGAGTTTGGTCTTGAGGGCTACAAGTTCTTCCTCCATGTTTCTTGCTCCTACGTGGGAGACAACCATAACCAGGATTTTGTTTTTTTTGGAAGAATAGGTAGAAAAACAAAAACAAAAGCTTCTTTAGTAAGGGAAAATTTTGATTCGGGAAAAACTTCGATGGGTAATTTGGGTTTGACTAGGTTTTGGACACTTTCTAATGGACAAGGAAGCAGAAAATGGGGATTTTAGAGGCAGGGTGAAAGAATGGGAAAATTTGTCCAAGAGGGACAAAGAGGAAGAAATAGGAAATGAACACTTTGGAAAAATTTGAAGGCGATTGGGTCAAAATCGAAGAAGTTATGGAAACCCTAAAAATAGACAGATGTGGGATTTCTGGCTTGAGGAAGTGGAATTTGGGATAGGGTCCTTAGGATGGAAATATGCAGAATGGAATTGCATGGGTGCCAGTGAATTTTCCTCACAATGAGTTTTAGGGATATGCCCAGGTACTTCCCATAGTTAAGCGGATAGGGATTATTCCCAAATCCGAACCTCCAATTGAAAGGAACAATATAGATGCAAAGAAAAGTAACTACTGCAATAATCACAATTCCTAGAAGCCACTGCGAAAAAACATTTTGGAAGAAATTTCACCTAGTGAGCCCAAGAAAGTGCTATGATACCAGATGTGGGTAACCTCCAGCAATTAAATGATGAAAATGCATGATATATCGGAAATAACAGAACACAGAAGGGATTTTTATTGATTGCAGACCTCTTCGACGGGGAAACCTCCTTTGAGAAAGCTCAATACAAATAACTTATGGATTCCTTCATTGGCCTCAACACCTCCTTATATACTAAGTCTAAGTTAAAAAACTATTACTCCCCATGAATGTGGGATAATACAATATGCTCACGAGACGACTTACAAAGCATATGCATCCAACAACAATATACTAACAATGTGGGATAATACAATATACTCATGGGACAACTTACAAAGCATATGCATCCAACAACAATATACTAACAAAGTAATGAGAAGGGTTGACATGGGTTCCTAACACTGAGGAATAACCTCCAAATAATGGGATGGATTCATACCTCCAAATTGTGGGTTGGATTCATATCAGTCCTAGGTTTTGCTAAGGAATAACCTCCAAATTGCGGGCTATATTCATACCTACAAATAATGGGATGGATTCATATCATTCCTAACTGCTGCTAAGGAATAACCTCCAAATCATGGGCTAGATTTATACCTCCAAATCATTGAACTTATAAAGTCTTTTTTTTTAAGAATAATTTTCTTCATGAATGGGATTTAGGTAAGATTTCATTGGCACTAGGCCCATGAAAAAGGGTAATAAATAATAATAATAATAAAATTCATAAATGTGATATTCCCCTTGATGAGATGTGCTCTTAAATTCCTAGTCAATTGTGCCTCCATCCATAAATGTGATTTGTCCTTTTAAATCCATAAGAATATGATGTCCTCTTTTGAATAATGAATATAAAATCAAATAAATACAAGTGGAGTAAGCAACATAGTTTCTTAGTACCTTCCTCTTATGTAAGAAATAATGTAAAGTAAATTAATTGTAAGATACAAGCCTTACATGATTATCATATTTGATAATATATATATTTTTATAATTGAATTGATGATTATTACATAGGAATGGATGATATTAAATATGGCCCTACGGGAATAGACATGTCTATTGATAAATAGACATTTAATTTAATAATAATTAATTAATTATCCTACTATAATAATAAATACATTTGTAATAACCAATTGGGTTTATTACAAGTCATCCCGCTCTGAAAAGATTTGACCACGAATCTTCTACGAGAGTGCTGTAACAAGAATGTTTTTTGCCACGAATAAATGTGCCACGGTTTAGCAGTACTTGGAATAATTGGTCACATTTCCATTCAAATCTTATCATGCTTATGATTCTGTAGATGAATGCATAACAACCAATTGACGTATATTTTGGATCTTCTAATCTAACGGTGTTCCTTTGCTCTTCTAATTTTATGTGGATCTTTGATAATTATGCATGTTTTGAAGTGGTTTTCTTATATGTAGGGGTAACTACTAATAATGTACTTACTTCATTGTATAATGAGCTTGTGTTTAGTTGTTCCCTGAGAACCTTTTGATATTTAGATTCTAGGACATCTTGAGTTGAGACTACTGATAGAATGTTCATCTCATCATTTGTCACAATATCTTCTAGGTTTCGTTTTTCTACGTTATCATGATTAAGGTCATCTTTGACACTTTTATTTTCATCATTGCATTCTTCTACAACTTCAATTCTCTCATAATTGTTGTTAACATTGATTTTATTGACTTCCTTGATTTTTACGTCATCGTTATTTTCTTTACAATTGATATTGACATTATGATTGTCAATATCATCTTGATCTTCCATATCCTTGTCTTCTACAGCTTTTGTTTCATTTTCTTCCTTATCATGTAGTTTGCTTTGAATGGGGATCCCAACATGGTCTCTATTTTTTCCTTGAGTACCACTGGACATCTTTAGAGGCTTTTGCACTGGTGCATTAATGCAACTTAATTCCCTACCTTGTAAGAAACCACAATGAATTTCTGGAAGATGGGCATATTTTTCACTAAGTATTGCATTTTGAGGTTTGTAGTTGGGATGTCTTTTGTTATCCCTCCTTGGGTCTAGTTGTGAAAATACTCACAGTAGATCTAAGAGATGATGTGTACCTCACAAGAGTAATTATGATTAAGCAGGAAAATAGAAGAAGAGTGAACAATACAGTATAATGAGCAACAGAATAATATGGTACAGTAGAACTCGGATAGAAGCAATAATACTTCACACACACTAATTAATTAATCACAGTATGGACAAATAAATAGTACAATGGTAGAGAGGATTTGAATGCCTAAGGTGGCAATTCGAATTAGCCTCTCGAGTGATCATAAGATCAATAGAGTGTCATTGGAGCACAACTAGGTGTCCTCATGATCATCGGAGTGCAACTGGAAGTCTTCATCATCATCAGTGGAGTCATCAATGCTCAAGTAACTGTCAACCATTAATCAAAATAACTCTGGTAGGTGTAACTGAGTGTAACTCAATGTAACTGAATGCAACTGACTTTAATTGAGTGTAACTGACTGTAACTGAGTGTAACTAAGTGTAAATTACTGTAACTAAGTGTAACTGACTGTAACTGATTGTAACTGACTGTAACTGACTGTAACTGAGTTACAACTAGACTCGTAGGTGAAGAAGGGCGAGTTGCTCCCTAAAATCATGGAAGAAGGCCACATTAATCAACTAGAGGGATAAAACTGAATAGTGAGAAGCTCCTAGGGGATGGCTAACTGAGGGCTAGGTGCTGGACTGAGGGCTAGGTGCTGGACTGATGACTGGGATGCATGCAAACCCTAGAATGCATGCAAACCCTAAAAGGTACATGCATGACTGAAAATGTAAATGATCAAAATACTGGTGGGACTAGGATGGAGTATAGGAATATCCTAACACCCCCCCTTAATCCATCCTGGGCCCTGGTAACTAAGACCAAAGGTCACCCAATACAATGAATAATAACAATCAATAAACCAAGGAAGTGGGAAATTTCATGGAAAACATACCCCCTCCTCAAAAAATAAACTGTAAGGCACACATAAAAATAAATTCTCCAAACTCAAGCATGTGTGATGCTTGGTCATATGTCTGGAGGTATCTTCTTCTTGGGAAGAAGTGGATCATGCTCAAAAAGCATGTGCTTGTACTTGCTCTTCAGATCAAATGTGATGAGAACAAATCCAACAGTATGAGAATGATCCTTGAACCTGTGATTCGAATCAGCTGAGGTAGGATCAAATATGTGAAAATGCATATAGTCTTTTGTCTTCTCCTTCGAACCACCATGGGTGAGATTATGCCAAAAATAACTATTACACATTTGCTTGAAATCAAAATCAGATTTAAGACTTAAAAAACAGTTTCTTGAGATCTCCTTTGAACCAGTAGGGGTGAGATCAAAACTATCATATGCATGAGAAATTATCCCAAGCAGTAATTGCTTAGAATCCAAATTAGATCCAAGACTTGAATCATGGTTTCTTGAGATCTCCTTTGAACCATGAGAGGTGAGATCAAAACCAGTAGATGCATGAGAAATTATCCCAAGCGAATGGCAATGGCCATATTCTTCAATGACCTTCTGAAAGCATGGAATTATGATCATATAGTAGTATAAAAGAGGAGTTAGCTGGAGAGGAGCGAATGCATTACCTTCAAAAGCTATTTTGACCTCCGAAATAATCATGTGATCATGATGAAAACCAATAGACTCTAGTGCAAGAGAGGATTTAGGACCTTCTGCAATATCTAGAGTGTGAGCTGGCACAGAAAGAGAAGAAAGTTTGAGCATGAGTGGAGAATTTGTAAGTTCTTTGTCAACAACTTCAATATGGGATGATACTGGTTCATGATCTGAGAGACCATCAAGAGGAGCAAATGAATCACTTTGCTTGCTTTTGAAGGGGTTTGGACCAAATCCTTCATTCTTTCTGCCAAATTTTTCATTCAGGTGAGCCCATAGCTCTTTTGGAGTTTCAATATCAATAATGATTGGGAGCAATATGTAATCTAGCATAGTAAGCTTCATTCTTCCAATGTGCATGTCACCTTTATTCAACCAGTCAATCTTCTCATCAGAGGATTTGAACTCTCTTTCAAAATAACAATCAAAGAGATCATGGCTCTTTAAATATGCTATTATTTTTAGTTTCCATTCATCATAGTTGAATAGAGAAAGAGGAGTGATTTCTTCTAATTCAGGATACATTGAAGCTGTAGAAGACCTGCAAAAACAATATAGAATAATTGCAATTGCTACTGCTGCAACTGCTGCACTCGAAATCTGGGTAATAACCTGCAAAAAACTCTCAAGAATGGAGATAAACAATACTCTCAACATGCTCTGATACCATGTGAAAATCCTCACAGCATATCTAAGAGATGATGTGTACCTCACAAGAGTAATTATGATTAAGCAGGAAAATAGAAGAAGAGTGAACAATACAGTATAATGAGCAACATAATAATATGGTACAGTAGAACTCAGACAAAAGCAATAATACTTTACACACACTAATTAATTAATCACAGTATGGACAAATAAATAGTACAATGGTAGAGAGGATTCGAATGCCTAAGGTGGAAATTCGAATTAGCCTCTCAGAGTGATTATAATATCAATAGAGTGTCATCAGAGCACAACTAGGTGTCCTCATGATGATCGGAGTGCAACTGGAATTCTTCATCATCATCAGTGGAGTCATCAATGCTCAAGTAACTGTCAACCATCAGTCAAATTAACTCTGGTAGGTGTAACTGAGTGTAACTCAATGTAACTGAGTGTAACTGAATGAAACTGACTGTAATTGAGTGTAACTGACTGTAACTGACTGTAACTAAGTGTAACTGACTGTAACTGAGTGACAACTAGACTGGTAGGTGAAGAAGGGCGAGTTGCTCCCTAAAATCAAGGAAGAAGGGCGCATTAAGCAACTGGAGGGATAAAACTGAATAGTGAGAAGCTCCTGGGGGCTGGCTAACTGAGGGCTAGGTGCTAGACTGATGACTGGGATGCATGTAAACCCTAGAATACATGCAAACCCTAAAAGTTGCATGCATGACTGAAAATGTAAATGATCAAAATACTGGTGGGACTAGGATGGAGTATAGGAATATAACAACCAATCGACGTATATTTCGGATCTTCTAATCTGACGGTGTTTCTTTGCTATTCTAATTTTATATGGATCTTTGATAATTTTGCATGTTTTGATGTGGTTTTCTTATATGTAGGGGTAACTACTAATAATGTACTTACTTCATTGTATAACGAGCTTGTGTTTAGTTGTTCCCTGGGAACCTTTTGATATTGAGATTCTAGGACATCTTGAGTTGAGACTACTGATAGAATGTTCATCTCATCATTTGTCGCAACATATTCTAGGTTTCGTTTTTCTACATTATCATGATTAAGGTCATCTTTGACACTTTTATTTTCATCATTGCATTCTTCTACAACTTCAATTCTCTCATAATTGTTGTTAACATTGATTTTATTGACTTCCTTGATTTTTATGTCATCATTATTTTCTTTACAATTGATATTGACATTATGATTGTCAATATCATCTTGATCTTCCATATCCTTGTATTCTACAGCTTTTGTTTCATTGTCTTCCTTATCATGTAGTTTGCTTTGACTGGGGATCCCAACATGGTCTCTATTTTTTCCTTGAGTACCACTGGACATCTTTAGAGGCTTTTGGACTTGCGCATTAATGCGACTTAATTCCCTACCTTGTAAGAAACCGCAATGAATTTCCGGAAGACGGGCATATTTTTCACTAAGTATTGCATTTTGAGGTTTGTAGTTGGGATGTCTTTTGTTATCCCTCCTTGGGTCTAGTGGCCTGGATCTTTTGTGAGGAGGGATGGTAAGATCCTAGTGGACGGACTTCACTAACATCTCAAGGTTTTGGTGTAACGGTTCGTATCATTTGGTATCAGAGCCTCCACCGAGGTTCAAGTCACAGAGCGGGTGGCAACGTCAGCATTGCAGTGTTCGCCTGAGGCTCGTACGGTGCAAAGGGGACACCACCGTACGAGGGCACATCTAGCCCAGAGTCTGGACTACGGAGCATGGTGGGATGTTAAGATCCTAGTGGATGGTCTTCACTAACATCTCGAGGTTTTGGTGTAACGGTTCGTATCAAGGGATATAAGGAGGCAAACGTTGTGGCTTCCCTTCCTTTTTGGTTGTAGTAGTGACTTCAAAATCCTCCCTACTTGAATATTTAAGAGTGATTATAGTTCCTTGTTCCTCTTTAGTTCGGAAGTTAGGAGTCGTAGTTACTTCTTCCCTTATTTTCATAGGTGCAATAGATTCTTCCTTTATAACCATAGTCCCTTCTTCTGACGTGAGTGCAGATGCAGTCCCCAACTCTATTTGACATGAGAACTCGGGAGTTGCAATAGCTACTTCCTTTATGGTCGTAGTCCCTTCTTTTGTCGTGAGGGCAGATGCAATTCCCATCTCTACTTGACCGGAGAACGCAGAAGTCGCAATAACTTCTTCCTTTCCTTTCTTCCTGGCCATTTCTTTTTTTAATTCGAATACGGTCAATTTCAATTTTGTGTACGTTTCCTCTTCTTTAAGACATCTTTCTTCGATTTCCTCGAGTTGAGATTTGATACTTCTTCTCGGCTTTTGGCCATACATGATTTCACTAAATGATGGGAACATAGTGAATCCCAAAAAATCATCAAAAAAAAAATCGATTTTTTTTTAAAGTTTTATAATAGTAAATTATTATCAAAACTATATATAAATGTTTATATAGTTTTTTTTTAATTTATATATTATTATTATAATAATTTATAATAATAATAATATTATAATTTTTTTTTAAATATGAAATTAGGGTTTTTGTGAGAAATGGGGATTAGGATTTTTTGTGTAGAAGAAAAAGAGGTGGTTGTGGAGGACACGGGGGCACGTAGCCAGCGGTAGGTGGACGTAGCAGTGGTGTAGTTGAGTGGGTTGGAGGGAACAAATCAAACGTTGGGAAGGAGGGGATTTTGCAATGATGGGCGCAGTGGGAGGAGGGATGGTGCAACGCAGGGATGGTGCGGGAGGAAGGATGGTGCAACGCAGGTGGGTGGCCGAACGTGGCATGGGGGAGAGATTCCTGAGGTGGAGTTGCACGGGTGGATGCCGGGGAAAGATGGAGCGGATCGGAGATGGGATGTACGCGGGAGGGGAGGGTTGTGGTAGGGATATGGAGCGTGAGGGAGAGAAGCATTGCATGTAGGAGGTGTAGAATTTGTGGGAGAGGAGATCGATGGGGGTGAGGCAATAGAGCAGTGTGTATGAGTGGGGGAGTGGGCTGACGAGAGGGGGGACTGAGGTGGAAAAGTGGAGGAGTGGGAGTGCAGGTGGATGGAGAGCTACATGAGGATGATTGTGTGGGTAATAAGTAGAGGAGGGTAAGGCGGGGATGTGCAAGAGGAGGGAAGAGAAGGCGGGAGGAGAGGGAAACGTGATGGGAAGAGAAAGCGCGTGGCGAGGTTGGAGATGGAGGAGACGTACGAGCAACTGTGCGGGGAGGAGGGTAGGATGGAGGACAATTATGAAGGGAAACGTATGTGGGATGGAGTGTGATGGGAGAAATGAGAGGAAAATGAGCGCGTAGGAATTGGATCCGAATGGAATGGAGTGGAGATGGTATGAGGAGCGTCGAGGAGAGGAACGTAGGTGGAGCATGAAGGAGATGAGCGAAGCGTGAAGAGAAATGGAGATGGGGGATAAGTAGAAAAGGAAATGGAGAGATGAGGAGTGAGAGGAATGACAATTTCGATAGCTAACAAGAGTGAGAGCCAAGGCTCTTATACCACTTGTAAGGTACAAGCCTTACATGATTATCATATTTGATAATATATATATTTTTATAATTGAATTGATGATTATTACATAGGAATGGCCGATATTAAATATGGCCCTACAGGAATAGACATGTCTATTGATAAATAGACATGTCATTTAATAATAATTAATTAATTATGCTACTCTAATAATAAATACATTCGTAATAACCAATTAGGTTTATTACATTAACACCCAATAACACACATGGTTATTTATAGATCTATGAGTGATTTAAGGGTTACTTAGCCCTTCATAATATTATGATAATTTTTTGGTAGAAATGATACACCTAACAATAGATACAACCATTCATAGCCTCATAAGTCATGCACGGCTTACATAGCCCTTCATAGTATCAATTCTATTTTTTTTTTTTAATTCTTTTAAATCTAATAATTATCAAATATCAAAAGTATAATTCTAAAAGTTTAAAATAAAAAATTCCTATTAAATATTTAGTTAATGATTATTAAATTCACTATACAATATGTTATTATATGTGAAACAAGAATAAGAAAAAAAAAAAAAATTACCGAAACAATGTAATGAAGAAATAATGTTACTAGTTTGGAGTAAATTTAGAATAATGATAATAGTTTGTACTTTGTAATAGAAACTAGTTATTAATTTTTAAATAATTATAATTTATATATTTAAATTGTAAAAATAATTGATATTGTAATTTTAAACTTTTTATAATATAAATTTAAAATAATCCATACCAAAATCCCTACAACTCATGTGGATCATCTGATAAAATATCTCGATTGTTGTCTCTAATAGCCTGGCCCAAACATAGCCAACAATAAGAAGCCTAAAAATGGACTTGTGAATTTCAAATCCTACAACATTCATCTCTTCCAAAAATCGCAACAGGGAATCAAACTGCTTGTTGGAATATTCTCACCATCATATCTTGGTTTTGTTTGCATGCATGCATTCCATGCAACACTCCATGCATCCATGCATCAACAATGGAGTCTCCTAGAACCTAGTCCCTAATTTGCCCCCCATGGAGCTTTTTTTTGGCCATCATTAGCCCTCCTAGCCACTCATGCGCCCTTGTTTACATCACTGGAGTTACAAATGCGCTCTCATCCATAGATTTAGGAGATTTATCAATCAGTTCCATCATTTAGGGAACCTTCTCCCCTTGATTGCTCAGTTAACTAACTTTATCTCCTAGTTGACTGATGTTGACTGTAGGAGCGCCCTCCTTGACCACTGACATCTATCTATGCGCCCCCTTGGAGTATCCTTCCCTATTTTGGTTCCAACATGGTTTAGTTATGCTAAATTCTACCTTAGTTGACTTTTTATTCACCATCGGTTGCCATTGAGTGTTGGAGTAGGTAACTGATCTAGCAATTTCCAATATAGACCCAAGCACTTCGCGGTTCAAGGAACCAAAAAAACCCATATTCACCTGTCCTTTCGGCAACAGACTGCGAGTAGCCTGAGGTCTCACCCGAGGCAAAGCTGAGGGGGTGGTTGTAGAATCAGGTTTCCACAACCTGGTGATGCGAGTTTCAAAGAGATGGATGGGAATCGCTGTAAAGGACTCTTGCTGTGGACAAAAGACTATGTGAAGTCTCTACTTCGCGTCGGATACATCGGCAAGCAGAGGCGCTTGCACAACCAGCGCATCCAAGGACTATGCGGTATTGGATACTTCCTGCGTCATGACAATAAGCTATCAAAAGCTTACCTCGCAACAAATCACAATGGTTCAGCGCGTCAGCTAGACCGCGCATCTATTTCAAGACTTGATCAACTCTTATCCAGCTTACTTAACAATCCTTATCCATTCAACCACACTTAGGTTATTATCGTTATGATATATGCAAATGAATGAACATACGATACTACGCACGCCAACTCTACGCTCAAATATAGTGCTTAACTATGTGATTATCCAATAGATTTATGCATTCAAAGACTTACAAGTGCTGAATAATTAACATTCATCCACACATGTATTACTTAACATATTATTCCCACCATTCTTGTAGCAAATACATATAAAAGCAATCACATAACATATAACTGTGGCATTAAACATTCTACTAAGTAGATGAACAGTTGCAAAATACAAACAATCACACTACACAAAATTTAACGTGGTTCAACCCCCGGATGGAGTCTACATCCCTAAGAACTGTTGTTAAATTATTATTTGGGAAGGGTACACTAGTTCTTAGTCTACGCACTCAGCTGTAGACTCTCTTCTCTCTCAGATAGGTCTCTGCGCACTCAGCTACAGAGCCTTTACAATAGCTTCCAAGCTTCAAGATCTTAATAATGTTCAACAATGACCAAAATGAGAGTTAACCCTATCCCATACAAAACTTCCCTTATTTATAGATCATGCCCTTAGTTCATGTCTTTACACTCTGTAGGCAAAAACCCTTAGGTTTACAAAACTATCACGGTTTCCCAAAAACCAGACTTCTAGAACCTGGTAGCGAATATTCCATCCTGGCGGTCTTCCACACCTGCATCACATCGTTGTCGGCCTTCCTATTACGCGCATGCTAATAGGTCACTTTCACCAAGCGGTTCTTCCTCTAATGGTCTCGTTCGACTGGTTCAAGTATTGGCATCTTTCGCGTGTGTGACCAGTTGCTTTCTTCCCGATTTGCTCCTGCCCACCGCTTAGCACTCCTTGAGCATCTTTACCAAAAATAAACCACCGATGGTCTAACCGGAATACGTGTCATCTTCCATCCAACACTCTTCTTTGTTGGCATCCCATGGACTGAACACTTCGCAGCACTTCCTCCTCGCAATACTGATCCCCGCAGCTTCCTCCAACACTACGCCACACGCAACTTCGCAGCATCCAAAACTTATACAAAAAAGTACTTCAACTAAATTGTGCTTAGCTCCGCAGTTCCAAAATCCTTCTTGCAAAAAATTGTCGCACTTGGGCCAGGCCCAACAGGCCCCTAACACTTACATGTGGCTCGCCCTCGAGCCACCTGCAAGTTCTCCAAGCTGTTTCTCCGCCTGTGGAGTTAGCTTCATAGCGAACTCATTGTATGTGCCTATCAACTTTGCTACTGTGTCCTTCATGTCTTTCTCGACTTTCCTAATTGTATCCATCATCTCAGGTGTTATCTTATCGTCGAGCTAGCCTTCCACTTGCTCTTCATTCTAGCACAGCTCGTTTAACTTTTCCTCGATCTCCTGTAATATCGTGCTGACATCTTCCAGTAATGGTTACAACTTATCGCCCATTTCAGTCTCTTTCTCTCGCAAGGCTTGCACTTCCTTCTTGAGGCTAGTTATTTCCCTGTACTTCTGGAGCCTATCTCTTGGTAGTAGGGCCTTCACTTCTGCATCCAACCTCTCCAAGGTGGCTTGCTTATCTTTTGCTACATTCTTTACTTCCAACAATGCTGGGTCTTCTTCGAGGGTAGAAAATTACTTCGATGCCGCTTCCAACATATTCTGGCACTTAGCCACTTCGGCAGCAATATTATCTACAACGGCCTTCACATCTTTCACTCTTAGCTACTGTTCGTTTGGTGGGGTCCGTGGATTGGTCTATTCCTTCAAGGCAGCAATGTTAGCCTCATGGAGAACCTCCATGTCTTGCATCTCGGTCTTAAGACTGACAATCAGATCGCCAATCTTAACAATAGTATCCACTAGTTCTAGTTGCACTTCAAATTCATCTATGCTATCTACGACCGCAGTGATTGTGGACTCCAGTCTTAGCCGACAATCCTGCTCATCTTGCAGTTCCATAGCTCTCCACGAGCTATCTTCCTCCAACTACCTATTAGCTGCTTGCAGCTCAGCTTGTCCCTTTAGTGCATCAATGGTTCTCTCATGCATTTATTCCACACATTGCAGATGTAAATAATGTAGGCCCGACAGTGGTATTTTTGCTACGTTAAGATCCACATGCTTGAAATCCTTCATGTCTAACATTAGTTGCTCTGGCATAGGCAAGTTTACTATTATCAGGTCTAGGTGGACGATACGGGACTTTGCAGGAATGGTCACTGTTAATTGCGGTGTTTGCTACTACAAAGTTCCTCCTGACTTCCCTTCGGAATCTGAGTCACGTGGTGGGGCTAATCTCTTGTGTACTTCTTCGATCTTCAACATAATCCCCTGCAGTGCGGTCAGATTATGTTGCAAACTATCCTGTATGGCCTTGTCCTATTTCTCTTTGTTGGTCATGAGATCTTCCATCTGTTCTATGAACTTTACCTCGATCATTTCATAATAGTCACTCTTCAGTATTGTATCTAGCTTCCCTTTGTCAGCTTCCTGCTTCTTACGTGGTCCCTTTTTCTCCAAGGGGCTCTCAAGCTCCTTTCTTTTTCATGCCTCCTTGTCTTCGACGATAGGACATGCGATGGGCTCGTCTTCGGCGGAGTCGCTTTCAACCTCTATAAAATCCACTCAAAACTCGGCAGGCCATTATTTCATGATATTGTCAATATCATCTTCGTACATGTGGTAGTTTCGTGGGAACCATTCCACCTTCCTCTTCTGCGCTTTTGCTGAAATTTGAATACAGCGCATGTCAGCATAAAAATTAACAATGCGAATATACCTGCTTGTTACCTACTTTGTTATCCAGGGTGTGGCTATGATTGCATTGCATAGCTAGATATAGTATTGGAAGAAGACCTCAATTGTCGCGTGCTGCCTCTTTGATTTCAGATTTTCCCAAGGTTTGCATAATGGGATCTTCTACAATCATTTGTATCAATGATTACGCCAATGTAATCCTTCAGCTCCTTTCAGCCGGAAAAGGAGATCAGTACTATAATGTTAAATTTTGAGCATTAATTCACAATACTCTAGGATCTTTACTGAGAGAATAACATGTACAGTATATCGATGCATAACAATCATATCAAGCATGTCAAGCATCACAAGAATCAAAAGCATGAGAGACAAGAGACACAGAGTTTCCGTGGGGAAAGCCCTCAGGTGAAAAACCCCACAACTTCCTCAGATATAGAGAGAGCAATGGCTCAACCAAAATACACTGAGATAGTCTCCTAGTAGCAGATGATCCTCCTCCTCACTAGTGCACCACTTTCGGAGTGAGAGAAGTATGAGTTTCTGAGTGATCCAAATAGAGATCTCCTAATCTCTATTTATACTTAACTTGTTTTCCCAGTTACACTATGGGGCCGACTTGTCTAGCTAGGTGCATCGATAATATAATATATATTTCAGGGCCGATCCCACACATCGTGGTCTAATAACCCATCGCTAAGTACACATGCTTGCGACACTTGTCAATACACATGATGACACTTCCTTATAGAGGAATAACACATCTCTTATAAGGGTACAATAAATATATATGAAATACATAGATGAAATACATTCCAAAGTTACATATACATCAACACTCCCTCTTAACTAGGAAGGTATTTCTCGACATAGATCTGCTAGACAAGTCTTCTTCTCGGGATCATCATCACCATCATCGTCACTGTTGCTGCTATCTCAACCAATCTCTGACTCTACTCGTCATAGGAAGTTCTACAGAGCCAGTCCTTTTTCATACTGGATGTAGGCCCACCACCTACAGGTCTTTGTCATCATTAGCCATACTGTGGAATCCTCAGGACTTATTACGTGCGTCACAAAACCTCGAAAGAGCATCCCAGGCTATTACGAGCACACGGATCTACCTATAGGATCTCCCAGGGCCATATTATATGTGGCCTCACCACAAAACCTCGCAAGAGCATCCCAAGTTGTTACGAGCACACAGCTCTACCTATAGGATCTCCCAAGGACAGATTATATGTGGTCACCACAAAACCTCGCAAGAGCATCCCAGGCTGTTACGAGCACACAGCTCTACCAATAGGATCTCCCAGGGACAGATTATATGTGGTCATGGAAAAACCTCGCAAGAGCATCCCAAGACTTATTACGGGCACACAGCCCAACCTATTGGATCTCCCAGGGACATATTATATGCCATAGGACAAAACCTCGAAAGAGCATCTGCCAAATATCCTAAGGCCAGATTATATGCCATAGGAAAAACCTCGAAAGACTATCTGCAGATCTCCCAGGGCCAAATTATATGTCCTCCCAGATCAAAACCTTGAAAGAGCATTTGCCAGATATCCCAGGGCCAGATTAAATGCCATAGGCAAAACCTCGAAAGACTATCTGCAAATCTCCCAGGGCCAAATTATATGTTCATCTGCACAACCTAATCCACGGTCATAGAGTATCAACCTGATACTCACCATACATCATCCTGATGTACACATGATCATCTTGATCATCATCACTGCAACATCCCGCTGCATATCATCTAGAGCAACATCCTGAAGCTCGTCATCTATGATCATCGTGATCATACAATGCATCTACCTGATGCATACCAAGTATCTACCTGACACATATCATCATACATGATCCACCTAATCATACAATGTATCCACCTGATACAAATACAAATACATGATCCACCTGATCATACATGATAGATATCAACATACATGATCTACTTGATCATACAATGTATCCACCTGATACATATACAGATACATGGTCTAAGCATCCAACATGATGCATATACAAAATACATACAAATGATCCAACCGATCATATCCAACATCCAACATGATGCATACATACATATACATATAAATGATCCAACTGATCATATCCAGCATCCAACATGATGCGTACATACATATACATATAAATGATCCAACTCATCATATCCAACATCCTCCAACGGGACATCAAATAACTCAGACAATAGCTTCCGTAGCCATACTACCTCACAACTAGCTGAACCGACTGTAACATACTCTGCCTCAGCTGTACTCAATGCTACGCAGGACTACTTCCTGTTAAACCAAGAGATCACACCTGATCCCATACTGAAGCAGCACCCATATGTGCTCTTCCTATCTGTAGCACTTCCATCCATTTCTGAATCAACATAATCCTGTAGGTTAAACTTTTGATTCACTTCATACTTGAGCCCATAATCTGTTGTACCCTTCAGGTACCTCAAAACATGCTTTATAGCAACCAGGTGAACACTCCTCAGATCCGTCAGGAACTGGCTCAATGTGTTCACCGTAAAGCAAATATCTGGTCTCATGTTCGTGAACACATGTTACAAATAAGTCATCCACATACAGGAGTAGAATCATAGGATTCCCTTCCTCAACCTTGTAGTAAAGGTTGGAATCCACTTTACTCTTGGTATAGCCCAAACTGGATAGAAAGCTACCTATCCTACCATACCAAGTTATGCACATATATGATTTCCTGTCATGTGTCTCAGAACCAAGTGGCTGCTCCACATACCCTTATTCTTCAACTACACCATTCAAGAAAGTTGTTTTGAAATCCATCTGGTGTATCTTCTATTTCATCACTTTTATATTTCTCTATGCTACCATCTGCAGCATGCTTGATCTGATAGATCCATATGGAAGTCATAAAAAACTTCCCTTCAGGTCTTGGGAATACATCCCAAACATCATTCTTCATGATTGACGGATCATGGCATTCTCCCCATATCCTGGGAACTTCAATATCTTCAATAGATAATTTTGTTGCTAAACAAATGTTGTAGCTCTTCTTTTGTAGGTGATGGCATATGATCTTTCCTACAAGACAAGTTAAATTGCATGATTAGAAACATATCATAGTTTTCAAAACAAATTCTTATACATAAGGAAATATGTCATACAGTCATGCAATTATTTTAGCCAATGCTTCAATACAACATTCATCCATATCCTGTAACTTTCTAGATGCCTTCCAATCTCTACCAGAACATTTTGTACTACTCCGAACATGTCAGCAAAGAGGTTTCATTCTAGATAAGTAGCAATGGAATGTTGTACAGTGCCATAGGCCACTTACCCATTAGTAGTATACTGTTCATTAATGCAATCATTCTAACATGCACAATACATATCGTAAGTCTAGGAACATAAGCATATACATCATTGAACAATTTTATTTAAACAAACAAATATGTAAGAAATGGTAATTAAAATACTTATCTTTGTTTGTTTGTTGGGTGAACTCCCTCTGAGTCTTTGCTTCCTTGCAGGAACTACTGAAGTAGCTTCTTCTACACCTTTATGTTGTGGAATGTAGAAAGATGGTCAACTCCCTCTGAATATCTACATCCTTGTAGAAACTACTGGAGTGTGCTTCTTCTTGATCTTTGCTTCCTTGATTACCTGTCCTTGAACTTATATTCATCATTGATCCCTATGCATGCTTATTAGTATCATGATTGTGTTATCCTTGTGATCTCATACAAAATCATACATTCATTAGTATATTCTCAATACTATCAGAACACGATAATCTCAAGCATGTATAGTCATGATCATTTCAAATAGAAATAATAAGCATTAGCATTCAAGGTTTATATAGGACTCTTATGGTTAGTCATAACATGTGATTACTCAAACCTATGACTCTTCTGGTTATTCATAACATTAAATAAGGTGAAACACATAATATGCATATACCCATGATTATTCAAACCTATGAATTCATGAATAAACATCATCAATCATGTCATGCATACTTATATAATAGATCCTATGATATAAGAAACACATACCTAGTCACCATATTTGCTAGTTATGTCTAGCAATGTGTTCTTGTTCTCTTCAATGACCTGCATAACTCATTAGTTAACTTTTGCAAAAACAAACTATACATACCTCTATGTGATCCATGAATATGGATGAATCTTTGTCTTTATGTCACCATGGCATGTTCAGGTTGTCCCTTCAATTTGTACAATCCTCCCTCTTGCTCTCCAATCACTACTGCATCATCGATTGTCTTACCCTTTGGCCACATTAGGACTTGGCCATCCACAAATGCAACCCTCATACCTTTTGCATCCAATGCAGAGATGGAGAGAAGATTCTTCTTGAGCCCAGGTACATAAAGGACTTCTTTCATCTTCAAATATTTTCCAGAATCTAGGTTATAGGAGGATTCACCACTTCCTTTGATTGGGTCTTGATAATCATCCCCAAGTTTCACCTTATGGGGTGATTCATGTTTAGATAGGTTTACAAAAGATTCCCTAAACCCAGTCATGTGTTTGGAATCCCCACTGTCAATTAACCAATCATTACAACCATGGGAGATAATACCTGTGAGAGCAGAGATTAGAACATACTCTTCTTCACTTGATGAGTCATCATCACTATCATCACTTTCTGCCCTAACCTTCTTATTTGGAGGTTCATAATCCTCGGCAGCATGAGCATGGAACTTTCTTTTGCTGCCCTTCTTCTTCTTGCTGGAGTTGTTGTTGTTATCCCTTTTGTTTTTGGGACAATCTAAAGCAAAGTGACCCTTCTCATTGCATGTGAAGCATCTTAGATCCTTCTTATTCTTTTGATAGGATCTCTTGTAGTGAGAGTGCTCCTTCTTGGGCTTGCTTCTTTTGGTGTGAGCTGCAAGAGCTTGATCTTCACCTCCCATATTTTTCTCACGAGCTACAAGTCTAGATTCTTCTTGAGAGCATTCCTCCCACAGTTTACAGAAAGAGATCAATTTCTTTCTTGCACATATTCCTTGAATAAAGGAGTCCCATGACCTAGGTAGGCCATTCAGAGTGGTTATAATAACTTCACCATTGTCCTCTACTTCATCCATAGCTTCAAGTTGTTCCTTGATCTAAGAGACCTTGTAGAAGTAATATTGAATGGTTTCTCCATTTAACATCTTGACCCCTTTCAATTGATTCCACAGAGTCATCTTCCGATTTATGTTCTTCCCTTCAAATAGCTTGGTCAAAGATTCAAACATCTCCTTGGGTGTCTTTAGAGAAGACACATGGGGTATGAGATGGTCTTTGATAGAATCAACAATGATTCTATTTGCCTTGACCAAGTTCTTCTTATGCAATACCTTAGCCTCTTCATCCTCTGGGATAGGGATGTCTTGTTTTATATATGAGTCCAACTCATTCTCTTCCAAGATTAACCCAATCCTATACTTCCAAGCTCGGAAGTTATCAGTCCCTTCAAGCTTATCCTCAAGCTTTGTGTGGTGAGACATCTTAAAGAGTACATCAAATGGAAATAGAAAAGATTTAGGTCTTACCACTTGAAATGCTGAAAACTGGATCTAGTCCCGGATTAGGGTTTGTCGAAAAAACCCTAAAAATTCAAAATGTGAATTTCAACTTTATGAAAGGATAGAAAGATGCACCTTGATGAGCTGATCAGCTTGGTGTATTCAAAAATTGAGATCAGCAAAGCTTTACCCTTCAGATTTGTCTTTTTGTCCTCCCGGGTTCACTGGGGAGAGCCCCGAATTATGGTTTGAGTTTCCCGGAGATATACCCAGTCAAAAATCTCGATCCAAAGCTCTAAAATTCGATTTTTGCAAGGATCTTCTAGCTATGTCTTTAGATTTTAGAAATTCCTATTTTTGTGGAAACCCTAATTTTTAGGGCCAAATCTGAAAATGCTCAGAATTGAATTCTGATTGGCTAGATAGATTCTCCTTGATGAGTAGAGTCAATCTACTATACTGCTTTTCCAAAATCTATGGATAGAAACCCAATAAACAAGAAACTCAAGTTTCTGTCACTGCACAGTGTCTTCTTCTCGGGTTAGCTCTGATACCATGTTAAATTTTGAGCATTAATTCACAATACTCTAGGTTCTTTACTGAGAGAATAACATGTACAGTATATCAATGCATAACAATCATATAAAGCATGTCAATCATCACAAGAATCAAAAGCATGAGAGACAAGAGACACAGAGCTTCCATGGGGAAAACCCTAAGGTGAAAAACCCCACAACTTCCTTAGATATAGAGAGAGCAATGGCTCAACCAAAGTACAACAAAAATACACCGAGATAGTCTCCTAGTAGCAGATGATCCTCCTCCTCACTAGTGCGCCACTTTCTGAGTGAGAGAAGTATGAGTTTCCGAGTGATTTAAATAGAGATCTCCCGATCTCTATTTATACTTAACCTGTTTTCCCAGTTACACTATGGGGCCGACTTGTCTAGCTAGGTACATCCACAATATAATATATATTTCAGGGCCGACCCCACACATGGTGGTCCTATAACCCATCGCTAAGTACACACACTTGCGACACTTGTCAATACACATGACGACACTTCCTTATAGAGGAATAACACATCTCTTATAAGCGTACAATAAATATATATGAAATACATAGATGAAATACATTCCGAAGTTACATATGCATCAACATATAAGCCCTGGGTATAATGGAAATTATCTCAATTGAGCTACATGTCGTTGAGTTCCTCCATGAACTCATTCAACAAATATTGAGACCAATTAAATTGTTCTCCCTCCACGGCCACAACACCAAACAGTACTGCGCCCACACTTACCTCGAGAGGCATGCATTTTCTCAAGATTTTCCCAACTAAAAGCTATGTGACAAACTTCTTTTCTTTGTCCTCAATCTCATCCATCTGAAAGCCCCTCTTTTCTTTGACGACCGTTTGAATCTTTTTCATTTTTGCCACAGCTTCTTTGTCCTTGCTCTTTCCTTGGAAAAATTGTCTGGATCTTTACCCCTCTTACTCAACCCCGTAATGCGGTGGATGATGTCAATAGTTATGTCGATATTGCGGTTGAGCCATAAATAACCCTGGTGCATGCGTTCCATCAGTGTTCGTGCCACCACATTTAGCTCTGGTGACCTATTGAAATGCGGAAGTTTAAGCAGATTAAGCAGCCTAGACTGGACTACTTCAGATAACCAACCTTGGGTGAACAGGTTAAGCTCACCCTTTGCATCCTTCTTCCAGCACATGTACTGGTCCAATTGGAACTGTGGGAACTTAGACTCATTGGGATCCTCCTTCTACATTGCAAGCAGATTGTAATCCTCCCATTTACATTCTGGGATCTTTCCCAACAAGTTCTTGTCGACCTCGACATGCTTCGAGATTGGTGATAGTGGGAGTATTTGGCATTCTTAGGTAGTCTAAATATCGTTGCATCCCATGCACGCGATGAGATGTAGTCTGGCATTAATGTCAAAGGTATCTCCTTAGGCTCTACTAGTGGCTTCTACACCATCGAAGCCATCTTGGGTATTTTCGTTCTTGGTGCTACTGGATTTTTACCTCTATCTTCCATCAATGGACCGTGTCTTGGTGAACGTCTCGATGCCTGACCTGGTTCGAAGACGCCCTTCTTGTTCGGGGTTCTCATTAACCCTTCAATCCCTCCATAGTGAAATACCTTTAAAGCTTCCTTAAGCGTGAATTCTTCTTCAATGGAAGAGTACTCCGACATTCACTTGCTAACTTCACTGGTTTTCAAATAGCTTACTCATAATAACTCACACAGTATTACTTGCTAGAAAATT
Organism: Larix kaempferi; assembly: GCA_027924585.1. Classification (NCBI taxonomy): domain Eukaryota; kingdom Viridiplantae; phylum Streptophyta; class Pinopsida; order Pinales; family Pinaceae; genus Larix; species Larix kaempferi. The sequence continues at coordinate 4,251,480 of BSBM01000528.1, read as the reverse complement.
CTAAGTGCTCGGTAACACCCGCGAGTCTGAATGCGGCATTACTTATAGGCATAGTCGACCCCCCCTCTGCGCCCCTCAACGGCTAGATAAGCATTAATTTCTATATCCGTTGGCCAAATCTGGCAGATTCTTTGGTCCTTTCCGTCATAAACTTGCTCAGAACGGCTATCTCTGCGTTTAAATTCCCAAGCGACCACTGGCAACGGCTATATAATGGCTATATTCTCCGACTGACATTGTAACGACTATTTTCCTGGGTGTTGCGTTAAATTGCGCGGCAGGTCCTGATAGCTCCCACGCGGTCTCCTCGCGGTACTGGATTTCTTGCTTCTGAACTAAGGCTTTTTCTCCTTTAACCTGGTCTTCACAATGGCCCTGTGCCTCTTTTTTTTTTTTTTCCTCCGCGCAGCTTCAGCAATGTTGCGCAGTGCATTTCCCTTGATCATACAGGATTCTGCAAAGCTGGACTATCATGGTAAAGCTTTAGTCAGCTTCCATTTATCAAACTTGGCAAAGTATCTCGTGCTAAGGTAGCTAACTGAACTACGCCACCATTAGTAACACGCATTACAGTTACAGGCCAAGCCAATGCCTCTTAAACTTTCTAGGAAATTTCATGAATTTTCTATCATATAGGAGGACTAGATCACCTACCTAAAAATACTTGTTCTTGATGTGGCGATCGTGCCATGCTTTTTCCCTTTCCTTCTGCACTTGTTGGTGAAAGCCCGCGATGAAGCGATCCTCCTCCAGACCAACCAAGTGTAAAATTTGTTCTTCCAGCGTGTCGCGATCTGCCATGCCTGTAAACATTGCTATTCTCAAAATGGGAACGATATATTCCATTGGCATTATTGCCTCTTTCCCATAAGCCAACCTAAAGGGTGTATGACCTGTCAATTTCTTTCATGTAGTCCTGTATGCCCATAATATAGATGAAATGCACAGGTCCCAGTCATCGTGATTGACATTACATATCTTAGTTAGTGCATTCTCTGGTACTTTATTGAACGCTTCAACAGTTCCATTGGCTTGTGGATGATAAGGTGTGTTGCGCTAATGATGAATGTGGAACTCTTCGGTTAAAGCTTCGATGGTCCTGTTTAGAAAATGAGTGCCTTGATCACTCAACAAAATCTTCAAGCATCCGAACCTTGTAAGGATATTTTCAAAAATGAACTCTGTGGCTGTAGTTGCGCTATAGTCTTTCACAGGTTTCGCTTCTTCCCATCTGGTGAGGTAATCAGTAGCAGTAATAATGTACCTTGCACCAGTTATTTTTCTTGGTGGGTTAATAGGTCCCACAAAATCAATGGCCCATTTATCAAAGGCCTACAATGTCAACTGTGGATTGAATGGCATTTCATCTCTTCGTGATGGATTTCTAGTCCTCTGACACACATCACAGCTCTAGCAATGTTCCTTTGCATCTTTATGGATTGCAGGCCACCATAGACCTGCATGCAATATCTTCTGCGCAGTGGCTCTCCCTGCATAGTGACCTCCTACAACACTTGAATGTGCATCAACCAATATGAATGGCTTCTCGTGCTCTAATATACATGTGTGCAATACTTCATCGGGTCCCAACTTGTATAGTTGGCCTACAATAATGGTGAAGTCTGCTGATTGCACTACTAGCTGCTTCTTTTGCTACATAGTGAACTCTGTGGATGCGAACCTAGTAGTAAAAAATTCAATTATTTCCTTATAATAATCATCGACAACCTGTATAGCAAACAAATGCACATCTGGCAGATTATCTTCCAAGTTCGTAGGTTCCTCTCCTGACTCAATCCTTGACAGATGATCAAGTCCTAAATTCAACCTGCCTGGCTTAACAACAATTTCAAAGTCATACTCCTGAAAGAGTAGTAACCATCTGCATATTCGCCCCCCTAACATTGGCTTATTGACTAGATATTTCAAAGCAGAATGGTCAGTAAACATAGATAAGTGCGCACCAAGTAAGTAATGCCTAAACTTCTACAATGCATATACCATTGCAAGTCCTTCTCTCTCAGTAGTGGTATATTTCTTCTCAGCAGAGGATAACTTTCTGCTTGAAAATGCAATGGGATGATCAATACCTCCATATCCTGGTTGAGCAAGAACAATGCCTAATGCTATACATGAAGCATCAACATGGACGTGAAATGGCTTCTCCCAGTCTGGAAAAACTAGGATCGGCGCAGTGACCATATTTTCTTTTAATGTGTCAAAGCCTTGGTCGCATTCTTCATTCCAGATGGACAGTGCATCTTTCTTTAACAGCTTCTCCATAGCTGCGGTTATCTGCACATACCCCTTTATGAACTTTCTGTAGTAACCGGTATGCCCCAATGTAGTGCGCAACTGGTTGACGGAGTTTGGTGTGGGAAAGTTTACAATGACTGCAATCTTCTCAGGTTCAACCATCAAGCCCTATTTGCACACAATGTGTCCCAACAAAGTTCCATAGGGAACACATAAAACACATTTCTTCAGATTTAATGAAATTTGATGCTATCTGCATTTTTCCAGCATCATCCTGAGGTTCGCGGCATGGTTCTTCAGTAAGCCGAAAATAATCCAATCATCAAAATAAACTTCTAAGAACTTATGTATAAAATCTTTAAATGCTTCAACTACCACTCTAGAAAATATGGTAGGTGTGTTATTCAGACGAAAAGGCATTACGGTGTACTAGAACGAACCCCATTCTATAGCAAAAGTAGTCTTGTGCCTATTTGCGAGATCAATCCTAATCTGATGGTATCCAGAGAATCCATCCTAATCTGATGGTATCCAGAGAATCCATCAGTGAAAGAATATGCCTCATCCCCTCCAACATTATCAAGTACTTCATCAGTAAAAGGTGTAGGAAATGGGTCATGCATTGACACATCATTTATTTTTCTAAGATCCACACAGATCCTGATCTCACCCTTTGTTTTCTTATCCTAGAAAACCATCGGGCTTATCCACTCATATTCCTCAATAGGCTCAATGATCCCAGTATCGATCATCTTATCGAGTTCTGCCTTAACTCGTTCTTTGTAACGCGGGTTTATTCTATACGGTCTTTGCTTCACGGGCTTTGCACCAGGCTTAAGAGGAATTTCCATCACTCTTAAGTCTCCCAGAATACCTTTCATCTCTGTGAATTTGGTCAGGAATAATTCTCGGTATTCACGTAGTATGTCCGCGACCTCCTAGACTATGTCTTCATCCCAATAGTCTCCAATAGCTGCGAACTTTGGCTCTTCATTTGTGCCAATGTTCACTTTTCTTGTTTTCACGGATCCACTCATATCTGTAATTTCCAGTGGAGGTCCTTCCACCTCACGTACTCCCTCTGATTTAGGTATATTTATGTTGTGTGGGTCCTCCTCATCATTGTCTACTTTATCCTCAAATTCTTCAGTGAGGTTATAACAACCAAGAGCATGCTCTAGTTGCTCCTCCCATTCTGGCTGTAGGCACGCAGGTATGCTGTCTGCCTCAAAGAATTCTTCTAGAGTCATGTTTCCCTCTATATAGTCTGGAATGAATATTCTTTCCTTAATAACCTGTAGCGCATCATTGATACTCAAATGTTTGTCTTCAAAACTGAAATCCTGCTAGAAGCTCGCAGTTAGGAGAGACCAGTCCGCTATGCCCTTGCGCAACTCTAGGTCTAGGTACCGATTCTTCGAAATTGGTTCGTCCATCATGTGCACAAATAGGTGCACCCATTCTGTCTGTGGCCTTTCCTCCTAAGCTTGTAAACAAGCTTGAATATGATCCCTTGGATCCGTTTGTCTATTATATTTTTCAAAAGGCAGTGTAACCTTCTCAACAAACCTGATTTGCATCTTAATTATGCACTGATCCCATGTTGTCAGTGTCTGCTTATGCACAGCCCACCATCTGGAAGGCCTCGCGCAGTGCCATGTCTAATGCTGATATGCAGTATTCATCTGCAAATTCTACAGTATATTATTTGATAAAGCAATAAACATTAGATAAACCATCATAGGTAGGGATTGGAGTTACCTTTTTACCAATCCAGCGGAGTGACTTCGTGATCATCCCGCATCTTTTGGCAGATACTTCAGGAAATCTGCTTTGCCATTTTTCTAGTCCTACATCAGAGTTTGAGATGAAAGAGCTGTCATAGCGCCAGCTGAGCATTCCATCCGCAGTTGGATTAGTATAATTAGCAGCATTGGTTGTCATCTTGTAAATATGGTCCAAGTCTTGGGCTCTGGATTCCTACTGAATCGGTTCCACATATCGTTCACCCTACAAGAGGTCCAATGGCGTGATGACCCTTATATCATTTCCTTCAAATATCATTTTCATGGTTTTCAAGTTGATAATGGTGGAGTTAGTCATTTCCCAGTCGATACCTAGCAATGTCGGATAAGGATGGCTATCATCCACAATTTCAATCACTTCAAAATATGCATAGCTTCGCACTCCGTCAATGTCAACAACGATGTTAGGTAACCTCCCCAATGGCATAACCATCCCTTGATTAGACATTCTTAACTGTATAGGTGACCACTGTAACTTAGGTTTTCCCATCTGCTGCCATGTCTTCTTGGTCAAGACATTTACTTCGGATCCTAGATCAAGAATGATGTCATCCATCTCGTAGTCCCCAATCTATCCAGTGAACCTCATTTTCCTTCCTGCTCTTTTGGGACTCCTAATGTTATGGACTGCGCCATGGGCAGCCCCCTTCTCACTTTGTGGCTCATACTAATTGAGTAGGTTTTCAAATTCCATGATAGCATCTGTGCTCTTCAATAATTTCATGCAGCTCCGTAGGAACTATGCAATAGAGGTACCTGTGTCTGTTGCAGTGCTCGTGTGATCATATGCTGTTGGCATATCCTCTATTTGTGGTACCTTGCTACGCAGCGGGATTCTCGTTGACTCGGGTTCTGACTCCCTAAGGATATCCCACGCTTATGTAAATGCTTCTTTATTTTTCTGTAGGTACAGACCCGATGTTCTCTCAACAGCTTTTCTAATCCATATTGGTTCACTAGGAGCCTGCTTAGGATCATGCATTCTCAAAGTCAAAGCTTCTGCGCCTCCATCTCTTTCAGTATCAACGCCACTGTACGTTACCATGATTACACCTGGATCTGCAGTTCTTCTCTCTGCTGTTATCAACTGAATGTTGGGATTCGGCGGTTTTGTCCTTCTTCATTTCTGCATTTCTACCTCTAGTACAAGGAAATATTCAATCACATGGTCAAATGATTTACAGTAACTGCACGTAGTACAAGGGTTGGTACAATCTCTAGAAACATGGCATGGATGGCCACAATTGTAACAAATTACCTGGCTGTGGCCTCTTCCTTGGGTTGGGCCAACATTTCTTCCTCTCACGTGGTATCCACCACCACGACCTCTATATCCACCTTGATCATAGTGGGCATTCTCTTGTTTTGGATGATTTTCTTCTTGGATGCGGTACATTCCAGCACCTCGCATCACTTCTATATCATGCTTTCTTTCATTCATGAGCTCATATGCGTGACAGATGGATTCGTCATGTCCAACTAACTTACAGAAATTGCAATATAAGTTTTTAGGTGTCTTTACGTATTTATGTATTAGATAACAGTCCTCAGGTTGGTGTCCTCTGGTTCTATAGATTTCACACCACGGTGCCTGGTTTTGATTCATTGGGTTCGACACACGACTATTGAGATAATCCTGAAATAAGGGGCAATGTTCTCTGGTGTGGCCTTCTCCCTTACATCCTGTACACTATACCTCATGCCTCTATTCATATATTTTTTCCTTTCCATTCTTCATACCTTGCAATTATAATGTCAAGGTGGTCAACTGGTTCTGGATCTGAGACATCCCAGAGCTAGTCTCACTGATCGGCGAAGCCTCTAGCTTCATTGCGATCTCTAAGGCATCTTCCTACGATGCAATCTTATGCTGCATCAATGGTTGTCTAATGTGAGGCAACAATGCAGTAATGAACCATTCCTGATGCTATTGTGGAGATATAACAAAGCTCACTTTGTCCAACAATGTTTTAAATTTTTGGTCAAATTCCAAGACCTTTTCGGTAGGTTTCTGCTTAATTTATTTTAACTTTGTTATGCACTGCGACTCTGACTTTGGTTTCTTAAACTCTGCTACGAGTGCAGCCTTGATTTCTATTAGTGTTCTCGACTGTGCCTGAGAATATTTCATAAACCAATGCAATGCTTTGTCTTTGAAAGTAGTGATGAGCTACGCTCTCTTCACAGCATCATCCTGAAATTGCTTTACACTCCATTCGGCTTCACATAGAAACTAGTGTTGATCAGGGTCTTCTAGACCCGTTCCTTTGAATATCGGCAATTATATATCGTTATCTGCCATTCTCCTTCCTGGTTGTGGAGCTCCCTGAGTAGTGCTCTGATTCTGCGTGGGGTTCTGAGCATAAAAAGTAAAGGTGGTATTCGGAATAGTGTTAGGGATATTACTCTGCGGGATATTCTGAGACTGGGTATTCTAAACTGGAATAGTCTGAGTCTGAATGGTATGAGCACCTGCTCCTGCAATGCTACCAGTATCGATGTTCTATGGGGTGGGATGCGCTACGCTCGTAGCGGTTGGGTTTTGAGGCGTATTAGGGTGGATGGTGGCTGATGATGGTGCAGTCTGATTAGTAAGGTCACATGGGATTTCGGTATTCACGTGGAGGCTAGGTCCTCCAGAATTATTTTCTTTATTAAACTTATATCTCTTTCCACTTCTTAGATTATGAGTTTCTTCGTCAGAGTCACTATATATAACTTCTACCATGACAGATTCAAAAAATATTACTGAATTCTTAAAATGTCTTTCTCAGCTAAAATCATTTTAATGTATAGACTAAGATTGTTCAGGATACTTACCTCTGAATCCTTCGAAAAAGTATGCTTCAGCTTGGTTGTAGTATTTCAGCGTGTCTACAATGAATTCTGTTACAAAACCTTCAAGTATGCTATCAACCTAGAAGTCGACTGCTCACGATAATGGGATGTCTGTTGCTTTGAGTTGCGCAGTGAGCTCTAGAGTCCACTCTGTAGGTACTCCCCCTTGAAAACAAGTTTTCTTCTCTGCGAGTCGTGAAATCTACTTGTGCAACTCATTTCCAAACGAAGCCTAGAATATCTCATGGATATCTTTCCATAAATATCTGTTCAACCACTCTACGTCAGATAGATGTGGGTGCCAGTTCTCTTTCTTTGCAAAATCTATTTCGATCTTATCACACCAGTCCCAGATCTCTTTCTTTTCTAGATGCCAATTGTCTGAACCCAACGAGAACTGGTATTCTTCTTCACACATTACTGTCCGAAGACAGTATTGCATCACTGATTCTTAGTGCGGAAACGGAACCATTTGTTGGCGTAGGTAACTATTCTAGAGGTTTCCAATATAGACCCAAGTACTTCGCGGTTCAACGAACCAACAAAACCCATATTCACCAGCCCTTTCAGAAACAAACTGCGAGCAGCCTGAGGTCTCACCCAAGGCGAAGCTGAGGGGGTGGTTGCAGAATCAGGTTTCCATGACCTGATGATGCGAGTGTCAAAGAGACGGATGGGAAGCGCGGTAAAGGACTCTTGCTATGGACAAAAGACTATGTGAAGTCTCTACTTCACGTTGGATAAATCGACAAGCGGAGGCGCTTGCGCAACCAACGCATCCAAGGACTGCGCGGTATTGGATATTTCTTGCATCACGATGATAAGCTATCACCAGCTTACCTCGCAACAACTCACAATGGTTCAGCTAGACCACACGTCTATTTCAGGACTTGATCAACTCTAATCCAACTTACTTAACAATCCTTATCCATTCGATCACACTTAGGTTATTATCGTTATGATATATGTAAACGAATGAACATACGATACTACGCGTGCCAACGCTACGCTCAAATACAGTGCTTAACTATGTGAATATCCAACAGATTTATGCATTCAAAGACTTAGAAGTGCAGAATACTTAATATTCATCCACACATGTATTACTTAACATATTATTCCCACCATTCCTACGGATAATACATATAAAAGAAATCACATAATAGATAACTGCGGCATTAAACATTCATACTAAGTAGATGAACAGTTGCAAAATACAAACAATCACACTACACATAATTTAACGCGGTTCACCCCCCGGATGGAGGCTACGTCCACAAGAACTGTTGTTAAATTAGTCTTTGGAAAGGGTACAACAGTTCTTAGTCTGCGCACTCAGCTGCAGACTCTCTTCTCTCTCAGATAGGTCTTTGCACACTCAGCTGCAGACTCTCTTCTCTCTCAGATAGGTCTTTGCGCACTCAGCTGCAGAGCCGTTACAATAACTTCCAAGCTTCAGATCTTAACAATGTTCAGCAATGACCAAAATGAGAGTTAACCCTATCCCATACAAAAATGCCCTTATTTATAGATCATGCCCGTAGGTCATGTCTTTACACTCTGTAGGAAAAAACCCTTAGGTTTACAAAACTGTCATGATTTCCCCAAAACCGAACTTCTGGAATCTGGTAGCGAATATTCCATCGTGGCGATCTTCCACACCTGCATCATGTCATTATCGGCCTTCTTGTTACGTGCATGCCAACAGATCTCTTTCACCAAGCGGTTCTTCCTCTAACGGTCTCATGCGACTGGTTCAAGTAGTGGCATCTTTCGCGTGTGTGGCCAGTTGCTTTCTCCCCGATTTGCTCCTGCCCGCCGCTTAGCACTTCTAGAGCATCTTTACCAAAAATAGACAAACCGATGGTCTAACAGAAATACGTGTCGTCTTCCGTCCAGCACTCTGCTTTGCTGGCATCCCATGGACTGGACACTTCGTAGCACTTCCTCCTCACAGTACTGATCCTCGCAGCTTCCTCCAACGCTGCACTGCACGCAACTTCGCAACATCCAAAACTTATACAAATAAATACTTCAACTGAACTGCGCTCAACTTCGTAGTTCCAAAATCCTTCTTGCACAAAATTGCCTCACTTGGGACAGGCCCAACACTGAGTCTTATCGAAAGATGGTTCCAATGAAAACTAAGCCATTACTTGAGGTGAATTCAAATACTCTAGGTGTATCGAATTCATTCTATTGTATTACCATACTTTTTCCAGCTTATAGCTGATGAATGTATCAACAACAATTTATCCTATCTTTTGAGTTTCATGAGTGAATTTGATCATATTTCTTGCTAATTCTTCTCTGCAAATAACTGGGAAATTTTGATGTTTGTTCAAGCTTAGTGATCTATCCCTGTGGAATTTCAAATAGTATCATACCTTGTAAGAGATTTTTGTGATGCAGCAGTTAGAAAAGTAGCAGCAGTTGCAACAGTTTATTGAGCAGCTGTGTTTTAGTAGAGCACTAGAAGCCTCTGGATTTCCATAGCAAATCTCGGTGCCATCTCATTGAATTAATTACATAAATACTTTGAGGTCTATCTAGGTGTGAAGGATTCGGATAAAAGTGCCTATTTTCCTAAAGCAGTGTTCAATAGATTTTGCAGCAAACCTCCAGATAAATTTCATTGTTTTTGCAAGTTATACCATCATCAAAAGCGCATTTAGTAGCTACTACGGATCTCTCCTTGATTCATAAACTCACTTCCTTCAACTTCTTTGAATGGAAATTTCAAATAGAGATCTTCATGCTCAACTGAGGTCTCTACAAAGTGTTACATGGAACTGAGGTTGAACCAAATGGTGCTACAAAAAAATCCAAGTATATAAAAAAACTTGATGAAGCAATTGGATTTCTATTCCTCGGCATTTACAAAGATATACTATTTTATCTCACCGATCTGAAAACTCCCAAGGAGGTTTGGACAAATCTCGAATCATTATTTTGGAAACAGGATGATTTGAGAGGACATCAATTGGAAAATGAGTTAATCTCACTGAGCCCCAGTAGTTTCGAATCCATCACATATTTCTTCACAAGGTTCAAGAACTTGTTGGTGCAATTAAAACTATGTGGAATTGATAAATAAGACCAGCAATTGACTCTTGCTATTCTTTCAAAATTGTGACCAAACTATTCTGTGTTTGTTTCCACCTTCCAAACAACAAATCTTTCCATCCGAAACTAGAAAATTCCCACTCTAGATGCATTCATCCTCTCTCTTTCACAAAGTAGTAGGACAAATTGGCACAGATGGGAATAATAAAACCAAAAGTGGATCAAGCTCTTGCTGCAGGAGAAAGAAATAATGCGAATGACAAAGGGAAGTAGAAGGGTAAGGAAAAGAAATATTATGAGAATAAGTCAAGGGAGACTCCCAAACAGTCAGAAGGGATCTTGAATCCAAAGAGGGGAAATCAAAACCACAAAGAGAAGACCAAATTTCCATACTGTAACAGATGTTTTCATCCTAAAAGTGTTTACATGAATAATCCCATTTATCTCATGGCCTAGCTTCTAGAGAAAAATAATCTTCCAGTACCTGCAAATGCTAGAAGAAAATAAGTTGATCCTAAATCAGAGGACAAAGAGAGGTGTCATGCGCTCATGGCTAGAACTTCGAAGGACTCCTCCTTCATCATCGATTCTGGAGTATCCAAACATAGGTCTGCTTCCAAGGATCTATTCTATAAATTCAAACCCACTATTGGGCCTTCTATCCTGATGGGAGATGATTCTAAATTTTCCTCATAGGGGATTGGAAGGATCAATCTGGATCATGGGTACTTCAATGATGCACTCTATGTGCCTACTATTGCAACTAACCTCCTTTATTTTTACCAAATGACCCATTCAGGAGTTCCCAAGAAGGTAATATTTACTCCTAATGCGGTTAAAATCCAAGAGATATCATATGGGAAGATCATTGCACAAAGCATTGCATCACGATTCTAAACTCTATGAGTTTTCTCACTTCTTGCCTTAATCAAAACAAAGTGCACTTCTTACTCATGCGAATGAAGTGAGCATACTTTTTCATGAGAGGTTTGGGCACCTCAACTACAAATATTTTCAAGAACTACACAACCAGAAAATGGTTGAAGGGCTTCCAAACATCATATTTTCTAAAGGAACCTGTGAAGGTTGCTTGATTGGTAAGCATATAGAGCACAAGTTCGAGAAAGGAAAGGAAAAGAGAGCCTCATATTGTCATGTCCCAAATTTGGAATTGGGTCACAAGGGCTTAAGCCCAATGACCATATTCATGAGAGTTTGTCAAATTGATGTTAAGGGTCAAAATATTGCCTAGGAGGAAAATTACTAGTTTCCTAGGTTGAGGGTGGAAGCTTTGGGATTTGACATAAGGAGGATAATAAATGATGTTTGCACATTAGAATGGAATAATTATTTAATAAAAAATCTAAATAAATAAATACGAGAGAAAATCAAAGTGGAAATTGATCATGAAGACACATGGAGGATGTGAGACCCATACAAGCTAGATTTTCCATGCCACATGGCATCCTACTCTTTCCATTTCGAATCCATAAGAAGACAAATGTTCTTAGGGTGAGTTAGAAGGTCAATATACTTGGCATGAGTCATGTAAGGTCGAATTGGAGTGGAAGAATAACTCCCGTGGAATAGGAAGAGGCAATTTGGAGCTAGTGAGACACTTGGGCTAGATTCCCTAGCTCTATGACAACAATGATGAATATGATATGACACCTATGACACAAATCAGACCTTAGGGATCACATATGAAATTTATGACATGTCAAGGCTAAAAATATCCTCCAAGAGGGTGCTCAAGTGAGTTAGGGCAGCCAAAGAGACACCAATTCGAATTGGGAGAAGGAGAGGGCTAGAATTGGAAGGACAAGTGGCATACTTGGGAATATCTTCCCAAATTGAGTTGGCATGAATCTATTGGAAGGAATTCGACCCATGGAGGAAATTAGAAGTTTATAAAAGTAATGAAAAAAAAAGAATGGCAGCTTTTGATCATTTGAGAAATTTGCAATTGCATTTGTGAAGAGGGAGAGCTAGTGGATGACTAGTTTCTTACCTTAGCCAATTTCGAGGGTGAAAGATTCCCATCCAAGTTGGTAGATGGAAAGGCCATTCAGAAATTTCATTTGGATATTTCATGGAGTCTATATTTGCAGGTGTAAGCTACAGGTCATCTCATGGTTTCTTGTAGTGCAACTCACTCCTTCAACCATTTCTAGTTTTCATGGCATATTCTTGATCCTTGAGGAAGGGCGTTTTTGGTGAGATATTGTACTCTTTGGGAGAGATTGTCATGATAAATTTCTGTTGTAATATGATTAATATACTCTTTTCTTCATCTTTAGAAATTTTCAGGCCTAAATACCAAGTGGTTATACGTAAAATTGATTATTAATGAGCAAACAGTGACCAGTCCCCCACTGGATTGATGTAATGCCAATGTATTCATGATGATTTCGAATGGAAGAATGTTTCTATGATATAGTTATGATGTATGGACTTCCATTTATGATTATTACAAGTTTCATGTTCATCACTTAAGCATTTGGAGCCATCTTGCTCAGTTTTATTTCATTTGAAGAATATTTAATGCTATTTCCCCCAAGGTCGAAACTAGTCTTCTTGCATTTGATTGAAGGGAGTTATAGCAGACATTAGAAGTTTAATGGTGATGGATATGAGTTCATGTTGATGTAATTTATATGTACCATTCTTCCATTTAGAATTTTGAGTTGGATTGACTGCATTTGGAAAGTCATTTTCATCATCTACCCCTAGGGGATTTGAACCACAATTGTACTAGTAAAACTCCATACATTGATCAGATTTCCAAAGTGAGTTGTAGAAGTAATTTGATGGTTAATAGATACCTATAAAAACCATTTTTATGTATTAACATCATTCATACACCTACTGGTACAATTTGAGAGCATTTAGAGCTATTTAGAGCCATCTACCATTGGGGGTTTGAAGCTCGAAATTACTAGTAATCTTCCCTACCTTGTCCAGATTGTAAATGAATGTGAAAAAGTGTTTTAAGGGTTTTTAAGTATCCATGAGCCTCTGTTATATGTATTAATACCTCTCAAATACCTTCAGAACCATTATACAATCATCTGGGGTCATTTGGAGACCAAGAGACCAATACTAGTCAAAGAGGAATTGCTAGTCAAACTCCCTACTTTGGACAGAATTAAAAGAGTATTTGTAGAAGTAATATAAAGGTAATATATCATCCCTGAACATCATATTCAAGTCTTAATATCATTCATATACCTTCTCAGAATATTTGGGAGCATTTGGAGCAAATTGGAGACCTAGACATCAAAACTAGTCAAAGGCCGAACTAGGGAAAAAAAAGTGAAAAATTTGTCATTTTAATAAAATTATTAAAAAGGGACATTACAGTGGTATCTGAGCATGGTCCTTGCACCTATGAGTTAATATTATACATTGTAGAATAAGTTGCATCCATGTATTACTATTATGATGAATCCTATGAGTACAATTCTTATGAGGAATATGCATATGCTTATGAACAATATGAAGCAGAATGTGAATGGGTTGAGGAAGAGGTGCCATCATGCAACACTTCTTACAATTTCAAGAGAAATGAAGATTATTATTATGACCATATGTATGATAAATATGATTATGACACACCATCAAAGTATGATTATATGAATGAGTTACAAATATGGAGAGCAACATATAAAACCTTGCCCCAACAATATCAAACATATCAAACATATCTTGCTTCGAAGGAAGATCCACAAAATACCATGTCTTTTGAATACTATGATGATATTTTTTTTGAAAATAGACCAAAAAATGAAGATGTGGAGTTAATGAAGAAAGTTTTATGCCCTTCTTGTAAAAGACCTTGGAGAGAAAATCACACTTGTGTGAGTGAAAAGAGCAATGAAAAATATGAAGCTTCAAGGAATGCAGGTACTTCCATCTGGGGGAGACTTCTTGGGTACTCTTCAAAAAGAGATTCCAAAGATATTAAACCTAAGGAAAACAAGGGAAAAAATGCATCAGCTTGCTTGAAGGAGAAAAAGGAAGAGACATCACAAGAGCATGAAGAAGATCCTATTGAAAATATTGAAGATCAATTCGAGACACATTCTACCTTAGACATGAATCAAGGAGCATCTACTGATGGATGCTTGAACTATGAAGGAGTGCCTACTAATGGGTGCTCACACCTCTATGTTGATGACATAGAGATCACTTTTGACAGTATTTGTTGCAAGACAAAATTTCCTTAAGCATGAAAATGAAGACCTTGTAGCAGTTGAAGAAGAAACAAGATCAACTTCCCCATCACCACTTGAGCTTCATGAAGTTGGTCCAAGTAAGAAGGAAGAAGATGAGGAGGTTCATTTGAAAGAACCTCATTTTCTTGAAGGGTCCTTAAAGATGAATGAAAAGAAGATCCAAGAGTCCCTCAGCATTCTCCATGACACTCAAGCATTGATGTCAAATTCTTGTTGGAGAGCTACTTCATTGGAGGAAACATCCTTCCTTGAAGACATGGAGAAGATTCAAAAAGCATTGTGCCACATCAAAGGTAATTTCATGTCTTTGATTTTTTATAGAAACCATTTGTTTGAGCTTAATGATTTGTTACATGATGCATACTTGAATAATAATGAGGATAATCATAAGCTCGCAATTCAAAATGAGCAACTTCTTGAAAAGTTGCAAGATACTTGTTTTTCCTCCTATGTTTCAGATTGTCAAATGGTAGATTGTTTGGAGGATTCTCATGACATGGTGGGTCATGAGAAATGTGGAAATTTGAATGTTCTTGATGTTTTTGAAGATGAATTTTAAGTGATCCAAACACTTGATGTGGTGGAAGAGGAACTTGAAGTGTCTCTTGATGAAGGTTATGCAATTTTTAAAGAAGAGCATGATTCCTCTACATTGGAACTAATCTACAACAAAGGTTTTACACTTTTGAAGGAGCTGCATGATACTACCCATATGGATCCTTCCCATGATGAAACTTCTGCACTTTTTGATCATTTGGGTGAATTAATTCATTCTCCTACATCCTACAATTACATGTTTTGCAGCATTTAGGCAACCTTTACACATTTACTAGAGTAGGATAACCTTTACAAGCTTACAAAATACAAGTTAGGTGAGAAAAAGTCCAAAATCAAGATGTCTTCATTACTTCAAACTAGATCTACCGTTTCAAATTCCAAATTCATTGTTTAGGGAAAATTGGAAGTATAGAAAACTTCAAAGGAAAAATTTAAACATACAAAATACAAGTTAGGTAGGAAGAAGTCCAAAATCAGGATGCCTTCATTACTTTAAATTAGATTTACCGTTTCAAATTCCAAATTCATTGTTTAGGGAAAATTGGAAGTATGAAAAACTTTAAAAGAAAAATTTAAACATACAAAGTACAAGTTAGGTGGGAAGAAGTCCAAAATCAGAATGTCTTCATTACTTTAAATGTTTATGGAAAATTGGAAATATTGAAAACTTCAAAAACAAAATTTAAACATGAGTAGTTAACATAATGGTGATGGAAATATTATAAATATACATCATGTGTAAGAATTTTAAAAACCTAAATAAACTATTCCAACATGATGGTAATGGAAATATTATAAATATGCATCATGTGTAAGAATTTTAAAAACCTAAATAAACTATTCCAACGAAGAGGTATACACATAAAAAATATTGTACCCCACTCCCCACAACATGCACAGACTAAGGAACCTTCATAAACTATTCCATTAAGTCAATTGCATTACAAAGACTCATACAAGAGAAACTATTATTTAAGCAAATTGGAGTTACTCCATTAGATCAATTGCATTACAAAGACTCATACAAGTGAAAGTATTATTTAAGCAAATAGGAGCTTTCCTAGTAATAGGGATGTTAAAGGATTTTATATTAAAAAACCAACCTTTGACTATTGACTTGGATGGGTTTTGAAGATTTCCATATCTACAAGCATATGCCTACTCATTATCTATCAATAGTACCCATTAGTTTACAACACATGGATATTTCCCATTGGTTGGCAACACATGGATAGTTGTCATTCCCGGAGATAATGGTTGGCACTATTATAAAAAACCTTAATAACCTTAAGAAACTCTTCCCACGAAGAGGTATGGAAATAAAAAAATGCACTCGCCGACAAGATACTTTTAAACTATTCCCTTAAATCAATTGCCACTAAGACTCATCAAAATAAAGTATTTGTACGTGTTTTTTAGTGGGGTATTCGATTCCTTTCAACCTAATTGCGTGATTGCACAAATATTTAAAATAAAGTAGAAAAACACTACATAAAATAATACCCTCGAAACCGAACTTGAAAAAACAACTGGTTCACTGTAAATTATGATTCCATCAATAAAACTAGTTGTCTTACATCTCTATTTTTCAAAGCGCTCGACTCACTTCTGCAAAGAAGTATGTTCAAATAAATTGAAACTTAGTGTATTAAAATTGGTGAAAAAACAATATTTTCAACTCTGTATCATGATCCACTATATCTCTTTATTGCTATGTGACTATATGATACCATTTTCTTGTAGTTATAATGATTCAATAAATGAGATTGGAAACTCTATTCAAGATAACTTGGCTATGGTTTTGAGTGTATAATCTTGCATCAAATACTTGAAAATTGAATTTTAAGAATTTTAATTTTAAAGTTTTATATTGAAATGTACAAGAATTAAATTTAGAGAGGGATTATGATAATTTGTTGTTGAAAACATTGTATTTTAAAAATAAGGAAACAAAGTAATAGGTATATTTTTATTAAAATGATAAAAGCTTTTCTAAACAAAAATATTTCTTCTTAACAAGAAATGTTTAGAAGATGTTGGATTTGTTAGGGAGGAAAGAACATATGACAAAGAGTATCCAACCTATAAGAAGGAAGAGGAAAAGGATTAGAGAAATATTTTGAATGATGAAGCGATGATCTAGGGCCTAAAGAAATGATTTAAGACTTCAATATGATTTTCAATAGCAAAGTGAGTTAAGTGGAAATCCCATGACAACAAGTGGAACCACGAGGTCACCACTTAATGAAACGATGCCATAGCATCTTCATTCATGGGATATTAAAGAATACCCCTAATTTCATTAGATATTGATAAATACTTGACAAAATCCTTTTGTTGAACCCCCCTCCCAATACATATTTCCAATTAAATAAATAACCTATTTTTACAAGATAGTGCCTATTTTTACAAAATAGTCACTATTTTTACTAGATACCCCTTTTTACACCCCCAATACCTATAAATCTCACATATCCTACTCCCCACCTCCAATACCTACAATACATTGACCTTATTTTTCACAATTTAAAAAATCCCCCTTTATGAAAGAACATTATAAGATATTGGTCAACAAGGTGAATCCCCTGTGAATGGAACAAAGAACACACACATAGCTTAACATTATATAATTTTTGTGAGAAAATATTTGTTGAAATTTTAATTATTAATTGATTCTACAACCTCAAATATCATTAGTGCAATTGGATTGTACGACAATGCAGACATGAAAACTTAAATTTTTTATATTTTTTATTCTTAAAAGTTTAAATCCCTAAAGATATGTATAAATAATAGTATACATTATATTGCTTTTTAAATTAAGCTTTTAGACCCATATGAGTGATATTAACAATTTTAATTATAATTTTTATCTAAATTTTAACTTTAACTCAAGCCTAATTACTCAAAGATGGTGAATGGAAAACTTATTTTAGCCTAATTCATAGTTTAACCATAACTCAAACCTAATCACTAACAAAGGTTGTGTATAGAAATTTAGAAGCCACCTATTAAAAAATTAGAGATTTTTATTTGTGTGACTTTGAGAGTGTCATTAATCCAAAATCATTTAGTTAAAAATAATAAATTTAGATATTTTTATTTATATGACTTTAAGATTGTCCTTAATCCAAAAACATTTAGTTAAAAAAAATTGATATATATTATTATTTGTTTTTAATATTAATATGATAAATTAAATTTAATAAATAAATATTAATTAAAGATATAAAAAATTCTTACCTAACCATGAAGCATGAAGTAAAAGGAAAAGTAAGTTGAAATTATAATTTTTTTATATTTGACATCACTTATATGCAAAATTTAAGACTATTCCACCTTATATCAAGTAAAATTATCTTCAACCATGATATATATGTTGTTTCCTTTATTTTCCCAAACTAAATAGGAAACGAAACAATATAATAGATCTTTCAAGTAAAATTATCTTCAACCATTATATATGTTGTTTCCTTTATTTCCCCAAACTAAATAGGAAACGAAACAGTATAATAGATCTTTCTTCCTTTAATGCCAATTTTAAATTTCACTCCCTTCATGCTTGGATGGGAAGGCTTGAAATTATCGATGGAGAAAACTGCACTCTATGCAAAGGGTTGAAAGTTAAGTTTCTACAATGTTCTTCACCAAATAGTGACGGCAAGTTGGAAAAAATTCCACATAACACCTCGGGTCACTTCCTAAGTAATGTGGACAACCATTAATCATGAGAAAATAGAGAATACTATAAGCCTTGTTTTTAGAAATACAGAGGAAGCCTATCAACATTCTATCTAAACTTTTAAACTATTTTTTATCATAATATTTCTATTCTATTGGGAAATAGAAAATGAATTTATTCTCATTACTTATATCAAAGTGGTGAAAGCCTTACTAGACACAAATATTTATTTCTTGATAGAAAAGATTTAGTAATTTTGATAAAAATAAAATTATTCTATTTGGAAATAAAAAATAAATGTGTTCTAATTACTTATCAAAGTGGTGAAAACTCTATTAGACAAAAATAATTCTTGATAGAAAAGATTTGTCTAAGAGTCAAAACCTTATAGATAGAATTATTTATTTTTCTATGAGCTATTGAATCCCTTGTGTTGTTGTTATTTTCATACCAGCGTGTGCAAAGATGCACCTACTAAGAGTTGTGATAAACTTAGTAGAGTCTTAATGGAAAAGAAAATAAACAAAACATAAATTAAACAACTAAACTAATCAAATATGCAAACATTTTATCAAGCAAACAGAGAAAAATAATGCTCTTTCATTATGTAAAAAATGATATTGACAAGGATTTAATATCACCTCTGAGTTATAGTAGGAGAGGCCCTTGCAATTTTCTGAGGGAGGGTTCGCTTGGTATCCTTGCAATCCATGGTTCTCTGGCCACGCGTCATGTACACAATCTCCAGAAGGTTGAGAATGGAACACAAAGGGAGTTATGGTCTCGGGGATATTTTTGTAGAGTAACAGCTTGAGTAATGTATGGAGAATCGGTGTTGAGTGATGGACCTTCATGGTTCATTTATAGGCACAACAGATAGATCTAAAATAAGGATAAGGATTTGATTTTTTAATTTTAATTTTTGGCTTTAATTTTTGCCTTTTGCCTCTAATTTTGTGCCTTTCACTTTTTTATCAGTTTTCCAAATTGGGCTATCATAGGTGTCATGCCAAGTTTCTTCTTTTTGTTGAATGATAAAAATGAGAAAAATCCAAAAAAAAGTCAAGGCATCAATTGCTCATTTTTTAGATAATTGAGCAAATTAATTTTGTAAAATGGCCATTTTATGTGAGACTTTGGTTTTTTGGTTTTACCAAGGTAAAAATAATGGAAATGGAATGTGGTAATGATGTATTGCTTTGATGGGGCTAATGACAAGGTAGGCAGACAAAATTTAGGTGTTAACAGATTGCCCCTTGATGTGTGAGGTCAGGATCTCATCGTATGGCCGACATACATTATAGGATATTATATTCCAGTGTGATGGTGGGGTGGAGAATCGGGATTGCATCAGAGGAGGTCACCCTTCAATGGGACTACAAGCGCCCTTACCTGCATATACAATATTAAATATGAATGAGGTGCATATAATCTTAAATATATGGACAAGGCGAGCATTCCCATGCTCGTATCAATGTCTCAAATTAAAAACTAGATGGAGGCCCAAAGGGGGCCTAATCAATACACGGATAAAGTGTTGTGTGCATCATAATGTCCAAGACAGACTCAAATACGGAATGTACTCATGGTCCAACCATGACTTCTTTGAAGAACCGATACATCGAAACAATGACATTCATCCTGAATGTGGTTTACAACAACTAATGCTCTACTAGATCTGAAGGGCTCCAACAACTAGATGGATTCAACGATTGAAAGTCAGAATCATAGAGGTACATGGATTGCATATGAACGGATACTCTAGGAAGCTTATAATTGAAGGGCTTGCAAACATTATCTCCAATGCATCCCAGATATCCACATGAACATACAACTAGGGGGGTCCAAATATACTCCCCTATGTGCTAGAGTAAGGGGACATCCGGGGTCTTCAACCAATAACTGAAGGGACACATACCCTATGCGATTCTCAATGATTCTATGATGGATTTGGAGTCGAGCATGTGAGAAAAAAACCTTCTAAGAGGCACTAAGGACTCCTCACAAAAGGTTTCTAGGAACTCATCACTAATGGTGATGAGGCCAAGGTACAGGGACCTCTGGGTTTATCCTCTAGAATATATGTGATGGCGTCAACAGAGGGAGACTTGCAACTACCAAGCAATGATGTTTCCTTGATAGAATATTTAGGGATACAACAAAAGAGTGATATAATTGGACATGGGACTGAGACATTTTTGGGAGATACAAGGGCAACTGAGTAATAGGGACTCAAACTTCCTTTGTTCAAAGTATGATGGCATGGTTGACCTAGAAGCGTATGTGAAATGAATCCTGGAGAGGGACACAATTGGGATACTAGGAAATATGACTGCAATGGGGGACACCTAGAGAGGTGGGTACTGATGACATTAGGGTGACTCATTGCAAAATACTCTGAACAAAGGTGACTAGGGATGTTTCTGTAAATAAGGGTCTATATGCGATCTACAGGGGTTCTAAGAAACACCATTTGGGCCTTCTTCATAGTTTAACAAGCTCAAAGAAGGAATAGAAGTTTGCTCAAAACGTTACTATCGTGTGGATTTTGACAAGCTCAAGACGGTGAATGCTCGTTGGTGTTTTCATTTTTAGAGAGTCTCAAAACATGAAGAAGACTCTGTGAGTGGTATTTTTTCGTAAGTTAATCCCCAAAGCCTGGAAAAGCATAAAAGTATACAATGGAGAAATCTTCTAACCATAGTGTCTAGAGTATTCATTTTTCGTAATTAGTCCATCCGGTCCGAAAAACGGGTAACATGCATAGCGAATGGATTCCCTTTCGAATACTTTAATGAGCATAAAAGGAAGAAATTTTGCTCGGCAATCTTTTCATTCTTTAAGGAGTCAGAAAAGAGCTTAAAAGAAACTCCATGTCGAGATTCCACTTACAAGGATTGTCCAATGAGTTAACAATGTTAATTGAATGCATGCGGCTTCATTTCTGGATGTCAAATTATGAGGACGCACGATCCTATGGGGATACAAATGGAATGGGTGCCGAATGCAGGAGGTACTAAAATGGCCACCCATGTAAGGTAGGCTCTACTTTTGAGTAAAGGCTAATACAAAGATGCTTGGGCTAGGCTACTTACTCGAACATGGGGAGTCTTATAGGCATAAAGAAAAAAATGGATCAATGCATCAAATACTCTGGGGGAGAAGATGAACTATATGCCAATTTGAAGTGTTGTACTTGTAGGGAGCGGTTGTCGACTGAAACAAGTGGAGTTTAATGAAACCTGGACCTGTACACATGGAAACGATACCTGAGTGTAAAAGGTGCACATGGAAATCAAACCAAATATACAACTGATATGTGACCTCGATAAATTGTTGAGATCATGCATGTGAAAAGGTGAGCAGGTTTAAGGTCATATCCCCATGCTATGGGCATGGGGATTGTGATTATGGATCACATATGACTCATATTTACACACCCACACCCACACACACACACACACACACACACACACACTGTGAAGAACCTGCAATAATTAATTAATGAAAATACACGAGATATCAGAAATAATAGAACTCATAATCACTTTTATATTGATCACGGGCCACTTCGAGGGGGCAACCTCCTTTGAGCAAGCTCAATACAATTAACTTCACGGTGCCTTCATAGGCCTCAACACACACTTATATACTAAGTCTAGGCGCTAATACCATGGGTCAATACTATGTGTCAATACAAACCATGGGATAATACAACCCATGGGCTAATACAACCCATGGGCTAAGTCTAGGTGCCAATACTATGAGTCAAAACCATGGGCCAATACAAACTATGGATCAACAAAACTATGGGCGACTTACAAAGCATATGCACCAATAACAATAACACAGACTATGGATCAACAAATACTATGAGATGACTTACAAATCATATGCGCCCAACAACAATATATTAACAAAGTAAAGACATGGGTTCCTAACATCCCCTCTCCCTTAGAAAAAGCTTTGTCCTCAAAGCTTTAGATGTGAAAATTGATGCAGAATTTGAAGGAGTGGGTCCCCTGTAGCATCCTCGAGTTGCATTCCGGGCCACTGGCGCCTTTTGAGTTTCAAGGAGGATTGCATGGAAGGCTGTAGACGAAGAAGAACCATATCAGCGACGTGAAAAGTGCATGCAGAATAGTGTTGATCGGCTTGTTGTTTCAGTCGAATTATTTCCATGTGAAGATTGTCCTGCAGAATGAGAAGAAGTTGATCGCGGTTGTTAACACCTAAAAAGTGCTCACTAGCTCATTCCCTTACTCACATGACCCATTTGTCCACTTTTCCACCATCTGAGCCTCTGAAACCAACAAAAGGTCACCAAAAGACCTTAGTACACCCCTTTTTCCATTAAAAAAAAGATTATTTCTCCAAGAAAATCATAAAAAACCCTCAAAAAGGGTCCAAATTCCCAAAAATATTAAAAAGGGAATTAAAATATTATTTTTTATTCAAAAAAGGAAAAAGGAGGGAAAAGTACCTAAACCATGTTGGTCAATACCATTTGGTTTCCACAAAACCACAAATGGTATTTCCCACCACCAAAACCTATAAAAAGGTGGTAGGGGCTCCTCATTTTCACATCCATCCATTATCTCATCCTTATGCTGCTGAAATCTCCCTTGAGCATTTTAGCCATTGCAAACCACATTGGAGAAGAGACCATTGGAGATTGGAGTTGCTCATCCTTGGAGCCATTCAACCTCATCATCAGAGGTATTGATTCCGCAAGCACTTGCTTGCCCCATTCTTTCAATACAAATTCATTATTTTACATTATCTTGTTCTTGATTTTAAATTATTTTTGTTATT
Organism: Larix kaempferi; assembly: GCA_027924585.1. Taxonomy (NCBI): domain Eukaryota; kingdom Viridiplantae; phylum Streptophyta; class Pinopsida; order Pinales; family Pinaceae; genus Larix; species Larix kaempferi. Next base: position 4,228,222 of record BSBM01000528.1, on the reverse strand, counting down.
TGCTTAATATCTTTGCATAGATCCATGGTTAGTCTTGTTTAATTAGTTTATTGTTATTTATTTCCATTCAAACTGCTGCTACTAGTTAGCAGGTGCCCATAGCACTAAGCCTGGTTGCAAAACCGGGCCAACAGTTTTTGGCGACTCCGCTGGGTTTTGAACAATAGATCTCTACTTTTGTTTTTAATCTTAGTTTTTTATGAGTTTTTAACCTTTAGATCCATAGATCTGCCATCTTAGACAGCAGATCCAATGCTGCTCTGAGTTTTGGCCCCATTAACAGCCCGGAATTCTCAATTTTTGGGTTCGTTTTTCGGTTTCCGTGCACGGCTTTCGCCTCGCGGCTTTTAGCCTGACAGTCGCGCGGTCCATCGCGGCTTTCGGTCTTTTTTCCGCGCGGTCCATCGTGGCTTTCGGCCTTTTTTCCGCGCGGTCCATCGCGGCCTTTGACCTTTTTTCCGCGCGGTTCACCGCGGCTTCGCAGCCTATTTGCGCGCTGCACATCGCGGCTTCGCGGACTTTTTCCGCGCTGCACATCGCGACTGTGTGCCCAAATCCCGCGCGGTCCATCGCGACTGTGTCCCCAAATCCCGCGCGGTCCATCGCGACTGTGTGCCCAAATCCCGCGCGGTCCATCGCGACTGTGCGACAGAAACCCGCACGGTCCATCGCGGCTTTTCTGTCAAAACCCGCGAGGCTGAATTTTTCATTCGGCCATCCCGATTTTGAAAAAAAAAAAAAAATTTACTGTACTTTCTGCCCATAGCACATTTTTTACAGTATTAAATTCTGCATGTTTTATAGCTTTGAAAAAATTTCTACTATTTAAAAAAGCATATCTAGAAGTCTTTTTAAAAAATTTCAAGAAAGTGAAAGAAAGACTCATTTTGCATTTTTATCTAGATTAAAGTTTTTTCCTATTTACTTCTTTAAAATATTGCCCTAAGCAATTTACTTGAAAAAAGAAATCCATTTATTTCTTTTAAAGAAGTCTATTATTTGCTTTCAGAAATCCAAAGATTCTTTGTTTTTTGAGTTATTTTTTGAAAAGCATTTGAATTCCATTTAGTGAAAAAAGTCATAAATATTTGCTTTTTATTTTCGAAAAATCTTTTATTTTTTGAAAATTTCCTGTAAAGCATTTAATTTTTTCAAGTTCAGTTTACAATACCTCACGTGCACTCACTCGATCACTTAATTGAATTAAGCCTTAAAACGTACCCTAATTTCAACACACTTTTAACCCCACTTGGGGAACACTAAAAGAATTCTTGTAGCTAGGTAGTATTGGGGGGATAGGTGTTCCAATAACACCCCTCAGTTCTTACATCTGAGACATAGAAGTTGTCCAATTAGGGAGCTAAAATCTCTTAGTACTTTTTGGCGCGGTCACAACCGGTTTGTGGGAAGGCCTCTCCCTTAGGAGGGTTGAAGTCGCGAGGATGGTTCCGGAAGCCTGAGTGGAATACCGAAATCCATTCAGTAACCGAAGGGATACCATTCGCAGTTCTCGGGATATCCCTGTATTGGGATATTGCGATCAAAGGACCAAACGGCAGATTTACCTTTTCTCGACGCGTCATGAACGGAGTATCCTAGTAGCCTGTCTTTAGGATTGATTACCCGGTGTCCCTACCGGTAGGGGGATATCTAGCCGTTGTCTCAGCACTCATATTGTCTGACTTGGATTTCATCACCTTGCAGAGGATATCGTTTGTTTGAGTCACAATACTTTTAGTTAGGTGTTTGCATGATTTCAACCTACCTGTGGTCTAGTTACACCTATTTTTTTCTAGGAGCTGTTTGCATGTTGGTATTCTGACCAGTTGTTGCATTCATCCACTTATTGTAGCACAACTGCTAGAATAAGTGCCTTTTTTGAGGTTGATTTTTTGGCCTGAGAGCCTTTTTTTTTTTTCACTCCCCTTCTTGCACCCTTGGTTGCATTAGGGTTTTGAGTCTTTTATATATATATCACCACCTGATACTTAAACAAATTTTTTACACAAAAACATATTCTCACCATTGAGAATTTTAGACGCTCTCGTCATCTACAGGGTGAACTCCCAGAGTTTAATCCACTTGGCTCTCCACGTCACGGACGCAGAGCCTTATCCCTTGATTCGACACATCGTCAATCAGCTGGACAGTCATCCGATTCTGACACACCTCAGTTCACATTTGATTTGGAGGTAGAATCTGAAAACCCCACAGAGTTACCACCAACCACCATTATGGCTGGAACACCATTTGATCCAATCTTTACCAGCACCATAGGAGGGACATCTATAGACCCTTCTACTACAGTGCCGTCCACGGCAGCAACCACCCCCCTGGGTATGCCCAATATGGGCAACACTCCACATTTAGGAATGCCCAACACAGGGCCATCTCCTGTTATAGGAACTCCCAACACAGGTCCACCACCTGTTATGGGCATGCCCAACATCGGGGTCACACCCCCTCTGGTTCCCACAAACCCTATCCCAGGAATCCCCGCTGCTATTCCTAACCCAAGTGTAACCCATGTTGCACTTGGAGGTGCTGGCCCATACCAAACTACACCTATTGGAGGGCACATACCCTCCATACCTAGCATACCTTTAGGTGCTACTGGACCCCATACCACAATGACTAGGCATATCCCAGTTCCAGTCACCACATCTGCTAGCTTACCATACATGGCGAGTCCGAACCTGCCAGACTTAGCTAGGCTCACAAATGACCCCATCATACATGACCCTGCGTGGCCTCACATGCCCACCAAACTCCCCTCTGACATCCCTAAGTTTGAGGGTAAGACGGGTGAAGACCCCCAAAACCATATCATGTCCTTCCATCTATGGTGTTCCTCCAACTCCATAGTGGACGACTCTATCCGCCTCCGGCTCTTACAATGCACCTTCACTGGCTCGGCAGCCAAGTGGTATATCGAGCAGGCCCATGGGACGCATGCCACCTTTACCTCCCTGGCCTCGACCTTTCTACAATTCTTTCAGTTACCTGTCCGCTATGATGCGGGCGTCGAGATCCTACTGTCTTGCAGACAGAATACGGCCCCCCACATCACTGACCATATTCATGAGTGGCGTCGACGCCGGAGCCTCTGCAAAATTAAGTTAGATGACCGTATCTTTTTAGATTGGTTTCTAAAATCCCTCCTCCCACTCATCGCGAAGGATGTGGCATCTGAAAGACCCCAGTCTGAAGAAGAGGCCATCCTCAAAGCCCAACAGTTTGATCTCATCTACGCCCAGTCGGGTTATCTATACACAATCATACCAGACGCCCCACGATGCAACTCTTCACGCAGCGACGCGTCGGGGGCATCTCACGCCGCCGATGGAATTATTGGCCAAATCACACCCCAAGCTAAACCTTTCAGCATGGTGAGCACCATGCCTGCCCCAGACCTCTCTAGGGCTACATCCAGTTCCGGAGCGACAACTTCTTATGCTCCAACAAACCAGACCCATCACTTTCATGGACCCTCTTGTCCACAACATTGCTATGGGCAAGCGCCATCAGCATATGTACCTCCTACATACTATGCTCAACCTACCACACATACCCCCATGCAGTTCCCACAACAGCAGATGCATTACCCACAACCAGCTGCACCAGCTAATCTCGCACCTCCAACAGCACAGGGGTACCAACAACCCCAACAGGAAACTGGACCACTTCCAGCTCAACCCGCATACTACCCACCGCAACCTGCTCCCGCACCTGCGGCTCCCCAGTGTTCGGATATCCACATCATCTATTTCGGGATACATCATCTATTTCGGGATCCTGCATGATCTATTTCAGGATATGCAGAATCTAGGGTTTTGCATGCACAGGCATGCATCCCAGTCACCAGTTTGATGCCTCCAGCACCTTATCCACCTTCTTCTAGCACCCGAGAGCCACTTACCACAGAGTTTTAGCCCTCCTAAGCTGAAAGGCGCCCACTTCTCACCTACTGCCAGAGAAGGGCGCACTTGTTCACCTACCACTGCAGTTCCACTCCAGTTACATTCAGTTAGCTCCGATTCTCCCTGATTTGAGGCTAGTTTCACTCCCGACTGACTGTATCACTTCCGTTTGACCTCCAGTTTGATTAGGTGACTTGTTCTGACTTCAGTTAGCCTCCCATGCGCCCCCACTGAGCCTCCAGATCCTATATCAGTGCTACACACTTCAGTTACATTTATTACACTCAGTTAGACTCAGTTTGACACCTGGATGACTGGTTGTTGTGATTGATGAGCACCACCGATGATTGATGAGGACTCCTAGATAGAGTCAAGCTACTCCATTCAGTGATTTGGATGACCTTCTTAGGCAATTCGAATTGCTCAGTCATTGTGACAGTTTGTATTGTAATTCATTCACCCCTTTCTGGGATAGAGAGCACTGCTGCATGTTTTGCATAGTTTTGCACCATATTTTCTATGTTCATCTGTTGTGATTGATTTACTTGTTCATTAGATCTACTGTGACTAATTTTACATGGTATCAGAGCCATGACAGGGACAAGATTTCTTTTCTACAGGTGTTCTACATGAAGAGAGAGCAATCTTTGCTCACCAATATATTTCAGCAGCGGCATGTAAAATCTCATGTGCATTCGCTCATGTGCATGCAAGGCTGAAAACATAGTGTTTGTTTGTGTGTGATTTGCAGGTTTCTTACTTCTCCATGTGCATTCGCTAATGCAAAGATGGAGACTTCTTCTTCACAAAATATGCTTACTCCATTCAACTATGATGAATGGAAACCAAAGATGATTGCATTTTTGAAGAGACAATGTCTTTTTGATATGTGCATTGGTAATACAAGAGATTTTGATTCCGATGAAGAGGAGAATGATTGGCTCAATGATTGTGACAGAGCTTTTGGAACAATGTGTCTTGCTATGTCTCCTTGTATGCGCTACCTCAGTAATACTGCTGAAAATCCAAGTGATCTATGGGTCCAACTTGACAGATAATTTGGAAAGCAGAAAGAAGAGGATCATGCTAGCCTTTTGGAGAACAAGCCAAGTGAGATCTCCTTATGTGTTCTTTCCGATCATGTGTTGGCCTCAACAATTGTTCAAGATGAAGAAGAAACTGTAGATTCAACACTCATTCTCTCAAAGTCTTCTATTTCGAATTTTGAGCAAGATAAACAAGCTCATACTCTAGATTCCGAAGAGGTTCTTGAATCCTCTCTTTCACATGAGTTTGTCGGCATGCGGAATAATGATCTACTTGATGTTTTGGAGGTAAAATCTGGTTTTGGAGGTGAAGCATTCGCCCTCCTTGATTGCATGCCTTCTATAAACTTATGTTCTATCATTTGCAAAGTTTCTCAGAGTTTTAATGAAGATGAAGAGCACTACCATTCGCTTGAGTTGAATTCTCATGCACTTTTTGCTGATTTTGGTTTTGATCTCACCCTTGTTGGTTCAAAGGAGATCTCAAGAAACCATTCATCTATTTTTGGAGCTGATTTAACTTCTATTGATAAGAAGTTCAAGTTTCAAGATCTATTTGATCCAATTGGAGCTATTCCTACCTCACTTGGTTCGAATCACAGGTTCCAGGATCATCCTCATATTTTCAGATTTGTTCTCACCTTTTTCGGTATGAAGAGCAAGTTCTTAAAGTCTCCACATTCACTTGCATCCACTGATGGAGAATTCAAGCACATGTTTTTGGAGCATGATCCATTTACTCCCAAGAGTAAGATACCTCCAGACATATCTACTTGATTTTGGAGCAGTTAAATCTTTTGGTGTACTACAGTCTATTTTGAGGGGGGGTATTTTTCCCATGAGGTTTTCCCCATTTCCTCGGTTTATTGACTGTTATTAGTTTTTGGATTATTGTATTGGGGTGACCTTTGGTCTTAGTTACCAGGGCCCCACATTATTTTTATTAGCACATCATAGTCTAGCTTGAGGGGGGGTGTTCGGATATCCACATCATCTATTTCGGGATACATCATCTATTTCGGGATCCTGCATGATCTATTTCAGGATATGCAGAATCTAGGGTTTTGCATGCACAGGCATGCATCCCAGTCACCAGTTTGATGCCTCCAGCACCTTATCCACCTTCTTCTAGCACCCAGGAGCCACTTACCACAGAGTTTTAGCCCTCCTAAGCTGAAAGGCGCCCACTTCTCACCTACTGCCAGAGAAGGGCGCACTTGTTCACCTACCACTGCAGTTCCACTCCAGTTACATTCAGTTAGCTCCGATTCTCCCTGATTTGAGGCTAGTTTCACTCCCGACTGACTGTATCACTTCCGTTTGACCTCCAGTTTGATTAGGTGACTTGTTCTGACTTCAGTTAGCCTCCCATGCGCCCCCACTGAGCCTCCAGATCCTATATCAGTGCTACACACTTCAGTTACATTTATTACACTCAGTTAGACTCAGTTTGACACCTGGATGACTGGTTGTTGTGATTGATGAGCACCACCGATGATTGATGAGGACTCCTAGATAGAGTCAAGCTACTCCATTCAGTGATTTGGATGACCTTCTTAGGCAATTCGAATTGCTCAGTCATTGTGACAGTTTGTATTGTAATCCATTCACCCCTTTCTGGGATAGAGAGCACTGCTGCATGTTTTGCACAGTTTTGCACCATATTTTCTATGTTCATCTGTTGTGATTGATTTACTTGTTCATTAGATCTGCTGTGACTAATTTTACACCCAGAATCCCCCCAATGCTCAAGGGCATGTGTACGCACACCAACATCAGCCCCAATACCAAAATAACCAACGCAACCAGGGTGGGCAACCAAACCGCGGAAGAGGTCGTAACCGTGGAAACAACCAAAACCATAACCAAGCTCCACAACCTACCCATCCTCCGCAAAACAATAACGCGGCGCCTGCTCATTAGAATCCTGATCGGAAACCTAAGCAAGCCAAAAATTCTAATTTACGAACAAACCATCCTTGTTCCATTTGCGGTGTCTATGGCCACTATACCCACGCTTGCCCACATCTGGAGCGAGCTCGACAACTATGGACAGATGACGCCCATCGTCAAGGGTAGGCAGCTCCTCAGCCGCCACCCAACCCTCCACCACCACAACAACAGCCTTTGGTGCTACAAAACCCTTTTCCAACACAAGGGGTGGTGAACACTCAGCCGTTAGCCCCCCCACAGGGCAACGTGCAACCACAGCAAATCACTTACGCCGCTCCTGATCAACCCATGTTTGATTCAGGCACTCACCACTTATTGATGATGTCCACTGTCGACGTCAATATCCAAACCCGACGGAACCAGTATGGTCCTACCTCCGAGGCTACCCCCGCCGATAAGGATACTAACGCTCATCCCACCGATCATCCGTTACGGATACCACCTCTTCCACTTGATGGCGCATCTAAAGCACCTCGTTTCCCACTCCGCCGTATCAACAACAACCCCAATGCACGGGCTGCGTCAAATTACAACATCGTAGATGACCTAGCTCAATCTCCCGCAGCCATGTCTGCGTTAGAAGTCTTAAAAAACTGTCCTACTCAGCGCAAGACTTTACTTTCCACCATTGGGGCGATTGACCCAAATGATTCGAAATTGATGACCTTTGATTTAGACCAGTTGAACCACGTATGCCTTCCACCATAGCAGTCCAAGTTTCTGTTTCTATTCGGAATCTTGTCATCCATCGATGTATCATCGACGAGGGTGCCTCCACATGCGTCATGTCCACATTTGTTTGGCAGAAGTTGGGATCCCCTACTCTCCAACAATCCACCACTGCATTGCGGGCCTACGACGGCCGGTCAGCTCAACCTCAAGGTTTACTACCCAAGGTCCCCGTCCAATTAGGTGGGAAAACTGTGCTCATTGACATAGAGGTCATTAATGCCCAGCTCGATTATAAAAATTTACTTGGCCGCAGTTACATGTACGCCATGAAAGCGGTCGCCTCATCCGTTTTTCGCACCATGATGTTCCCCCACGAGGGACGCGTGGTCAAAATCGACCAACTCACATACTATGATCCCAATGCCCCCGCAGCACCCGAAAATGTTCTTCCCATGATTGAACAACCAACTTCTAGTGCAACTACCTCCTTTGTCTCTTCTTTGGGACTCGGACTTTATTCAGATACACCAATGACCTCTACATTCCAGGCCATTCCACCACCGTCACCGGAAACCCAAGTCGCAAACCTCTGTACTCTTTCACAGAATACACAAACATCCGGTAGTCAACCACCATTGATCCCCAGTCACATTGGTGTTACACCCATCCACACCATCCCCTTCCTATTTCCTCCTTCGGGTGTAGTAAGTGCCCCGGTTATGGCTACCCTTAGTCTACCCGGGTTAACATTGGGATTACCCATGTGGTATATTCCGCCTCCCGTTCGACCGTCGACACCAAACGTCATCCTCCAACCGGTACAACCTATTGTTACCACAAATCAACCTCCTCCTAGTGTCGCAATCCCTTCGTCGTCAACGAAACCTCCTCCTAGCCTCAATATCCCTTCGTCGTCAATGAATCCTCCCCCTCCTATCAAGCCCACTGGGGGCAGAGGTCCACAACCATACACTGCTATACCACCTCCTAAGGCAGTTAAACCCCCACCGGTGTTTCGAGCTCCCCCTAAATGCTCGTTGTGCGATGAGATAGGCCATCCAACTCATCAATGCCCACACTTACCGGCACTCCAAGAGCATATGAATATGTTGGACGATGACATCAGCATCCCAGTAGTTAGATTAGAGCCACCTCTACAGCCTCGCGACAAATCACTGCGCACCAACCATCCTTGTGCTATATGCAGTGTTTACGGCCACTACTCTCACCATTGTCATGATCTACCTGACTATAGAGCAGCGTTATACGAGTTAAACAACGTCGACTTAGAGATATCTCCTCCCCTCATCGAGGAGATCCACCCCCCACCATCATCCTCGTCGGAAGAAGTCAATACGATCTATATGATTTCAACAACCTTCAAACCAGAACCCCTTGATTTATGGTCTGACTACTTCAATACTGATGAGCAAATTTTGGAGACACTCACTGCACCCGACTACCCTCGGGATGATATGCATCATCGCTCGTACTTCCTCCCGGAAGCATCTACATCCACCGCATCCAACCAGCTATCGGTCGAATCGAAAGATTTCATACCCACTAAGGTCGATTGGTTAAGGGACCCCATCCCAGCACCGGATGCCTTTGAAGAAGGGAACATGTCGAACATTTCCCCCACTATACAGATAGACATTTCCACAACACCGGAGAAACCTGAGTTCATCTCACTGGGCGCATCTTGCACTCAAGCAGAAACTCAGGAATACAAAAATCTCTTTCAAGAGTTCCGTGATGTCTTTGCCTGGTCCTATACCGAGATGCCTGGTCTCGACCCCGCCATCATTGAACACCACATTGATACATGGCCTGAGGTACCTCCTGTTCGTCAGAAACAACGACCCATTCACCCTTCCAAGCTCCCCGCTGTTAAAGCTGAGGTCGAAAAACTTCGCAAAGCAGGATTCATTTACCCTATTCCATACACCACTTGGGTGTCGAACCCTGTTCCCGTCAACAAAAAGCAAGGCACCCTTAGAGTATGCAATGACTTCCGAGATTTAAACCACGCTTGTCCAAAAGACAATTTCCCCACGCCATTCATTGACCAACTCATTGATGAGTGTGCGGGCCATGAAGTCCTATCCTTCATGGACGGGTTTTCTGGATATAACCAGATTCACATCCGTAAGGAGGATCAGTACAAGACTGCCTTCACCACCCCATGGGGCACCTTTGCCTATCGCGTCATGCCATTTGGCCTTAAAAATGCTGGTGCCACTTTCCAGCGAGCCATGACTTATTGCTTTCACGACTTGGTCCATATCCTGCGAGTCTATATTGACGACCTCACAGCTCGTTCCCGAAAACGATCAGACCACCTTAACGACCTCCGGCAAGTTTTCCTGCGTTGTCGCAAATATAAAATCCGCTTGAACCCACACAAGTGTGTCTTTTGCGTCCCAGCAGGCCGCTTATTAGGTTTCATTGTTTCCCAAGATGGAATCACTGTCGATCCCCTGAAAGTCAAAGCCATCTTAGAACTACCGCCTCCTCGCACGCTTCGGCAACTCCAAAGTCTACAGGGGCGGTCCAATTTCCTTAGGCGCTTCGTTCCTGACTATGCAACCAAAGTTCACGGTTTCTTACGCTTACTCCATACCCACATACCCTTTGTTTGGGATGAGCAAGCAGACACGGCATTCGAAGACCTCAAGAAAGCTCTCACACAAGCCCCCTTGATATCCCCACCGTATTTCTCTCAAGAATTCACCCTTTATGTCTCGGCATCCGAACATGTTGTGTCCGGAGTTTTGGTCCAAGAAGATGCCTCACACCGAGAGCATGTTATTTATTACGTCAGCCAGACCTTGTCTGGCCCACCTCTGCATTACCCATACGAGGAAAGATTAGCCCTAGCTGTAGTCTTTTCCGTACAAAAATTGCGACACTACATCCTACTCAGTCATACCACGGTCGTGGCCGACTCCAACCCCATGGTCTATCTCCTCACCCGGCGGCTCCTACAAGGTCGTGTTGCTAAATGGGTCATCATCCTCCAGGAATATGACCTCACTTTCAGAACTCCCAGAAGCACTAAATCCATCGCGCTTGCTCACCTCATCACAGACCTCCCATCCTCTTCAACATCACCCGTTATCCAAACGGACCTGATTGACGAGCATATCTTCATCATTTCGTCTGACGACCCTTGGTACGGAGACATTTTGACTTACCTTCGTACGCAAAAATTTCGACCACACATCGATCGTGATGGACGCCGTCGCATACGACACCATGCCCCCCGATACCTCCTGTTAGGGGATGTACTTTACCGACGCGGCATTGATACCATCCTACGCCGCTGTCTATCCCATTGTGAAGCAGAACAAGTCCTCAATGATTGTCACAGTGGTGCCTGCGGAGGCCATTTCTCCGGCATGGCAACCGCCCAGAAAATCATTCGGGCAGGTTATTTTTGGCCATCATTGTTTACTGATTGCATCACCGCAGTCAAGCATTGCCAGAACTGCCAACTATTTGCCCCCAAAGCAAGAACCCCCCCCGCCCCCCTTCATCCAGTCATCACCGTTGGACCATTCTGCAAATGGGCCATTGACTTCCTCGATTGCAATCCCACGTCAGCCGGCGGTCACAAACACATCGTTGTGGTTGTAGATTATTTCACCAAGTGGGCAGAAGCCATGCCGACCTATAATTGCAAAGCCGACACTGCAGCACAGTTTTTCTTCAACCATGTTATCGCTCGTTTCGGAGTACCACAACAACTAGTCTCTGACCACGGCTCTCACTTCGAAGATGCCGTCTGGAAGGAATTATCAACCATGTTGAAATTTGAACACCATTTCTCCTCTGCTTACTATCCCCAAGGAAATGGCCAAGTCGAAGCGATCAATAAAATTTTGAAGACCCTTCTCCAACGTACTGTAGACAAGCACAAATCCAATTGGCACCACATGCTTTTCCCGGCACTATGGGCCTACTGCACCTCAACCAAAACCGCCACCGGTTTTACCCCTTTCCATTTAGTTCACGGTGTCGAATCCGTCCTCCCTATTGAGTGCCAGATCCCAGCCTTACATATCGCCGTTGAGCTCCTACCGGACACTTCCCCGATCGAGCAACGTTTACTACTCCTAGAGCAGGCCGATGAAGATCGGCGCACAGCCATCCAAAACATGGAAGCAGCTAAACAACGATCGAAACTAAGTTACGACAAACGCGTCCACCCAAGAACCTTTTCGGAGGGAGACCTTGTCCTCGCTTACGATCAAGCTCATGACAAAACCGGCAAGGGAAAGTTCGTGTCTATGTGGCAAGGCCCCTACATCATACACACCTGCCTCAGGTAGGGGGCATACATTCTGACCGATTCAGAAGGCAATCCCCTACGCAACCCACGCAATGGGTTGTACCTTAAAAGATTTTACCCATAGAAAATCTGATGGACACCATCGTCCATTTTAGTATAGGCATACTTTCTTTGTTCACAAAAAAAAAAAAAAAAAAAAAACCTAAATATTTGTTTTTCTCTGCATGACCACAGATGGAGCCTCTTCCACTCTGCTATGTCGGTTTCGCTGATGGTGCAAGCCGTTGGTCTCCCAATCTCGCCTCCGCAGCTTGGGTAATATACTCCCCTTCACAAGAGTTAATTCACATTGACGGAGTATGTTTAGGTGTCGCTACCAATAATCAAGCTGAATACGATGCCGTGACCGGTCTCCTGGCCGCTGCTCTACAAATGAGCATATGTCACCTCAACGTTTACTTGGACTCACAGCTCCTAGTTTCCCAGCTCAATAATGATTACCAGGTACGCGATCCTTGTCTTTTCAGAAAATTCCTGTGCACTAAACAAATGGTTAGACAGTTTGAATCCATTTCATTCACACATGTCCCAAGACACCTCAATAGTGTAGTAGATAATATGGCCAACAATGTCCTCGACTGGAACACCAATCACATCATGTCATACCCATAAACAAAATGCATCCACGTGCATAACATGTGCCTCCACGGGCATAAAACAAATAACCAAATAATGCATCCATGTGCATAACATGTGCCTCCACGGGCATACATAAACAAACCAACATACTGCATCCAAGTACATAACATGTGCCCTCCACGGGCATATATAAAAGACAAAGGTGCATCCATGTGCATACACGACAATATATCCAAATATATATCCACATATATATATAAGCCAAATAGTCAACATGTCATAGGTACCCTCAGTACCCAATATACAAAAAATAAATATACAGTTGTCATACAAAAAATGCTTCCCCACATGCTCATCAGCATTTGGGGGCAGATACAGTATCATCTACTCATCTGGATCCCTAGGATCCTCCGGCTCCTCCTCCGCTGGCCCCGCCGGGTCATGACGAGCCCGAACTCTCCGCTCTGCCGGCCCCGCTGGATCGTCCCGCAGACGTATCCTCCCCTGAGCCGGCCCTGCCGGATCATCCCGATCCCTGTGCCTCGCCTACGAACACCGCTGCCCTCAATAGGAGCGACTGCCACTCAGGCGGCACACTGAAACAACCCTGCAAAATATCCCGATCCAGGTCTCTCCAACCATCCTCGGGGAGTCCAGCAAAGATCCGGGCAAAAGTCTGTCGGACACCATCTATGGCGTCATCACGAGGGCCAACCCCTCGCCCACAAGCTGCAAATCCTCCACCACGCGGAGGAGGTACAGGTACAGGTGGATGGGCGACTACCATCGCCCGCCCCTGCCGAGTCACGTAGTCAGGCGGTGGCACTGGACCCACATCTGCACAAAGCAAGTAAGCCATCACATACTATAGAACAATAATCATCAATGATAAATCATACAACATATGATATAATATCAAATAAAACACAAAACATACCGTCTAAACTCCAGGCCTGTCCTGGGGCACGAGGCATCTCTGGGTCACCTCGGTAGTCCATGCCTGCATAAGGGTAGTCCTCAATAACCAGAGGCATCTGCTCCCACTGCTGATAGAAAAACTCCGTAAAAAATCCGCGGACACCACCGCCGCCACGGGGCATCATCTGCCCCCACCTCATCATACGAGGCTCACTCGGAAGACCAACACGAATGGGTACCCGTGGCCGCAAGGTCGGCACCCGCTCGAAGAAAAAACAGCATAAAAACGAGGCATAACAAAACTCGCCTCCCTCTCTAATGGCCTTGTCCAGATCTCTCCGGACACCAGCCAGGAACATCTGCGCCCAGGCATAATAAGTACCCTGAAGAACGGAATCCACCATCATCGTCTGCCCCCCAGACATACGATGTGGTGCAGCAGCACCCAATATCCGCAGAACGCAGGCACCAACAGCTCGCATATCCCACTCACGTAGGGATCTCAGACTAACAGAGCTGTTCACCAAAACAGCATCATCAACACAGAAAGTCTGTAACAGGTCCTCCATATCTGCACCTGGAGGCAACCTCGGCAAGATATCACCCACCTCACCCAAGCGAGGCAACCCAGTCAAAAAATAAACATCCGTGAGAGTGATCTCTAACCTCTCACCCCCAATAATGAATGCACCCTCCGCCGGCACCCACCACTGCACAAGCTTGTTCAGGAGCCGTCTCACTGAACGTATAGGCGGGATCTGAGCGAACTTTAAAAGTCCGCTCATAGCAAGAGTCTGTCTCACCCCTGCATCATTCAGAATCATCTCCATAATATCACCATCGATCTCTCGCTCCCGCCACGAGGACTGTGCTCTCCTCAACATCCTGCCAGAAAAAACAGAAGAAATTTTTAGCCCCAGCACAAAAATTTTAGAAAAATCCCATCGCGGCTTTTACACAAAAAGCCGCGATGCCCATCACGGCTTTTCCACAAAAAGCCGCGATGACCATCGCGGGATCCATGCAAAAACCCGCGATGAACATCGCGGGTTTTGGCCGGACAGTCGCGATGAACATCACGACTATCCCCCATGAACTCGCGATGAACATCGCGGGTTCCGACCTCACAGTCGCGATGAACATCGCGACTGTGAGCCTAAAACCCGCGCGGGCATCGCGGGTTCAGCCCCGAAACCCGCGCGGTTCCACGTTGGAGAGTCAACGTGGAATTTCGCGGCCTTCGGGGGGCCCGCCGCCAAACAAAAAAGACATAATTGACAAGGCTAAGGCAAATAGAGTTACCTGCAACTCGCTAAATCGAAAACCAACGGTGAAATCTCCCGGAAATCGAGAAATAGCTCTGACAGCTCTATCAAACTCGCACGTAACAATGACAAGTCATTTGGGCCCCACGTCCTATTTATAGAAATTCTACCAATTTTCCAACAACCATTGCGGTATCATACGAAGTCCATTTCCCAAACCGTTGGTACCGTTGGGATCAGCACAGCGAGAACTTCATACAGGTTCTTTCCGTTTCCTGTTTTCACGAGGTCCATTTTTTGACCATTTTTTTGGCCTCTCTTGTGGCCTCGGTTTACGTGCCACATCGGCCGTTCTCCGTTTTAGGCGTGCCTTATATCGCCGGATTCAGTTTTCTGCGCTCGTGATGATGCTTGAGATCATTTCTCTCTCTCACCTTTAGATTTTTCGGGCATTTTTTCCCATGCCCCCCTCGTCGCCTCGGTTTGCGTGCCACATCGGTCGTTCTCCGTTTTAGACATGCCTTATATCGCCGGATTCAGTTTTCCGCGCTCGTGATGATGCTTGAGATCATTTCTCGCTCTCACCTTTAGATTTTTTGGGCATTTTTTCCCATGCCCCCCTCGTCGCCTCGGTTTGCGTGCCACATCGGCCGTTCTCCGTTTTAGACGTGCCTTATATCGCCGGATTCAGTTTTCCGCGCTCGTGATGATGCTTGAGATCATTTCTCGCTCTCACCTTTAGATTTTTCAGGCATTTTTTCCACGCCCCCTCGTCACCTCGGTTTGCGTGCCACATCGGCCGTTCTCCGTTTCCAACAATCCTTATGTCACCGGATCCAGTTTTCCGCAAGGATGACGATGCTTGAGACCTTTCCTCGCCCTCATCAATCCATTTTTGTTCGGTATAATTTTATCCCTTTTTCGGGCCAAGCAACCCCTTTTTACGAAAAAGGCACTTAGGGAGTTTCTGTTAAGCTCTTTTATGACTCCTAAAACAATGAAAAGATCGCCGAGCAATCTTGCTTCCTTTCATGCTCGATAAACGTATCTGAAAGGGCGTCTACCTGGTATAAGTGTACCCCTTTTCCGGACCTCGTAGACTAATTATGAAAAAGGTATACTCTAGTCACATCGGCTAGAAGAGTTCTCTATCCGCATCATTTTATGCTTTTTCGGGCCTTGGAGACTAAACTTACGAAAAAGAAACACCAATAGAGTCCACTTACCGCTTTCAGACTCTCTAAACATGAAAGCAACCATGAGCATGAGCCGTCCTGGGCTCGCAAAATCCACAGGACCGTACCATTTCAGAGCACACTTTTATCCCTTCTTGGAGCTCATTAAAACTACGAAGAAGGAATCAATGGTGCCTCTTGGCGCCACAACAGATCATGTCTACTCACATAGCAGCTTCCCCATTTTGGTCGCCTTTGTTCAGAGTATTCTGCAGTATGTCACTCTAAAACTCCCTCGACAGCTACCATCAGCTTTACCCCCCCCGGAGTCAGTACATAACCTTCAGTCCCTAAAAAAAAAAAAAAAAAAAAAAAAACTATGATCCCTTCACCTACAAGTCAGTTCTCTACGCTGCCAGGTCAACCATGTCATCATGCTCTGAACAAAGGAAGTTTGAGTCTACCCATTTTTTGACCCAGTTATTTCCCATCCCCACAAGTATGTCAGTCCTACCATCAGTACTACAACACTTCAGTTCTACACCTCGTGCTCCTATCAAGGAAACATCATTGCCTTGTTAGTTGTTGGTCTCCCTCTGTCGACGACAACCACATTGATTCCAGAGGATAGACCTAGAGGTCCCTGTGTCTTGGACTCATTACCATTTATGATGAGTGCCTACGAATCATTTCGAGAGGAATCCTCAGTGTCTCTCCGAATGGTTGTTTCTCACATGCTCGACTTCAATACCTTGATCGCATCGTTGAGACTCGCACAGGGTATTGGTCCGTTCAGTTATTAGTCGAAGACCCCGGATACCACCTGACTCCTCCACATTTGAGAGTCTTCCTATGGATAAAACCAGTTACATTTTTTCTATAGATATCCGGGTTGCGTATGGTGACAGTATTCAGATGTACCCCAGTTTTATACTCCCTCGAGTATACAGATACAAATACTTCCCAGAGATGGCTCACAGTCATTGAGTCCATACAGATGTTGGACACCTTCAGTTTCAGCAGTTCAACAGTTAATCCAGTGTATCAGTTATTGAGATCAGCTATGATCATGAGTACATCCCACAATAATGTCCCCTCTGGACTATTATGATGTACCACTATATTTCTTTATGTATTAGATCCCCCTTCTTGGGACTAATTGTTTTGTATATGTCTTGATACGAGCATGGGAATGCCTGCCTCGTCCTTTATCAGAGATTATACCTCATTCATATTGAGGCCATGTAATATTTTTTGTTTTTGCAGCTTCCAAGGGCCGTGGCTCCAGTCTCCAACCGGTCTCTTCTCTCCCCTAAACCCCAAAAAAAAGGACAAAAGAACTATGATGTCTATCGGCCATACGATGAGCTCTTGCCCTCACACCTCAGGGGGCAATCTGTTAACACCTAAAAAGTGCTCACTAGCTCATTCCCTTACTCACATGACCCATTTGTCCACTTTTCCACCATCTGAGCCTCTGAAACCAACAAAAGGTCACCAAAAGACCTTAGTACACACCCCTTTTTCCATTAAAAAAAAGATTATTTCTCCAAGAAAATCATAAAAAACCCTCAAAAAGGGTCCAAATTCCCAAAAATATTAAAAAGGGAATTAAAATATTATTTTTTATTCAAAAAAGGAAAAAGGAGGGAAAAGTACCTAAACCATGTTGGTCAATACCATTTGGTTTCCACAAAACCACAAATGGTATTTCCCACCACCAAAACCTATAAAAAGGTGGTAGGGGCTCCTCATTTTCACATCCATCCATTATCTCATCCTTATGCTGCTGAAATCTCCCTTGAGCATTTTAGCCATTGCAAACCACATTGGAGAAGAGACCATTGGAGATTGGAGTTGCTCATCCTTGGAGCCATTCAACCTCATCATTAGAGGTATTGATTCCGCAAGCACTTGCTTGCCCCATTCTTTCAATACAAATTCATTATTTTACATTATCTTGTTCTTGATTTTAAATTATTTTTGTTATTTGCTTAATATCTTTGCATAGATCCATGGTTAGTCTTGTTTAATTAGTTTATTGTTATTTATTTCCATTGAAACTGCTGCTACTAGTTAGCAGGTACCCATAGCACTAATCTTGGTTGCAAAACCGGGCCAACAGCGGTTTCGAAGAATTGAGTCAATTGCCTGAACTGGGGAGCTGCTGAAGGTGTATGGAAGAAGAACTGGCAGTGCCTGTCTAGAGACTGCTTCATATGGTGTCCTTTTATATGTGGTACTATACCACTGGAGCGCTTCCAGGAAATCCATAGAAATAGTTGTCCAAATCTGTGTAGGGATGGGCAAGGGTTCATGCAATCCAAAAAGGAGGGTCGTTTCACCCTTGTTGACCTGGAAAGTATCACAATCAACCACCATCCGTTGAATTGTCATTTTCAATCCCTGCCAAAAGAAGTTACATTTTTCTTGGTCATATGTTTTGAGGAACCGAGAGTGCCTTGTTGGTGAAGAAGCAGGGAGTTCATAGAAGAGATAGCCCCGTTGAACAGATTGCAACCAATTTGGAACAAGCAGAGAAATAGCTGTAAGAGAAACTGGGTCATCAAATGTGCGAGAATGAGCATCTTCCACCATATTTTCCTTACCCTTCTGGTAATTGGTCACATAGTCATAACCCATGAGCTGGATAACCCATTTTAGGTGTGCTGGGGAGGAGACCCGTTGTTCCAGGAAAGTTTCCAGACTCTGGAGATCACTCTTGATGCAGAAATAATTCCCCAATAGGGATGGATGCCACTTCTGTACTGTGTGCAAAATAGCCATCATGTCCTGCTGAGATGTAGATACGGCTAAATGCTTATCGAAAAGGTCTCGTGAAGGTGGCAAGCCCATTAGTGCAACAAAGACACCTGCATATCTATCCAAGGGAGTAGTGAAGACCATTGGTGGGTGCATATGAAAGGAATGGAGATGAGCAATGACACCATGTGAATTCTTCTTAAGGATCTTTTCCAGGCAATGTGAACTGATGATGTGGAGAGACCCTGGTTGTAAGCCCAAAATTTTGTGTTGTGTCCCATTAGCTAAAAAATGCATCCAAAGTTCAGCAAAATCCCATAAGATGGGGCCAAGTGTGCGTAACCATTGAACGACCAAAACCACATCACATCCGCCTAAGGACAAGGAAAACATGTCAGAGCGTAGGTTGTAATATTCCATAGAGATACGCACATTATGACACTTCCCCTTGCAAGGTAAGGTGCCCCCATTGGCAACCATGACTTCAAAGTTGGAGCAAGGATGGACAAAACAATCAGCCTGTGTGGCAATCCGAGGGTCAATGAAGTTATGAGTGCTCCCGGAATCAATGAGAATGGTAAGAGGGAGCTTCTTGAAGTATCCCCTGACCCACATTGTTTGTGGGGTGGTGACGCCAGTTACAGCATGGAGAGAGATCTCGAGTGGTTTGTCTTGAGATGGGGTGTCAACAGGCGGGTGTTGAATGTCGACCCGAACATCTACTGTATCTGGAGATTCTTCACCAAGTTCTGAGGCAAGTGGAGAATCCACATGCAAGAGATAGAGCTTTTGTTGAACACATCTATGTCCCCGAGTGAATTTCTCATCACAATTATAACAAAGCCCTTTTTCTTGGCATGCCTGCATCTCTGTTTTAGACAATTGCTTGATAGGAGTTGGTTGAGGAGTAAGCTTGATGGGAGTTCATTGGGAACCCATATTTCTGAAGGGAACACAGGTGGGTTTGGAGCGTTATTGAGCTGCGATCTTGTCCTCGGCCAGCTTAGCCAACCCTAGGACTTCCAGCATTGTGTTGGGACTGAACTTTTTGACCTCTGAGCAGATTTCATCCTTGAGACCACTGATAAAACAACTCCTATAGAATTCACCAAACAATCCTTCTGTGTGATTGGCTAGTTTCTCAAATTCCGTCTGATACTCTCTCACTGTGCCAATTTGGTGAAGTTTAGTGAGTGCTCCTGTGAAGTCGTCAAAAGCACTAAGAACAAATCGTGGCAAAAGGAGTTGGCAAAAATATGTCCAGTTTGGCTCGGGATGAGCTTTGATGTACTAACGGTACCATTGAAGGGATTCCTGTTCCAAATGAAAGGATGCAAGTGGAACTTTCTGGACATCAAAAGTATTATGCAGACTGAAATATTTTTCTACTCGATATATCCACCCAATCGGATCATTACCATTAAAGCAAGGAAAATCAAGCTTCGGCCCACGAAAATTGCTGGAAGAAGAGAACCCGGTGGCTGCAAAAGATTCTGGCTGTCGATTATTGTTCATGGTTGAATGCTGAAGATGGAGGCTGAGAAATTTTTCATCAAGATCCTGGAGTTTGGCTTGGATGTCTGGAAGTGCTTCTTCCATGGTTTGTTCTCCTGCGCGGGTGACAACCATAACCAGGATTTTTTTTTTTTTTTGGTTGACTGGGTAAAAAAAACAAAAATAGAAACTGCTTCAGTAAAGGAAAATCTAGATTTGGGAAAAAATATGAAGGGTAATTGGGGTTTGACTAGGTTTTGGACAATGTCGAATAGACAGGGAAGCAAAAAATGAGTATTTCAAAAGCGGGGTGAAAGAATGGAAAAATTTGGCAGAGGGGGACAAAGAAGCAGAATTCGCAAAGGAACTCTGTGGTAAAATTTGAAGGTGATTGGGTGAAATCTGAGGAAGTTATGGCAAACCCTAAAAATAGACAAATGTGAGATTTCGAGCTTTGGGAAGTGGAATTGGGGATAGGGTCCTTAGGAATTAAATATGTAGAATGGGATGACAGGGGTTCCCGAAAATTTCAAGGGAAACAGAGTGAAAACAAGGGAGATATGGAGAATTTTTTTTTTTTTTTCTCAGACTGGAGCGGCTACGACTCGGAAGGGATCTGAAACAGATAGATCTGCAACGGCTCGAAAGTGAGCAGAAATAGAGGGATCTGAAATGGCGCCGAATGGATTGAAAATGGTTGGATCTGGAACAGCTTTCAGAATGGATCTGAACGGCTAGATCTGAAACGGTGCAGCAGTGAACGACAACAGTTCAGCTGAAAATAGATATGGACCCCAGGTATGTGTGGCTTCCTAACAGTTAAAGGGTTTCACTCAGCCACCAATGTTGTCTGATGGCTTACGTATTGGGGAAGTACCCCTCACTCCACGGCTCAGGTAAAACTGATAACCACTTTGCCACAAATGACAGCTCTTGGTTTACCTCACGGGTGGGAACTAGTCAATCAAGAAGGGGTCGTTGCCCTTTTCGCTGGCAGGTCCTCTCAATAGGCCAGCTACTTCGGGGTTCCTGTGGTACTCCTCACAATGAGTTTTAGGGCTTATGCCCAAGTACTTCCCACAGTTAAGCGGATAGGGATTAGTCCCAAATCCGAACCTGTAACAGATGCGAAAAAAAAAAATTTGGCAGAAATTTCACCCAACGAACCCAAGAAAGTGCTCTGATACCAGATGTGAAAAACCTGCAATAATTAATCAATGCAAATACATGAGATATTAGAAATAATAGAACTCAGAATCACTTTTATATTGATCACATGCCACTTCGAGGGGGCAACCTCCTTTGAGCAAGCTCAATACAATTAACTTCATCGTGCCTTCATAGGCCTCAACACACACTTATATACTAAGTCTAGGCGCCAATACCATGGGTCAATACTATGTGTCAATACAAACCATGGGCTAATACAACCCATGGGCTAAGTCTAGGTGCCAATATTATGAGTCAAAACCATGGGCCAATACAAACTATCAGTGACTTACAAAGCATATGCGCCAATAACAATAACATAGACTACAGATCAACAAATACTACGGGACGACTTACAAAGCATATGTGTCCAACAACAATATACTAACAAAGTAAAGACATGGGTTCCTAACACACACATATATATGCACGTGGATGCGCTTTTTATGTATTTTTTGATGTTGATGAGCCTTTTATGTGATAAGATTCCTATATGATATCTATGTATATGTGAATGGAAAATTATATGATGATGCATGCTTTATTATTTACTTACTATATGCAGTGATTGATATGCCATTCTAAAACATCATTATCCATTTGGTCTACAACACTATTTGACATCATGGGACATGTGTGAATGTAATGAATTCAAAGTGTCTAACCAATTGCTTAGTGCGTAGGAAATTTCTAAAAAGGAAAAGGATTCCGTACCCGGTAATAGTTGTTGAGTTGGGAAACAAGGAGTTGGGAGTCTAAAAACACACAAAGGTGACTAATTTCCATTTGGAGGGCAGCGATCAAGAGATCGGTCACGGCATCATACTCATCCTAGTTGTTGGTGGCAGCACCAATACACACTCCATCGAGGTGGATCAACTCGTGTGATGGGAAATATAATACCCAAGCTGCCGAGGTGAGGTTAGGATACCATCTAATTGCACCGTCAGAGAAACCGACATAGATCAAGGGATTGGGATCCATCTGGTATCAATCAAGGAATCAAAATGTAAGGCTTGACAGGTTAAAAGAAGGGAAAAACAAAAAGAAAGAAACCTATACAACTCAAACCGAAGGCTTTGGTGGTTTCAGGGGTAAAACCTCCTGAGGTACAACGCGTTACGAGGTTTGGTCAAGGTTCGTCCTTCGAAATTGGCGATGAAGTATGCCCCCTTTCCGAGGCAGGTTTTAAAAATGTATGGGCCTTACCAGAGGCTAGGTGGGTGCCCCCAGCATGACTTCCAGAGGCTGGGTGCGTGAGTTCAATATGATTTACAGTGACTGAGTGAGTTCTCCCAACATGACCACCAGACGTTGGGTAGGTGCCCCCAACATGACTTCCATAGGCTGGGTGGCTGACCCCTTGCTTTGGCATCTTCTTCCTATTCTTCTTCCTTCTATTCCGTTTAGAGTGTCGGTTACTAGTATTAATACTTTCACCACATGAGATATAAGGAGGAGGAGAAGTTGTTACTGGTGAAGCAGGCATAGGTTATAATACTTTTGATGTGAGGTGCTTACTTAAGAATCATCAGGAGAATGCAAGGCATTCGGAGTGGAAAACAACCAAACCGGTATCCCTATATTGAATCCCAGAAGATTCAAGGTAGCCATTAAGGGAGTACCAATGTTCCCAATGAATGGAAAAGCACAAGGATCCCCTTGAACAGGAGTCCCTTGATTGGTTCCCATTGGGATGTTATCCATAATTTTAGACTCAACGGGCCATAAATCTCTAAGCCCAACTAAAAACAAGCATCACAAAGAGCACACCACTAAAAATGTCCTACAGTGATCAAAACCAGGCAAACAAAGCTAATACTCTCAGAAGCAAGTCTGGGATGATGAGGGCCCAGAACAAACCAATAGAGTATCGACGGTCAGTTACACGGCGTCCAATGGAGGTCCTATGGGTGCAAGCATTTGAATCACCAAACCGCCCTCCTGGGATTACTGCAAAGGGTTACCTTCTGTGTCTATTCGAGGTGCAGTTGAAATAGCCTTCCACTATACCTTTGAAGAGCCATACGGTTAAGATACTAAGGATACCACAAATATGAAAATACCTAGGGGAACAGTCGTCAACCTAGCCAAGATGCATGGGCAGGGTAGCAAAGCCCGAAATTCAAAAGCACTTAAAAGTACTAGTGTACCCCCATACACGAATCAGCTCTAGTTTATGTTTGAAAGGAAAGTGAAGGGGTATCCTCAGCAGTTCCAGTCGCACATGGCCTCGTGCTTAACTCTGGTTTGAGTAGAGCATTCCCAAGATATTTTGATATAAGTGGGTTTACCTAAGAGATTGTCTTACTATGATTATTGAGCAATGAAACCGATTTCAGGCAGTTTAAGGTGATTTACCCCGAAATCATAGCCTAAGTTAGTTGATGTCGTGTCAAACCTAAAAAGAAAAAGTTGCTAATTAATTTTATTAAATTTTCTTTTTAGAGGCTAATTTTTACTCAAGAAGGGTAGTGAAGTGTGTGGAATGGTTTATGATAGAAAGAAAAGTGTGTACAAATGATGCTTTTAAAACTTCACAAAGACACTTTTTGTTTTTTTCATTTGTTTTTTTCAAAACAAGAAATAGGCAATCCTAAGCATAAGCATTTTTTTCAATTTTCTTTTTTATTTCCAAAGAAAATAGAAAAATAATCTATCCTACTTCGAAACAAATAATGGCAAATCTTACAACTATGCTACCACTTTTCAACTTTTGATCTTTCCTTCGACTTTGCAAAAGAAAATGAATCTGAAAAAGGAAACAAGCAATATCTAAAAAGAGTGTGGGTAAAGATGAAAAACCTAAAGGCTTAAACCAAACAAATCAACAGACTTGACCTACAGAGTTGTTCAAATGAAAAAAATCTAAATTTGGAACGATATGTAAAAGAAAAAGGGAAAATGGATGCATGGACCGGGAAAAACAAACCAAGAGGCTGCTCCTAAGCATCAAAACCCAAGAAAAACATCTGCCAAACAAATAGGGTAGGAAAGCAAACCAAGGTAACTCTATCGCCACACAAACTCAAAGGAAAAGCTATCCAGAAGGCTTCAACCAACTCAGACTGACCTGAACAGGATTTCATAAGGTAACCAGACTATCAAACCTTTCAAAAACCACCCAAAAAACTCAAATTGGGATCAAAACCCTGAAAAAAATACAAGACTCAGTAAAAGTGTGCAAGTATTGCAACAGACAAGAAGTGTTGAGTGCGCAGGTCTCTATTAATGCAACATGCGTCTAGGGAAAAAAGTGCGCTACCGTACCTAGCAGAGAGTCGCGCACAACTTCAAAAGGCCTAAAAAAAAGAAAAGACACCTAAAACAAGTGTTGAAGCAAGTGAAGCAATCCAAAGGAACTTTCAAGAGGTTAAACAAGACTCAAAGAAGACAAAGATGTCTCAGTAACAGTCAGAGAAGCAAGGAAAATGTCAAAAGTAGACCCAAAAACCTGGAAACCAAACCCTAGTGGAAGGCTTAGACCTGCAGGAAAGATGCGCTTCTGTCTGGTATAACAACCAATGCCTGCAACACAAAATGCATGACTATGTTTCAAGGAAACTAGTGCACAAGGCAGAAAGTGTGCTTCTGTATGCACAGAAGACCAGCACACAGAGACTTAAATCAATAAACAGAGCTTTTCTTAGTCAGACTGAAATGAATAAATACAAAAAGGAAAATCAAAGTAACCTATAAGAACCTCTCAGAAAACCAACAGACTGTATAAACTGAAAGAAAAC
Organism: Larix kaempferi; assembly: GCA_027924585.1. Taxonomy (NCBI): domain Eukaryota; kingdom Viridiplantae; phylum Streptophyta; class Pinopsida; order Pinales; family Pinaceae; genus Larix; species Larix kaempferi. The sequence continues at coordinate 4,203,131 of BSBM01000528.1, read as the reverse complement.
CTAGACAAGGTTCCCATAGCACAAACAACTGGTGCTCCCTAGCGTAGTCGCCAGTTTTGTTGTGCAAGAATATACCCTATAGTGGGGGAGATGACACTACCAACTTACATGGGGTGAAAGGTAAATACATTATGCTTTGCACTAATTACTATGAATGAAACGAGATTAGGATTATGAAAATAGTACCTTTTTAACGATGGTTGGTCCTAGCTTTTGCCCAATCTTCCACAGTAATGTACCTGCAAAACAAATCAACCTTCCTCAGCGTATCTTGAGTGTAAAATATATAATGAAATTGAAAGCAATTTAACATTAATCACAATCAGATATTCAATAAAATAGACATTCCATTGGGACGGGAAGGGTATTTCCACCTTTTATTGTCAAAGAAATGTGGTGAAGTATAGATATACCTGATCTGTCCAAACACTTCTGCAACCGAGTCATGGGCTCCTGCTCCTCACAATGACTTAGAAAATCCTTCAGCATAACAGTAGCTTCTTCTTCATTGGCCCCTTCATCATGGATTCCCCTTGTATTTATGGCCCAAGGCTGGAAGTTAGATTCGCGAGGCAGTTGAATTGGGATGTTGGGGGAGTTACCATACCAAACTCAACTAATCCCAATTTGTAATCTTAATATATTTTTCAATTTCATCTTAATATGTGCGCGATTATGAAACTGGGGGACTTGCGCATGGTGCGCAGCTAGGTCTCTCAGCAACTCGCGCATACAACTTTTCATAAATGTGCATGGGTTGTCTATAGTGGAACCTGCATACTTTTAGGAATGTGTGAGGGTTGTCTATAGTGGAACCTGCATACTTCTAGGAATGTGCATGGGTTGACAGGTATAAGAGTAGTGCATTTCCAATGAAACATACAGAAAAATATAATTTTCAGTTGAAGATGTAAGATCTCAATATCAAATCAACTAAGGTCAATCTAGCTCTTCCATCCATAATGTCCTTTTGTGTGACTGACAAGGCAATGTGATGACGAACGGAGAAGTGTAGATTTGACCTATAACATACACCCTCAAAGTTTAATGATACACTCAAGAGACGATGTGTGGTGATTCCTGGTGACATTATGAGACCTAGATGCCTGCAAGCTTCTTTTAGTGCCTACTAAGGCCTAGGTTCCTTCCCCGACCATGTCTATGCTTCCATGATCCAATCCTAGTACTAAAAACCTTCTAATGGAGCCCATAACCCCTCCCAGATTCCATAGATACCACCAAAGGCTTGAACACCTGGATACTAGGTATTGAAAACCTCCTATTGGCACCAATATACCCACTTCAAGTCCATGGGTACCTTGGAAAGGTCCTCTATGATGTCTCAATGTGTTGTTCATGGACTTAGATGCATCTTTACTTCCTTTGGGACCTAGGGCCCAAGTTTACTCCCTTGACCATGTTTAAAACCCCAATACAATGCATACCTAGTGCATAAATTTTTTTAATGCTACCCATATCCCCATTTGGAGGCCATAAATACCCTCAAGAATTCATCTATGGTTGTTCAAGGAATCATTCCAAAACCTTGATCCCTATAGTATACTTTATAAGAGCCTAATGCCCGAGCTTCCTTTACCAACCATGGTTAAAACTTAGGCACCCATCCCCGGTGCTCACAAACTGATAATCGTACCGATATACACCCTCAAAGGTCAATGTTACACTCAAGAGACTATGTGTGGTGGTTTCTAGTGACAAGCTTAGACATAGATGTTTGAAAGCTTCTTTTACGGCCTACTAAGGCCTAGGTTCCTACCCCCTACCATGTTTATGCTTCCATGACCCAATCCTAGTACTAAAAACCTTCTAATGGATCCCATACCCCCTCTCAGAGGCCATAGATCCCACCAAAGGCTTGAACACCTGGATACTAGGTATTGAAAACCTCCTAGTGGCACCAATATACCCACTTCAAATCCATGGATACCTTGGAAAGGTACTTTGTGATGGATCAATGTGTCACATTCATGGATTTAGATGTATCTTTAATTCCTTTAGGAACTAAGTCCCAAGTTTACTCCCTTGACCATGTTTAAAAACCCAATACCATGCATATCTAGTGCACAAAGATTTTGAATGTTGATCATATCCCCATTTGAAGGCCATAAATACCCTCAAGGAGTCATCTATGGTTGTTCAAGGCATCATTCCAAGACCTTAAGCCCTATAGTGGTATTTATAAGAGCCTAATGCTCAAGCTTCCTTCACCAACCATGGTTAACACCTGGTCACCCATCCCTAGTGCTCACAAACTGATAATGATACCCATATACACCCTCAAAGGTCAATGGTACGCTCAAGAGATGATGTATGGTGGTTCCCGGTGACATTCTTAGACATAGATTCCTAGAAGCTTCTTTTAGGGATTACTAAGGCCTAGGTTCTTACCACCTACCATGTCTATGATTCTATGACCCAATCCTAATACTAAAAACCTTCTAATGGAGCCCATACCCCCTCTCAGAGGCCATAGATCCCACCAAAGGCTTGAACACCTAGATACTGGGTATTGAAAACCTCCTAGTGGCACCAATATACCCACTTCAACTCCATGGATACCTTGGAAAGGTCCTTTGTGATGGCTCAATTTGTCATTCATGTATTTAGATGTATATGTACTTCCTTTGGGACCTAAGGCCCCAGTTTACTCCCTTGATCATGTTTAAAACACCAATACCATGCATACCTAGCGCACAAAAAAATTAAATGTTACTTGCCCATATTGCCATTTGAAGGCCATAAATACCCTTAAGAATTCATCTATTCAAGGCATCATTCCAAGACCTTGAGCCCTATAGTGGTCCTTATAAGACCCTAATTCCCGAGCTTCCGTCACCAACCATGGTTAACACTCAAGAACCCATCCCTAGTGCTCACAAACTAATAATGGTACCCATATCCACCCATGAAGGTCAAGGATACACACAAGAGATGACATGTGGTTGTTCTTGGTGACATTTGTAGTCATAGATGCTTAGAAGATTCGTTTACGGCCTAAATCCTAGGTTTCTACCCCCTACCATGTCTATGTTTCTATGACATAATCCTAACTTACTAAAAACCTTCTTATAGATCCCATATCCCTTCTTAGAGGCCATATATCCCATAGAAAGGTCTTGTTTGGTGCTTTAATGCCTTTTCCATGTCCCTTGACCCCTAGAAGCCACATTTAGGTCATAAGGCCCAAGTTTCATCCACTAACCATGGTCAAGGAACCATAACCTATACCAAGTGCTCAGAACCTCCCTATGGTGCCCATATCCCAACTTAGAGGTAGATGATACTCTCAAGAAACCATTGGTGGTTGTATAAGGAATTATTCTTCGAGTTGGATTCCTAAAAGTATAATTTAAGTCACAAGGGTTGGGTTTCCTCCCTTAACATTGGCCATGGCGCCACGATGCATCCTTGGTGCTAAAAACCTTCTAATGGTGCCCATATTTCCACTGAAAGACAAAGATTCCATAAATAACTCATGTGTGGTGATTTTTAGGCTTGTTGATGGATTTTGAGCCCTAGGAGCTACTTTTTGGGCCTAATGCCTAGGTTTACTCCCATCACCTTCTTGAGGGCCCTATGACTCATCCCTTCTACTCAGAATCTCATAATGGTGACCATATCGCCTTGGGAGGCCATTTTTTAGGTTTGAGGCATCGATCTTGAGCCTAGATTTATATAATCTTCATTAGGGCATAAAGACTAAATTTTCTCCCTCAACCATGTCTAAGACCCTCAGACCTATACCTAGTGATCATACATTCCTAATATCATTAGTATCACTACTTATAGCGAAGGATATGCTTGAGAGGTTGTGTAGTGGACTAAGGTATCGTTCTTGAACTTGGATGATTGCATTCTTATTTTAGGGCTTAAACCGAAGGTTCCATCCCTCAACCATACATATAGGGCCCAAACACCCATACCTAGAATCCAAGACATTAGAATGTCCATATCCATATTCATACTTGGAATCAAGGCTAGCCTTGAGAGATCCTATGTCATGGCTTTAGGTGTTATTTATGGAAACAAATGACTAAATTTCCTAACCTTTGTGGTTAAGGAGAGAGGGCGTGAGGGAGGGAGGAGGGATTGGGAAAAGTGGAAGAGAGATGGGGGGTGGGGTTATAGAGAGGTAGGGGGGGTTTAGGGAGAAGAAGAAAAACAAATTGAGGGTATAAACAAGGCGTGAGCGCCAGTATGCATGTTTGCACATACATGATATTTATGTGCACGCATGTTTAAATTCAATTTTTTGGGTGCCCTTGCTGGTTTGGTACTATGTTCAAATTACCAAACCTTGAGGCTCGGACTGAGTTATAGCAAAACACGCCAATTTTTGTAACTTCATGTTTTTCACCCTTGGTTCCACCTATGCTCCACTTGTGCACTACTAATGAAACTACACACACTTGTTGAGATCTATGTGCAAATTCTAACTATATATTTTTTGAATAAATATGTTATTGTTTTCTATTTTTAATTCATTTTTAATCGCACTCATGTCAAATTTGTATAAAACATAGGTAATTTATTTGGGCTATAACTTTTGAGTGGCTTACCTATTTCGGAAACGGAAAAGAACCCACACAAGAGTACAATAATACCTACAAACTAAAAAAAAAATTGATTGATTATGTTAAGACCATGATAGGGTGGACCAACACTCAACCATGTCATTTTAGGGCTTCACTGACTTTCTTAATTTAAAATATATATATATATAATCAACTTTTAAAATTTTGGAAAAATAGCCCTACATAAGATCCTCCTGTTTCCTATGCCTCAACCTATTTTTTCCACATAATTTGACATTTTACATAACAAACCAATGGACCAACGCAAACATATGCATTATGTTTGAGAGAAAAAATAACATGTCAATCTTAGAATAACAACATTTTGGGGTAGTTATACCTATTTTCCATAAAGAAAAATTATATATTCTGGAAGGTGGTCCGATTGTCTACGTTTCATCTTTTTACACCTAATTCTAAAAAAAATTGTAGGTACCTCTAATAATTCATTTTAATGATCAGACTTTTGTTTTTCCAACATGCCATTGCAACTAACACATCATAAGTGGGTATCATTACTTTGCACTAGCCCTTCTATCATAATAGTTTTTAGTTCTTTTGCACAATAAAAATAAGACATCCTACACTTTCATGTGCCTCAAACATTAAAAAGAAAATGGAAAATTTACTTGAGTTGTTTTTAGTTGAAGAATAAAAAGAAGACCTTAAACACTTTTATGGAACCTTTAACATAAACAAGTTGGGAAATTTGCTTTAGCGAGAAGAGCATACAATCTATTAATATAATTGAGACATAATGAGAAATTGGGTGAAATGATTCTTCAGTGTTCAACCTACCAAAAAATTGCATTTCCGGACTTAATTTCCATATACTAAAAGAGAATGGTATATATTATTAAGGTCAGTTATGCTACATAGATTTTGATCTTGAGATTGTTAAGTTCAAACCCAAGAAGGAGATCATCATGGAAGAACATATTGTTGAGGCCCCCTCCTTGTTGACCATCTTAATAGCATAGATGAATCCTTCCTAGATGATCTTATAATTCATATCTAAGATACCTTCATAGCCACCTACTATTGGTACAAGGACCTAGGGTTGACCTATCCTTTGTTCCATTTTGAAGGGAAGAACACGTATATCTAGTGGACCTATCCATTTCCTTGGAGAAGATAGTGGATCTAGTAAAGAACTATTATTTTATTTGTGAAAGCAAATGGAGATCAAGCCTATAAAAGGTCTAGTTCTCTCCATTCCATGTATGGTTGGATTTGGGAGATATTCTTTTAGCTTAGTATAATATCCATTTGATGTATTTGAAGGTTTAATGAAATGCATTATGAATGTGGACATCTTGTAGATAATAGTTCTCTCTCATGCTTTCTCTGTAACCTTGATACATGCTTATGGAGCGTGAAATTGGTATTTCTCTTCCATTTTTGTTTATGTTATCAATGGAATATGGTTTATAATTGTATGTCTTCTCTACTATTGAATGGATGAAAATAAATGATAAGTATTTATTTACAAGTATATGGAATATTATAAAACAACATAGTCAACCTAGAACTTTCATATGTTAATGTTGACGTTGATAGAAGTTGAGAAAGGTCAAGTATTACTCACTCTAAGAAATATGTGTTGATCCAAAAATTTTGAATTATTGGCTAGGGCTAGGTTTGACCAAGAACATCCCCACCTTTTTACATAAAGATTCATCTTAAACCTGGATCTATCAAGCACGGAGAGAGATCTGATTTCTTGAGGTGTAATTTTTTTTATTTTAACCTTTTGACACATCAAGAAAACATTTACACCTCAACAAATTTGATCCTTTCGGTGCTTGATAAATTTAAGTTTAAGATCGATCTATGTTCATTTAAATTTTTTGTTTTATGACTAGAAATGAATTTTTTATTTTTTATTTATCTTTTGTAACGTAATGCTACAACATCTTCCCAATACTTGGCTATAAACATCTCGCTACTCTTGATGCAATGATTGTTCCATAACCTCTTCTAATATATATTGAAAAAAAAAACCAAAACACAATCTTATTTCATACACTCAAAACCCTAACTCAATTGAGTTACCATGCCTATAGTCACTACTCAAAGCAATAATGATTTTGGAAATATATAAACGAAACCATAAACAATAAAACACGAAGCTATATACATTATATACAAAACTATTCTATAAAGAATGTTATCAATGAATTGTGAATTATATTAATCGTAAGTGTGAAAACTCACTTAAAACTTTCAAACCAAATCTTTACTTGAAAACAATTTCCAAATGTGTCTCTATCTTTATATCTTCAAACGTTCTATTTACACAAGCTCACTCTAAATATATCCATTAAAACATTAATAAAAATATCTCACTAAAAATCTCCACATACTTTCTCTATCTTCACATGTTTATATTTTCACATGAGGCAATAAAACTGAACTTTTTGACATTTTTTTTTAACAAAAATCTTAATGAGAGTGATTAAACATATAATAAATATTGAGTATACATTAAATAACATATTACATATTACATATTTCAAAGTTCATGGAAAGTAAAACAATTGGTAAAATTAAATTGAAAAATTATAAATAGAAGAACAAAAGTTCATATTTCCATAAATAATTAAAAAGAAAACATAATAAAATCATTTAAAAAAGACTCAATAATATATAAATAAATTTAATTTAATTATATATTTTAATTAAATAATAATTATAATAAATTTTTTTAAATTCAAATTTAAATTTAAAATGTTACTCATATGAATCTATATTTTTTAATATATATAAATATAAATAATATAAATATTTTTTATAATATATAAATATTTCTTTTAATCTAAATTTAAATCTAATTTTTATTATTATAAATTTATATTTAATATAAATAGTTTTTTTTTTCTTCTTCTTTTTTAGTGGAAAAATCACCTTCCTACTATTTCGAAGGAATCAAGGAAAGCTAACAACGCACAGGAAATCTCAACAAACTTCCTCACATATCGTGGATGGTAGGTCGAGCAAACCGTCAGCCGGTAATACAAGCCAGAAGATGTCTCAACGGAATTGAACCCGGGTGGATGGAATGAAATCCATCTAATCCCACAAACGGACCACTATATCCTTGACTAATATAAATAGTTTAAACACTATAAATTTCGATGTTTTGGATTACTGTTATATAATATTTTGTTTAAATTATAAGTTTTATTATTAAATTTGTATTTTTAAATGTATAAATAGATTTAATGTATTAATTATTATTATTATTATTTTAACAGAAATGGTTGAAGACCTTTTGATTAGATAAAAAACAAAAATTACATATTTCTGAGGAAGGATTGTTCCCAAAGTAGGACTATGTCCACCACTCCTTGTTCATCCTTTTCTAGCCTATAACTATCATGAAAATTTCATAATCTATGGAGACTATAGCTCCTTACAAACTTTCCAAGAATAAGGAGACAAAAATAAAACATAGCTTTGAGAGGTGATTTATCTTGCTGTCCAAAAAGAGTTCAGTCTTGTGATTGATTTCTACATATTTGCACAAAAAAAAACCTAAACTAGACTTCCCTAAAACCTGAATCATTGTCCATAAGCCAAGGCAGAGTGATACAATCAAATTTCTCCAAAAAGAAAACATTACATAAACCAACAAATAGAGAGAAAGACCCCAAAGACCAAAATGCTAGAAATGAGGACGAGAGTCCTTTTGCCTCTGTAGAGTGCCATCTGAAGGTTCATTTATTCCCTTCGCCGAGCCTTTTCTTGTTTGCAGACTTGAGTTGACCAAATCATTTTTAAAAATGTCTATCTTCCTCCCCACTTCTATTATTTTCCTGTTAACATCCTCCATTTTTTGTTCCTTGTTGACCTCGTGGGGAATTTTTATGCCCATGGCTTCTTCCAAACTGAAAACCCTCCCCACTAGCTTGCTGTTATTATTTTTAACCTCCGAGTGCGTTGCTTGGGAAAGAGAGAATAGTCGAGTTAAATCCCTCTTCATTTCTAAATTCTCGTTTCTTAACAGGAGAATTTGCTCTTCGATCCCCTTCAAGTATTTTTTTTCCTCAATAGAAAAGGAGTTATTAACAATCCTCTGTGAAGACCCATAACTTACATAGTCACCCTTTTCCGGTGTAGTATCCATCAACTTTTCCATTCCCAGGAAGTCATAATGACAAGGATCATGAGAGAATGATCTTACTTGAAGGTCATCTTCCTATGCGAAATCATGAATGTCGTCCTTCACAGGGTTTTCCAAGTAATGAGTGTCCTCTTGCTTTCGTAAAGGCTTCCTGCACCGCCTGCATTTGTCCTATGCCGAAGTACACTCCAGTTTTGAAGACGAGGCATTGTAATCTTCCATTGCATAGATTTTTTCACGTAGATTCCAAACAACAAACCTCTCGATTTTGATGCCAATGTCGTTCCCCCTAGGCTTCTTTAAAATACCCGGTCCCTGTATTCCACCAAAATGTCATAGTGTATGCACTCCATCTACCCTGAGCCTAAGGCGATTTCTTGCCATTAATTTGAGTGTGCGGGAAGATGCATAGGTGATCTGCGTTTTGAGAGGTAGCCATAAATGCGCCCCAACCAAAATTTGGATTCCAAACTATAGAGAGAGGGAGATGGGTGTAGACTCCATATTTTAGAATATCCTTCTCGTTGCTCCAAATATTTCTATGACCATCATTTCTAGTAACTTGGAGCTCTGAATTAGGGGATCCAATTTCCATCATAAGTTTTTTGTTCACACACAAGTATGCCACAATTTAAACCAGCTCCTTTATTTTCCATTGCATCTGTCTGCTTGTTAAAAGTTCTCAACACATGAAGGAACTTGATTGCTTTGAATTCGTTGACAATGCATTTGAGAAGGTAGTGCATCTTAGAAGAAGGGTTCTTTCAATTCTTCGTTATGTTCCTCGCTTCTCTTGTGACAATTAATGAGTCACCAATAACCACCATTTCCTCAATGCCCATTTCCCTTGCAAGATCCATCCCTTTTATTAAGGTTAACCATTTTGCATCATTGTTCGACTTTCTCCCAATTCCCCAAGCATACTCTCTTTGTTTTTTCCCCTGAGATTCATAAATGACTCCACCCACACCTTCCAGCCCATTATTAATGTATTAATTATTTTCACTACACTTAGATTATATAATTTCAATAAATAATATTTATATATCCAATCATTTTTAAAAAAGATTGAAAATAAAATTATTAAAATTATTAAAAAAAACTAAAATCTAAATAATAACAAGTGTTAAAAGAAAAAGTTCAATGCTTATGATGATAATGATGATGATGGTATTTAATGTCCACTAAGACAAAATTTGGTTTGTTGGACCTTGAAAAAAAGACAAGAAATAGATTACTTGATTTGTTTTAAAATATTATTCCTATGCTCAAAAAGTTTAAAGAGGAGGGCCCCTAGCTTGCTATAGTTTTGAGGAGCTAGAAGTTTAGAAACGTCAGTGTTGGAGCAAATATTTTGGAATTGAAATCTAATGTGGGTGTAAGCATGAAACTTTAAGAGAAAGTGATTTTCATCTTCAACACTCATAGACTCACATAGATGACAAATCCTTTTAGCCCGGGGAATTTTAGGGGTTGTCCAACGCTTGGTTTAACCATGAATCTCATGAGAATTCGTTCTAATCTTGGCAATATTAATTTTTTTATTTGAACTCATTAGGATAGAAAGATCATTTTTATCCTAAGGGTTAGGGTTAATGGTCTCGTTATAATAACGTAATTTTATTTTAGCCTCTAAATCTTCCTTGCGCCACATTTTCTCTTTGAATGAGGAGGTAATAATGTTTTTAATACTATCGACATTTTGTAGAGTGATAGTTTTGCCAATCCCCCAATACTTTAACCAAGTCGTGGCATCACTAAGCCATCCCTGTTTGAGGCGAATGTGATTTTGGTTGTATTTAGGAGCAATTTTAGGAATCCAATGGCCCCCCTATATTTTTTGTAAGTAAGAAGATTTTTTATATTATATATAAAGAGATTTTACATTTGAAAAAAATTGGCCCATAGTAGAATTTCCATCTTTCCCTTTGATCTCTCTATCCTTAGACCTCTTAATAGACCAAAAAGAGTTCCAACCCAGACTTGAAATCCCACAATTACATAATTACAAAAGCTATTATCCCTTACATAAATGTCGAGCTTACTTTCTATACAAGTGATCTAAAATTGCAGGATCTTTATCAACCAAGATTTATGTGAATGCTTCAACAGTTAGATTTTGAAGAAATACTTTAAAAAGTCTTTAAAATGACACTTTCAAAGAGCACATCAGCTTAAAGATTGCAAACCATAATATGGGACAACAAATGATAACGGAGTTTGTCCAATGTGGACTACGTTTCTGGCTCCAGCTTCAATGATGATAGATCTTATTAGTCTTCAAAAAAATGTTTGCACGGGTACAAAAATAGCTTCATCCTTCATGTTGCTTCAAGAAGAAACATAAAATTTCAATCATAAATCCTCTCAAAAGTGACTAAAAAATCTCTTACAAAAATAAGCATCTTACAAACCTTACAAAAGCATAATTACATTATTACCATTCACTCTCCAAACACCTTCCATCTCCAAACACCTTCCATCTTGTTAAATGGAAAAATACATTAGTTTAAATACCCCAAAATCAAAGAGATATGATCCACCTTTAATGAGATAAGATATATGAGTAATCTCAACATATAATACACTTTAAGAAATAAAATATTTAATGCACCCAAAATAAGATATATAGATAATCTCACCATATAATACACTTTTGGGAAATAAAATATTTAATGCACCCAAAATATCCCCAAAAATCAAATATATGGGTAATCTCACCATATAATACACTTTGGGAAATAAAATATTTAATGCACCCAAAATATATGGAAAATAAATAAAAATAACCAAAAATAAATCACAATATACGATATATGGTTATAAAAACCATATAATAAACTTTGTTGGATTCAAGTTTATGGTGGCACCCCTTTTCTTGGGAGGAGATCCGACTTCAAGTTAAAGTTAAATATAATTTATTCCACAAGTCTTAATAAAAGGTGCATTTGGCGCCGTCGGCGGAGTTGTTGGCACTTTAGGGAGCAGGTCGTGGTTTGAATCTCGTGGACCTCTCCCTTAGAGGCGCTTTGTTGTAACTAAAATATACTCCTTGGGAGTCGGGCTAAGCCCAATTAATTTTGAGCCGCCAACAAGCATATATTTAAGGTTAAACAAACTATTTTCCATGTACTTTACAAGCATCATATCTAGGATAGATGGTAAAGTGCTTGGATGAGTAATGAGAGGTCACAGCCGCCAACAAGCATATATTTAAGGTTAAACAAACTATTTTCCATGTACTTTACAAGCATCATATCTAGGATAGATGGTAAAGTGCTTGGATAGATGGTAAAGTGCTTGGATGAGTAATGAGAGTTCACAAGTTCAAACCTTGTTGCCTCTACCATAATTCCTTTTTGGTAAATAAAACCAAACTGTGGCCAACTAGACTGCCATGTGGGAGCCTCTAGTTGCTCCACATCACTACCCACGGTACACTCAATATGCCAAATGTCACCATCCCATTCGACCACATCATCAACAAATTCTAAAACATCTTCCCAGTCAACACTGCCATGTCAACTAGCCTTCCACGTGGAACCTTGTTGCCTCCACCATAATCTATTTTTGGTAAATAAAACCAAACTGTGGCCAACTACACTGCCATGTGGGAGCCTCTAATTGCTCCACATCACTGCCCACTGTACACTCAATATGCCATGTGTCACCATCCCATTCGACCACATCATCAACAAATTCTAACACATCTTCCTAGTCAGCACTGCCATGTCAACTAGCCTTCCACGTGGGGATCTGAGGGTGTACCACGTTAACACCTACAGGCCACATGTCACCCTTCCAGTGGTGCTACATGGCACCCATTTTTACATAATTTACCTGTTTCACCAAAATTTCAGAACGTGATATCCTTCACATCCAGAGTCCATTTGAGATGAAACGAATTTCGTTGGAAAGGTCTCGGTGAACCCTACGCAATGATGTGGTTCTGTTCCCAAATTGAAGACACTGATTTTGATCAGTCGAGAAGATCCTCCTGGATCAAACCTCCCCATTAGGAATCTTTGGGACCCCAAAATCCTGCTCTTATTCAGAAGAAGAGTGAGGACAATCTATCCCCATCTGTCCTATATCCTTCATCCACCCTGCTCAAGTAATGATCACCTAAATCATGATCCTAAAGATGAACAAACCCATAAAATTGTTGACAAACTTAAACATTGGACCATCCCTACACAAATATTCGTTTAATGTTGCTGCTACCATCCAAGTACAACTGAATAGCAACAAAATCAAGCACAAAATTGAAAAAAATAGATGTGTAAAAAAAAAACCATTATGAATCTTTCTTTCAACAATAGGTTATGATTTGTTGTCAATGATGTTGACTTGCTGCAATTCCCCAACCTATACCTGTTCAGTTCCCTGAAACATCTGTGCATCATTAGTATTAACCAATGCATTTTCAAGTTCACAATCCTTTACAGACATGAGCAATAAACGTTTGCTTGCATTCACCAATATCTTCATTTTCCCTGTTGTAATCATAGACAAATCATGTTTCATCTTATGAGCTCTTAGGATGAACTCCATCCCATCCTTGAAGAGATGATATATGTTATGCTCCTTGTAGAACACTGATTTTTGCTTCGTCACCTGCAAGCTTCTGGATCTTGCAATATACTTCAATTTGTCTTATCCAATTATCCAATTTTTCAGCATCAAGTTCTCCATTGTAAACAGGTCAGTCAAATTTCACATCAAGCTTCAAATAAGGAAAATCAGACATAGTCTTCTCACATTGTTTCTTTGGTTTAGAAGAAGTATTAATTGAACTTTCAGAAGAAGAAGGTGAAGATGGAAATGAAGGAGGTTTAGGAGGGTCACCACCATTTCCCTTATTCACTAAAGCATTACCTTCCTCCTTTGATTTCTTCCTTTCCCTCTTTTCCAATCTCTCTTGATAATCTGCAAACAACTTCTCAACCATATCTGACATCATGTATAAGGCTTTATGAAAAGCCTTATCATGCTCTGAACGGGTATCATTCTCTTCCATTTTCTTCATTTGAATTGTGCGTTCAATTTCTGGATCAAAAGGCACAAGCTCTCCTTCACTTTCTTTAAGCTTTCCCCTAGTAATCATTCAATACAAACACAAATCTATGGTTAAGCAGGATCTTTATTAACCAAGATTTATGTGAATGCTTCAACTGTTAGCTTTTGAAGAAAGACTTTAAAAATGATTTAAAATGACACTTTCAAAGAGCACATAAGCTTAAAGAATGCAAACCATAATATGGGACAGCAGTTGATAATGGAGTTCATCCAATGTTGACTACGTCTCCGGGTCCAACTTCAATGAAGAATGATCTTATTAGTCTTAAAAAAAATGTTTGCATAGGTACAAAAATTCCTTCATCCGTCATGTTGCTTCAAGAAGAGACTTATGCTTTCAATCATAAATCCTCTCACTCTCAACCTCTCAAGAGTGGCTAAAAAACCTCTTACAAAAATAAGCAACTTACAAGCCATACAAAAGCATAATGGCATTATTACCATTCACTCTCCAAACATCTTCCATCTTGTTACATGGCAAAATGCATTGGTTTAAATACCCCAAAATCCATAACTTCAACCCAAAATCAAAGGGATATGATCCACCTTTAATGACATAAGATATATGGGTAATCTCACCATATAATACACTTTGGGAAATAAAATATTTAATACACCCAAAATATATGGAAAATAAATAAAAAATAACCAAAAATCAAATCACAATATATGATATATGGTTATAAACACCATATAATAAACTTTGTTGGATTCAAATTTATGGTGGCGCCCCTTTTCTTGGTAGGAGATCCAACTTCGAGCTAAAGTTAAATATAATTTATTCCACATCCCTTAATAAAAGGCACGCTTGGTGCGTTGGTGGATCTATTGGCACGTTAGGGAGGAGGTCATGGGTTGAATCCCATGGACCTCTTCTCCCTTATAGGCACTTTGTTGTAACTAAAAAATACTCCATGGCGGTCGAGCTAAGCCCAATTCCTTTTAAGCCACCAACAAGCATATATTAAAGGTTAAATAAAATATTTTCCAAGTACTTTACAAGCAACATGTATGGGAGAGATTGTAAAGTACTTGGTTGACTTATGGGCAGCCATGGGTTCAAACCCCGTCACCTCCACTATATTCTCCTTTTAGTAAATAAAACCAAACTGTGGCCAACTGGACTTCCATGTCGCAGCCTCTAGTTGGTCCATGTCACTGCCCATTGTACATTGAATATCCCACGTGTCACCATCCCATTCGGCCACATCATCAACACATGCTAACACATCTTCCCAATTAGCATCCCAGTCAGCACTGCCATGTCAACTAGCCTGCGACGTGGCGATCTGATGGTGTGACACGTGGCATATTCAGTGTACAATGGGCAGTGACATGGACCAACTAGAGGCTGCCACATGTCACCATCCCATTCGGCCACATCATCAACACATGCTAACACATCTTCCCAATTAGCATCCCAGTCAGCACTGCCATGTCAACTAGCCTGCGACGTGGCGATCTGATGGTGTGACACATTAGCTCATGTGGCAGCCTCTAGTTGGTCCATGTCACTGCCCATTGTACATTGAATATGCCACGTGTCACCATCCCATTTGGCCACATCATCAACAAATGCTAACACATCTTCCCAATTAGCATCCTAGTTAGAATTGCCATGTCAACTAGCCTGCGATGTGGCGATCTGATGGTGTGCCACGTCAGCTCTGTACAAGCCATGTGTCACCCTTCTAGTGGTCCCACGTGGCACCCCTTTTTCCATAATTTACCTATTTCACCAAAATTTTAGAACGTGATATCTTTCACATCCGAAGTCCGTTTGTGATGAAACAAACGTCGCTAGAAAGGTCGCGGTGATCCCTACACAATGGTGTGGTTCTGTTCACAAATTGAAGATTTTTATTTTGATTGTTCAAGAATATTCTCCTAGGTCAACAAGCCTTGATAATAGATCTATCCAAAAAGTAGGAAATTAACAATACTACTTCTATTATGTATCCCCATAACCTAGTGCACAAGACAAACCTAATTAAAACAAGACCCATAGCCACTAACCCTCATAGTAGAATATTAGGTATGTCAGGGAAACGTCCCTCTTGACCAATTAAATGATTATCCATCCCTGCGAGAGGGAACCCCGTTGAAGCCAAAGGCACAGTTGGACATCAGATGCCAAACGTGGACATGATTGCGCCAATTTTCTGATGCAACTCCCTAGTTTCCGTATGATGCTATTTCCAGCATTGAACTGAAGTTTCCTCGCCTTCCTCTTTCTTTATTCTCTCCCACATGGCATGCCCCATCAGCTTCTTCACTGCCCAAAAAAGCGCCATTGTATGCTCGTAGAGGCTCAGTCGCACAACATTATTTCCAAGGTCCATGACCCATTCCTCCATATTCCATATCTCCTCATGCAGGGTGTCGTCATCCATCTCTCTCCAGATCCTTATTTCGACGTACTTCAACTCTCATTGGACTACCGACGGCAGGCCCAATTCAAACATGCTCGCTTCTCGCTTACTGTCCTTGCTCACCGGCTTCATTATTTTGTGAAATGTCAAGAGTCATGATAGTTGCACACCTGTCTTGGGACATAGTGTCAGCTAATTTCTCCCATGCACTAGCATTGAAAAATCGGCGGGTATTAGCTCCAATGTTGGCCAGCATGTATGCCAATTTATTTCCATTTCACGTGACATGGCTAAATGATACCACCAATGTGGGATGCAGTGTTTATACCAGCCTTTCCAGGCGGCTTTCTAGTCTCTAGGTAGATGCCACCTTGGTACTAGGGGTCTCATTATGAATCTGCATGGCCATGTCTAATACAATCTACTAATCTACTTCAATAATGAAGGGGGTCCAGCTGTATCTGAGGGCCAAATGTATGCCATGTATCATTCCTTTGACTTCAGCTACATTGTTGGATTCAACCCTGATGAATCCTATACTCTACCCTTGTAATTCACCATTGTGGTTCCTCACTATACTACCGAACCCTGCTGGCCCAGGATTCCCTTTAGAGTCCCCATCAAAGTTTAGTTTGAAAACACCTACATGGGGAGGATACTAATGATCGGGGCTTGAAGCCACCAAAGTGGCCCAATAAGGGTGGCCAAAACACTACAAAGGACCATTAATCCCCCAGGCCTTCAGGATGTTGGATTCAACCTCATTTTCCTCCCAGTATGTCTAATCCCATGCCTACATTCTAACAGTTTCCAACGTCTTGTTCTTTATAGCTCCCCAAACCACATCTTCAGTTCCATAATTTCCTTGGAACGTTATGGAACTGTTTTCACGCCAAATCTCCCATACCATGAACTTCAGGAAAATTTTCCAGATACAATTGACTATGATGTTTTGGAAGGGGTATTTTGGCCACGAGCCGAGTGTTGGGTCTGACCGTCCTCTGTCTCTTTCGATTCTCTTGAAATTAGCGGCTCCAAAGTCCCAAAGATTCATCGAAAGGGAAAGATTCCAAGATGTGGCTCAACGTTTCTTCATAATTGGTGCACATACAGCATCGGTAAGGATCGTGCATTACTCTTTTCATAATATTATCACCAGTTAGGACTTGTCCTCTCATTATTAACCATACAAAGGTAGATATTTTAGGCCATAGTTTAGAGTTCCATAGGTTCTTCCATTTTTTTTTTGTCTGGTTGTTGATTGTTAAAGCCCGTACATCTGTCATATGCTTCTTTAATGGTAAATGCACCTTTGTGTTTGAACCCCCAATAGGGTTTGTACTCCCCATCATGGCATCAAATTTTCCCATCATGGAGAGATTCCACCAACGCATATGTTTCCTCCCTTGGTCCATACCATTCCCACCAATCCCTGGGAACCCAAACCTTGTAATCTGAATGGGCATCTAAATTCTCCCACAAGTCTTTCACCCTTGATTTACCTTGGTCTATATAGGCTTGCATAAGTTGTGGGGCTTCCAAGATTTGAGCCAAAGATGGAATTTGTTGCCAAGAATCCTCCCAGAGTAAGGCACTCTCACCATTTCAAACTTCCCAGAATTTGTTTTCCTGAACGAGGCTTCTCCCCTAGTTGGTTATTTTCTAAATGTGGGATCCTTGCTTCTCTTCTGATAAAAAAATTAAATTACCCTTTTCCCATTCGGTTGCGTATTTCATGTGCCATAATTTCACCCAAGGCTCCTGGTTGCGAGTATCCCATATCCACCAAATATTTTTCCTACTTACATGATTCACCTTTTATGGGTCTCGAAGACCAAGGCCTCCATGGATTTTTGGAGAACATATGGTATCCTAGCTCACTAGTGCCCATTTTCATTGCTCACTAGCTCCACTCCAGATAAATTTTTGTTGGATACTCCTGGTCTCTTTCAGAATAGCTTTTGGGGCTGCTAGAGCAGAGAATAAGTACACTGGCATGGCTTGCACGACCGACTTTACCAGGATGAGTCTGCTGGAAAACATGAGGGGACAGAACGTCCACTTAGATAGTTTCTTCCTCATCTTGTCCAGAATTTCAAACCATGATCCCTTTTGAATAATTGAGTCCTCTAATGGATCCCCAAGGTATTTGGATGGAAGAGAGCTATCTTGGAAACCAAGGATCCAATAGATGTTACGCCTGGTAACCCTTGGAGTGTTAAAGAAGAAGACCTGATATTTTTGTTCATTGACCTCTAATCCCAAAACTTCACCAAATTTTTGCAGACACCGCTTAATAGTCTGGGCCTCTTGGACTGACGTATGTCCCATCAGCATTGTGTCATCCACAAATTTTTGATGGGTTTGTCTTTCCACCCTTGGGTGGAAAAGAATCCCTTTTAGCTCTTGATTTTCTTACATTACCTTGATGGACCTGCCCAACCCTTTCGCCATAATGACAAATAGAAAAGGGGATAGAGGGCCCCCTTCTACGATTTCCCTAGAAGGCTTGATTAGAGCACATTCGGATCGCCATTGATTAGGATGGAGAAGAATGTAGTTGAGATAAGACTCATTATCCATTTGATCCATTCTTCTCCAAAACCGAAAGATCTTAAAACCGCTCGGATATATTGTCATATAAGCTTGTCATAATCTTTTTCTATGTCGAGTTTCAATATCATCCCCGGAATATTCTCAACTTTGATAGAGTGGAGAAATTCATGGACAAGAATGATTCCAGCCATTATCTAACAACCTTCCACAAATCCGGATTTCTCGGGAGAAATCAGGGCCGAGAGAATAGGTTTGAGGTGATTAACTATCACTTTGGTCACAGTTTTGTAGAAAACATTGCAGAGGGAAATCGGCTTGAATTTATCAGGGATATCCGCCCCTTCAATCTTTGGTAAGAGCCTAATGAAGATTGCATTAAAGGCCAGAAGAATTTTTTGTGTCCGCCTCATGTCTTTGACAATACTCCATACTTCATTCTTGATGAGGTCCTAGAAATGGTGAAAAGAGTTGACTATAAATCCATCTGGTCCGAGAGATTTCCCTTCGGCCATCTGATCCACCACTTCTTCCACTTCCTGAAGGGACACATGCTTCATTAACAGGTCTTTTTGATCTTGAGACACCAAAGAAGGGATATGTTGGGTTATCCACTCGATCTCCCTACTTCTGTCAAGGTTGGGATCGTGCATTATATCCTGAAAGTAATGATAGAATTCCTCTTCAATTTCCTCCCTTGTTTCTAGCCTTTCCCCATTAGAATTCTTGACCATCATAATTCAATTCTGCGAGAAGTTTTGGATGACCAAACGGTGAAAGCGTTTAGTGTTTCTTTCCCTATCTTTTAACCAGTTGATTCTAGCTTTCTGATGCCATAGTATTTCTTCATTTCATTCCCTCTCTTGTAACTTATTTGATGTGTTGAATTCCTCTTCATGTAGCTTTGAATAATACCCTTCATTCATGCCTTGTACCTGAATCTCTTCCATTCTCTGTTCTAGGGATTTTTTTTCCAAGAAAATGTTCTCGAATTCCTATTTATTCCACTTCTTGATCTTATCCTTTAAAGCTTTGATATTTTGTTGAAATTTGTACATGCTTTGTCGCTATCCTTTGTTTAATTCAGAACACCATTGGCTGACATTTTCTTTGAATTATGGGTGACCTAACAAGAACTGCTCAAAATATAAATATTTTTTAAACTAAGATCCCATACCACTCCACCATAATTCCATTGGCCCAGTGGTCCGACCTTGCCGAAGGTAGAACTGTGGTCGAGATGTCACTCCCAAGCTCCATTACAAATTCAAAAACTAGTAATTTGTCAAGGCGAGATGCTATATGATGGTCTACCCCCCGTTTTTTGTTCCACGTGAAAAGACCATGTCCAGGGATAACATCCACCAGCCTAAGATCCTTGATAGTGTCTCTGAATATAATATTTTCCTCCTCTAATATTCATTTACCTCCTTTCTTTTCCTCCAAGGAAGTAATAAGATTAAAATATCCCATAGGATCCAGTGCTTCCCCTCATTCCACCTGTGGATGTTCTTCAGGGACTCAATGAACATCAGCTTTTCCTGCGGTGAGTGAGGGTTGTAAACATTTGTTAAGATCCCAATAACTAGATAACCAATCACATCAAATTCTGCAGAGATTGATCAGAGGTTTCCCATGAAACCTGATATAGAGGATTTGTTAGGGTCCCAAAAAATGACAAGTACTCCCACTGCTCCACGTGAATCAATTCCTATCCCTTCACTCCCTTTCCAAGCTTTCCTTCCTACCACCTGCAAGTGGTCTGTTGAGCATTTAGTTTCTTGTAAGAAAACTATTACCGGATTTTCTTTTTGAATTTTCTTCCTCATAATCTTTATTTTTTTAGGACTATTTAGACCTCTTATGTTCCAAGTTACAATCTTCATTGGATAACTAAAAGAGATTATAAACCTAGAGAAACCCTAATGGTAGGGTACTGACATGATTCTACTAGCTTCAGTCTTGTTGCCGCTATGCATTGCCTATTAGGTTTCTTGCTTGGTTTCTTGGCCATCTCCTCATGCTTGCATTTGTAGTCCTTATGGGGTCTATGGCTGATCCCTTGGTGGTTCGCTGACCTTGCTTAGATGATTGCCTCTTTCAAAAGGATGACTTGTTCCTGGGGGACATATCCTTTTTCAGTGTCTTCACAAGCCTGTTCTATACCATCCATATCTAGATCTCTGATGTCCATATCTTCTACTTCTTCTTCGGTTTCCGGCACTTGTTTTGCATTGGTCAACTCTTCTACCTTCTTGTTTTCTTTTCCTTCGCACTCCTTATTCTCTCCCTCTTGGATATGATCTTGCTGATTTTCAGCTTGTGGCTCCTTTTCCTAATCGTCCTCGGGCTAATCAACTAGGGCTTCGAATTGATATGATATTGAGATTTTTTTATGAGATTCCAAATTTTTCTACTTTCTTCCTCCTCTTTTGCGGGATTGGACCCTTGTGAAACCTTGATCTCCATTTACCTTTGCTTGGGTTGGGGTTTTGGGGAGTTCAAGGGACATTCTCTGAACAGATTTCCATACTCATGGCATCGATGACATCTAAACGGGATTTGCTCATAGTCTAGGGTTTGAACCCAATCTTCATCTTCCCATGACAGTTTGATGGCCTCCGATTTTTTTTTTGATAAATCCATATACACGCATATCCTCGCGTAGGACATATATCTATGGGCCTTTGTTTGCTTTGATATCTTAATGAAGGAGCCCAACTTATTCCCTATGTCTTCCATAATTTCTGAGTCCTAATATTCACTTGGAAGGGAATAAAATCAGATCCACACATGGGAAACCCTCATATCCTCTTTGTCAGGGCATAAATTTTCTCTCCAAGGCCTGAGAAACAAACCCGCAGAATAGAAGAAGTAGGGGCCACCATAAAGAACACGATTTCTATCTTCGAGGCTCGAAAAACTGATATTAAAGAAACCCTTAGATCCCAGTTGAAGATCGTAGTGGCCCCTTGTCTTCTAGGTAGATTTTATCCACCAAACAAGGGATTTTTCAAACGACATCATTCCAACAAATTTCCCTATTAGGGCATGATATTTCATGTATTAATTCTATCCCTAAGCTTACTAGATCTGATTTGCATCAAGGGGATTTGGGCTGCTGTGGGAATACATTTCCCAGGCCTCCTTTCGTCTGCCAAACAATTTGAATAAGATCCCTGACTTCCAGTTCCCTCTCCTCCCATTGCCCCTAAGGGGATTGGGATGCCCCTGATCTGAAGTCTCCCATTCTAATATGCTGGGGAGGCATTGGAAACCCCCTAGTTGCTGCGGCCATGATCTCCGTCAAACCTTCCACCTCTCAAAACCATCGAAATCTGCCGAAGAAGAAATCCTTCAGATGTTCCGATGCCCCCTATATTGTTTACCTTCTGCTTGTACATTAGATATCTAACCATAACCATGCTTTCTATGGGAGAGATCCTTGCTTCTAAGAGGAGAATAAGATAGGGCGTGTTGCTCTTAATTTTTGGATTATAAGTAATAAACTGCTTCTAGATTTGCTCAATCCTCCTCCATGATTCCCTAGAAATGTTGCATCCCAAAGTTTCACAACCATATAAGATAACGAGAGTGACAAGTATTTTAAAGAGGAATTTCTTTTTGTACCACATCACAAGGTTTGCTGATTTATTTTTGTTTTCAAGACCAAAGTAGGCTTTCCATCCTCCATTAATCCTCTTCTTGATGCTATAGTTCTAGTTGAGCTTGTGATGGAATTCAATGCCTAGATATTTATAAGAAGTTACTTCCTCAAGGTTTCTATTTCCATATACAAAATTGTCAAAAGTGTCTTTATTGGAATAGATAATCATGACTTATGTTTTGTCAGTGTTAACGGTCATGCCCAAATTAGTGCATAAATCCTTGATAATTCCTAATTGATTCTCTTGATCATGGGGACACCTTGCCATAAGAACAATATCATCAGCATAGAGAAGAAGCATGATGACAATCCATGTTAAGGTCGTGCCAACGTAGCCCGCTTCTTCTAAACAATCTTCTAGATTATCAATGTAAATGCTAAAAAGGGTAGGGAAGAGGGGGCACCCTTGCTTAACTACAATATTACAATTAATTTCCCGTGATCACCCCTTAGTGTTTTTGAATTTGGCAATGACGTTCTCATATAACCTTATAGTCACTTCCCTTAGCTCGAAAGGAATTTTTATATATTCTAATATATTCCAAAGGTTCTTTCTAGGCATTGTATCAAAAGCTTTTCTAAAGTCTACAAAACAATAAAAAAGATTGGATTTATTATGACGAAATTCCTTCGTGATGATCCCAAGGGTAACGAGGTGGTATGTGGTTGAGTGATGCCTTCTAAAGCCTGCTTGGCCTTTAGCCCGCTTTCCTTCATTCTCTAGCCATATGCTAATCTTATGTTTAAGAATAATCCCGTATAGCTTGGCTAAAAGAGGGCTAATCATAATGGTTCGATAATTAGAGGGGTTATTTTTATCTATGCTTTTAAAAATAGGGACTATAAAGCTCTAAGTCCAAGGCTTAGGGAAACCATGCTTAATTGCTAGATTAAAGAGATTGTGAATGTAGGAGATGAGAAGGGGTGCATTGATTTTTAAGATTTTTGTTTGATACCCTTCAATGTCTTTAGTTTTCCCATTAACTAAACACTTAATCTCAAACTCTATATCTTCTAAAGAAAAAACTTACTCAATTATAAGAAAGGCTAGAATATTATAGTACAGCCTTAACATAACCTTACTCATCACCTTTACAGATTTACAATATTAAGCTAGGTAGAAATGAAGTAATTTTTTGGCAAACCTTAAACTACAATTTGAACAAAATTTTGCCATAAAATATTACATAAAAATAAATACAAAAATCATCGATCAATTTATGTACAACCTCAAATTTTGTTGGAGTTGTATAAGGGCTAACTAAAACACTTCGACTAGTGGCAAGTAATTTTTGTCAAAATCTCAATCAATTTCGATGATATGGGAAGTTTTAAAATTGGACAATTAGTATAAAATAGACAATCTCATTACTGAAATTACAAAAATATGGAAATAACAATTCAGACATTACAAAAATATGGAAATAACAATTCTAACATAAATTTCAAACGATTTTGAACCCAAAATTACCGGAGAAGCGGGGCGTTTTGGTTGTCTCTTATCCTACGCGTTCCTGGTATAGCTAATCTTGGGAAGGGATGTGTTGACTGACCGTTGAGCTACTACGGTATCCCATTTTTTACTAACTCGATTATGAGTGTTTCCCACTTGTGTGCTCAGCGACGAATTTGCCTTTTTTTACTAACTCCATTATGAGTGTTTCCCACTTGTGTGCTCAGCCACGAATTGGCCAACTCCTATTGCGTCAATTTAAATTATTTTTAAATCAGCCACGATTTGGCCAACTCCTTTTGCGTCAATTTAAATTATTTTTAAATCGGAACTAAATTTATTGCTAATTTGGTCTAAAGTTTAGACGCGTTCCTTGCGTGCAACTCACGGATAGTTGCCATAGTTGCCATTTGTAAAGATGACGCAATATTATAATATGACTGCTTCCCATTTGTGTGCAACTCATTGATAGTTACCATTTGTAAACATGTGGAAAACCTAAAAATAAAAACTTTCACAAACTAATGGATGGTTCACTCTTTTGACATGATTGTTTGACAAAGAACTTTAATAAAGTGCTTTTGTAATAATAAAAAAATGCAATGCGTCGCAAGAGCGAAGAGATACGAAGTAACTTCATAAACTATTCCATTAAATTAATTGCCACATAGAGACGTATAGAAATGGAAGTATTTATTCTACTTTTTTAATTAGGTATTCCTTATCCCTTTCAGCCCAATTAGGTGGTAAGGAAATGGGAGATCTTGTCACGGGGATTTTGTAGGTCGTCTGTGTGATATTATTCTATTATATTCAGGAACCAACCTTTGACTATTGACATGGCTGATCAAGACTTTCATGCCGACTACGAACCGCGTATGGAGTCCTATATATTCGATCATTCCATTCAATAATTTCAAGCACAAATATTTCATTTAGTTGATCTGAAGAGCTGTTGGCGACCTGCATCAGCCATACGATCAAAATCGCTTCGACATTTCTCGGTATTATATCGTATGGTCTTGATACTTCTTCAAAGATATTGCCATTGACTGTTCTTTAATTATGCTCTCCTGTACTGTTGTGTCTTCTGTTCTGTTAGTTTTGATGGTAGAAAGGCACTGGCCTTGTGTTGCATTTTCTTGGATTTCGTGTATGGCGTGTTAATTTGTTTGTTTGGATGGCGGAATATTGGCAGTGATTTTAGCGGAAGAAATGGAGCAGCAGAGACTGTGGATTGCAGTTGTAGTGGCAATGGCAGTGATGGTTTTGCCATTTAGTTGTTTGGCTACCGACTACACCGTCGGCGACAGCGCACAGTGGAATCTGGGCGTCAACTACAGTACCTGGGTTTCTGGCAAAACATTTGCTGTGGGCGACAAACTCGGTATGTAATACACAAATTAGAGCAAAACCCAATAGAAATATTGATGTTACAATTGCAATTCATGATATTGATGAATGATTATAATGCAGTGTTCAAATATACTGCCAGCGCACACGATACGCTGGTGGTGAACAAGGCAGGGTACGATTCGTGCCTCATTACTAATCCATTGGCATCACACACCAGTGGAGACGACACCATCACGTTGGACTCTGCCGGCGCCAAGTATTACATCTGCGGAATCGGCACTCACTGCTCGCTGGGCATGAAGCTCAGTATCACCGTTGGCGCCGCCTCCACTTCAAAGAACAACGGAACAGTGGCGAGTCCCCCGACGAGTGAGAGCGGGAGTGGATCAAACGCAAGCGCAGCCGCCCCTTCAGACGTTATGGCTGGTGTCCTCCTCCTTGGGGGATCTGTTTTGCTCGCGATCGCCACGCTATAGGCGTACATAGATACCTACTCAGTATCCCGATTTCACTGAGCGCGCGCCTTCCTCGCGCATCATGGGTGGCCGGTGCATATAGTTTATTATTGTCTTTTCGTCATTTATTGCTATGGCGAGACTGGACTGTTGTACTAAGTTTAATCAAATAAATTGAAATTGATACACTGTTTTGCAATTCCGCACGATTTTGTCAAGATGTTGATACAAGCAATTGCTTTGATTCGGCAAAGCCAGGCGATAAAATTCATAACAAAAGACATAATCTTATTCCTATAAAATTGTAACACGTTTAATGGTTTAACACATGTAGAATGTGTTTTAACGTTTAATGAGATGCATTCATGGATGGAATCTGACAGGCGTATGCCACTAATGAGGCATTTTATTAATCAAAATAAGGTTAATTTTTTTAACAAACGAGATTATTGTGAGATTATTATAGATGCAATAATGGCGATTGAAACTTTGGTGCTCAAGTGAAACTTTTTAATTTGATTGAAGAGCAGGTGGGTAAGTTTGTCTCCAATGGAGATGGATTTTCTTTCATTTTATTTGTTATTTCTTTCTTATATTGTTCTAGCATTGTCCAAATGTGAGGTCGTGTCTTTCCTTTTAGTGCCTCTCCCTAAGCTTTGTGTCTTTCCTTTTAGTGCCTCTCCCTAAGCTTTGTGCCTTTCCTATAAGTCAATTTTCAAATTGGAAAATGCAACTCCAAGAGAGAGGTGGGTACCATTCTAATTTTAGAAGAATAAGTCTCTTTTAAACTATATTAATGAAGGAATTAACCCGACCACCCACCAAGCATCAACGATTTATTAACTAAGGAATTCACCAAGCAACATCAATTGATCATAGTACGAAATATATCAAGCATCACCTATGGAATTTAAGACACATTTGCTTTTTGGTTATGAGCCTCACAAGCTAGAAGCACATGCTGAATTTAGATACCCATTTCTCTAGACAATTTGAAAGTGCTCTCATCTGGCTAGCTACTAGTTTTTGTAAGATGTTATTTTCAATTTTATAAAAATTTTATAATAATCCGAAAACAAATTTTAATGAAACTATTATGTGTTTTTTCTTAAACATGGAATTTTTTTTGTTATTTTGATATTGAGTTGGGTTAAAACACATTTGATTAGACAAAGGCATGGAAACAAGGTTTTGTTGTGGGAGGCTCCCAATTCCACTTTGTACACTTCCAATACTTCTAAGTTACAATTTATAGGCCTTGTTTCTAAAATCTTTTCGCTTATATATTCACATTTTGTTTAAATGATTTATTTGATATATATGTTAAAACTTAATAATAGTTTATTATTCTTGTAGTCTTAGTAATTGGTTAAAACAGGGCTGGTGCAAGGTAATGATACCCAATTATGACACGTTAGTTGCAATGACATGCTGGAAAAATAGAAATATTATCATTAAAATGAATTATTAGAGGTACCTACAATTTTTTTTCGAATTAGGTGTAAGAAGATGAAACGTAGAATGACGGATGACCTTCCCAATTATATAACTTTTATTTATAGAAACATGGTATAACCACCTCAAAATGTCATTATTTTAAGATTGGTATGTTATTTTTTCTCTAAAACATAATGCACATGTTTTAATTGAGCCACCTGTTTGTTATGTATATTGTCAATTTATGAGGAAAAAAATATGTAGAGGCGTAGGCAACAGACAAATCTTCTGCGGCACTATTTTTCCAAAATTTTAAAAGTTAATTTTATATTTTTTTTTAAATTACGAAAATCAGTGAAGCCCTAAAACGACATGGTCAAGTGTTGGGCCACCATATCATGGTTTGAACACAATCAAAAAACCTTTTTTTTTTTTTGCTTGTAGGTATTCTTGTACTCTTATACGGGTTCTTTTTCGTTCTCGAAATAGGTAAGCCAATCAAAAGTTATAGGCCAAATAAACGACCTATGTTTTTTACAAATTTGACATGAGTGTAGTTTAAAATGAATTAAAAATAGAAAAAAATAACAGATCTATTCAAAAAATATATAATTAGAATCTGCACAGAGAGCTCGACAAGTGTGTGCAATTTCATCAGTAGTGCACAAGTGGAGCATATGCGGAACTAGGCATGAAAAACATGAAGTTACAGAAATTGCTGTGTTCTGCCACAAATCAGACCAAATCAGGCCGAGCCTCAAGGTTTGGCAATCCGAAGCTAATACCAAACCTGCAAGGGCACCAAAAAAAAATTGAATCCAGTCACGCGTACACGCAAATACGTGCACACGCAGATGTGTGCACACGTCTCTAGGAGCGCGCACGCGTGTTAGAGAGCGCACATGCGTTGTTTAATTTCATGTGTCAAGGGGATACATAAAGTTGACAAAGTAAATTAAAGAAAACATACAAAGGGATACATAAAGTTGACAAATGAAATTAAAGAATACATCTAAATTGTAGCGAAAAAATAATAGGGTGGTAATAAACTACACTTGTGTCGTCCATTGTTAGTTGCACTTCAAGCTTGAAGGTGCTAGCCTTGGGACTATACATAGGTCACAGTTTCGAATCTCCTCAGTTCAGTTCAGTGATGAACAAGATGATGATGATGGAGATGTTGATGAGGAAGGGGGAGATGAAAATGATGATGAAGAGGAGGACGATGAGGATGAGGATGAGGATGAGGATGGTGATGGTGATGATGATGACGATGGTGATGCAGATGATGATGATGATGATGAAGATGATGATGAGGATTGAGATGTTGATGAGGAAGAGGGGGATGACACTGATGATGAAGATGAGAACAATGATGATGATGATGAGGATGGTGAGGATGATGATGATGGTGATGATGAAGAGGAGGACGATGATGATGATGATGAGGATGATGGTGATGAGGATGATGATGGTGATGATGATGATGATGATGATGATGATGACGACGATGATGGTGATGAGGATGTTGATGATGATGATGATGGTGATGAAGATGATGATGATGATGATCATGATCATGATGATGATGATGATGATGATGATCATGATCATGATGATGATCATCATCATCTTCATCATCATCACCATCATCACCATCATCCTCATCACCATCATCCTCATCCTCATCATCATCGTCTTCCTCTTCATCATCACCATCATCATCATCATCATCATCATCGTTCTCCTCTTCATCATCATGTCATCATCATCACCATCATCATCATCATCCTCATCATCCTCATCATGATCCTCATCCTCATCGTCGTCCTCTTCATCATCACCATCATCATCATCATTCTCATCATCATCCTCATCATCACAATCATTGTTCTCCTCTTCATCATCATCATCATTCTCATCATCATCCTCATCATCACAATCATCGTTCTCCTCTTCATCATCATCATCATCAACATCATCATGATGATGATGAGGATGATGGTGACGATGATGATGATGATGATGAGGATGGTGATGATGATGATGATGATGATGAGGATGAGGATGATGGTGATGAGGATGATGATGGAGGAGATGATGATGATGGTGATGGTGATGAGGATGATGATGATGGTGATGATGATGATGATGATGATGGAGATGTTGATGGGGAAGGGGGGGATGACAATGAGGATGAAGAGGAGGACGATGATGATGATGATGAGGATGATGGTGATGATGATGACTGTGTTGATGATGATGGTGATGAGGATGATGATGATGATGGTGATGATGATGATGATGATGATGATGGGATGATGAAGAGGAGGACGATGATGATGAGGATGAGGATGATGATGATGATGATGATGATGATGATGATGATGGTGATGATGATGGTGATGATGATGGTGATGGTGATGAGGATGCTGGAGATGATGAGGATGATGATGATGGTGATGATGATGATGATGGTGATGCGGATGATGATGATGATGATGATGATGGAGATGTTGACGAGGAAGGGGGAGATGACAATGATGATGAAGATGAGAATGATGATGATGATGATGATGAGGATGCTGATGATGATGATGGTGAGGACGATGATGATGATGGTGATGATGAAGAGGACAATGATGATGATGATGAGGATGAGGATGATGGTGATGAGGATAATGATGATGATCATGATGATCATGATGATGATGATGGTGATGAAGAGGTTGATGATGATGACGATGGTGATGATGATGATGATGATGATGATGATGATGATGATGATGATGAAGATCATGATCATGTTGATGATCATCATCATAATCATCTTCATCATCATCACTATCATCGTCATCACCACCATCGTCATCAAAATCATCATCATCATGTCATCATCATCACCATCACCATCAACATCATTATCCTCATCACCATCATCTTCATCCTCATCATCATCGTCTTCCTCTTCATCATCACCATCATCATCATCATCCTCACCATCATCATCATCATCCTCATCATCATCATCATCGTTCTCCTCTTCATCATCTTTGTCATCTCTCCCCTCCTCATCAACATCTCCATCATCATCATCATCATCATCTGCATCACCATCGTGATGGTGATGGTGATGGGGATGATGATGGTGATGATGATGATGAAAAGGATGATGGTGATGAAGATGGGGATGATAATGGTGATGGAGATGATGAAGATGATGGTGATTGTTGACTGCTTTTCTGGGCAGACCCGGGTTTTAATGAAGCGCAACAACAAAACCCCTTGGCGCACTGGCCCTCTCGGCAACAAGCTGCGCGGCAGCTCGAGGTCTCACCCGAAGTGGCTATGGGGGGGTTAAGGAATCAGGTTTCCTTAACCTGGGTGACGCGGAGGTAGCTCTTCCTTGACAGGTTCCTGTGAAATCGGCGGTCGGACCTTCCCGCAGGCCGCTCGGCGCAGCTGCGTGGTTTCCTTCCTTGGCAGGTCTACTACGCAGTTTCTCCTCTCTAACGCAGCAGGCAACTATCCCTTGGGTCGACGCGCTAAACACTTCCTCGCCCTTCACATCCAGCACAGTAACGCAGTCTGCCCTCGCCGCAGCGACCGTGCGTTACTACTTCTTTAGTACTTAAGACACTTATAGTTATCAAGGGATCTTTCCAACTCGCTCAAACAGTCACAAAGATAAGACAGAAGTCTTGCATACACAAATAATGAACTCTAAATAGTTATCATTCACGCAAACATTATAACAAGAAGATATAAGTGAAGCTCATCTCCTCGAGGAAAACCACGTCCACGGGAGCGTTATATTAACCAGAAAATGATAGAGTTATACAATATGCTGCGCACACAGCTGCAGCCTTAGATCCTTCCAGGGAACTCCATGCACACAGCTGGGAGCCCTTCTCTCAATCAAGTCTCCTCTCTATGGAGATTACAAAGGCACAGACGTCGACTCAGACTGTCTGGCAACTCAGGGATTAGCTCCTCGGCTATCCGATTTCCTCTCTAGTTCTACGCACTGGGTAGAAAATACAGTGAGGGATAATCAACACATGATCTATCCTTTAGACTGGCTATCTAACAGTCTAACATCTAGCTCTCTCTAACTCTCTAACCCAACCTCTATCCATTACAATTATTCATATATATAGGTGGCCATGACGGTCACACCTTTACAAAACTGTGGGCCTTTCCCAACAGTGATTCCCAAAAACCCTAACCATGCACATGGCTAGGTGTACTGTAGGAGCCGCTTGCAGTCACGTCGCCGCTTCCTGCAGGCTCCATGAATTCCGGCGCAGATTGTGGGTATGGGCGATCGTCCTTCGCCTTCAATGCTCTGGTCCGTTGCTCCTCCTTGATCCGAGCAACCATAACTTCTGTACTAAGCCTTTAAATGAGGGTAGCTGAGCCCTCTACTCCATCACCTTATTTATTATGGTAGCTGAGCCACCTTCATTCTTCGATGACGTGCGCGTGAGCTCCGCAATTTCCGGTCCGTGATCTGCGCTGAGATCATCCATCTGGCACCGTACTGCGCACCGTCTCCTTCTTACCCAAAACTTAGTGCTTGTCCCAAAATTAGCACTTTCCTTCCATACTCGTGCTTTTTCCCAAAATTCGCAGCTTTTACTATAGCTGCGACCTTGGCCCCAACAGTGATGATGATGAAGATGATGACCATGATGATGATGATGATATTCATCATCATCACCATCATCCTCATCATCATCATCGTCCTCCTCTTCATCATCATTGTCATCTTCCCCCTTCCTCATCAACATCTTTATCATCATCATCATCTTCATCATCATCTTCATCACCATCGTCATCATCCTCAACATCTTCATCATCATCACCATCACCATCATCATCATCTCATCATCATCATCATCACCACCACCATCATCATCAACACCTTCATCATCATTATCATCTCCTCCTTCCTCATCAACATCTCCATCATCATCATCATCATCATCATCGTCCTCCTCTTCATCATCATTGTCATCTCCCCCTTCCTCATCAACATCTCCATCATCATCATCATCTTCATCATCATCATCATCTGCATCCCCAGCGTCATCATCATCGCCATCCTCATCACCATCAATTCATCATCATGAATTGATGATGATGATGATGGTGATGATGATGAAGATGTTGATGATGATGATGATGGTGATGAGGATGATGTTGGCGATGATGAAGAAGATGATGACGATGGATATGTTGATGAGGAAGGGGGAGATGACAATGATGATGAAGAGGAGGACGATGATTATGGTGATGAGGATGATGATGATGATGATGATGGTGAGGATGATGATGATGATGATGATGATGATGATGATGATGGTGATGAGGATGATGATGGTGATGATGGTGATGATGATGATGATGGAGATGTTGATGGGGAAGGGAGGGATGACAATGATGGTGAAGAGGACGACAATGATGATGATGATCAGGATGATGGTGATGAGGATAATGATGGTGAGGATGATGATGATGATGGTGATGATGATGATGATGATGGTGTTGATGATGATGGTGATGAGGATGATGATGATGGTGGTGGTGGTGATGATGATGATGGTGAGATGATGAAGAGGAGGACGACGATGATGAGGATGAGGATGATGATGAGGATGATGATGAGGATGATGATGATGGAGATGTTGATGAGGAAGATGATGATGATGGAGATGTTGATGATGAAGGTGGAGATGAGGATGATGATGATGGAGATGAATATGATGGTGATGAGGATGATGATGATGATGATGGTGATGACGATGGTGATGATGATGATCACGATCATGATGGTGATGATGATGATGATGATGATGGTGATGATGAACAAGATGATGATGATAGAGATGAGGATGAGGATGATGATGATGATGGTGATGAAGATGATCATCATGATGATGAGATGATGATGATGATGATGGTGATTATGAAGAGGATGACAATGATGATGATGATGAGGATGATGGTGATGAGGATGATGATGATCATGGAGATGAGGATGATGATGATGAGGATGATGATGATGATGATGATGGTGATGAAGATGGTGATGATGATGATGATGATGATGATGATGATGATGATGGTGATGATGATGAACAAGATGATGATGATGGAGATGAGGATGATGGTGATGAGGATGATGATGATGATGGTGATGAATATGATGATGATGATGATGATGATCATCATCATCATCATCAACATCTTCATCATCATCATCATCACCATCACCATCATCATCCTCATCACCATCATCCTCATCATCATCATCATCGACGTCCTCTTCATCATCACCATCATCATCATCATCCTCACCATCATCCTCACCATCATCCTCACCATCATCATCATCATGCTCCTCCTCCTCCTCCTCATCATCATTCTCATCTTCATCATGATTGTCGTCTCCCTCTTCCTCATCAACATCTCCATGATCATCATTGTCTTCATCACCATCATCATCATGTCCTCACCATCATCATCATCATCAACATATTCATCATCATCATCAACATATTCATCATCATCATCATCATCTCCACCATCATCATCATCATCTGCATCATCCTCCTCATCTTCATTGTCATCTCCCCCTTCCTCATCAACATCTCTATCATCACCATCATGTTCACCATCATCATCATCATCTCCATCATCTTCATTATCATCATCATCATCTGCATCACCATCGTCATCATTGTCAACATCTTAATCATCATCACCATCATCACCATCATCACCATCGTCATCATCTTCATCATCATCACCATCATCCCCACCATCCTCATCACCATCATCATCATCATCATTATCATGTCATCACCATCATCATCATCATGTCATCACCATCACCACCATCATCATCATCCTCATCATCATCGTCCTCCTCTTCATCATCACCATCATCATCATCCTCCTCACCATCATCATCATCATCCTCATGATGATGATGATGATGATGATGATGATGATGGTGATGGAGATGAAGATGATGATCACGATGATGATGATGATGATTATGCATCATCTTCATCATCATCACCATCCTCCTCCTCCTCCTCATCTTCCTCCTCTCCCCCATCATCATCAACATCTCCATCACCATCGCCATCATCATCATCATCATCTTATATCCTCCTTATATCCAAAATTAGACAAGCTCCATACGATGATGAAAACTATTTACATAATGTTGATGAAGATAAAGATGATGATGACATTTAACCCCATAACTTGCCTATAATCCCTATAACCTTTAACTCTTAATCTACAATCCTTATAACCCTAACCCCAAAACCCCTAAACACCTAGGAAGCACTTAAATGCACTTAGGGATTATGGGTTAGAATAGGGCCTAAAGGCTTTTATGGGGAAGGGGCTCTAGGAATAAACCGACACATTTAGATTTGTTGAGTAATAAATGCAGTGAACGTTACCCACCGAACTATACAATGTTCAGCAGGGACGTGCACGCGCTCCTGGCGTGCATGCGCTCCCTGGTACGTGTGCGTCCCTGTTGAACATGAAATTTAGAAAAACACCCACACTCTTCTCTCGCATTTTCTCCCTGCTTCATCGTGTTTTGTTCATTGTTTTCACGCACAATCCGACAAGAATTTACATTTTACATTGAATTCATACACCATTTGGTGCTTCCTTGACCATTTGGATAGAATACACAACATTTGGGGCTCTATTTGGCTATTTGGATTGAATACACACCTCTTGGGCTCTATTTGGATCATTTGAGTGAATACACAACAGTTAGACTCTATTTGGCTCCTTAGATTGAATTTTCGTGCTACTTGGACACACATGAACTCTTCTTACATATAGTGGACACATCAAAAGAGAATTTTACATTTGATTCAAAGAGCAATCATAATCCTTGAGGTATGGTGACAATTTTATCTTGTTAAATGTATTTTAGTCTTCATTCACCTGTTTGAATGGCATCTATTTTGGTTTTTCCTCATGAATTGTATGATAGATCTATTTTAGTCTTCTTAATCTTCAACATAGACAATAAAAACATCTTACCAAAAAAAAACTACAACATGCACCAAGCAATGCTTTCAACCTTTCATGAAGATAATAAAAAAACATTACTTACATCACCACCAATAACATTTCATAATCACATTCCTCCATCTAATAGACAAACATTTGTTGAATTCCTCATGGTTTCACTACAACAACTCACACAAACACCTAAAGAATTGAAAACTCTTAGTCTTTTGGGGATATTTTCCCTCATCCATACCATGAAAATGAAATGAGTATGAGCTTCTCCCTTGTAGGGAATTTTCTCGTACTAACATCCCATACCACCATCCAATACCATCCCATACCATCCTACTGAGTTCCTAGAGGTGTTGTTGTAGTTATATGTAGGGCATTCCAAATAGCTTTTAAGATTATATGAAAACATTCTCACTAGATGTTGTTGTACATAATCAATTGCTACATTGAGCTTTAATAATTATGCACATCGAGTTTTAATATCTTGTTTGTTGTTCATTCTTGCAGGGGTGATATTTTTGTTTTCTAAAAAACACATTGAATATGGGAAAAAAATGTAATAATAAAAGAAAGTCTAGAAGGAAGGAGCTTCCCCCTAAAAAGTCCCATGAGATAAGAGAAAATGCCAGGTTGTACATGCAAAACCGTAGAAATCAAAATGTTAGTGTCTTAGATCCATCAACAAGCAATCACGAAGTGGTTGAAGTCAATCAAATATTGCCTGATATCGAGTATGAAGGGATGGATGTTGAACAAGTTCTTAATTGGCAACCTCCCCAAGAAGAGCACAGACATGGCAAATACACTCTCTTGCAGGACCAATTTGTGAATGAAGGGCCACAACAAACCATTGACGAGACTTGTACTTCCTTGCCGACTGCCTTGCCTTGACTATCAACCGGCCGACGAAGAACTCCCAGACGTATTCATGTGGATGAAAGTTCATTTTCAAGACTTGAAGGTAAGATGCCCAAACACACTATTGATTTCCATTGTAGCAAGGTAATCAAAGATTTTTTTGAATCCAAAACCGATGTAGCAAAATGTCAATTGTTTCTTGCTTTGTTAAAATTACATTGTCTAGCTCATGTTAGGAGAATTTTGGGCATAAAGGTAGTTAGAAGTTTAGAGGCCAACAATCATGTTGTTAGAAATCTAGAATTTGCATTTTATTTTATTGGAAAAACTTCTCGTACAAAAGATTTTAATGCAGCCTGTCATGTACTATTGGAATCGATTGTAGACAAATCCACAAGGCAACGTCGCCTACTATCACACACATGTAAAATATTTAAAGTAGATAGAAAGACTCTTCAAAAGTATTCTTCCATTAGAGAAAAAATTGAGACCCCATGCCAAAAATATTGTTGGGCCTTTGTTGGTAGGTTACCTCGCTCAGACATGAAGCTCATTGATGATGTTAAAGAACTAGTGCAAAAGTTTTGGCATGATAAAACTAGACCATCATCAAATGAAAGAGATGTTTTAAAGTTGAGAAAAGGTGTTAGGGGGGGTGAAACCCATGTCAAGCACTTCCTTGACACGACACAAACAGAACTCTATGAGAGGTTCAAGAATGAGCACACACAATTGAACTTGAGCCAAAGGTCCTTTGAAAAATGCAAACCCTGGTATGTTAGAATTTGCATTGATCGCAATACATGTTGTTGTAGATAGCATGTAGAATTTGAGTACTATTACGATACATATAGACATATATTTTGTGGTTTGCATACTAACATTGTGCAGGATTTCCCATTGTTACAACCACCGAATGCATCCAGAGAATTTATACATAGCATAATCTGTCCAAGACCTGAACGACAAAAATATTATAAAAGATCATGTTTATATGGGACATGTTCCAGTTGTAGTGGATTTGCATTATTGAGCTGTTGCATCCATGCAACCGCGGAGCACGAATTTGGGAGGATGTCAGTAGAAATGCAGAACTTCCAGTACATAACATATCAAGTAGATAGTTCGAAGGAAAGCAAAAAAATTGCATTGGTGAAGTCACAGGTAATCTTAGTTTGCATACTTTCATACTGTACATGTTGAATTTGTACATATATATTCAGATTGAAAATGTCACATTGTATTAATGCCCTTGGTTTTGTGGCACCAGGTACAAATTTGCAATTTCATGAAGGAATTCTACCAAAAGACCAAGCAGTATTTATAGCATGTCCATGTAGCACGATGGCAGGATGAACAGTACAAACAGTGCAGGGACACCTTTCCTAATGGCACAATATTGTCAGTTGTGGACTCTGCTGAAAACTACACCCTACAACCACATAATGAGATTCAAAGTCAATACTACCATTCATACCAAGTTAGCATAATGGTCCATCTCATGTATAGGCACGTGCTAGAGAGAAGCAATGACACGAGGATAATATTGAAAGAGACCAACTTCTACATCAGTGACGACAGGTGCCACGACCTACATTATGTGCAGCATTGCTTAAAAAATCTCTATGATCAGCTGAAGGAGAGAGGTATATAGATGGATTAGCATTGGATATGGTCAAATGGTTGTTCAGGCTAGTTAAAAAATGCACGTGTTTTCCAGTGGTTGAGTATTTTGCACAAGACTTATGATGTGTTGCATGTATGGAACTATTTTTAGACCAGGCATGGAAAGGGAGAGCACGACAGGGCTGAAGCATGTCTCAAAAATACCCTACGAAGGGAGGAGATGAGGTGCATGAGAGATCCTCATATTCGAAATGCCGAATCCATAGTTTGATGGTACAAAGCAAAAATGTCATATCGAACCATGAAGAAACACATACCAACAGGTAGAGGACATGTTGTCAGAAATTTCTAGAATGTAGTTGATATAGATCGATCACATTCTTATAGTTGTAGTACTTTGCAAGGCACTCATGGATTTCATTCGGTTCGAAGCTCAAACAACCCCTTATTTGAAATATGGACGCGAAAAATTGCTTGCTTTTGTGGGTCTTGCAGAAGTTGTGAGTGGGATGAGTGCAAATCAATGGATTGGGTTGATGAATGGGATCATGTATCACTTGCAATGGACCCACGTGCAGTTGTTGAAACAATCTAGTTAGAGGAAGGCCAATCCTCTATTTTGAATCAATATGATCATATATCTGATCTTGTACAGCCAGGTAAACATTTATGCATGCATATCCCAGTTCCCTCCTTATTTTTGTAATTATCCAAGTTATCAAACCACTACTTGTTGGAATATGACCTTAAAATGCATTTTTGTAGGACACATCTACGCAGTTGTCACCTCGACAGACAGTGCAATTGGGATGAATTATTGGTTGGCACGATGCATCCAGGGGAAGCAAACCCTCCTCGCATCATTAACCTATAGAGAAGGAATTACCTTTTCGACTGGGTCGATGGTTGTTTAAGGGGAATATCTTACAGTAGATGGAAAGGGACCAAAGAGAAATGGCTACACATACACGAATTATAAACCAGGTTCACGGGTGTATCAATTTACGCACCTCATCATTGGTACAAACGTCCAACTGCAAACAATGTCAACTAAGACATAAAACAAGGTACGCTACTTACTACCTCATGCAAAGCATGAGAGGTTGTTCGAGACAATAAAAAACCGAGACGATACAGAAGGCCTAATTGATTGAGGTACATAGTGTAGCCATGTGATTGTTTATTCATGCACAATTAATGTTATTCATGTTAGATAGTTTATTTGATATCGTTATCTTATATTGTTTATTTGATGTTTGAGTTATGATTTATAGCCATGTGATTGTTTATTCATGCATGATTAATGTTATTCATGTTAGATAGGAATTTGATATCTTAGATCTTATATCGTTTATTTGATGTATGAGTTATGATTAAGTTATGATTTATAGCCATGTGATTTTTTATTCATGCATGATTAACCCTAGAAGCACTAATATAACCCTACAAACATAATCTAGCCCTATAAATCCTAGAAAGCTAAACCAACCCTAGAACTCTAATTTAACACCAGAAAACTAAGCTAGAATACTATAAACCTAATCTCGTCCTAGAAACCTAAACTAGCCCTAGAAACACTAATCTAACCCTCAGAAACTAATCTAGAATCCTAGAAACCTAATCTAGATGATGCCCCTATTTTCTCTACCGCTCACTCCATTTGGAGCTTTAGGAATTGTTTCAATATTGGTCTAGTACTTGGATGGATATGAGGATCATTTGGGAGCTATGATTCTTCTTCATTGGCTTCTTGAGTTGGTTCTTCATTGCCTTCATCCACATAATAATGGATAATTTCATTGTTGTTCAAATATGTTGGCAACGAGGGCATGTTAAGGCTTTTTTCATTAGAGTTAGTAACAATATTCATATTCATATTCATGATGGATTATGATAACCATTCATGCTAGGGATTTTGTCTTTGCAATGTCATTTTTTCATTGAGTCTTCTTGCCACTTGACAACCTTCAATCATATTCAATTCAATAGTGTCATTTTGAATCGGTTCTAAAGAATATGTATGTGGTTCATGCGATGCAACAAATTCCATATTGTCTTGAGCTACTTCATCATCTAATTGAGTAGCACTAACATTTTCATCATTGTCACCTAATGGTTGGAAATGTCCTTGAGGGATGCTTTAGACCTACCTCACCCATTCCAATGCTTGAGTTTTTGGAGTTTGACCTCCCACCCTACATGTCCTCATCATCATCATATTTTTCATCATCATCTTCATCACCATCTTCATCACCATCACCATCATCATCAACATCTTCATCATCATCACCATCATCACCATCATCACCATCATCATCATCATCATCAACATCTTCATCATCATTGTCATCTCTAGGTTCCTCATCAACATCTCCGTCATCATCATCTTCTCCATGATCATCATCATCATCATCTTCATCACCCTTATCATCAGAGTCTTCATCATCACCATCATCATCATCATCATCATCAACATCTTCATCATCATTGTCATCTCTATGTTCCTCATAAACATCTCCGTCATCATCATCTTCTCCATCATCATCATCATCATCATCATCACCATCACCATCATCATCAACAGCTTCATCATCATCACCATCATCATCATCATCATCAACATCTTCATCATCATTGTCATCTCTAGGTTCCTCATCAACATCTCCGTCATCATCATCTTCTCCGTCATCATCATCTTCTCTGTCATCATCATCATCATCTTCATCACCATCACAATCATCATCAACGTCTTCATCATCATCACCATCATCATCAACATCAACATCTTCATCATCATTGTCATTTCTAGGTTCCTCATCAACATCTCCATCATCATCATCTTCTTCGTCATCATCTTCGTCATCTTCATCACCATCACCATCATCATCAACGTCTTCGTCATCATCATCATCAACATCTTCATCATCATTGTCATCTCTAGGTTCCTCATCAACATCTCCATCATCATCATCTTCTCCATCATCACCATCACCATCATCATCAACATCTTCATCATCATCACCATCATCGTAATCATCATCAACATCTTAATCATCATTGTCATCTTTAGGTTCGTCATCAACATCTAGCCATAAGTGCCCGGTGGATGATTTTCCAAAGTTGACCCCGTGTGCAAAAATTGCACACTCCCTTACTGAGCAAAACCCTAGTTTCCAAAATGGACCTACCAGGTGAAACCCGGGCCATGGAACCCCTAGCACTATCCCGATGTCTTGAATCCAACGGAGTCGACGGTTTGTCGATCGGAGCCACGATCGTCATTCTATGGCTTGTTCTGTCTCGCATCCAAAAGGCATTCATGGACACATGCTGGATACCTGCCGGGGGCATAGAACTCCAACCGTGCAACAAAACCTTGTTCCGGGGATTCCGGCAAGTGTGTCTAGGGAGGTTCGGGCTGGGAACGCTGGCCATAAGTTCCCGGTGGAAAATTTTGCAAAGTTGACCCCTGTGTGCAAAAATTGCACACTCCCTTAATGAGCAAAACCCTAGTTTCAAAAATGGACCTACAAGGTGACACACGGGCCACAAGACCGGAGGAGAGGGGCACCCCTAGCACTACCCCAACGTCCTGAATCCAATGGAGTCGACAGTTTGTCGATCGGAGCCACGGTCGTCATTGTATGGCTCGTTTTGTCTCACATCCAAAAGGCCTTTAGGGACACCTGCTCGATACCTGCCGGGGGTATAGAACTCCAACCGTGCAACGAAAATTGGTTCTAGGGAGTCCTGCAAGTGTGTCTAGGGAGCTTCCAGCTGGGAACGCTATCCATAAGTTCCCGGTGGATGATTTTCCAAAGTTGACCCCTGTGTGCAAAAATTGCACACTCCCTTACTAAGAAAAACCCTAGTTTCCAAAATGGACCTACAAGGTGACACTCGGGCCACGACACCGGAGGAGAGGGGCACCACTAGCACTATCATGATGTCCTAAATCCAACGGAGTCGACGGTTTGTCGATCGGAACCACGGTCGTCATTTTATGGCTCATTCCATCTCGCATCCAAAAGGCCTTCAGGGACACCTACTGGATACCTGCCAAAGGAATAGAACTCCAACCGTGCAACAAAATTGGGTTCCAGGGAGTCCTGCAAGTGTTTCTAGGGAGGTTCTAGCTAGGAATGTTAGCCATAAGTGTCCGGTCGATGATTTTGCAAATTTGACCCCATTGAAGGCCTTTTGAATATTGCTCAAGGGGGGCATTTATCGTCCAGAGGCCCCCGGGCATGTGTGGCCATCATGGCCAAGTCCAAAATGGCCATGTGGACCTGTGGGAGCTGACAGAATCCAAGTCCACTTTCCAGTTTGGGTCTCGTGGCCCCGGAGCAATTCCTCAAAGTGTCCCTGAATGGCCCTGGGGTGCTTGAAAAAAATGCTCGCAGCACCCAAATCGTGGCTCCGATCGCGAATCCGTCGATTTCGATGGATCTGGGATGCCGGGTTTCAGCTAGGGGATCCCCCACAACGTGCCTCGGAGTCCCAAAAACGATGCCAATGTGCCATCTCCAGAGCTGGGGTTTTGTTCAGAGAAGACCTTTAGAATATTGCTAAAGGGGGCCATTTCTCGTCCGGAGACGCCTGTGCGTGCATGGCTGTTGATGTATATGTAACTTTGGAATGTATTTCATCTATGTATTTCATATATATTTATTGTACCCTTATAAGAGATGTGTTATTCCTCTATAAGGAAGTGTTGTCATGTGTATTGACAAGTGTCGCAAGTGTGTGTACTTGCTGATGGGTTATTAGACCACCATGTGTGGGGTCGGCCCTGAAATATATATTATATGTAATTGATGTACCTAGCTAGACAAGTCAGCCCCATAAGGATATTGGGCAAACAGGTTAAGTATAAATAGAGATCGGGAGATCTCTATTTGGATTATTCGGAAACTCACACTTCTCTCACTCAGAAAGTCACGCACTAGTGAGGAGGAGGATCATCTGCTACTAGGAGACTATCTTTGTGTACTTTGGTTGTACTTTGGTTGAGCCATTGCTCTCTCTATCTCTGAGGAAGTTGTGGGGTTTTTCACCTTAGGGTTTTCCCCACGGAAACTCTGTGTCTCTTGTCTCTCATGCTTTCGCTTCTTGTGATGATTGACATGCTTGATATGATTGATATGCATTGATATACTGTACATGTTATCTTCTCAGTAAAGATCCTAGAGTATTGTGAATTAATGCTCAAAATTTAACATGGTATCAGAGCTAACTTGAGAAGAAGACATTGTGTAGTGACAGAAACTAGGGTTTCTTGTTTATTGGGTTTCTCTCCACATATTTTGGAAAAGCAGTATAGTAGATTGACTCTACTCATCAAGGAGAATCTATCTATCTAATCAGAATTCAATTCTAACCTTTTTTAGATTTGGCCCTAAAAATCAGGGTTTCCACAAAAATAGGTATTTCTGAAATCTGAAGACATAGCTGGAAGCTCCTTGCAAAAATCGAAGTTTAGAGCTTTGGATCGATATTTTTGGCTAGGTAGATCTCTGGGAAACTCAAACCCTAATTCAGGGTCTTCCTCAGTGAATTCGGGAAGACATAAAGGCGGTTTTGAAGGGTGTAGCTTTGCAGATCTGAAATTTTGAATACACCAGGTTGATTAGCTCATCAAGGCGCATCTTTCTATCCTTTCAGAAAGTTGAAATTCATATTTTGAATTTTTAGGGTTTTTTTGACAAACCCTAATCTGGGACCAGATCCAATTTTCAGCCAATCAAGTGGTAAGACCTAAATATTTTCTATTTCCATTTGAAGTACTCTTTAAG
Source organism: Larix kaempferi (assembly GCA_027924585.1). NCBI lineage: Eukaryota > Viridiplantae > Streptophyta > Pinopsida > Pinales > Pinaceae > Larix > Larix kaempferi. The sequence continues at coordinate 4,159,689 of BSBM01000528.1, read as the reverse complement.
ATGTCTCACCACACCAAGATTGAGGATAAGCTTGAAGGGGCTGATAACTTCCGAGCCTATAAGTATAGGATTGGGTTAATCCTGGAAGAGAATGAGTTGGACTCATACATAAAAGAAGACATCCCTATCCTAGAGGATGAAGAGGCTAATATTTTGCATAAGAATAACTTGGTCAAGGCAAAGAGAATCATTGTTTATTCTATCAAGGATCATCTTATCCCACATGTGTCATGTCTAAAGACACCCAAAGAAATGTTTGATTCTCTGACCAAGCTATTTGAAGGAAAGAACATAAATCGAAAGATGACCTTGCAGAACCAATTGAAAGGAGTAAAGTTTCAGAATGGATAAGCCATTCAATCTTATTTTTCTAGGGTCTCCCTGATTAAGGAACAACTGGAAGCGGTAGATGAAATGGTGGAGAATGGTGAAGTTGTCATGACCACTCTAAATGGCCTACCCAGGTCATGGGATTCCTTTATTCAAGGAATTTGTGCAAGGAAGAAGTTGATCTCCTTCAATAGATTGCGGGAAGAATGTTCTCAAGAAGAAGCAAGGCTTGTGGCCCGAGAAGAAAAGATGGGAAGTGAAGATCAAGCTCTCACAGACACACCAAGAAAGGAAGGTCAAAGAGAGAGCACTCTCATGCCAAGAAATATTCACACTATCATCAACATAAAGATAAGAAAGATCCAGATGCTTCACATGTAATGAGAAGGGTCATTTTGCTTCAGAATGTCCCAAGAACAAAAGGAACAACAACATCAAGAAGAAGAAGGGCAGCAGGAAAAGATATCATGCTCATGCTGCTGAAGATGATGAATCACCCAAAAAGAAGGCTAGAGCATAAAGTGACAATGATGACTCATCAAGCGAAGAAGAGTATGTTCTAATCTCTGCTCTCACAGGTACTATCTCCAATGGTTGTAATGATTGGCTTATTGACAGTGGGGCTTCTAAACACATGACTGGGTTCAAAGAATCTTTTGTAAATCTATCTGAACATGAATCACCCCATAAAGTGAAACTTGGGGATGAGTATCAATACCCCATCAAAGGAAGTGGTGAAGCCTCCTACAACCTAGATTCTGGAAAATCCTTGAAGATGAAAGAAGTTCTTTATGTACTTGGTCTCAAGAAGAATCTACTCTCCATCTCTGCATTGGATGCAAAAGGCATGAGGGTTGCATTTGTAGATGGCCAAGTCCTAATGTGGCCAAAGGGTAAAACTATTGATGATGCAGTAGTGATTGGAGAGCAAGAGGGAGGATTGTATAAATTAAAGGGACAACCTGAACATGCCATGGTGCATGACTCCATGGAGCCAAGTGAACTTTGGCACAGAACACTTGCACATATGCACTACAGAGCATTGCCCATTGCAAGTAAGGCTGCAGAAGGTCTTCCTGAAATCAAGATCAAACATGAAGGTGTTTGCAAAGGATGTGAAAAAGGAAAGAACATTAAGAAGGCATTTCCAAGCAGTGAAAGCAAGGAAAAAGATATCTTGGAAATCATCCACTCAGATGTATGTGGTCCTATGTCATCCAGTTCTCTAAGTGGCTATGTTTACTATGTCTTTTTCATTGATGACTTCTCCAAGAAGACTTGGGTTTACTTCTTGAAGAACAAAGATGAATTATTTGATAAGTTTAAGGAATTCAAAACCTTGATGGAGAACCAAACTGATAAGAAGATCAAAACATTTAGATCCGACAATGGTGGAGAATTCATCTCAGGTGACTTCAAGAAACTATGCAGTGATTCAGGGATTAAGAGGGAGTTGATTGCCTCTTACAATCCACAACAGAATGGAGTTGCAGAAAGAAAGAACAGAACAATCATGGAAGCAGCAAGGGCAATGCTACATGACCAGGATCTACCAATGCATTTATGGGTAGAAGTAGCTAGGACAGCTGTATATGTGTAGAACAGAACACCCCACACGATATTGGACAACAAGACACCAGAAGAGGTCTTTTTTGGTAAGAAACCTAAAGTCAGCCATCTCAGAATATTTGGTTGTCCAGTATACACACATGTCCCAAAAGAAAAGAGGACCAAGCTAGATCCTTCAGGAAAGAGGGGTATCTTTGTAGGTTACAGTGAAAGCTCGAAGGCTTACAGAATATACTTTCCAGGGTTCAAGAAGATTGATGTCAGCAGGGATGTAACATTTGATGAAAACTCAGCTTTCATCAAATCAAGGAAGGCACCTATCGAAGTTTATGAAGAACCTAAGGAAACTAGATTTCAAGACATTACCATGACTGAAGCAATTCCAGAAGTTGTTTGTGAGTTTGAAGATACGCAAGAACCTGTAGATCCAACCCACGAAGATAACTCTCACAAGAGGAAACCCGCATGGGCTAGAGAGCTCATTCAAGATGCGGAAAGATTTGGCATTCTAGAAGAAGAACACAGAGCAAAGAAGAGAACCAGATCACATACTAGCTATGTTGCTTTACTCTGTGACATCATGAATAAAGAACCTTCCAGTTATGAAGAAGCAACGAAAAATAAAGAATGGAAGGATGCCATGGTCGAGGAATACCAATCAATAATGAAAAATGATGTTTGGGATGTTGTCCCAAGACCTAAAGAGAATTCTGTTGTGAATCCAAATGGATCTACAAAATCAAGCATGTTGCAGATGGCAGTGTAGAGAAATACAAGGCAAGATTCATAACTCGTGGCTTCTCTCAGAAAGAGGGAATAGATTATGAAGAGATTTTTGCACCCGTATCCAGGTATACTTCCATTAGAACAGTACTTTCCCTGCAGCAATGAAATGGAAAATACACCATATGGATGTCAAGACTGTTTTCTTGAATGGTGTAGTTGAAGAGGAAGTATATGTGGAGCAGCCACTTGGTTTCGAAACACATGACAGGGAGTCATATGTGTGCAGATTGAAGAAAGACTTGTATGGCTTGAAGCAAGATCCCAGAACTTGGTATGGTAGGATGGAAAGTTTCCTATCTAGTTTGGGCTTTACTAAGAGTAAAGCGGATTCCAACCATTACTACAAGGTTGAGGAAGGGAATCCTATGGTTCTACTCCTATATGTGGATGACCTGTTTGTAATAGGAGATGACATATTGATTGCATATACAAAGAGGAAGCTTGCTGCCAAATTCGATATGAAGGACTTAGGGATAATGCACTATTTCCTAGGTATGGAGGTGTGGTAGAGTACATATGGGATCTTCCTTGGACAAGGGAAGTACACTGTAGATATCCTGAAGAGGTTCGGGATGATGGACTGCAAGGCCATGGCCACACCTATGGCATCGAATCTGAAGCTTCTATGTGATGCTTCATCTGAGCCAGTTGATGTCTCTATGTATCGTCAGATGATTGGGTCTTTGATGTACCTGACGAATACGAGACCAGATATTTGCTTTGCGGTGAACACATTGAGCCAGTTCCTGACAGACCCGAGGGGTGTTCACCTGGTTGCTGTAAAGCATATTCTGAGGTACCTGAAGGGTACATTTTATTATGGGCTCAAGTATGATGTGAATCAAAAGTTTAACCTACAAGGTTATGTTGATTCAGATTAAGCAAGCAGTGCTATAGATAGGAAGAGCACATCTGGGTGCTGCTGCAGTATTGGATCAGGTGTGATCTCTTGGAAGCAGTCCTGGGTAGCACTGAGTACAGCCAAGGCAGAGTATGTTGCAGCCTGTTTGGCTAGTTGTGAGGCAGTATGGCTTCGGAAGCTACTATATAAGTTATTTGATCTCCCGTTGGATACTACTAGTATCTTCTGTGATAACCAGAGTTGTGTGAAGCTGTCTGAGAACCCAATGTTTCATGACAGGTCAAAACACATAGAGATCAAATATCACTATATCAGGGATAAGGTGCAGAGAGGAGTAGTGATGCTCCTGTATGTTGTGACGGACGAGGAGATTGTAGATGTGCTAACGAAACCACTAGCCAAAGTGAAGTTCGAGTACTTCAGAGAGAGGCTTGTTGTTCTTCAGATTGATGACACTTCGAGGAAGAAGTGATGGACACATTTGCAGAAGCCATTCCAAGCATGTTGGAAGGATGATCCTTCACATGGCTGTGGATGTAAGTGTTGGATGATGAGCATCAGGACGATGCTCCAGTTACTACTTTGTATATGCATCAGGATGATGCTGGATATGATGAGTTGGATCATTTATATGTATTTTGTATATGCATCATGTTGAGTGCTTGGACCATGTATATGTATATGTATCAGGTGGATACATTGTATGATCAGGTAGATTATGTATGATTGATATGTATCATGTATTTGTATTTGTATTAGGAGGATACACTGTATGATCAGGTGGATCATGTATGATGATATGCATTAGGTAGATACTTGGTATGCATCAGGTAGATTCATGATATGATTAGGATGATCATGGATGACGAGCTTCAGGATGTTTCCCCAGATATGCATCAGGATGATGCCATGATGATGATTAGGATGATCATATGTATCAGGTGGATACATTACATAATCAATTGGATTATGTGTGATGAGTTCCGAAGACACAGATGCACAGATCCTTTCCAACATGGTGGTAGATGTGTTCTCCCATGTGCGTTGATGTAAGTGCAGTTCCTTTCCGACATGGTGGTAGATGTGTTCTCCCATGTGTGTTGATGTAAGTGCAGAGCCTTTCTGACATGGTGGTAGATGTGTTCTCCTATGTGCATTGATGTAAGTGAAGAGCCTTTCCAACATGGTGGTAGATGTGTTCTCCCATGTGCGTTGATGTAATTGCAGAGCCTTTCCGACATGGTCGTAGATGTGTTCTCCCATGTGCGTTGATGTAAGTGCAGAGCCTTTCCGACATGGTTGTAGATGTGTTCTCCCATGTGCGTTGATGTAAGTGCAGAGCCTTTCCGACATGGTGGAAGATGTGTTCTCCCATGGTCATTGATGTAAGTGCTGTGAGCCTTTCACAGATGGTGGTAGGTTGGTCCTCCCATGCCAGTGAGTGTAAGTGCTGTGTGTGTGCATCTGGGTTGTGCTTCGTGATACTCTGTGGCCGTGGACAGGTTGTGCTAGGAGATCCGATAGGTTGAGCTATGTGCTCGTAATCAGTCCTGGGATGCTCTTTCGAGGTTTTGTTGACTCATGTAATAAGTCCTGAGGATTCCACAGTATGGCCAGTGATGATGAAGACCTGCAGGTGGTGGGCCTACATCCAGTATGAAAAAGGACTGGTTCTGTAGAACTTCCTATAACAAGTAGATTCAGATATTGGTTGAGATAGCAGTAGCAGGGACAGTGACGATGACGGTGCATCGATGACGATGATCCAGAGAAGAAGACTTGTGCTAGCAGATCTGTGTCGAGAAATATCTTCCTAGTTAAGAGGGAGTGTTGATGTATATGTAACTTCGGAATGTATTTCATCTATGTATTCCATATATATTTATTGTACCCTTATAAGAGATGTGTTATTCCTCTATAAGGAAGTGTCGTCATGTGTATTGACAAGTGTAGCAAGTGTGTGTACTTGCCGATGGGTTTTTAGACCACCATGTGTGGGGTCGGCCCTAAAATATATATTATATGTAATTGATGTACCTAACTAGACAAGTCATCCCCATAAGGATATTGGGAAAACAGGTTAAGTATAAATAGAGATCAGGAGATCTCCATTTGGATTATTCGAAAACTCACACTTCTCTCACTCAGAAAGTGGCGCACTAGTGAGGAGGAGGATCATCTGCTACTAGGAGACTATCTCTGTGTATTTTGGTTGTACTTTGGTTGAGCCATTTCTTTCTCTATCTCTGATAAAGTTGTGGGGTTTTTCACCTTAGGGTTTTCTCCACTGAAACTCTGTGTCTCTTGTCTCTCATGCTTTTTCTTCTTGTGATGATTGACATGCTTGATATGATTGATATGCATTGATATACTGTACATGTTATTCTCTCAGTAAAGATCCTAGAGTATTGTGAATTAATGCTCAAAATTTAACAGTGGCCACTGTGTACACGTCCACAATGGAAATATGCACACATGGGAGCCAACATAATCCAAGTCCTCTTGTCGGTTTGGGTTCCGTGCCCCCGGAGCAAATCCTCAAACTGTCCCCGAATGGCCCCGAGGTTTCAGACCAAGATATCCGCAACAGCCAAACCGTGGATCCGGTCGCGAATACATCGATTCTAGTGGATCCGGGACGTCGGGTTTCAGCTAGGCCCCCCCCACAGCGTGCCTCCAACCCCCGAAAATGGTGTTATTGTGCCATCTCTGAAGCTAGGGTTTTGCTCAGTGAACCCTACCTCCTTCATTAAGCAAACCCATGGTTCCAGAGATGGCACATTGGCACCGCTTCTTGGACTTCGAGGCATGCTATGGGGGGGCCCCTAACTGAAACCCAACGTCCTGGATCCATTGGAATTAACAGATTCGCAATTGGAGCCACGATTTGGGTGTTGCAGGAATTTTCATCAGGCACCCCTGGGCCATTCAAGGACACTTTGAGGAATTGCTCTAGGGCCACGGGAACCAAACCAGCGAGCGGACTTGGATTCTGTTGGCTCCAATGGGTCCACATGGCTATTATGGACTTTTCCATGGTGGCCACGCATGCCCGAGGGCCTCCAGACGAGAAATGGCCCCCTTGAGCAATATTCGAAAGGCCTTCACTGAGCAAAACCCTAGCTCCGGAGATGGCACATTGGCACCGTTTACGGGACTTTGAGGCACGTTGTGGGGGGTCCCCTAGCTGAAACCCGATGTCCTCGATCCATCGAAATTGATGAATTCGCGATCAGAGCCACGGTTTGGGTGCTATGGGCATTTTTGTTGGGCACCATGGGGCCATTCAGGGACACTTTAAGGAATTGCTCCGGGGCCATGGGACCCAAACAGGCGAGTGGAATTGGATTTTTTCAGCTCCCACAGGTCCACGTGGCCATTGTGGACCTGTCCACGGTGGCCATGCATGCCCGGGGGGCTCTGAATGAGAAATGGCCCCCTTGAGCAATATTCGAAATGCCTTGACTGAGCAAAACCCTAGCTCCGGCGATGGCACATTGGCATTGTTTCCGGGACTTTGAGACATGCTGTGGGGGGTCACCTAGCTGAAACCCAGAATCTCGGATCCATTGGAATTGAAGGATTCATGATCAGAGCTATGGTTTGGGTGCTGCGGTCATTTTTGTCGGGCACCTCGGGGCCATTAAGGGACACTTTGAGGAATTGCTCCAGGGCCACAGGACCCAAACCGGCGAGCAGACTTGGATTTTTTTGGCTCCCATAGGTCCACGTGGCCATTGTGGACCTGTCCACGGTGGCCACGCACGCCTGGGGGCCTCCGGACGAGAAATGGCCCCCTTGAGCAATATTCGAAAGGCCTTCACTGAGAAAAACCTAGCTCCGGAGATGGCACACTGGCACCGTTTCCGGGAATTTGAGGAACGCTTTGGGGGGTCCCCTAGCTGAAACCTAGAGTTCTGGATCCATCGTAATCGACGGATTTGCGATCGGAGCCACGGTTTGGGTGCTAATGTAGCTTAGGCCTTTCACGAATTTGAGGCCAACTGTAACAACAGAGGAGAAACCTGAGTTGTTTCTCTAGGTCGTGGGTTTGATTGTTCTCAAACAAAATCCATCTGATGCATATCATAACTGATTGTTCATCATTTTCGTTCACGGCAATTGAGTTGAGGTTGAAAAACCTATGCACGCCCGATAATAGAGTATTCACTAGACCATAGATCGTAGACTGTAGAAATTTGAAAATGTCTAGTAGCTTTAGGGTTTCATCAATACAAATTCTGGTTTGATTTGAAAATTAAATAAATTTATTGTTAGGCCTTGCTCATATTCTTCACTTTTCCAAACTCTACGCGTAGACCAAAGAACCCTATTAATCAAAGATAAAGAAAATCTCATCTATCTCATGAAATGGCAACGTTTGTTTTACCATGTAATCGAGATTTCAGTACAATTCTTTGAAATTCATTGGACAACAAAAAAATGACAATTTGAGCAATAGGAAAATTAATTAACTAATAGATATCTTTGCTTGTACATTTGTAATTGTCTATGTTAAATCATTATTGAATAAACTTTTAGATACAGAAATTGCAAATTCTACCTAAAAGAAAAGCATCATTAACACAAGTTTAGTGTACCTTAAAAGTTGTTTGTTGTAATGACTCAAAAGATGCAAATTCTACCAGCCGTCAGTTATTAAATTACCATAAAATTGTTTATTAAATTACTATAAAGCACTTGTTAACATGGATAGAAATCCAAGGAATCGTATTGGCATAGGATTGAAGAAAAATAATTCGTCATGATTCAAGTGACTCGGGCCATGTGACTCTATTCTTTATTTTCATGTCTGCTTATACTGAATTGGGTTTTTATTTTTATTTTTTTAATGACAGGTTTTACCAACAGGATTCTACTGTGAATTGTGTTTGGTGATAAAGGATTTTATTGTCGATTGTGTTTGGTGACATTTATGGTGACCCCCAAGGAACATATTGAAAAGATCAGGAAAGACAAGTTCTGTGTTGGGGAAAAAGAAAATCCACTTACAGAAGATTTACATCAAGCAGTTAAACAATTATCTGTTGAATTATACGTGAGGGATGTACATTTTTTGATGGAGCTGATTCAGGTAATTACTGAGTTAAAATTTTAGTAGTCATTTTATAATCTTATATGTTTTCTTTGTTTCCATGGTAAGATTAGTGTTTTGTTTTGGGTGCAGAATGCAGAGGAAAATGACTATGAACCACCTGTGGAACCTTCGTTGGAATTTGTCATTACAACTGAAGATGTCGTTGGCGTAGGCGCTTCTGCGACCTTGATAGCTTTTAACAATGAGAAGGGATTTCAGAAACAGAATATTGATTCTATATTGAAGGAAGGTGGTTCTATTGGAGAAAAAGGTATAAAACGAGCCATAGAATGATGACCGTGGATCGGATCGACAAACCGTTGACTCCGTTGGATTCAAGACATCGAGATAGTGCTAGGGGTTCCCCTCTCCTCCGGTCCCATGGCTCAAGTGTCACCTTGTAGGTCCATTTTGGAAACTAGGGTTTTGCTCAGTAAGGGAGTGTGCCATTTTTGCACACGAGGGTCAACTTTGCAAAATCATCCATCGAGAACTTATGGCTAGCGTTCCCAGCCGGAAGCTTCATAGACACACTTGAAGGACTCCCCGAAACCCGGTTTTGTTGCACGGTTGGAGTTCTATGCCCCTGACAGGTATCCAGCAGGTGTCCTTGAAAGCCTTTTGGATGCGAGATGGAATGAGCCATAGAATGACGACCGTGGATCCGTTCGACAAACCGTCGACTCCATTGGATTCAAGACGTCGGGATAGTACTAGGGGTGCCCCTCTCCTTTGGTCTGGTGGCCCAGGTGTCACCTTGTAGGTCCATTTTGGAAACTAGGGTTTGGCTCAGTAAGGGAGTGTGCAATTTTTGCACATTGGGGTCAAATTTGAAAAATCGTCGATCGAGCACTTATGGCTATCGTTCCTAGCTAGAACCTCCCTAGACACACTTGCAAGACTCCCCGGAACCAGGTTTTGTTGCACGGTTGGAGTTCTATGCCCCCCGACATGTATCCAACAGGTGTCCCTGAAGGCCTTTTAGATGTAAGACGGAACGAGCCATAGAATTACGACCATGGCTCCGATCGACAGACCGTTGGATTCCAGACGTCATGATAGTGCTAGGGGTTCCCCTTGCCTTTGGTCCCGTGGCCCGGGTGTCACCTTGTAGGTCCATTTTGGAAACTAGGGTTTTGCTCAGTAAGGGAGTGTCCAATTTTTGCACATGGGGCTCAACTTTGCAAAATTGGACACCAGGCACTTATGGCTAGCATTCCCAGCCCGAACCTCCCTAGACACACTTGCAGGACTTCCCAGAACCTAGTTTTGTTGCACGGTTGGAGTTCTATGCCCCCGGCAGGTATCCAGCAGGTGTCCCTGAAGGCCTTTTGGATGCGAGACGGAACAAGCCATAGAATTACAACCATGGCTCCGATCGATAAACCATTGACTCCATTGGATTCAGGACATCGGGATAGTGCTAGGGGAGCTCCTCTCCTCTGGTCCTGTGGCCCGGGTGTCACCTTGTAGGTCCATTTTGGAAACTAGGGTTTTTCTCAGTAAGGGAGCGTGCAATTTTTGCACACGGGGGTCAACTTTGCAAAATCGTCCACCGGGCACTTATGGCTAGCGTTCCAAGCTGGAACCTTCCTATACACACTTGCAGGATTCCCCAGAACCTAGTTTTGTTGCACAGTTGGATTTTTATGCCCCCGGCAGGTATCCAACAGGTGTCCCTGAAGGCCTTTTGGATGCGAGACAGAACGAGCCATAGAATGACGACCGTGGCTCCGATCGACAAACTGTCGACTCCATTGGATTCAGGACATCGGGGTAGTGCTAGGGGTGCCCCTCTTCTCGATCCCGTGGCCCATGTGTCACCTTGTAGGTCCATTTTGGAAACTAGGGTTTTTCTTAGTAAGGGAGTGTGCAATTTTTGCACACGGGGGTCAACTTTGGAAAATCATCCACTGGGCACTTATGGCTAGATGTTGATGAAAAACCTAGAGATGACAATGATGATGAAGATGTTGATGATGATTATGATGATGGTGATGATGATGAAGACGTTGATGATGATGGTGATGGTGATGATGGAGAAGATGATGATGACGCGGATGTTGATGAGGAACCTAGAGATGACAAGGATGATGAAGATGTTGTTGATGATGATGATGGTGGTGGTGGTGATGATGATGAAGTCGTTGATGATGATGGTGATGGTGATGAAGATGATGATGATGATGAGGGAGAAGATGATGATAACGAAGATGTTGATGAGGAACCTAGAGATGACAATGATGATGAAGATGATGGTGTTGATGATGATGAAGACGTTGATGATGATGGTGATGGTGATGAAGAAGATGATGATGATGATGGAGAAGATGATGATGACGAAGATGTTAATGAGGAACCTAGAGATTACAATGATGATGAAGATGTTGATGATGATGATGATGATGGTGATGGTGATGAATATGTTGATGATGATGGTGATGGTGATGATGATGAAGACGTTGATGATGATGGTGACGGTGATGAAGATGATGATGATGATGATGATGATGGAGAAGATGATGATGATGGAGATGTTGATGAGGAACCTAGAGATGACAATGATGATGAAGATGTTGATGATGATGATGGTGATGGTGATGGTGATGAAGACGTTGATGATGATGGTGATGGTGATGAAGATGATGATGATGATGATGGAGAAGATGATGATGATGATGATGGAGAAGATGATGATGATGGAGATGTTGATGAGGATGATGGAGAAGATGATGATGATGGAGATGTTGATGATGATGGAGAAGATGATGATGATGTTGATTTTGATGATGAAGATGATGATGATAAATATGTTGATGATGGCACATATTTGTAGCAATGTGTAGATAAAATTTGGTCAACATGAAATACTCATGCAAGCCAACATGCACACAGCATTGATCATGTGAAGATTTCAATTATTGGCAATGGCATTTTGCATTGGAATTTCATTTCATCTCCTCCCTTCAAACTATTTTTTTTTATGTTTTGAATTTTTACATTTCCCTTGACACGAAGTTTTAGTGACAAAATAAACCTTTAGCAATGAAGTTAGACTTAAAAATATATCATTTAATAATTTTTTTTAGTAAATAATAATTCATGGAAGTTAATGTTTGGCCACATGTAATGCAACAAAACAAAACTTTCAATTTGAAAACGTTGCATTAATGGTGTAAGTGAAATTGTGACATTCTATTCCAAATGACTTGGCTTTGAAGACTAGATAAATATAGTATGCCCTTTATAGAGGCTATTCATTAAAAAACACATTGCTATTGAGACTATAATATGATGTTCTCCCCTTCATTTGTCAAAAGAAGATTAATAAGGTTGTTTTTCCAAGGTATAGGATGTTTTGGATTTATCAACTATTATTGCATGTGAACTTGCACATACCAAGCTACAACAAATCTTTCACGGAAGTGGATTTGTCTATGTGAATAGATAAGTGAAAAGCTTTTAGCAACCAGACCTATAACTTTTAACTTGGAAGTATTGGAAATGTACAAAGTGGGATTGAGAGGCTTGATGGTTATTGTAGTAGTGGGAATGGTATTGGTGAGGATGATGTCGTGATAGTGGAATTAAACATTAAGATGGTGACCCTAGAGCTTGGATCCTAGCCTAGAAACACGAGAGCCTAGCCTAAAAACCCTAGTTGGTAGCGTAAACCCTAGTTTGTATTCTAATCACAATGAAACCCTATTATGTAGCCTAAGATCTAGCCCTAAATTCTAATACATATAAAAATTAAATCATTTTCATTGTACATATATATCCATGTGCATACATTTGAATCAAAATCACTATACACATATATGCATAGTATCTCATCTATATAGCAAGGGTCCATCATCAACTAGAAAACTGTTGTACCTAGCACCAGATACATAAATTTAGAAACCTAATGGTTTGAAATTGGTTGTACCATGAATAATTTTATATGGTGGATATGCACACCTATGACAACCTTCTCAATGGATGGAAAACCTAATATTATCATAAAATTAGTAAATCTTAGTCCAACATGTAGTAATGCTTACATGTTCTAGTGTTGATGGCGCACTAATGGATGCATGCAACTTGATGAGGGTGTATGTGTGACTCCATTGATGTAATGCAAGTCCTAACTATCTTTAACAAGTGTCTGAGTGTCCAGTAGATGAATTAGGATGTCCTAATACCCCTCAATCCCTTCTAGATAGAATTCGAAAGCATTTGGGGTATTGGGGTAACAAGTTGGTGTGTTGAGGTGGATATAGCATCACAAATACCCCTCATACTAGTCATTTATTGTAATGTAAACTATATGTGTTTAAGTCAACATGTCTACATAACATTAGATTGCTATCACATAATGATAAATTAAGGAAGTCCTAATTGTAAATGGTAGTGGATGTGATGGTCATCAAATCAAAGGTGTCTATATCCGTGAGTGAGAATTAATGAGCTAGCTATACATTGTGCTCAAGGTTGTCCTATTTGTATGGTGACAATTGGTTAAGAAATGATTCCATAACTTGGTTATTAATTTGTTGCATGATCTTAAGTAGACAAAATGGTCAATATAAATACTAGTGACGACATTTCATTATGTAGAGTATGGACATTTTGGATCTCATTATGTAGAGCTATTACAAATCATGTTGGATCTCATTTTAACCTTTTGACAACAATGGACATTTTCTATTTTTAAGTATTCTTTTCCTAGTACTCAAGTTTCCAATATATATCTTATGTGCCATGAGGTGTGATTTGTCCATCCATTTATTCCATTTGTTTTTAGATTAATTCTCACACATGATTTTGTTTCAGTTAGCCTATGTTTATAATGTTTTCTTAACATAGATACCATTACAAGCTTTTACATGTGGAAAGATAAACCAAGCTGAACTATGATATCCAATTTCTCTTCTAAGATCTAGGTAAGCTTCAAGTTGATTCACATTATCAACTAATGCATGGAAATCATTGGTACCAAAACTTAAGACTGCATGCCATGGACGGATAGAAGTAAAAACCAAATTTAGACAACATCACATCATGATACACACAACATTAGACAACAAGATACTAATATAGACAACATCGATATAAATCACATAACTGAAAATCCATGTACATCAAGGCTACAAAACTCATCCAAACATATACAATTTCTATCAAATAGTGGAACATGGTTCCCAATGTACATACAATGGAAACTCGTGCCCTATAGAAAATGCGACAACTCATGCCGTAGATCCAAAATACATGGCAACTCGTGCTGTAGATACAAAGTACATGGAAACCGGTGCACAAAAGTGTGACATCATGGATAATGTACATAACATGTTGTGTCAAGCATTGTGACCACCCTCGTCACTCCCAGGTGCATCTCCAAAGTTGATCTTCCTACTCTTCGAGCTACCAGTGCCTCGGGTCTTTCTACATCTAGGAGTATACCATCTCTTCGGGCTCTGGAACAAATGATATAAGACACTGTCATTTTCAAGCATTTGCAACATTTACCACATTTATAAAACAAATGTAGAATTCGAATATTAAATAAATCACCTCTGATGCGAGTGGGAAACGTGAGGCAAGTGTCCTGGATCTACGGAGCCTCTCAGCAATTCCAGCCTACAACATTTACAACAATCATTTCATTGAAAAGTAATAATTGATTAAATTAATTTGTGTTAATGCATCAAAATATTTTCATAAATTAGCTTGATTCTCACCGTGAACACCTCCGACGATGGACATGGCTGGGCTTCTGGGATAGTAGGTGGAGCAGATGGCTAAAAAACCAGCTCCGATGCAGTCATGGGGGGGGGTTGCAAATGTAGTGGCAGCCACTACAGGTGCAACCACTGGAGATACAAATGAGGATACTGGAAGAGTAGATGCCACAATAGTGGCAGGAAGTGGGGATGATATGGTGGGAGAATACATGGTGGTATGGGGTGGAGGAGGACGTTGTGGATGATGAACCCCTGCCGGTTGTACGATAGAGGGTATCGAACGAAAAGGACTAGGGGGGGTGTTGAGGGATGGGGCATGGGAGGGCAGTCCTGCATAGAGGGAGGAGGATGGACGAAAGGGAGGTTGTGGATGAAGAGGGGAAGCTAGAAGGAAGGGGGCCGTGGACGAATTGGGGAGGATGGATAGACAGGGGGCGTGGATAAATTGGGGAGGATGTATAGACAGGGGGGCGTGGACGAGTGGGGGAATATGGATGGAGGGGGAGGTATGGTCGGAGATGGGGGGCTAGATGGAAGGGAGGGGGTGGACGGAGGGAGGGGTCTAGATGGAAGCGATGGGGGGGGGACTCATGGGAGAGGGTGGAAACATAGGACTAAATGGGGACCTTCAGCTATTGGTGGCACCTACATATACATTTGTAATATCACAATTTAGTAAATAAACAATAAATTAAACCATAGTAAGTCGTAACAATTCAAATTAAAAGTGTGCTTTTAACTACACATTGTACCTGTGTATATGGTGATCTTCCAATCCCTACCGGGGATGGTTGATCGCCGTATTTAGGGAACACCTGTGGACACCAAAATGCATGCATGTTATGAACATGTTAAACAATTCATTATTTAGGCAATCAAGATATTCAAAAACATTGTACGAACTATCAACGTGTATGCCATAAATATAAATACTTAATTAATATAAATGACATAAGTAATAACAATATTGTGTGAGGTACTGAAAATACCTCCGTGTGAGGTGGCGCAATTTCAGTTGCAGCTGCCATTGCTGCATCCAGGTTGGGAGATCCTACGTTCTCCCATGTTGGTGTCTCAGCTCTGAATAACTGTACATTGAAATAATAGTTTAATTCAAATAAAAATACTTTACAGGTTATAAAGTGATGATTGAAAACACATTAAAAAAATTGCTGACCTAATCCATATAACAACCCTCGATCAGGCCAGGGAAAGTGTGCCCGCAATGGGGAAAAAGATGTGGCATTGTCCCTATTGAACTGGAATGCCCAGCATGGCTACCATCGGTCACAAGTCTATCTTGGCCCTTTCATGAAGTCCCTGTACCTGGATCTGTATAAAGGTCACCCGACCTCTCCACTGTAGTCATTGCTACAAAGGAGGTGTGTCTGAGGAGTCCACGTGCAACATTCCTCATTGCCTCCTCGATCTGATCAATCTTGTGGGGTAACTAAGGTGGCTAGGGAGAGGGGTTGGGGTTGTGCCTAGGTATTGGTGGCCCTCTCAGTGGGTTCCTCCTGGAAGCAGGTCGATCTTGGGCAAAGCCATGCCCAACACCCTGGAACTCGGTTACGTCAAAATAGTTGACATGTAAACCTAGCATAAAATCAGCCCACAACTGCTGAAGGAAGTACTGTGGAACCTCCCTATTATTGCAAGGAGGTTTATCGTACACCATGAACTACCTCTGCATCCAATTGTCCCTCCATGGTTGGTAACAACACCAATCCATGCAGACATGTGGCTTTCTAGTGTTGCGTGGTTGTTGTGTTCTTGGATCGGTGAACACACTGTATAATTGGGCCTTTGTAATATTCAAATCTTTTATTGCTTCCTTGGAAATGCCCGTGGAGCAATACTCCTGCATCCTATCCCTATATTCACTCATGTCGTTTAATTGGTGATGTGCATGGATGAGGGAGTCAATTGAGCTCTCAATTGACGTGGCAAGAGACACTCGAGATGGTTCCCCCGTGTTTCTTAGATCTCGAGTGTACACTCTCATTTCATTTACATAATGGTTAAGGTCATCTTGTTCAACATTTGGTTGGGGGTTTTGGTTTTCTTCAGCATTTGGATTTTGTTGATAGTTTTCTTTGGCATTGGGTCCAAGGTTTGGGTTTTCTTATGTTCCATCAGACTTTGGGTTAATGTTTTGTTCACTCATTGTCTTAGCTTACAATCTGCAATTGAGAATTGGTCCATTGTTTTAAAAATTTGTGAATTATTAACAATTTAATAAACAAAAAGAATAAAAAAAATGACACAAAGAATGAATAAAATGACAAAAGAATTCGAAATTACCTATCCAATCGACGTGTTGATGAGTTGGTGGTTTTTGGAGTGCAAATGGCCTCTTATGGTGGTTGTAGTCATGCGCACGCAGAGGTGAAAGTCGCACTCGGCTCCAATGACAAGAATGGGGAATTCGGTTCTATTTTTTATTTTTATTTTTAATAGGAGTGCGTGCACGCCCCTAAGGGCACACACGCCAGCCATGCACACGCTCCAGGAATGCGCACGTGCCTCAGTTCGGTACCGAACCTAGCAGCGTGTGTGTGCTGCCTTAGGTGCGTGCGTGTAGTTGCTTTATTCCCGCTAGCGCGTCCCCCGATTGCAACGGTTTTGGGGAGCAACTTTGTGCGCTCGCCCAACAATTACTTTTAATCATGGGTAAAAAAAACTTCTAAACAAGTTTGAAGTTGAAAGGGGTTTCTTCTTATCCATTTAGAGCCAAGGGAAAGTGAATGGCCCAAAGAAGAAAGCAAGAACTATGAACTGGTTAGTACAAATTGTGACCACAGGGGGTTCACTCAGTGAACTTGTTACATAACACGATCGTTCACATGATATTAAAGAATATCCCTAATTTCACTAAATATTGGAAAATTCCTCCTAAAATTTTATTGTTGAACCCCCCTCCCAATATGCCTTTCCAATTAAGAAAACCCATATTTTCACCTGATATTGTATGTATCCATTTTTATCAACCCATTTTTAATACTCGCTTTATATCATATTATCAAGTTGTAACAAACATTATCCCTACATTATCCCTAACACATCTTAGTATAAGCAAATATGATGCTAAATAAAATAATAGAATAATGTTAATAATGATCCCACCAAGATTGCAGGGTTGACTAATCAATTTGTAGCATTGGATAGTGGAAGACCCAAGAAAATAGTATTAGAAAGGGAAAATGCGTAAAAGGAAACCTAGTCAAGAGATCAACATAATAAAGAATGTAAAAGGTTTATAGTCCAATAGTTAGTGCAATGCTTAGAAAAGATGATAATTGCATATATTTCACACCACAACCTGTCAATCTACCAATTTTATGTCATGTAAATATAAGTATAGCCATAGAGAGCTCATGTTTTCTATAAGCTTAAAAAATTAAACTCCATAAAAATACAAAATTGAAACCCTTTCGTGGATGGACTCCCCTACCTTCTTATCAAAGCAAACATCATTGATGTTTGAACCCAAATGAACATAGCAAAATTCCTCTTACTTTCCAACACCGTATGATCATGTGCATAGTTTGGATTTGGTCATTCACAAGATGCAATGAATTTCCTCCACTTCCTCTACATTTATTCTTGCAAACAAGGGAATTAAAAACATTTAGTTACCTTTTCTTGGGTTATATCTTTACAAGAGAGGGGAAAATCTCCATTGTTAGGTTTCAAGCATGCAATAGTTATAAAGATACACAGATGGTGAAACTTATATGATACAATTTCATGGTAACGATAATACATAGGGTATGTAAATAAAGATTTAGATTTTCACCTATGTTCAGGTCAGTTCCAATACAATATTAAGACAGATGCCTTGCATATAAGAATTGAAATTACAATTATGAATGTTCCAAATATAATTCAATCCAACAACTATTCCTAACTGACAATGTGAAAATGTTAAACAAGGATACAAAATGTTGAAAGAAATAATTAGTCAAGAAATATTGATCTAGCTTTTCTTGGTTCTTGTGGGACAAGAAAGATTGATCTCACTTTTATTGGTTGTCATGGAGCCAGGTTTGATTGAATCTCAATACCCACCTAAACCCCAACCTAAAAAATGAAGAGTTAGATGTTTTACTCGAATGCCTACATAAGATACAATACAGTTGTTCAACTCCAGAACTCCCAATTAGCTACATCTCTTAACTTAAAGATTCCAAACAATATAACATCAATTCAAACCAAGCCTAAATAATCTATGAAATGAGTATTGCTCAAGGCCAATAATCCAAAGAGAATTCCATCGATATTATCATTGGTACACTATTATAAGATTTATACAAAACTTAGGATCATAAGTAATGGGTATGAATTGAGCCCATGATTTGGAGGTATGAATCCATCCCACGATTTGGAGGTTATTCCTCAGCCCACCCAAATAAAATAACCCCCAATATTTATATTATTATGTCAAATTAGAAACCCCCCTTGACCCCTTAATTCATGGCAATATATTTTTGAGGTTTTTAAGAGTATTTAAACCCCCAATATGAATGGACGTGATATGATATTGCCTCGCTGGTGAAACCCCCGTGATTTTGACCCTCCCCCACAAAAACACATTGAGAATTAAATTCAATCCCTTGGTTTTCAATTTGAATGGAAAAAATGTATCACATCAGTGGCTCTATATTAGCAGAACTTGTGCCTAAAAAATATTTTTTACCATAAGATTTGCATCATGGATAATAAATTCTTCTGAAAAAGGAAGGGGAGAACATCATAGTACAATATGCTGTGTTTTTTAATGAACTGCCTCTAGAAATGGCATATTATATTTATCTCTCCTTTTAACTCAAGTCCTTTGGAATAAAATGTCATAATTTCAAACACAATTGATTCAACATGTTAACCTTGAAAATTTTGGTATGTTGCATTACATGTGGCCTAACATTAACCTCTAGAAAGGATTTTAGGTTCCACCTTTTGTTTGTTTCCTAACTTTATCACTTAATGTACTTCAGATACATAATGCCTACACATGCTACTTTTGAATTATCTGTGTCATTGTTAGTAGGTTTTTTTGTTCCACCCTTCCATCCTTGATTTTCAGAGTACATGTTCAACGAAAAACATGGGTAAATGGGTCTATTGTTATCTTTTAATGGGAAATTATTTACTCAATAAAAGCATATCTTTTAATTGAAAATTAAAATTTCACAATTTCAATTACACCATTGATGCAACATGTTAACCTTGCAAAATTTTATATGTTGCATTACATGTAGCTTGACATTAACCTTCTGAAAGGATTCTAGGTTCCACACTTTGTTTGTTTCTTAAGTTTATCACTTAATGTACTTCAGATGCATAATGCTAGCACATGTTACTTTTGAGTTGTCTATCTCACTCTCACTCTCAGTAGGTTGTTTTTTTCCACCCCTAATTTTCAAAGCACATGATCTACAAAAACATGGATAAATGAACCTATTGTTATATTTTAATTGGAAATTAAATCATATCTTTTAATTTAATATTATTTTTTTAATAAAAAAATTATTATTAAAAGTAATTTTTTTAATAAAACTTCAATGTTGAAGGGTTATAAAAAAAATTTAGTTAGAATGCATAGTTGAAATGAAATCCCAACCCTAGATGCATTTAAGCAATTTTATTATGTGTTTAAGCGGTTTTATTATGTGAATGATGTATTGGGCTAAATGAGAATGTATTATATTTTTTTTAGATTATATTTTTTATTTTTTTCAATTGGCTATTTTTATGGGTGTTTATATTTTAGAATTTGAGGTGGATTAACAAGTATGATGTTATGGTCTTATTTTCAAGTATGATATTTTAGAGAGGACGAGACAAGTATACTATTCATTTTGATTTTATGGATTTACTTCCAAAATCGAAATTAACAAATATAAATATATGTAACCATAGTTGGTACATGGATTGACAAATATTTAATTTGAAGAAGATTAGTGATAACAACTATGAATAGACAAATATTTAACAAGAAGAGTTGTAATAACAACTAATTGAAACATAAACTATTGATTACAACTACCTACCATGCTTTATAAGAATGTTAGTGTTGAAAGTTTGTAATTCATGCACATGGTACCAATAGAGCCAATTGTTCACCAGGATTTGAAAACCCCTCATATATAGTTAAACAATAATATTGGTAGCAAAATGAATAATTTCGGGCACATCCGCCTCTTTTCCGATCATTCACGGCTACAATACCTTACTGCCAAGTTAGATGTCTATATATTCAGAATAATTGTCCTGCAACTTCTGGCTAGGAAGCTCACATTGGAGTCAGTGTCAGAAATGTTAAGAGTTGTAATCTCAATGGTCCTAACTTGGTTAGTTAGTTGAGTCAATGATCCTAAGTTAGTTGAGTAAGTTGTTGACTAGCTCATTAGTCGACCCATGGTATACACTGGCCCATAGTACTAGCTAGTAGTTTTGGTGTTATGTGAAACTATATATATGTGTGTTTAATAATGAGAAGGAAATCAATATGCCCTTTGTGTTTCTTCTCTATTCTGTGTCTCTATAAAATTTATCACGGTATCAGAGCGTATGGCCTGATCCATACATATTGTTGTTGGGTAAACTTTTTCACATAGTGGAAAGCACACACATGTAGATTAGCTCTGATCATGGTATCAGAGTTGACGACCTAATCCTTCAATCCTGTTTTTTGGGTGAGCCTTTCCAGAATTTGGAGAGCAAACACACACGGCTGGAAGCTACAGCACGGGATGGAGACGGAACACTCGGGCCACAACAATTTTTTTTTCTCGGCGAAAAAAAAAAATCGGTAGAAAAAACCCTTGAAGGGAGGCTGTCGCACCCTGCCTGAAGTAAAAGTGCGACGTCTCACCCTGCCTGAAGGAAAATTGTGATGGTGTCGCACCTTGCTTGAAGATAGACTGCGACAGTGTCGCACCTTGGCTGAGGACAACCTGCAATGACCGTCGCAAGCTTGTTAGAAGGAAAATTGCAATGGCTAGCCTTGGACTTATGGGATTTTGTCCGTCGCACCCCATCGGCGCCCTGTGTCAGTTAGAAGCCTGCGACGATCAGTTTAACAGCTGCCATACTCCATGGAAAGCCTGAACATGAAGCTGATCTCAGGTCCAATGCTGAACGACAAGAACTATGAATTCTGAAAGTTGCCCCGACCAATTTAAGAGTTGTCATAAGCCATGACAAGTATGAGCATTGTTCAGATCTAGTTCTGAGCGAGAGTATTAGTGACACTGAGCCAAAATATTGGACAACGTTCCAGCATTGATTGCAGAAGATTGAGTCTTGCAGAAATCGATCTAAGAAGAACCTATGTAAACAAAAAAAAAAGGCCAAGAAGATCTGAAGAAAACCAAGAAGATCGAAGATGGTGCTAGAAGAGCTACCGGAAGAAATCGAAGAGGTAAGAAATATGTTAATTTCAATAGGTTCATGGAAAACCTTTGACGGAGACAATTATGTTTTATGGTCATTATAAATTAGGCATCTGTTAAGGTCACAAGATCAGTGGCATTTTGTAGTTGAAGAGGGTCCTAGTGATCTAGAATCATTTCAAAATTTGACAGAGTATCAAAAGGAAAGAAGGAAAGTTGTTGCCTTACGTATCATACGAAATGGTATAGATTATTCCATCTTTCATAACATTTCAGACGCTTCTACTCCCAAAGAAGCTTGAGATATTTTGAAAGCAAAGTTTAGTGAAGATGAACTAGAAATAGAAGAAGATGAAGCAGAGTTCAATGAAGAGGAACCTAAAGAAGATGAAGCAGAGTTCAGTGAAGAGGAACCTGAAGCAGAATTCAGTGAAGAGGAACCTAAAGAAGATGAAGCAGAGTTCAGTGAAGAAGAACCTGATGTAGAAGAAGATGAAGCAGATTTCAGTGAAGAGGAACCAGTTGGCTTTACTAGTGATGCAAAGCACCAGGAATCCCACAGTGAAGTGGAAAACAACCAAGAAGATTGTGTTTATGATGCATCCAATGATCAAGTAAGCCCAACAAAGCTTGTTGATCTAGCTCTATTTTTTTATGACAGTGAAATCAAACTTGTCAATGCAGTCGTCCCCAGTGACATGAGTGATAGTATCTCAGAGAAAGAGACAGTTGATATCAGCATAGAAGTTGCAGTAGGAAGTTCATCACAGAACCAGAAAACCAGAAGTCTGAGGGAGCTATATGAGCAGACTCCTATTATTGATGAGTAGTATGAGTATGCTCTGTTTCCCTATCAGCCCACAGTTTTTGAGGAAGCAGTGAAGGATGCACATTGTGTACAAGATGAAATAGTTAATGATGATTTATCTTCCATTAAACAAAAGATGAGGAAGATGTGGAACACGAAGAAGTGAAATCTCTTCAAGAAGAGCTGAAATATATGAATATTTTTTCTACATCAGGTTCTTCTTCACTGAACTCTATTTCATCTTCTTGAGGTTCCTCTTCACTGAACTCTGCTTCATCTTCTGCAGGTTCCTCTTCATTGAACTCTGCTTCATCTTCTTCTATTTATGGTTCATCTTCACTAAAATCTGCTTTCAAAATATCCCAAGCTTCTTTGGGAGTAGAAGCGTCTGAAATGTTATGAAAGATGGAATAATCTATACCATTTTGTATGAATCTTAGTTAAGTATGACTAGGACACCTTGTTGTCCCATAGTATTTACCCGTGGTTTTTGGTATGATGTAATGCTATATATACTTGTGGTTAATATTGAGAAGGCAAGCCATTTCCCATTGTATTTCTCCTCTTCTTACTCTTTTTACTGTGTTCCATATTTTAACAAGAAACACTAGGTTGAACGTGTGGTCACAATGAGCCTTGCAGAAGATGGCAAGGACCAGTTAAAGTATTTATTGTGCGAGGGAGGAAAGTGCCAAAAGGAACAAGCGAGACAAGTAGTTGAGAACGCGTTAGAATGCATGACTAAGAGAGGGAGGGTAAGCCTTCCATAGACTACGCAAAATTTAGAGAGGATTTTTACTCCTTCAACTTCCCATGGGTTTTCATTGTTCGATCACGTTTGATTCTGACCTAGTGTTACCATGACAGCAGAGTTTCTATTCAAATTTTTTGTGTACTAGTATTTGAGGTAATTCCTATAAGAGGCAATGTTAAATAATTTTGTTATTAGCCTCTCAATTTGATGATGCATGCCAAGTATTCATAAAAATGGATTGCTCTCTAAGCATTCTTTCAAATTATGATAAAAATCAGTTAAGGAATTATTTCAAATTATGATCAAATCAGTAATGGAAAACGTTGATGTTGTTGCTAGTATAAAACTAAAGCTTGAGTAGATGCAACATAGTTTGGCACACCATTAAAGGATTCTACTCATAAGGAACACATCAAGGATCCGATTTTTCTATCCAACTACAGTACATGCAAGGATTCAAATGTCTTCTTGCTTTTCCATATCTATGGAGGTGTTGTGAGAAAAGGATCATCTTCAACCTCCAAAATTTCTTAAAAAAAACATCCATCTCCTATGCCTAGTGCATATGTTGTGGAGAAATCAAAGATGCTCAACAGTTGGCAATTTCAATTGTGAATTAGATAAAAAAAATCTATTCAGCATTTAGAAATTAGATATGTTTACGCTTAGAGGCACATCTCTATAACCCGTGGGATGTGTCTCTCTGTCTCAAATATTATAGCCGAAATAAAATAAAAAAAGTTTAAAAAAAGAAGTAAAAAAAATATTATAGCCAATATGAAAAGTAAAAAAAAATATTCTAGCCAACATAAAATAAAGAAGTAAAAAAGAGACATAAAAACTAGAAACATGAGAGGTAAAAAAAATATTATAGCCCATATAAAGAGTAGAAACATAAGAAGTAAAATAAAGAAGTAAACAATTTTGTTAAAATGTAGCCATAATAATAGTTAGATTTGATAGCTAATTGAATTTAGCAATTTAATAAAAAAAATTCTTGCATTGATTTCAACAATGCATTGTTTTTTGTATTCACATCTATACATTGAATTTATCAATTTAATAAAAAAATTACTTCGCAATTATTTCGACATAATAAATTTTTGTGTTCTAAATTTGTTTCAGGGTATATCGGCCTTAATTGTTATTTCAACAACAAAAATGCAATTGTAATTTTGTTTTTTTGCATGTATGCATTGAATTTATCAATTTAATAAAAAACATTCTTGCATTGACTTCATTGACATCAATTTGATCCCTCTAAACCCTTCATAGAACCGGAGTTATATGGGTCTATACTAGTTTTAATGGGTGTAGACCCTCTAAGTCTTTTTCTTCCCAACTTTTTTAAGTGCTCTATTTTACATTCATATTAACTATCACAAAGTTTGAGGAGGGGCTAGTCCTAGGGAAAAGAAACATTTTATTACTCTATTGTTTTGACAATTTGACTAGGATGTCAATTTGGATTTGTTCTCAAACTTACCATTACATTTTTTGACATTTATCAATTGTTAAAGATATTGAGAATAAATTGGGAAATTCTATAGAAACAAATCCTAAAAAGATAAGTTTCAGTTTATATGCTTAAATTTGTGTTGATTTTGATGTCAATAAAGGTATTTTCCACATTTAAAATAATTCTAAAGTGAATTTCTTTTAGATTACCTTAGATTTTGGATAAAAAAATACAACATTCTAGTGCTAGATTTGTCAATAAATAGTAAGATATCTAAATCATACTTCTCCCATGCAAGAACTCATCCTTTCGGAAAAAAGGATCAAAGAAAAAATATAAAAGTAGTAAGATATCTACATGATACTTGTCCCATGCAAGAACTCATCATCCTTTAGGGAAAAAGGATCAAAGCAAAAATATAAAAGTTTAACACTTTTTTCAGAAATCACACATTAACAAAGATGATCAAAAGAAAGATTTACAACAAACATAAACATTAAAAAAAGAGGTGGTCAATTTTACTTGTCCAATAGTGCCAAACGAGGGAGAAATCGTGTCAGAGAATAGAGAGTACGCCTTACATACACCCATGTCACCCTCACCCTCACCCTCACCCTCAAGGATGGAACTAGTTAAGGATGCTTCATCACGACGAATGAAGAGAGCTCACTAATATTTGATGGACTGCGGAAATTCAGTTTTTAAATGTCTTTATGGAACCGCTTTTAGGGCGTGGACTGAGGTTAATAAGAAGAAAGAGGACAAAGTGCACCAACTAGAATTTCTTATATCTTTAGATTTTCTATAAATCTTTCACTTTGTATGTGGTCTCTCTCCATTCTAATTGGTGAATGTTTAATTATTTTTAACATCTTCTCAAATCTTAGAAAATGCTGTGGTAACATTTCCCAAATTTTAGCATATTTTTATTAACTATAAATAATTATTGTTTTTTAGAAAAAAATCAATATACAAAACTAAATAACATATTTTTAGATATAAAAAAAAATATAAATTGTTAATTTTTCTATATATATTCATTTAATTACAATTAATTATTAGACACAAGTCAAAATGATAAAAGTCTCAACTTTAAAATACAAAATATCAAACCAAACACCTATATATTTGTGAAAACAATATCTGCTAAATTAGCAATAATTGAGTTGCAAGCTTTCTCATAATAATATAAAAATATAAACTAATATTTTATTTTAAAATGTAAATTTTTAATTGGTTTTAAGCTTTCCATAATAATATAAGAATGTATAATATTTATTCTGAAAATGTAGATTTAAGTTATATGAGGATGAGACAAGTATATTGTCAAGATTGATTTCATAATCATAGTTTCAAATTCCAATTAAATTACACATAAAATAATTCCAATTCCAAATATACTGTTCAAATTAATTTTATAATCATGTCCCAAATTTAAACTAAACAATTATATATATACATATGAATAACGGGTAACTCATAAACTTTCTATATTTATTATGTAAAGTAGGTCAACTAGTTCCGAATGCGCTTATCCTGGAGAAATGTAGAAATGGCATTGTCACACCTCGTTCTTATCTGTTTCATGCAATGTTGCACGAGGAAAGCATTTACTAAAATATATAGTCAAAATGCTCAATTGTTTGTTTTTAAATTAAACAAACCTGTTAAGATTAAGTAGAATATAAATTTAGAAATTACATAAAAGAGATCCACATCATAGATTGCATTTGTTGGAAATGTAATTAGTTTTTGTGAAGCTAGTATTTATAGAATTTCGAGTCAATGACTTGACTATTTAAAACAAGGAGTGTCTTAACAGTACACTCATTCACCATCTATTCTACATCCCATAGATATTGAAAATGCATCTATATCAAGATTTATTGAAATATTTTATTTTCCATTATAAAGAAAATGATACATAAAATTATCATTTCCAAAAATGGAAGGATTAAATAAAAATAGTTTCCGATTTAAATAAATATATTAATATAAATTAATACATACTTAATTTTAATATACTTTTATATTGAATAAAATTCATATCTTAATTAAAAGTAATTAAAAAAATAATAATTTATTTTTTATTAATTTAATTAAAAATATTGTTTTAAAAAAGTAATTCATATATTGTTGGAATGTCCAGTTGGGTAGATGCACAAATAGACAAGTAGAATAGATGTGAAATCTAGTCCATTGGATGTAGCTTGAGTGGTTGGGAGGAATGATTTCTACCCTCCCCACCCAGGTTAGGAGGAATGACATGATGCTCTTCTTGAACCCCTATGTAATGAATGAATGGATTATGTAATTCAGGCCATACCTTGATTCTCCGGAATAACAGGTGTTGGTATATTTCTCCATGGGTAAACCACCATTGAAAAAAAGAATAGATGTGAAATATCATTATTCTATTAAGATATAATACATATTAATATAATATTGTGACTCTTGGATTCACATTCTAAGACGTCTCTTGGACTTCCGAGTTGACTCTTCATATTCACCTAACCCTAACATATTAGCTCATGACTAATATTCAGAAACAAGCTAGTGGGAATAAGCAAGCCTGAACTAGTGCCAGAGCCATAGCCAGAACATGTGTCAGCTATTAGAACCTCGAGTCAGAGGAACCTAACGAGAGCCAAAGTTGTAGCTAGAGCCAGAGACAAAGCCATGTTTCATTGAGCATTTTTTTGTTTGTGGTTTTCCTAAAACTACCCATTTAGTAGAAGACATCAACCTCATATTGCTTCTGCTATACATTAGGTTGTGGTGGTCGTTAAACCACCATTTCCCATAAGGAACTGGTGATCCCTATAGCCAAGTTCCAAAGAGAACCATTGAGCGAGAACTAGATTTATTGCCAAGTTCCAGAGTTTTTGGTCATCCATAACCACCCATTTAGTAGAAAACAAAAGCTTCTATTAACCATTTGGTTTGTGGTCATTCCAAAACCACCCATTTCAGAGAGCACCTTATTTTCACCACTTGGTATAAGACTCCAGCTTCTACTGGATTACTTGGAAAATTCAAATTGTCAATTTGGAGATGTTCAGCCTTTGGCAGCTACCACTTCCAATTTTTCATCTCTCTTTTCTTGGACTCGTATACATCCCTTTGAATTAAGGGGGTAATGTTGGAAACATTAATCCATATGGGTTAAATAATAATTGTATTTTTTGTATCATTAAGCACATTCATGTAGGTAGAAGGGAAACATTCACGTAGTAGGTGCGGAATGCTGGATACCATAGCAAGTAAAGCCAATTAGGGCTCCATGTAATAAAACACTAACTGATACCTGGAGTAGTGTTAGGCTGAATGAAAGTAAACCTGGGCTTAGCTGGAAAAAGAATAGATAAGATGGAATGGAATGGAAGAATTTTGCAGTGGGCAGAGGAGCAAACTATAGAATGTAGCAGAAATCTAAGTGCAGGCCATGGGGCTCGTAACAGCTATGATACCATGTTGGGAATCCCAAAAGGGAAGACAAGCAATGGACTAAACAAAACCAAATACAAGACAAATAGATTAGCATGAGTTGCATTTTTTCTTATTAACATATGTACATATAAATACATTGAAATGACCCTTAAGTTAATATTCCCAAGGCGTATCTTAGAATCCTACTAACTATTCACATTTACATGTGACTTTTAGTGTGAATGTGCATTGTAACACCAAAAATATATTAATTATTAACCCATGCAGATTCATGTTTCCAACACTGTAAATTATATAATTATCATCTCAATATAAAAGATACAAGACTAAATGCATGTAAAACTAAGATTTGTCCATACACTTTGTATTAAGTACTATCATCCTTTTAATTTTTCAATAAATTATTAATAGCTAGTTTAAATATAAATATTAATAAAAATCGATATAACACCTATTAGCTACATTATTAAAAAAAAAATGGAAACCATTCAATAGGCATAAACATTGTGTATAATCTTAACCTTAACATACACGCACTTCTTGCACATATGCATTGATAATAAAAACTTTAAAGCAAAAATGTCAAGGAACATTCAAAACCAATAAATATTGTGTATGTGTTTCTCATTTTCATAGAAGTGGTAAATTTGTGTCCAAATAGGCACAGCACACGGTAAAACAGTAAGACCGAAAATAATATTAAATATTGGATTATCTTTTTATTTAAATAGTCCATGTCTTTTTATTTGTTTTTTATACAAATAAAAAGAGACAGAGTAATCGGTCTTTACCTTCTAGAATTTATTTTCAAAATGGTTTGAAAATTTCTAAGTGGGCATCATGGACCTCAAAGAGCACAATGAACCATATGGTTTCGAACCTTTAACTTTTCAAGTCCAAATTATGAACAAAAAGACCCAAAAGATAGGTAGGTATGAGTTTATCTCCTAGGAGAAGACAAAACATGGATTTGTCTACCACATTTTTCAAGCATTAATGCTTGAAGCAACAAAGGCTTCATTGGACTGAGTTGCAAACAAGAGGTTACAAACTTGAGTGACTTGTATAACTCAAGGTCTCCTTGTTTGTTTACTCTTTCCCCTTGTACTCTCAAAGGATCTGGAAAAAAAATAAAACACGGAAGATTTAAGGGACGAACATAATATTTTCTAAATATTTAGAACATTTGAGGAAGAGGTTCACCTTAATTGACTTCTCCCATCATATTGGACTAGTGCTCTCATACTAATCTATCATGTACTTAATTACCTCATGGTTCGTTTGGGGCCACAGGGCACTCAAACCAATGACTGAATTCAATTTTGACACTTAATTTCATTTTCCATAGATTTAATTAACCATTTATAGTAGGATTGAATATGTATATAATCTCCCATATTTAACACAAACATATATAAAATTGTTACTAGTTATTTCTACATAAATGCACTCACATATTGCTAATAATTTCCATGTATGTAAATCGTAAGATAACAATAATTTAATAAAATGGATAAATACGAGCATTTCATAGACAAAAGAACACTTAAACGATAATATAGTCCAACTGACTGCAAACCAAGGACGTTCCTCCCAGTTGTAAGATTTCTGGTATACCATCTCTCTCTATAATAGAGGCCACCCCTAAGCTGGGGCTATGAATCCACAAGAAGGTACCAAATTTTCCCACTACAACTATCCCAATAATCTAGCACTACTCGCCCATCAGTTTGCACAACCCAAGGAATGTGGCTCCCTTCTCTGAGTTAACAATCCCTGAGGTTTCTTACCCCAATTCCCTTCCAGTTCTCCAGCGCATGTCGGTTAGGGTCTCTCTATGTCAGGACTCCAGGGAACTCTGTGGTTCTCGGGTATAGGTCCACACTATAGTATGAGTAATGGTTGTAGGCTATGGTATGGGTGATGATGATACAAGTGATGGAAGATTAGAGCCGACAACAATTGATGGCTTAATCATGGAAGAATGATGATAGAATGCACTAGTTCTCAATAATTATATGCATGTTGAAAACTAACCAAGTGACATGCAAAGCTAAGGAGGGATGGACAATTGGGAAGTTCACATTTTCGCCTCTAATCCCCAGGTTTTAGGATAATTAACCAAGTTTAAGGATAATTCAATTTTAATTAAAGAGGCTTCATAAAATATATGATGAAAATGAATAATAAAGATAGTGACTTAAATGATAAGTCACTAAGGTCATCTCCACCCTAACCCCCTTCTCACTCTCCTTCTTGTGGAATTATAGCTCCCCATCTCTGCTTCGTCCTTTAGTATATAGTAGTCATGTCTTTTATATTAAAAAGTGAAAATGTACATAATTACATAATTTGATCACACTGGACCATTCATATTCTCCTTTCTAGCTATTTCATCAATATTTACATACTGGGGTAAAAAATTAAGTGTTACATTCCCTTTCTCCTTAATTTATGCGCCGTCCTCAGTGCATATCAACACTATGTACATATACAAAATTTCAAAACAGTTGCAGGTATGCCTCTCGCATAGTCTCCTCAAGCTCCCACGTTGCTTCTTCAGGCCTGTAATGGATTCACTGGAGCTTTACCTACCTTATGGCCCTATTTTGGAGCAATGTGACTTTCTTTTCCAGGATATGCATCGGTAGCACCGCTATATCTCCTTCCGGACCCACTTGAATCAAATACCAATCAATAATGTGACCTTAGAATCAGGCACATATTTTTTTAATAAAGACACATGAAACACATTATGCACTTTTATGCATAAAATTAAAGAATCTGGATCGAGAGTTCAATGATGAAATTACCCAAATTATGACTGATTTTGAAATGAAAATAAACTTGGTTATTGTTGTATCACCTATATTTACATATTGATATCCCATTTAGAAATCCCAAATGAGACCAATGCATTAGCTATAAATATATACAACATTTCATTAAATATAGGTCACCGAGGTGCCATATTTCTAAAAAAAATAGGAGTTGAAAACGAATATAAGAAAATCAAATCTTGTAATACCCATCACTCATATAAAATTCTCATTGATGCAACCGTAGTGATTCCAATCTTTTCATATTCCCACATATAAATCTCTTCAAACACCATTTATGAATTGAAATCCAAAGTAGCTAATAAAATCAGAAAGAAAAATCTCACATCATAGATATATGATATCTCACCCCATCGGAGGCATCTTGGCAAGGCAATTTTGAAGCACATTCTTTCGAAAGGATGTGTTCTCAGCACCACATATCACAACAACAATGCAACACACAAAGGCCAAGAGCATTGCTTTTATGAAGCACCCATATTGGAAATCCATTGTTTCCAATAAAGTAAGGAAGGAATGAATAATAATAATGGTACACTCCAATAAGGAACACAAATACTTATATCCAAAAGATGTCTGCTTCACTCTGTTGAATCTTTATGCAGGCTAGTGATTTGATCAGTAATAAAATTATTCATCACATGAGTGTGAATTTGTGAGAGTAGGTATTTGAATAACACATACATAACTATCTTGTTATCTAGCCCATATTCCAATAAATTAATAGATTATAAATGTTTTTAGCTACCACGTCCATATAGTCTGACATTAATAAATAAATTAAATGCATCCATGATGACAATAATACCTCACTCAATTTGGTGCTCGAAACATCCTCGAACTTCATTGAACAGCATTTATTTTGTAGTTAAAATATTATGAGCACCTCATTATAGAAATAATCTGGAACAAAAATGAGTACCGTGGTTCACAAAACAACCATAAACAGATCATTATGGTCCATATATTGATAAACTGATAGATAAATTTAATTAAATTCAACCCTGGTACCTAATATATAGATCATTATGGTCCATATATTGATAAACTAATAGGTAAATTTAATTAAATTCAACCCTTCTACCAAATCTAGTATTTTAATTAATTAATTTAGTTATACGATGTTACTTTCATTTTTTTTACACAAAAGGACACGCACTGAGAGGTTAGGTCCGTGATTCACGTGGTGCTGAGTCTCCCTCACCTACGACTTCAGTAATGAAATTCGGTTCAAGTGCTTCAGGTTCGACTCCTACACACTATGTTATAGGTTCAACTAATTAATTTATATCATTGCCAAGTCCAACATATTTCAATTCCAGTTTCTGTGCATCGATATGATTATGGAAAAAGTCCTACAGAGATAGATTATGGCATGCATGGGAGGTTAAGTGCACAAGAATTGCTGCAATTATATTTAATTAGGTCTTCTAATTCGGTGAACACTATTCAGCTTGCTGTAGGTTATTTAATGCAACTGCAGCAGATATGTTGATAGTTGGATCTCAAACAGCTTGAGATCCAATGATCAATATACCTGCTGCAGCTGCATTAAATAACTTACAGCAAGCTAAATAGAGTTCACCCTCAAACTCTTCTAAGAAAGTACAACCAACTTAGAGATCTAAATTTATTAATGCCAATTAATTGTCTGCTACCTTTAATTTATATTTGATTTGACTGAAAAGGAAACCGAAAGTAATTTTATGTACCAGGATTGTCAGCTTTGAATCTAATGGCATCCCATCGACCTGCTGGCACAGCTACATTATTGTGGTTTGGAGGATCTCCAAGGTTAAACTTACCAAGATCCTTTGTTAAATCATAGTTTCCATGCTCTTGTCCAGCAATATAAAAAATGTATCCAGGAAGATGAATGGGATGGTTTTCAGTCCCAATAATATTAGTGTAATATAAGACTAATCGTACAATGGAATTGAAAGAGATAACACCCATTTCTTCCTGCCAGTAACTCATAGGCAGACCCTTTTCACTATAATCGAACTGAAATGATATGCTATCGAATGCAGTGTAAATCCTTTGGCCTTCGAATCCTTTGCAGAGCTACCCAGGAGCACAGCGTTATAGAGCCAATCCTACGGTGAGGAAGAGATCTATGTCTACATTTTGTGGAACCTTGAAATTTGTTAAGCTTTTGAGACTTGCGGATAAATCATTTGCATTCTGAGAGTCAATGTTTACTTGGGAGACCACTATGCTAAGAGAAATAGTGCCTACCATCACAAAAGTTAGAACTTTGAACTTTGATGTTTGGGAGGGACGCACGGAAGGGGAAGGGATAAGTTAGAGCAGTAAAGTGAAGTGAAGAAGTAATGAAGGATGTCAATGCATTACAAGAAAAATGGCATTTTAGTTTCACATTAGTACCATTATTTGTAAATGATTTCAGAAATCCTCAATTTTCAAATAATGGTGCAAAAGTGGGGATAATGTGGGGATACACAAGCTGTGCTAAGATTTATGGTGCAAAAGTGGTGTTTGTAAAAAATTGTTTTTGGTGTTAAATGAATATGTAGCATTCCATGGTGTATGATGCAAACCACCAAAACCAATCTTAGGTGGATTGAAATTTTGTGGTGCAAAACACCAAAACCAATCCAACATGGATTGAGACTTTTTGGTGCAAAACACCAAAATTATTATTATTATTTAATATACACAAACTTGTATATAGTGCAAAGCACCATCAAAGAACAAGTGGTGCAAAAAACCATAAAATAATAAATGGTGCAAAAAAATATAAATCACATATTATATATATTTATATATAATATGTGATTTATATTTTTTGCACCACACACACATATATATACTTTGTAACAAGGTTAAAAAATGTATATTAAAACATTTTCTTAAAGCTTATTTCGTTTTAATCCATCATTAACAAAATCAATAATTCAATACATTAAATAGACACAAGTGAAGATCCACGGAGTAGCAATTTCCCTGCAAGGAGTTATAGCTTTTGAATGTCATTAAGCATGTTGTTGGAACATAAAATCGCTATTGCCATCAGTGGGAATTTAAAATAGCAAAATTGAATCAGACAATGAAATCATAAGAATGTAATTTTCCAAAGATGTTGTCATAAGTTTGCATAGCCTTGTTTCAAAATTAGCAAAATCTAATATTACAATCAAAACATGAAGCCATGACAATTATGTGAATAGCCAAAGATCTCGCTAGGAAGTCTGCCATGGTCTTCTTTCAAAATAGGAGATAACACTTGTTGCATTGCAGCCGCAAGTATTTTTTGTTCTATGTTTTAACTTCCTATACATTAAAAATGAGCTACATTTGATACTTTTTTGTTGCTTTGAATCTTTATCTAGTGTGCTTGAGAAACCAAATCCAAATGATTGGTATAGAAATCTATTCCAAATCAATACTAGTACTTAATACAATGTATGACATAAGATAAAACAAAAAGGAATGCTTTATATAGAAGATCCTATATCAATGCAAAGTGTTATTTACCTCAATTTTAATGTTATTTACATGAGGCATGTGCCCTGCGTAGAATCATGTAGATCCTGGTCTGTGAACACAACATTGAGATCCTGATCTGTGAACACAACATTGAAACTGTCATATTAATCGTGGACTGTAAATCAGAAGCATGAGTACAAACTTCACAATAATTTAAGTACAAGGCATAATTTGAGATGGGTTTTCTTGTTGTGTAATTATCTGATATCGAGTTTATGTATTTGGGCTTCAGCTACCCAACGGTTTTGGGATCATTCATACCAATACATATTATAGTTTGTTCAACCTTCAATTATACCCAAATTAACAACTTACCTATGATATATCTACTTGATAATTCAGCAGTAGCCACAAGCGCATTGTCCATTATTCCCACACCATGATGAGATTCATATATTTCTTTTAAACCACGAAGGATACAAATAGCGTCTTCCACACTAGGCTCATCGACAATCACCTACCCCAAAATAGAAGTACAACAAATTTATTAGGACAAACACTACAAGTATACAAACAACCAAATGAATAGTTCTAGTAACCCAATTAAACACACAATGGCTGGAATCGACGCTCAAATGCAACATCTTTCTCTACATACTTCTCATACTCTTCTAGAGTAGTTTCTCCAATGCACCCAAGTTTACCCTGTGCAAGCATAGGTTTGAATAAGTTGGCAGCATTCATCGACCCCTTATTACCGCCTGGAAATGAAAATCAACTCTACATGATTATTTACTTAACAAGCAAAGCTTAATACCAATGATTAGAAAGGATCCTTAATGTAGGGTAATAACATAAAAATTTATTGTATGGACAGAAAGTTTTACTGACCTTCACTCAGAGTCAAATGAGTATCGTCAATAAAGAGAATAACTTTTCCCTGTGCTTCCTCAACCTCTTTCAATACTAACTTAAGTTGCTCTTCAAATTCACCCCTGTACTTGGAACCATCCTCTAGGGCTCCCACATCCAAGGCTATCAACCTCACATTTCGTAGATTTCTGTACCAAAGTAGTTGGAAAAAGACATGAATTAGCTGCTTTGCCAATCTTGCAAATTGAAAATAAGCTCAAAATGACCACAAGTCCAGGAATACACCGAAGCGGCGTATACCCCCTAATTCATGAAGCAAATCTACAAACTAAATTGGCAAACAATGGAAATATATGAATACATGGAAGAACTTACCTTTGTACAAACACAATGGCAATTCTTTGCGATAGACCTTCTACCACAGCAGTCTTTCCAACACCATGCTCTCCAATGAGTATGAGATTGTTCTTGGTATTCTGAGAAAGAATTCCAACAACTCTGCGTATTTCTTCATTTCTACCATTACGGGATCATGATTCCCAACATTTTCAACCATATTGCGGCCATATATTTTCAGGGAAAGAAAATTGGTATCACCAGATGATGTCTCTAGGTTCATTTTTTATTACACTAAGTGGGATGAATATTGTGCAAAATTTGACGGAAGCTCCTTCTCTTCCCTACACCTGGCATATCACTAGAAATTGGTTAGTAGCCGAAAATATAAAACAATGTTTCAAAATTTGGCAAACGGCCCCCCAAAACAATCTGTTTCCATGCATAGGATCACTGACCCAAGTCACTACCAAGCATGCTTGTCTTACTACTCTTATCAAATGTGGCAGCTTCAACCTCAATTTTTCAGCACCCATGCGTACAATTAGTGTCAATCTCCAGGCTTATTGTTAGGATTCAAAATTTCACACATTTTCACCAATTCAGCTGGGTCCATCTTATCATTGACCTACATGAACAAAGTCAACAAGCTATGAGTGAAAAAAACTATCCATCGCATAACTCGTGGCATATCCGTTTGGACACCCAATAGGAAGGAAATGAGTACGTAGCAAATCTGGTTGGTTACCTCATTAGGCCTGGAAATTAGGTTTGATACACTTGTTGCTTCAGTCCTTGGATATCATTCAGTTTCTGCCTTGAGTACTTGGGGTATTTATTATTCTCTTGCTCCTTGAGTCTTTAGAAAGGGAAATCGTTTTGATATACTTACACAGCTTGAGTACTACCTGGAAAATACTTCGGTAACTTGCTTCAAGCCTTGGGGTATTGATTCACCAAAAACCATTGGGCTTGGATATCTTTTTGCCTTGAGTACTTCCAAAATTGTTTCTACACCTGCTCCCTTGTTTTCGAATGATTCAAAGAGAGAAAGAAGGACCAAAAGCTTCCCCCTACCCCATTAATTGCTAATGGACATGGTTATTGATCGATAACCCTTACCGGAGGAATTTTTTTATCACACTTTTTGAATACATATACCAAACAGAATAGGGCCATATCCCATACACACACAACACAGGTTATATATACCTAAATTGCAATAAGAGAGTTACCTTTACAAAGCAAAATATTGGAAGCTTGTAGGTCAAAGACTGAAAACAAACAAACAAAAAGTAACTACACGTGAGGCTATGAGCATAGGTCAACTTCATTTGCTATAATCTTATATTTTCAAGGTCTCACATTCTATCTTTCATATCTGCATATGTTGTAATAATAGTTGTATTACATTTCTCTGTTTCTCTAAATACACTTAGATCAAGAAGGTTTATCAGACTTGTTACCACTTTGTCCAACAAGTTGCTCAAGTGACAGTAAGATACAACATTGAAAAACAATTGAAGCTTGAAATGTTTATCAAAAGCGTATAATCACACAAACGTTCAGCTATAGGATGATATTGGCATTTAAAAGGGAAAATTTGGTACATTGTTAGGGTCATTTCTAAGAAGCAGAGACAGGTCACTTGATGGATAAAAACAGTGGGATAGATCTGCTATTTATCACAAATCCTGAAGCATCCCATCATCATCCCATATGTCTAAGTGGTTTGTTCAGCATAGGAAGGCACCTTGAAGAGGTAGACCAATATATATTGAATCGAACGTATTTTACACATATGCTTTCAATATTCCACCTGCAATCTTCATCACAGTTCAAGGGAGAAAGGAGAAACCCTTTCAACAGGATCCCAATCTGCTTAATGCCTGTGAACCCCGAATCCTCCTCCTTAATTGCATGCTTGATACGTGCCATTTTGTTCGCACATAAGATAGAAGAGGAGGATTCTTTGGACAAGACTCCCCATAACGGATGGTGCTAGGAGTCCGCGTGAAGCCAAGTGCTGCGAGGATGTCCTGCACGCTTCCACGCCATCCCAATGGCTACCTTCCCAATAATTCTTAAATTCGAGCTAGTGGAGCTTAAATTCCAATGAGTGGAGCTGTGATTTGAGGTTTTAACAATTAAATCGAAGAAAGGGGAAATAAAAGGGGATTTATTTGCACAAAGAATATTTTCTTGAGATAAATTCCGTACTTGAATGAGCATAACACTGGAGATACTGGGAGGAAGAAGCTATTGATGTCACAGAGTGTCGTGGAATGAAGAAGCTTTGCGATTTCCCACAGTGGGAGACAATTGTTGAATATTGTAACTTCAAAGAATATTATATTTGTACTTTATTATTTCGGAGATGTTTCATTCCTCCGTGAATATCTTATTGTATATCCGGAGATGTTTATTCCTCCGTCGGAATGTGGTAACTTGGGTTATTAGACTTCCCTAGTGGGGTTCGGCCCTGTATGTGTTATGTGGGTCAAAGGGTTGTTAGACTAGACTAGTGGGGTCAGCCCAGTCAGTTGTAATGGGGTGTTTAACCCAGTGGTAATGTTGGGGCCGACCTAGTTAATATAAAGTGCAAGTCAGAGATGTGTATATATAGAGGAGGTGTGTTCCTCATTTGACACACTTCCCTCACTTGAAATGTAGCGCACTTGTGGAGGAGAGGTCTACTATGGTGAAGGAGGAGATCATGTATTTGGCTTGCATCTTTGTATACTGCTGGCCATCTATATTGAGGAAGCTTTGCTGGGTTTTCTATCCCATGAGGGTTTCCCAGGATAAATCTGTGTCTCTTGTGTTTATGCTGTGCTTGTTGTTTCTTCAGTGATCCTGTATATGCTATTATTGTGAAATGGAATGTAATGCTGTTATTTTCTCTCTTAGCATATTAAATCTTAACATGGTATCAGAGCTAACCTGAAGGAAGGCAATGTATGGCACTTATGACACTTGCTTCACTTGCGACAATTTGAAGGTTTGGGTTTTATATAACAAAAACCAGTCATCGTGGAACTTTTGCTATAAATCCATTTTTGCAAAGGTTCAGGATCTAAAAAGTTTACAAGTTGTAGATAGCATCCGCATGTACCTTGTGTCCAAAGGGCACCCTCCGATTTGTTGTACTTTGTGAGTTATGATCAGTGCAAGTTAGGGTTTCTGCCTCTTCCAAATCTCAGTCAAAATCAAATGACCTGGGAAAAAAGGTCATAACTTGGGCTAGGAAGCTCCAAATGAAATTTCGTAAAAAATGACAGGTAGTACACAGTATTCAATATCTCAGAAAACGTTTTCAGAGGCTGAAGTTGAACCAGTGACACGTGGCACACCGTACAAGTTCGCTCTCCTATTTTATCCCATAAACAGGTCACGTTGTGACACTTGGAATAACTCTCTCTTAGAAAATCCAATTCAGGTTAGACCTGTTGGGATGGAAAGATGACAATTCAGGCTACCACAGAAAAAGGTTTCAGACTATGGATCTAAAAGTTCAGAGTTACAGCAGAAACAATCAGGTACATATTTTTGTCAAATCAGAATTATTTTTTGAGCACCTTCATTCGTGGCTTTCGGAATTTAGGGTTTCGGAGAAAGTTAGAATTTTTGGAATCAGAGTCAACGGCTGAATGCTACTTAGGAAAATCAAAATTTAGAGACCAAGATCGAATGTTTTGGTTGGGTAGAAGACCGGGCTTGATCAAACCCCAATTCAGGATTTTGATCGGAAAGATGGAAAATTAGGGCTTCAGGAAAAGTTGGAATTTTTTAAGTCTGTGACCACGGCTAGAAGCTCTTCA
This sequence comes from Larix kaempferi, assembly GCA_027924585.1. NCBI lineage: Eukaryota > Viridiplantae > Streptophyta > Pinopsida > Pinales > Pinaceae > Larix > Larix kaempferi. Next base: position 4,120,127 of record BSBM01000528.1, on the reverse strand, counting down.
GAAAAATAAGAGTTTAGAGCCTTGTATTGAACCTTTTTATTGGGTAGAAGGGTGGGCTTCATCAAACCCTAGTTCGGGATCCTGTCGAGAAGACCCAGAAGTTTCGAAGGCAATTTTGAGGGGTCAAATTTTGGAGATTTCAAAATTGAAGTATGCTAGTTTGATCAGCTCAGCAAGACACATCCTTCCATCCATTCAGAAGTCTGAAAGTCAAAGATTGAATTTTTAGGGTTTCTCTAGCAAACCCTAATCAAGCTCCAGATCAAGTTTCAGGGGGAGTTGAGGCTAAGGCCTTACATTAAAAGACTGCAAGAAGTCTCGATAGGTATGACTTAAGGAGGCTCACGTATGTCTTGAAATATGATTCCTGATTAAGTTCATAATATGTTTGTCTTCATATTATTTATTAGTACAATCTTGATTAATGTTAGAATTGTCTTGTCACCCTAGTAACAGTATGAATGCATGTGAATGATAGAAGACATTCATTGATTAGGGCTATATGATTGTACTAATGCACTGTGGTGTTGTATGAGGTTGATGTTGTCTGCTAACAAGATACAGGTACATCACGAAAGACAAATCAAGTTCCATGACCATAATCTTTGATCACATAGAAGTTCTGCTTACGAGGTATGTATGACTTTTTTCTATTATGCTTAACCCATGAGATATGCAGGTTCCAGCATAGGATCTCTAAATCATTGAAGAGAACAAAAAAATATTGATTAGGTATGTTAGACATAACTAAGCAGGTATACTAATCCAGATCAAACAAGAATATGCATGAGTAAAAGAAGACTTCCCTGAAACCTTGAATACTAATGTTTATCATCTATGATCATGGCTATACATATTCAATATTATAATATACTAATGAATGTATGTCTGTGTATGAGGTCATGAGGATTACACTAGTGCACACTTGAGCATGCATAGTGGTACATAATGAATAGAAGTTCAAAAGACATATAGAAGATCAAGCGGGAGGAAACCACACAAACATAAAAGATAAGTATTTGAGTTGTTATTTGAAATAGTAAATGATATTGCTTGTAATAGGTTGTATGCATATTTGTATTCCTAGAATATATCATGCTGAGTGTAAACATTCATAGAACATTGAACAGTATACTACTAATATGCATATGATTGGTAAATTGGACAAACATTCCATTGTTGCTTGTCTAGAATGAAACCTCTTCGCTGACATGCTGAGACCTGTGCACACTCTCAATAGTATGTTCTGGTAGAGATGGAAGGCATCTAGATAGCCACTATATGCATACAGGATATGGGAAAGTATTGTGCCAAAGTATTGGTCAAAATAGTTGCATAACTATGTAAATGATATCTGTATGCATAATAGGTTATCATGTCAACATGATTTCATGATTGTGAAGTATTACTAATCATGTACTTAATTTTAATATGTAGGAAAGTTCATGAAGAATGATGAACACCGAACAAGTGATGGATGTTCAACAAGAAGATTTACAAATCAAACAAAATATAGAAGGCTCGTGGCTAGAAGATTCTCTTAGAAAGAGGAAGAGAATCATGACAAGATGTTTGCTCCAAGTGACTAGATAAGACCATTCTCTTAATGGTGTAATTCAAGAAGAAGTGTGAATCAGGTTCTGTATGGGTGCCCAGGATCGATAGTCAATTGATGAGTTTAATGATCACCATGGGTGATGTGGATCTCAACCTTTGCTACAAGGTTGAATATGGTTTCTATACACAGATGACATGGATGCAAGAAGGAACTCACCACAGAGTTCGAATGATATTGAGGATCATATCAGTAGACCCATCTGACGAAAGATGGCACAGATAGATATGAAAAAGATCACTCAATGCAGAGTGTGAATGATGTTTAGGGAGAATTAACAGTTTCTTGATAAGCTTGGGCTTTACCAAAAGTAAAGCTGATCTGTTACGAATGATGAACCTGCCATACTATTAGTGTATGTGGATGATCTATTTTTACAAACAGATCATGAAAAGCAAGAAGAAGATGGCTGTAGAATTGAAAATGAAAGATCTTAGATTGATGCATTACTTCCTAGGTTTGGAAGTATGGCAAGGCTCAGAAGGAATCTTTCTCATCCCAGGAAAGTATGCTGTGGAAATATTGAGAAGAATTGATATGTTGGAATGTGAACAACCATGGCCGTTCTCATGGGTTCTGACTTGAAGCTGTTAACTGATGACTCATCAGAGGTAGTGGATGTAACTCTGTACAGACAAACTATTGGGTCATTGATGTATCTAACGAATACTAGATCAGATATATGCTTTGTTGTGAACACCTTTAGGCAGTATCTAGTGGAAACTAGATGTGTTCACCTGATAGTTGCAAAGCATGTGATAAGGTACCTAAAGGATACGATAGACTTTGATCTATGTTATCTTGGAGATCATGACTTCAAATGGGTACATAGATGTTGATTGGGAAGAAAGTGTATCAGACAGGAAGAACACATCGAGAGGATGTTATTGTCTGGGATCAGCCATGATCTCGTGTTTAGCTGGAAGTAGTCTAGTGTGGCTCTCAACACAAGCAGAATATATGGTTGTTTGCTTTGCTAATTGTGAAGCCGTATGGCTTCAGGACATTTTGACTTAGAGATAGACCCAACTATGACAAACAGAGTTGTATCAAGATGGCAGAGAATCCAGTGTTCCATGATATGGCACAGAAAGGAACTATAAAGTTCAAATTTGTAACAAGTTGCCGATGTACTAACCAAACCTCTACCTCAAGTGAACAAGTTACCGATGTACTAACCAAACCCCTACCTCAAGTAAAGTTTCAGTATTTTCTGAGACAAGCTTGGTAGGACCCTCCTCGAGAGGGGGAGTGATGTGGTCACTTATGATGAGATTACCTGCATCAACAGTGAGGTCGATGATGTGGATACCTATATTGGTGATGCCGATAGAGAGGTTGGTGGATGGTCCTTAGACAGGGTCTAAGTTGGCGAGGGGATTGCATCATCCTTGAACACATGTTCTAAATTGATCCATAGACATATGTCTCCAAGAATGAAGTCCTTAGTGGACAAGTGGGGGTTGTATCATCCCTGGACTTCGGTTCCATAGACGTATGGTCTCCGAGAATGAAGTCCTTAGTGGACAAGTGGGGATTGTATCGTCCCTGGACTTCGGTCCCTTGAATTGATCCGTAGACGTATGGTCTCCGAGAATGAAGTCCTTAGTGGACAAGTGGGGATTGTATCATCCCCGGACTTCGGTCCCTTGAATTGATCCATAGACGTATGGTCTTCGAGAATGAAGTCCTCGATGGACATGTGGGGATTAAGTCATCCTTGGACATAGTCCTAAATGTATGGGAAGAGGATTAAGTCATCCTTGGACATAGTCCTAAACGTACGGGAAGAGGATTAATTTATCCTTGGACATAGTCCTAAATGTACGGGAAGACGATTAATGTATCCTTGGACATAGTCCTAAATGTACGGGAAGAGGATTAAGTCATCCTTGGACATAGTCCTAAATGTACGGGAAGAGGATTAAGTCATCCTTGGACATAGTCCTAGATGTACGGGAAGAGGATTAAGTCATCCTTGGACATAGTCCTAAACGTACGAAAAGAGGATGAGGATTAAGTCATCCTTGGACATAGTCCTAAATGTATGGGGTGGGGATTAAATCATCCTTGGACATAGTCCTAAATGTATGCTGGGGATTAAATCATCCTTGGCCATAGTCCTAAACGAATGGTGTGGATTAAATCATCCTTGGACATAGTCCTAAATGAATGGTGTGGATTAAATCATCCTTGGACATAGTCCTAAATGAATGGTGTGGATTAATCATCCTTAGACTGTAAATCCCGTAATTCCGAAAGGAAGGATAGTCTTAAACATGATTGTGATAAGATTGATCTCATAATTCTGAAAGGAAGGATCATGTGTATTGCAGAGTATGCTGCTATTGTGTATACTTAACTGATGAGGATACTTGTATTGATATTGATGAGGATACTTGTATTGATGAGGATACTTGTATTGATGATATGTATACTTGTATTGATGATATGTATACTTGTATTGATGATGTGTATACTTGTATTGGTGTGGATACTACGATGCTGATGATCGTATGATGACGATGCTGATGATCGTATGATGATGATGCTGATGATCGTGTGATGACGATTCTGATGATCGTGTGATGACGATGTTGATGATCGTGTGATGACGATGCCGATGATCGTGTGATGACGATGCTGATTATCGTGTGATGACGATGCTAATGATCGTATGATGACGATGCTGATGATCGTGTGATGACAATGCTGATGATCATATGATGACGATGCTGATGATCGTGTGATGAGGATGCTGATGATCATGTGATGACGATGCTGATGATCATGTGATGACGATGCTGATGATCGTGTGATGACAATGCTGTTGATCATGATGGTCTAGATGACGATGCTGATCGTGATGGTCTAGATGACGATGCTGATGATCGTGTGATGACGATGCTCTTGATCGTGATGGTCTACATGACGATGCTGATGATCATGTGATGACGATGTTGCTGATTGTGATGATCTAGATGACGATGCTGATGATCGTGTGATGATGATGCTGATGATCGTGAGGATCTAGATGTTGATATTGTTGTAGTCGTTCAAGTGTTGCAGAAGATAAAGACTCAGTACTGAAGATGTTGATGTTCCAGTATTGAATATATTCCAGTAACTGCTTGAGTTACTGATGATGTTGAGAAAGCTTCCAATGATTTATAGATGTATCATGTATGATGTTGATGACTCCTTGCTCATGCAGATGTTGTTATAATATCCTTCTCGTTAATGGGGAGTGTTGAATATTGTAACTTCAAAGAATATTATATTTGTACTTTATTATTTTGGAGATGTTTCATTCCTCCGTGAAGATCTTATTGTATATCCGGAGATGTTTATTCCTCCGTCAGAATGTGGTAACTTGGGTTATTAGAATTCCCTATTGGGGGTCGGCCCTGTATGTGTTATGTGGGTCAAAGGGTTGTTAGACCACCCTAGTGGGGTCGGCCCAGTCAGTTGTAATGGGGTGTTTAACCCAGTGGTAAAGTTGGGTCCGACTTAGTTAATATAAAGTGCAAGTCAGAGATGTGTATATATAGAGGAGGTGTGTTCCTCATTTGACACACTTCCCTCACTTGAAATGTAGCGCACTTGTGGAGGAGAGGTCTGCTATGGTGAAGGAGGAGATCATGTCTTCGGTTTGCATCTTTGTATATTGCTGGTCATCTATATTGAGGAATCTTTGCTGGGTTTTCTACCCCATGAGGGTTTCCCAGGATAAATCTGTGTCTCTTGTGTTTATGCTGTGCTTGTTGTTTCTTCAGTGATCCTGTATATGCTATTATTGTGAAATGGAATGTAATGCTGCTATTTTCTCTCTTAGCATATTAAATCCTAACAACAATTTTTAGAGCTCTATCAGACTCTAGACGGCATGGGAATCATCATCAAAATGAAAATATATATATGCAAAAAGATGAAAACCCTAGCGGGAGGGTCAAAGACAACACTTGTGAATAAAGGGAGCTTGACATCACCTATAGCACAGGGTAGTGCTATGAAATGGAAAGCTATCTCAAACCCTTGTAGCCTCAGCTGCACTTGTGAACATGAAAAACCCCTTTATCCTCAGCCACACCCGTGAACAATGAAAACCCCTATAGCCTCAACCATACCCATGAAGAGAGCAGAGCAATGTAGCTTCCCATATTTTATTCTATCAATGGTTATGTGATATTTCCTATAAGTCTAATCAGGAATCGGGCAAGATGGAGAAAAGAGACCATTATTGTTTAAATATTTTATTAAAAGGAAATAAACTGGACTTGAGTACTTTTGCTTTGTCTATAGAAGGGGATTTAAAAATATTTTCCATGAGAAAAAGGGTCATCTACTCATGGTTTTGTGGCTTGGGTCATCTCATTTATGGAGTAAATTATAAGAATTTGTTTCAAATGGGTCATCAATATTTTTAATTTTTTTTTAAGAATGGAGTTGAGCACTTTTGGGAGATAACTAGCGCCCTCTTCTATGGGATATTTGCTTATGGAGTATTTTTTATGCTTCAAGGGTTTTCTAGATTCCTTTTGGGGATTTGTTGGACTTGGAATGTTGGAGGAGTTTCCTGGAATGTGGCATAATAAACAACTTTTGATCCTTGCTTGATGGTCAAATAAAAAGGTAATAACAATAATTCATAATGTCATGTTAGGAATGTCTACTTCTTCCATCTTAAAATAATAATATATTGATCTTAAATACAATTTTGAAAAGGCCTTCATTCCTTTGAGTTAGCCAAATAAACCATCAATCGTAGACAATGGGTATTGTTATCAGACATTTTTCATATGCTTGCACAATGGATGCATTTTACATAAAACATCATTCATGATTGAATACTGGCATGAGATGTCAATGAAGCAATATGTTATGAGAAATTGTTGTATAATCTATGGATCATCAAAGTTAGATCATGTAATTGACTACATTTGTCGTTCTGTGCACCTTGATTTTTTAGGTCGCATAGTTTATGCAAGTAATCATTTGATACTTACAAAGTCTTCATGTATGTCACCAACACATTAAATGATGCACTTTAGCATTTTTCATGTATATTTAGGGATATAAAAATCTCAAAATTTTGTATTTTCTACCATTGTGATAAAGTACTAAAGTCAAAGAGGCAATCACATGGCTCAAATTGGATTACATCTTTAGTTCCCATTCATGGAGATCACCGAAGAAAACCTATAAATACATGGATCTCTTAAGAGTTACAAGAGTTCAATGAACGTAATGTTTTTTTGTACAAGTGTAATCATGAATCTAATCCTTCTCTAGTTCCAAATTCAACATTTCTCGTTAGGGTCATCAACATTTTTTAATGAAGGGGTCCAGTAGTAGGAGGATTAGTTAAGGGTAGAAGTTGTTTTTTTTGGGGGGCGGAGATGGGTGACATTTGCTCCAGGGGGAGTAGGATAGGGGATGGGTGGAGGTTGTCCTCCATATCCTCTCAATCCTTTTTTTCCTAACATGACAATTTTAAATGTATGTTTTGGTAGTAGTACAACTAGTTAATTGGATGGAAGATGACACAAGACCATGGATCTTATGATATCCCCAAGGGTAACAAGGACTTACAATGGTGATTTATTCTCTAGTTTTTTCAATTAGATATGTGATTATGTAAAAGATGATGAAACAACACCTCTATGATTCTAGTATGGTTCAAGCAGATATAGATAAAAGAAAAATGAGGCCATCAAAATGAATTTCCATAGTTAGTGGTGAAATCTGTCAAGGATGCATCTAAGTGAAGATAGAATGAAATAATTATAGTTACCTAACTCGGGGTGATAAAATCCAAGTTATGGTGCACTATTTGCAACTTTAAGTACATCGCACAACCCCATGAGCAAGTCTCCTAGGTAGACTTCCTAACAATTCCCATTGGGTTTCCTCTTCACAATGATAGGATGGGGGGGAACAATCATCAGTTAAGTGTTCACATTGATCAGATACATATGGGATGAATTAAACAACCAAAAACTTAGAAATAAGACATTACTCTTAACAAAGTGTTCCCAATTCCCTAGGACAAGTACAGATTTCTCAAAACCACATAATGGCACAAACATCATCAATCATAGGCCAATGATACCTCCAAAACGTAACTTCTTGTTTGTGGATGAAACCTTCATATCCTTGCTGGTTAGAATATTCCTTTAGCAATTGAGTTGTAGGTCTCCTCCATTACCATTTCCAAGGCCCTATGACCACAATATCTAGATACATAGCACCATGTATACCCATGGAAACTCATGTGTGATTCTTTGGGGAATTATTCATGGCTCTAGATGCCTCAATGGTTTCTTTAGAGCCAAACTCATGGTCTTCATCCTATAATGTCATTCTGGAGGTCCTAGGACACCTTCATAATTCTCAAAACCACCTAATGGAACAAACCTACTAAATCACACGCCAGTTATACCCTCAATAGGCCATGTTCGGTTTGTGGAGGTAACCTACTTAGTTTTAGATGTTTAGAAGATTCCTTTAGAGCCACATGTTTAGGTCTCCTCCAATAAACATTTCTAAGGGCACAAGGCTCCAAGACCTAGATACATAGTTCCATAGATACCACTCCAATTCCATGCATGGTGCTTTGAGTCAATGTTCATAGCTTTGAATGCCTCAACTATTTCTTTAGGGCCAAAGTTATCGTCTTCTTCCCTAGAATATCATTCTCAAGGCCATGAGACACCCACATATTGCTCAAAAAAACTTAATGTCACTGACATCCTCAATCATAGGATGATGACACACTCAAGAGTCCATGTGTGGTTGGTGGATACCACCTCCTTTTCCTTTGATGGCTAGAATATTCCTTCAGGGCTTAAGGTTCAAGTGTCCTCTGTTGACAATGTCCAAGGTCCCAAGGACAAAAACCTATATGCATAGTGACATGGATACCCCTAGAAGGTCATGCATGATTCCTAGATGCATTGTTCAAGGTTCTAAATTCCCCAATAATTAATTTAGGGACAAACACATAGTCTTCTTCCCTATAATATCATTCCCAAGGACTTGACACATGTAGATATTACTCAAAACCATCTAATTGCACTAAAATTCTCAATTAGAATCCAATGCTACCTTCATGAGGACATGTGTGGTTGGTTGAGGTATCCTTCTTATCCCTTGATGGATAGAAAATTCCTTTTGGGCCTAAGGTTGAGATCTCCTCCCTTAACCATGCCCAATGCATCAAGTCCCAATGACTTGGATGAATAGCGCCCTAGATACTCTGCGAAGCCATGTGTGGTGCCTTTTGGAATTCTTAATGGATTTGGATGCCTAAATAATTTCTTTGGGATCAAAGGCATTGTCCTATTCTATAGAATGGAATTCCCAAGCCCCCAATATATGTGTGTATTGCTCAAAACTACCTAATGGAATCAAAATTCCCAGTCATAAACAATTGATACCCTTAAGAGGCCATGTGTGGTTGGTGGGGGTAACCTTCTTAGCCATGGATGGATAGAATATTCCTTTAGGGACCTATGTTCAGGTCTCTTCTACTAACCATTTTAAGACCCTAATGCCACAATACCTAGATACGTATCTTGGGTAGTGGTTTGATGTATTCTACCTATAATAAATTTTAGGATTCATATGCCGCATTTCCTTCCCAAGCCATGCCAAATTCCTTAAAAACATACCTACTACTAAAAATATTCCAATAGCTCCCTTACCCCCACTTAGATGATAAGGATACCCTCAAGCTGTGCTATCTTGCAGATTGAGTTGTTGCTCTGAGCCCTAGATACCTACAAGCTTCCTTTATGGCCTAAGTTTTAGGATCCCCTCCAAACCTTGTTTTGTGTTCCAAGTTCCATACCTAGTGTTGAACAACTTCTTAATGTAATTGATATCCCACAAAGAGGTGAAGTGTAGATTTTAAATCTCATTTGTTGTGGTTTATATGTTTTTATCAGCCCTTTTTGCATAGAATTTTCCTTTAGGGTGTAAGGAAAATCATGTTTTCATAGACCATGTTTATAATCCCAAGAACCATACCATTTATTCAAAGCCTCCTAATGTAATTAATATTCCCACTAAGAGGTGAAGGATTTCGTGGATAGTCCATCTATGGTAATTTGAGCCTTTGCTATGGGTCTTGGGTATCTAAAATGTGCCTTCAGGGCCTAAGGCCTAATATCCCTTTCCTGATCATGTCAAAGGCATCGATACCCATGTCTATTACAAAAATCCACCTAATGGAATTGGTATCCCAACTCATAGGTCAAGGATACCATCAAGAGGAACTATATTCTCATTTGAAGTGTCTTTCTTGACCATAGATGCCTAGATTGTTTCTTTATAATCTAAATTTCAATATTCCTCCAACGACGATGTCTAGGGCCCCAATACTTATACCTAATCCTTAAAACATACCAAATTCCACCCATATCCCTATTCTTACTCCAAGGATTCCCTCGAGAAGTCATGTGTTGCGCTTTGATGAGTCTACATCTCTATTAGCCTTGGATCCCTAAAAGATTACTTTAGTGCCCAAGTCCTGGTTTTCTCCAATAACCATGTAAAGTGATCCTAATACCATCCCTAATAATGAAAATCGCATAATGGTATTGATATCCACACACATACGGCTAAGAATACCCTCACAAGACCATTAGTGGTGGTTTGAGGTGTTTTTATTGGCCATAAATGCATAGAAGACTCCTATAAGACTTGGTATAATTTTACTCCCTCAACAATTTCCAAGGATGAGGATTTACAAAATTTAACCATACATGGCTTAAGGATGGGGATTTCAAAAATTTGATCAGACACCAATGGGAATGTCCTGAGTATAATAGTGTTGGTTTGGCTATGATGATAATGTTTGAGAAACTAAAAAGACTCAATAAAGCGGTTTTTCAATGGGAGAAAGTTAAGAAGGAACATCTTAGACAAGAATTGATAGAAGTGGAAGAGAAATTGGAGCCTCTTTATAAGAATATCTTGTTTGATTTCTATAATACAATGGACAAGGAACAACTTACAAAATTGGAATCTAGGAAAGCAGATATACTAAGTGTTGAGGAAGAAACGTCGTATTTAAAGAACAAATCTATTTGGATTTCACAGGGTGATAAAAACAAATCTATTTGGATTTGACCATGTCCAATGCCACAAGTCCCCATGTCTTGGATGCATAGTTCCATTGACACACTATGAAGCCATCTGTGGTGCTTTATGGCATTATTAATGGCTTTGGATTCCTAAATAGTCTCTTTATGGCCAAAGAAATGGCCCTCTTCTACAGAATGTCATTCCCAAGACCCCAAGACACATGTGTATTGCTTAAACCACCTAATGGCACCAGCATCTCCAATCATAGGCTAATTATACCCTTAAGAGACGATGTGTGGTTGGTGGAGGAAAAATTATTAGACATTTATGGATAGAAACTTCCTTTAGGGTCCTATGTTTAGATATTTTTCACTAACCATGTTGAAATCCCTAAGGCCACAAGGCCTAGGTACATAGTGCCATGGATACCTCGAAAAAGTCATATGTGTGGTGCTTCGAGACATTGTTCATGGTTATGTATGTCTCAATTATTTCTGAAGGTCCAAAGGCATGATCATCCTCCCTATAACTTCATTCCCAATTCCTTGATACATGTACATACTACTCAAAATCATCTAGCGGAATTGAAATCCTCAATCATAGGCCAATGATACCCTCAGAAGGCCGTGTGTGGTTGGTGGAGACAACTTTCTTAGCCCTAGATGGCTAGAAGATTCCTTTAGGTCTTGAGCTTCATGCCTCCTCCCATGACCATGTTGAAGCCCCAAATTCCCCAAGACTTAGATATATAGTGCCATGGATACCCTTGCATAGTCACACGTGGTATCTTAAGGAATTGTTCATGGTTTTGGATGCCTCGGTGGTTTCTTTAGGCCCAATGGCATGGAATTTCCCTTAGAATGTCATTAAGAAGGCATTGATACACATACATATTTCTCAAACATACCTAATGGAATCACCGTCTTTAATTATAGGACAATGATACCCTTGAGAGTCCATGTGTGGTTGGTGAAGGAAACCCTCTTATCCTTGGATGGCTAAAATATTTCAGGGCCCAAGGTTAATGTCTCTTCTATTGACCATGTCCAAATCCTCAAGGCTGCGATACCTAGATACAAAGCTTCATGGATACCTTTGCAAAATCATGTGTGGTTCTTTGAGGCATTGTTCATGGTTCTATATGGCTCAATGGGTTTTTTAGAGCCAAAGGCATGGTATTCTTCTCTAGAGAATCATTCCTAAGGCCCTAAGACACCTACATTCATCTCAAAACCACATAATAACATTAATATCCTCAATGATTGGCCAATGATACCCATAAGATTCCATGTATGGTTGATTGAGGTGATGTTCTTAGCCTTGGATGGCTAGAATATTATGTTAGGGCCATAGGTTTATGTCTCCTCCCTTGACCATGTCCAAGGCCCTAATAGCCCAAGCCCCAAGACATGGATACATAGTGGCACAAATATCCATGCAAGGTTATGCATGGTTCTTCAGGTATTGTCCATTTCTTTAGATTCCTCAATGGTTTATTTAAGGCCAAAGGCATTGTCATTTTCCCTGAAACATCATTCACAATGCCTTAATACATGTTGATACTACTCGAAACTACCTAATGGAAATGGCATAATCAATCATAGGCCAATGATACCTTGAAGAGGGCATGCGTGGTTGGTGGAGGCAATCTTCTTATCCCTATTTGGATGGAATATTCCTTTAGAGCTCAAGATTCAAGTCTCCTCCACTAGCTATTTCCAAGTCCCCAAGCCTACAAGACCTAGATACATAGTTCCATAGATACTTATACAAAGTCATGCATGGTACTTTTAGGTAGTGGTCATGTCTCTATATTCCTTAATTTTTCTTGATGGCCAAAGGCATGGTCTTCTTCCCTAGAAAACCATTCCCAAGGACCCAAGACATGTACGTACTAATCAAAACCACCTAATGGTAACAACATATTCAATAGTAACTAATTATACCATTGGGAGGTTGTGTGTAGTTGGTGGTAGCAAAATTCTTATCCCTGGATAACTAGAAGATTCCTTTAGGGGTGAAGGTTCAAGTCTACCCCACTAACCATGTCAAAGGCCCCAAGTCCACAAGACCTAGATACATAGTACAATGGATACCCATGCGAAGTCATGTGTGGTGCTTTAAGACATTATTCATGGATTTAGATGCATCAATGATTTCTTTAGGGATGAAGGCATGGTATTCTTACCTAGAACGTCACTCCCAAGGTCCCGAGACATGTACATACTACTAAAAGTGACCTAGTTACACCTCATCCTCAATAAAAAGCTAATGATACTTTTAAGAGGCCATGTGTGGTTGGTGGAGGTAACCTTGTCATGCCTTGATGGATAGAAGATTCCTTTAGGGATTGAGATTTAGGTCTCTTCCATTGACCATGTCCAAGGCCATAAGCCTAGATACATATTTCCTCAATGGATCTGGATACCTTATTGGTTTCTTTAGGGATAAATTCATGGTATTATTCCCTATAATATCATTACCAAGGCCTTGGGACACCTAAATAAAACTCTTGATTTCCTCCTATGACTCATGTCAATGCCTTGAGATCTATCCCAAGTTATGCAAAAACTCTTGATTGTGCTCATATCTAACTTTTATGCAAAATATAGACTGTAAAGGGTGTATGTTATGGTTCATGGCCTTAATAATTTCTCATTACAACAATAATATTATGTTAGGGTATACTTATTTCAAATTCTTCCCCAAGCATTTTCTAAGACCCATACCTAGTGCAAAAAAACACATATTTCATCCCATATCCCACTTTAATATTAATGATATACTCTAATGTGCATGATATCCTATGTGATAATTTGAGTGATCGCTCTTAGCCTGAGAAGCCTAAAACCTTCCTTTAGGGCCTAATTCATGTGATTCCTCCCATGGATATGTCCAACATTCTCATACATAGTGTCACTTACATGAACACTCAGATGCCAAGGATAGTGTTGGGAGTTCATGGGTGTGTTTTAAATCTTCTTGTTATGACAATATACAAAAATATAAGACCCATATATACTACCAAAAACCTCATATTGATGTCGATTTCCTCACCCAATGCTAAAGAATACCCCTAATAGGTCATGTGTAGTGGTTCGAGTTATCGTATTTTCCCTTGGATGCATAAAATATTTTATTTGGGACTAAGGCCTATGTTTCCTCCCTAAAAAATGTTGAGGGCCTAAACGCCCACATATAGTGCTTAAAACCTCTTAGTTACATTAATACCCCCAACATCAGGCCAACGATACCCTTATGAGTTTTTATGTTTCGAGGTATACTTGTTAATCTTATATGCCTAGAGTTTTCCTCTAAGGTCCAAGGCCAGAGTTTCCTCCCTTAATCATGTATATTCCTTGAAGACTTATACCTAGTTTTATTTCCTCCAATGCCCCCCATTATCCCTATTATAAGGCCATAAATATTTTCAAAATGTCGTTTATGTTGGCTCAACAAATCATTAGTATCCCTACATCCCTAGAAGATTCATGTAGGGGTCAGTGCAAGCTAATGAGGGTCACTTTTGGCACGTTAGATGCAATAGAAAACTGAAAAAGCAGGCATCCCTCAACTTACTTGGATTTTTTGATTTACTTACGGAAAATATCTCGCATTGAGTAAAAAAGATGAAATGTAGGAAATTGAATCACGTTTCTGAATATATAACTTTTATGTATTGAAAATTTGCATAGCTATGTCAAGTTTCAGTTTTCCTAACATACACTTTTTATTTTTCAGGCAAATGATAAGGTATATGTTTTTGTGGGTAGAGCCTTTGAAGGCCTAAATGATGGAATCAAGCTACAAAAATCGGCATGCATGTAGAGAACACATAGCACTTGTGCGCCATTATTTTTCGAAAATTAAATTAGTAATTTTATAATTTTTTTATAATTGTCTAAGTGATCAAACCTCAAAAATAGTACATCTTTTGTGGGTAGAGCCTTTGAAGGTCTTAATGCAAAATTCTTGAAATGGGTTTTTCATAGAACGTGGAGGTTAGTGTCCTCTTGTGCACCATACAATTTTTTTTTGAAATGATTGAGAATTGAAAAAGTTATGGAAGAAACACTAACAATGTGTTTCACGAGTTAAGGAGGTAGGACAGAAAAGAAATTGAAAGAAAATAGGAAAAATTAATATTTCAAAATAAAAGTTACATATTCGGAATCTGCAGAAAAAATGCTATTTGTGTCTAAGATTTCATCAAAAATGACTCTGTGTAGCATATTGTAACGAGTGGCTAAGCACAGGCTTCTCCAGAAACTGGAAGAAATACCCAATTAGCTTTGGTTTTTCATTAACATAGCATAGGTTTGGAATTACCGAAGCAAACTCCAAAGCGTACACATAGGATTATTGTTGACATGTGAGCATGTGACTCGGCCTGTTTAAATTCAAAAATATTGCCGCGCTTTTAGATTTAAATAACGCGTACGCGTTATATAACTAAATAACGCGTGCGCGTTATATCAATAATTAACGCGTACGCGTTATATAACTACATAACACGTACGCGTTATATAGTTACAAAACGCGCTCGCGTTATTTAAATCATAAAATACATGTTTAATACTTGAGAAAGAGGGGGTGTAGAAGTCAAGGGAAATTTTGTTTAATATTTGAGAAGGGGTGGGGAAGGGTCAAGGGAATCTATGGTTAATATTTAATAGGGGTGGGAAAGGGTCAAGGGATTAGAAGGATGTTGGAAGCTTGAGTGGGGAGAGATGAAGGGAATGAGAACATGATGGGCTACAGGGGGTGAAGGGAAGTGGAGCTTGAGAGCACTATTAGGAGTAGAATAGGTTCTGAAGAGGTATAGGGTTAGAAGTTGAAAGTGAGACTTGAGTGACAAGGGGGAATGGATGGAGGCAAGGGGGATGTGAGAGAGAAATAAAGAATACAAGGGGGGGAGAGACATAGAGCGAGGGAGGGAGAGGGACAATGGGGAGGAATGGATTTGGAGGGAGTGAGAGATAGATGGGGATAGAACGAAATAAGAGATAGGAAGGGAGGGACAGAAAGTGTTGGTGGGAGACATGCAGAGAGTGGTGGCGATGGAGAGAGAGGGAGTGATGGAGAGATTGGGATAGGTTGAGGGAAAGATGAGGGAGGGATAGAAGGTGAGAGACAGGCGATGAGAGAGGGAGGGAGAGAAGGTAGGGTGAGGGATGGAGGGAGAAAGTTGGAGATAGATATGGATGGAGGGGGTATGGGTTTGAGAATGGAAAGTGGCATAATGTGTGTGTATGTGTGTGTGTTTGAGAGAGAGAGAGAGACAGAGAGAGAGAGAGAGAGAGAGAGAGAGAGAGAGAGAGATTGATGGTTGGGGAGAGAGAGACTAGAGGGAGTTGTGAGCATCATATTCTCCATCAGCATCATATTCTTCATCATCATCATCTTCATGACCATCATCGTCATCATCAACATCTTCATCATCATCACCACCATCATCATCATCATCATATTCCTCATCAAATCAAAATCTCCATCATCATTATCATCATCATGATCATCATCTAAACATCACCATCACCATCATCATCAACATCTTCATCATCATCACCATCACCATCATCATCAAAATCTTCATCGTCATCACCATCACCATCACCATCACCATCACCATATTCATCATCATTGTCATCTCTAGGTTCCCCATCAACATCAACATCTCCATCATCATCATCTTCTTCATCATCATCATCTTCATCACCATCATCATCATCATCAACATCTTCATCATCATCACCATCATCATCATCATCATTATCTTCCTTGAATCAGATCAACATATCCATCATGTCACCATCATCTTCTGAACATCATCATCTAAACATCACCATCACCATCACCATCATCATCATCATCTTCATCATCATTACCATCACCATCATCATCAACATCTTCATTGTCATCACCATCATCATCATCATCATCATTGGCATTTGTAGGTTCCTCATCAACATCTCCATCATTATCATCTTCTCCATCATCATCATCTTCATCACCATCATCATCAGCATCAACATCTTCATCATCATCACCATAATCATCATCTTCATCGTCATCAGGTCAACATCTCCATCATCATCATCTTCTTCATCATCTTCACCATCATCATCATCATCATCATCTTCATCGCCATCTCCATCATCTCCATCATCTCCATCATCATCACCATCACCATCATCATCATCTTCATGACCATAAACATCTTCATCATCATTGTCATCTCCCCCTTCCTCATCAACATCTCCATCATCATCATCATCATCATCATCATCACCATCTGAACATCACCATCACCATCATCGTCAACATCTTCATCATCATCATCATCATCATCAGCATCATCATCAGCATCAGCATCATCATCAAAATCTTCATCGTCATCACCATCACCATCTTCATCATCATTGTCATCTCTAGGTTCCCCATCAACACATCTCCATCATTGTCATCTTCTTCATCATCATCATCTTCATCACCATCATCATCGTCATCTTCTTCATCATCATCATCTTCATCACCATCATCATCGTCATCAACATCTTCATCATCATCACCATCATCATCATCATCATCTTCCTCATCAGATCAACATCTCCATCATGTCACCATCATCTTCATCTTCATCATCATCATCATCATCATCATCATCATTACCAACACCATCATCATCAACATCTTCATCGTCATCACCATCATCATTGGCATCTGTAGGTTCCTCATCAACATCTCCATCATCGTCATCATTGGCATCTGCAGGTTCCTCATCAACATATCCATCATCGTCATTTTCTCCATCATCATCACCATCATCACCATCATGATCTTCTGAACATCATCATGATCATCATCTAAACATCACCATCACCATCATCGTCAACATCTTCATCATCATCGCCATCAGCATCATCATCAAAATCTTCATCGTCATCACCGTCACCATCTTCATCATCATTGTCATCTCTAGGTTCCCCATCAACACATCTCCATCATCATCATCTTCTTCATCATCATCATCTTCATCACCATCATCATCGTCATCAACATCTTCATCATCATCACCATCATCATCATCATCATCTTCCTCATCAGATCAACATCTCCATCATGTCACCATCATCTTCGTCATCATCATCATCATCATCATTACCAGCACCATCATCATCAACATCTTCATCGTCATCACCATCATCATTGGCATCTGTAGGTTCCTCATCAACATCTCCATCATCATCATCATTGGCATCTGTAGGTTCCTCATCAACATATCCATCATTGTCATTTTCTCCATCATCATCACCATCATCACCATCATGATCTTCTGAACATCATCATGATCATCATCTCAACATCACCATCACCATCATCGTCAACATCTTCATCATCATCGCCATCAGCATCATCATCAAAATCTTCATCGTCATCACCATCACCATCACCATCACCATCACCATCTTCATCATCATTGTCATCTCTAGGTTCCCCATCAACACAACATCTCCATCATCATCATCTTCTTCATCATCATCATCTTCATCTCCATCATCGTCCTCATCATCATCTTCATCATCATCACCATCATCACCATCATCATCATCATCTTCCTCATCAGATCAACATCTCCATCATGTCACCATCATCTTCATCACCATCATCATCACCATCATCATCAACATCTTCATCACCATCATCATCAACATCTTCATCATCATCACCATCATCTTCATCAACATTATCATCTTTATCATCTTCATCTGCATCATGATCATCTTCATTGTCATCACCCTCCTCCTCCTCATCATCTTTATCATCTTCATCTACATCATGATCATCCTCATTGTCATCACCCTCCTCCTCCTCATCATCTTGTGCACTTATGCACTTAGGGATTAATATTTAGAAGAGGGTCTAAAGGCCTTTATGGGGGAGGGGCTCTAGGAACAAGGTAAGACAGAGAGGGCAGGGGGGAGGGATAAAGGCGTAGAGGGTTAGTGATTAAGGGAGAAGAAGGGAGAGAGTGCTAGAGGGAGGGATAATGACGAAGATAAAGAGAAGGTGGAGAGATGGAGAGTGGGGTGGTAGAGACATGGCTGAAGGGAGAGAAAGAAACATGAAAGAAACATGTAGGGAGAATGAGGGACAGATATTTAGAAAGAGATAGGGGGTATCTAGGGATTATTGGGAGAGAGCTAGGGGGTATTAAACCATACAAAACATTTGTTTTGTATGCAATCATATAAATTATTAGTTTTCTTTGATTTTGTTCGTTGCCCTAGCCGTGCACCTAACCTATTTATTGTGCTTGACTATATCGCGTTCGCGTTTTTTCACTACATATCGCGCACGCGTTTTATATTTATATAACGCGTATGCGTTTTGGAACTCCAGAAATAATGGACTGTTGCTGTCCGAGAGCAACTTCACTCTGTCCGAACGAAAGCAACAATCCCGCGATTTTTCGAACAGCACGAGCCCGCGTCTGAAAATTTTCACATTCTACACCAACTCCATCATTTTTTTTTATGCAGGTGCAGCATTGAGGACATCTTTCATGGTTGCTCACTGTGGTGTTGGGTTATATGGCCATATTTGAAGAAAATAATTAGCAAGCTTGAAGAATCTCCAATTGAAGAACACCAAAGATAAGGCCTTTGAAAGATTCATTTTGCCTATATTTGAGGAGCACACAAGGTAAGATATCAAGCTTCAAGACCAACAAGGAAGAACTTCCATTTGCTTATTATTGAAGAGCTTGTAATTGAGGAGCAACAAAAACAAACTATATTGAATTGATCATTGTGGTGATGGGGAATGCACGTAACCGAGTAAACAAATCAACAAGGAAGAAGAGACCTCAAGAAGTCATTGAAGAAGAGAAAGAAAAGAAAAGAATATACATGATGAATCGGAGGCTTTCTTTGGAAACTAATCCAAATCCAATTGTAGAGGATACCATGGTTCATCCTATTAATCCACGACAAGAGGGACCTTCAATTTCCACAATAGTTGTTGAACAAGCACCCCATGGAAGTAATCAAGAAGCAAAACGTAGGTGCTCATTAGGGGATGTTTCAATTCCCACTTCAAGTCAAAGTGATAAGTTACCATCTCAAGATGAAGCTCACGAAGAAACACTCAATTTGGTATCCGGATGTGGTTATACAAGCGATGAAGTCAGAGAGGCGTTGGACATTTTGCCTACTGTTGAAGAAGAGAATGTTATCCACACCCTCGATGAGGATGTTGGACTTCCACAAGGGGATGTTGGACTTCCATAGACCATGGATGAGGATGTTGGACTTCCACCATCCAACTACCAGGAAGAGAATGAAGGACACCAAGCTACTACTGAAACGCCAGAGCGTCTTGGTGATGCGCTACATGGTACAATTCCAACCCCCTTACCTCCATTAGCAAGCACACGTCGAAGAACTCCGAAGCATATACAAGTTGATGAAAGACTTATGAATTCCATTGAAGGTACGCTATCTAAACGTAGTATTGCTTATCAAACTCAACAGATACTTGATAAATATTTTGTTTCTAAATGTGATGGAGATAAATGTAGATTATTTTTATCATTGTTAAAATCTAGGAGCATGAATGTTGTTAGGAAAAAGTTAGGGATAAAGATGATAAAGAATTTTGAACCAAGTTCTCATATAGTTAAAAGCCTAGTAGATGCATTTGGTAAAATTGGTAAGAACACACATTCAAAGGACCGCAATGCTGCTCGTCGTGTGTTGTCACAATCAATTGCAGATAAGAACACCAGGGCCCTTCGTATTCTCAGGCCTACATCGAAACTAGTTAATTTGAATGTAAAAACCCTCCGTAGGTATTCTATTAGAAGAGAACATCTTGACACAACCGATCAGACAGATTTTTGGGCCTTTGTTGGTCGGTTGCCACGTCGTGACATGAAGCTAGTTGATGCAGTAAAGGGACTAGTGCATAGTTTTTGGCATGATCACACAAGGCCTTCTTCAAACCGAAAGGATGTACTAAAACTAAGAAGGGGTTCGAAGGATCGTGAGCCACATACTAAGCATCTTCTTGATATAACACAGACAGAGCTTTACGAAAAATTTAAGATTGAGCATAGACAATTGAACTTGGGGCAAAGATCTTTTGAGAAATGTAAGCCATGGTATGTTAGAATAAATACTCTTCGTAACACTTGTTGTTGTAGATACCATGTAGAATATGAATATTACTATGAAACATTTTTGTACATTCGTCGTGTGTTGCATACTAACATTGTGCAGGATTGCTCCATGACAATACCACCGACTTCATCAAGAGAATTCATTCATAGCATCATGTGCAATAGGCCCGAGGGGCAAACATACTATGCAAAATCTTGTTTGGATGGAACATGCTCCAACTGTGCTGGAATGGCATTATTGAGCCAATGTATGCACGAGAATGGAGACAGTGAATTTGGGAAAATGGTTACAGACATGAAAAGTTTCAAATATATCAACTATGAAATAGTCCCAGGGAAAGAAAGCAAAAAAATACAATTGGTGACATCTCAGGTATGCATTTATATCTATAAAATTATGTTGTAACGGTTACATTTCAATCCTTACTTACAACAAAAAACTGACATTGAGATCATTTTGTGTCACCAGGTACAAGTTAGTGACTCCATCAAGGAATTTATTGAAAAGACACATCAATATGTTCAGCATGTCCACGTGGCACGATGGCAGGATGATAAGTTTAGAATATGCAGAGATACATTTCCCCTTGGTACTATACTTTCAGTTGTTGATTTTGCCGAGAACTACACTCTGCAACCTCAAAATGAGATCCAAAGTCAGTATTATCACTCTGAGCAGGTTTCCTTGATGGTCCATATCACATACAGGCATGGCCCAAATAGCACTGAAGAGCAAAGAGAAATTCTGAAGGAATATCACTTCTACATAAGTGATGATAGGTGCCACGACTTCCACTATGTACGTCATTGCTTCATCATGTTCTATGATCACTTGAAGGGAAGGAACATACAGATGGACCGACACTGGATTTGGTCTGATGGGTGTGCTGGTCAGTTCAAAAATGCACGCATATTTCAGTGGTTGTGTTCATTGCATAAAAACTACAAAGTGCCACATATGTGGAACTATTTTGAGACTGGGCATGGTAAAGGAGAGCATGATGGAGCCGGAGCATGTGTCAAAACAGCCCTACGAAGAGAGGAATTGAAAGTATCTACAGAATCTACTATTCTAAATGCTCAATCTATAGTCAGGTGGTGCACGTCAGTAATGGGAGAGGAATCAACTATGCGAGTAGAATCCACAAGAAAGAGACATGTGGAGAGATTTTTTTGGGAGGTGGTAGACATAGATCGTTCACATGCATGGGAATGCAAGACTGTGCCTGGGACTCGTGGCTTTCATTCGGTTCGAAGCTCTGATAACCCAGTATTTGAAATTTGGACCAGAAAACTTGCTTGTTTTTTCCCGCCTTGTTGTGATGGTGACTGGGATGGGTATGAATCATTGGATTGGGTTGATGGATGGGATCGCATATCACTTCCACTTGATCAGCGTGCAATTGTTGAGTTAACTCCGTTGGAAGAAGACCAATCATCTATTTCTGCAGATTTTGATCATGTCTCAGACCTTGTACAACCCGGTATGATGCATTTCCTTAACATTTTTTGTTTGTTTACGTAGTCTTCAAATGCACATTAATGGCCTTGTATCGCACGAAAAATATTTTGATCATATACCTACAATCATATAATGCAGGGCACATATACGCAGTGGTTGCCTCAAAAGATACTGAATGGGGTGATGAATATTGGTTGGCACGTTGTATAGATGGAAAGCAAACCCTCATTGTGTCCATGACTGACGATGAAAACAACCACTTTCCAACTGGTTCTATGGTTGTTAAAGGTGAATACTTGACACGGGACAACAATGGAAGAAAGAAGGGTGGATATGTTTACAGGGATTACAAACCAGGTGCAAGTGTATATCACTTTACCAACTTAATCATTGGCACAAACCTTCAGGTACGAACAATGCCTAGTCGAAATACATCGAAGGTACGCTACTTCTTACCGGATACAGAGCACGAGAGACTAATGGAGACCATCAGTATAAGAGATGATCCGGAGGGCTTGGTTGTATGATAATAGGTGGGATCTAGCATGATGAGGTACGTTACATACTTTTAATACTATACTATTTTCACTATTTGTAATTGAATATTGATATATGCTCAATTTTCACATGTATGTTTCATATGAATATGTCAATTTTGCGTTCTTGATATGCCAAATTTACAAGAGATGGATTAAAATTATATTATGTTCATATGATCAGTAAACCATATATTAATCATGTTTGAGAGGTTGCTTAGCTAACTTTAAGGGCATTTAAGCTCTATGTTAAGCCCAACTAAATCCTTATGAATCACTAGACAATCGAATTGGTTCCTTGAGTAATTCAAATTTCTTTATGTAAAACCATTTTTCATTCATTTTAGTATGAAATCAAGTTTTTAGTATTTTTTTCTCTTTACTGGCTCTATTCTAGTTTCCTTTGAAAAATTGCTCAAAGTATTGTTGTTCTTAGTTTTATGAACCTATTTGTGATCTCTTTCATGTGATCATAAGATTTTACACATCACTGCCATAACCACTAGACAATTGTACACTATACAACTATGAAAGTCTCTCTTAATCTAGCGACAACCACCTTTTACCCATTTCTATAAAATTTATTTTCTTTAATAATTTTCTAATCCAAATTTTAATAGCTATTACATTTTCACTATACAACTATGAAAGTCTCTAGTGACAACCACCTTTTACCCATTTTTATTATACATCTCTAAGTTATCCACACAAAAACACACACATATATATATAATAATTATTGTGTATTCATAGTCAAAACTAAAAAATATATGGATTAAAGTGGATAAACATTAAACTAAAATTATAATAATTGTGTTTTTTAATCCATTTTTTACATATGATCAGTAAACCCTAAAATTATATTATGTTCATCATGTTGGTTATTGGCTTCACCCAACAAAATTAATTCAATTCATGCTCACTATATTAAACAATACACTTATATTAAATTTAATTCATGTCTTGTTAAATATTTCATAATGAATTAGCTAGTTGAGAGCACCACCTTAGACCAAGCCATCATCATCAACATCTTCATCATCATCATGGACCTGCAAAACCCTAGTTTCCAAAGTGTCTAGGCAGGTTCGGGCTAGGAACACTAGCCATACCCGCCCGGTGGATGATTTTCCAAAGTTGACCCCCGTGTGCAAAAATTGCACACTCCCACACTGAGCAAAACCCTAGTTTCAAAGATGGACCTGCAAGGTGACACATGGGCCACCGGGTAGGAGGGGAGGGGCACCCTTGGCACTATCCCGGTGTGCTGAATCCAACGGAGTCGACGGTTCGTCGATCCGAGCCACGGTCTTCATTCTATGGCTCGTCCCGTCTCACTACCAGAAGGCCTTCAGGGACACCTGCTGGATACCTACCGGGGGCATAGAACTCCAACCATGCAACAAAACCGGGTTCCGGGGAGACCTGCAGGTGTGTCTAGACAGGTTCAGGCTAGGAACACTAGCCATACTTGCCCGGTGGATGATTTTCCAAAGTTGACCCCCGTGTGCAAAAATTGCACACTCCCACACTGAGCAAAACCCTAGTTTCCAAGATGGACCTGCAAGGTGACACATGGGCCACCGGGTAGGAGGGGAGGGGAATCCCTGGCACTATCCCGGTGTGCTGAATCCAACAGAGTCGACGGTTCGTCGATCTGAGCCACGGTCTTCATTCTATGGCTCGTCCCGTCTCACTACCAGAAGGCCTTCAGGGACACCTGCTGGATACCTACCGGGGGCATAGAACTCCAACCATGCAACAAAACCGGGTTCCGGGGAGTCCTGCAGGTGTGTCTAGATAGGTTCGGGCTAGGAACACTAGCCATACTTGCCCGGTGGATGATTTTCCAAAGTTGACCCCTGTGTGCAAAAATTGCACACTCCCACACTGAGCAAAACCCTAGTTTACGAAATGAATGCACAATGAAGCCACTGGGCCATGGGGAGACGAGGGAGAGGGCCCCCTAGAGGTAATCGCACGCCAGGAGACCAATGGAGTCGACGGTTCGTCGGTCCGACGTCCGGTTTCCGAGTTATGTCGAGTTGCAAGTCGCATGAAAATGCCGTTCAGGGACACTTGGTGAATTTCCGTCCGGGAGCCAAAAAGCAAACGGAGCAGGAAAATTGCGTGCCGTTGGCTCCCGCAAGTGTGTGTGGGCAATGCCGATGTGGGAACACTGCCGGGAGCCATAAATCCATGATAGTAAATTAATTCATGACAAAAAAAACTGAATTATTCCTTTCAATGGATGTGGTTTTCAATTTCCTATGTTGTTAGGTCAATTTGGCACATTCATTGAAAGAAATTGTAGACTTTAATGATGATCACAACAAGTGTGTTTGTTAAAACCTTGTGAAATAGAGCATCAAAAGACCTACATTGTAGGCCATATAATTGTGTTTGTTTACCTTTTGTTTGATGGACCATGCACAATAAGTAATAAAATAATTTTTGAAGTAGGTCATTTCATTTTTCTGATTTTTTCTTTGGTGGTGTTGAAAAAGACCATTGTTCTTATTGATGGGATTTCATGTGCTTATGATTCTTTGGATAATCTGGACACATACAAGGACACCATTATTAGACTAATTCATTATAAACAATTTAATATGAGTAATCTACATAAATGAATTGAAAAATTAACAAAAATAACAAACAACCCATATACCTTGGAATATAACACAAGAGTGACCATGTTAGGCAATCTTACTTATCTACTTACCTATGGTCATCTAAGTAGACCATTTGGATCATGTCTATTACAAATGATCTCCATTAACTTTTCATGTTCACAATGAGGCTTGAAGTATCATACCTTTGATGGGTGCTTCCTTGGCATTGTTTGTAGTTTGAGGTTTATATCGAAAACTAAGTTTGTAAAGTGGTATATAGATTCACCTAGTCTAATCTTGAAATACATAACCAACCTTCTTCCATGTTTGGTCATCCAGTGTTAGATATTATCCTTTAATAACCATCAAACTGATTACAAGTTGATCACCATTGTCATCTATTAGTGAGACATGAGGGTTTGGTTCGCCTTTAAGGAACATGCCAACAAATAGTGAGTGCCCCATTAATTATCTTTCAGGGAAACAGTACCTGCAGAATATAATGTTTACCTACACAACATCTCGATCATGATACCCTTTCCCACACTCAGTTTCAAAAGTGCTGTAAAGGCAACCTTTACATTTACATTTGCATTAACATGACAACCAAGTCTCAAAAATGAGATTGATGGTGTTTATTCTCATGCAATGTATACAGTTAGGATTAAGACAACTGTATAAATCTATGGAACTATAAATGGAGATATTAATCCAAAAGGAAGCCAATGTTGGCCTTGCCAATCTTTTCTTCCGAATGCAAACGAAATATTAGATTCCATTTTGCTATGTTTCCATGTAAAATATATTTGAAAAAAAACATATATTTGGATTATATGGAAATCCTTCTTACCTTTGACATTGTTTGGGATCTGCAGGATGGGAATGAAGTATTTTTTAGGGATTAAGAGGAGTATTCAATTACGCAAACTTATGAATGCCTATTGTGACAAGCAATCCATTGATTTCAACTCCATCAAATTTCTGTTTGATGGATGATGTTTGCAAGGTGAGCAAGTTTGACCCACCAATGCGAGATTGCATGCAATTACACTGAGCAAAACCCTAGTTTACGAAATGAATGCACAATGAAGCCACTGGGCCATGCGGAGACGAGGGAGAGGGCCCCCTAGAGGTAATCGCATGCCAGGAGACCAACGGAGTCGACGGTTCGTCGGTCCGACGTCCGGTTTCCGAGTTATGTCGAGTTGCAAGTCGCATGAAAATGCCTTTCAGGGACACTTGGTGAATTTCCGTCCGGGAGCCAAAAAGCAAACGGAGCAGGAATATTGCGTGCCGTTGGCTCCCGCAAGTGTGTGTGGGCAATGCCGACGTGGGAACACTGCCAACACTGGCTCGGAGGAGGTTTTTGCAGAGTTGACCTACCAATGCGAGATTGCATGCAATTACACTGAGCAAAACCCTAGTTTACGAAATGAATGCACAATGAAGCCACTGGGCCATGGGGAGACGAGGGAGAGGGCCCCCTAGAGGTAATCGCACGCCAGGAGACCAACGGAGTCGACGGTTCGTCGGTCCGACGTCCGGTTTCAGAGTTATGTCGAGTTGCAAGTCGCATGAAAATGCCGTTCAGGGACACTTGGTGAATTTCCGTCCGGGAGCCAAAAAGCAAACGGAGCAGGAAGATTGCGTGCCGTTGGCTCCCGCAAGTGTGTGTGGGCAATGCCGACGTGGGAACACTGCCAACACTAGCTCAGGGGAGGTTTTTGCAGAGTTGACCTACCAATGCGAGATTGCATGCAATTACACTGAGCAAAACCCTAGTTTACGAAATGAATGCACAATGAAGCCACTGGGCCATGGGGAGACGAGGGAGAGGGCCCCCTAGAGGTAATCGCACGCCAGGAGACCAACGGAGTCGACGGTTCGTCGGTCCGACGTCCGGTTTCCGAGTTATGTCGAGTTGCAAGTCGCATGAAAATGCCGTTCAGGGACACTTGGTGAATTTCCGTCCGGGAGCCAAAAAGCAAACGGAGCAGGAAGATTGCGTGCCGTTGGCTCCCGCAAGTGTGTGTGGGCAATGCCGACGTGGGAACACTGCCAACACTGGCTCGGGGGAGGTTTTTGCAGAGTTGACCTACCAATGCGAGATTGCATGCAATTACACTGAGCAAAACCCTAGTTTACGAAATGAATGCACAATGAAGCCACTGGGCCATGGGGAGACGAGGGAGAGGGCCCCCTAGAGGTAATCGCACGCCAGGAGACCAACGGAGTCGATGGTTCGTCGGTCCGACGTCCGGTTTCCGAGTTATGTCGAGTTGCAAGTCGCATGAAAATGCCGTTCAAGGACACTTGGTGAATTTCCGTCCGGGAGCCAAAACGCAAACGGAGCAAGAAGATTGCGTGCCGTTGGCTCCCGCAAGTGTGTGTGGGCAATGCCGACGTGGGAACATTGCCAACACTGGCTCGGGGGAGGTTTTTGCAGAGTTGACCCACCAATGCGAGATTGCATGCAATTAAACTGAGCAAAACCCTAGTTTACGAAATGAATGCACAATGAAGCCACTGGGCCATGGGGAGACGAGGGAGAGGGCCCCCTAGAGGTAATCGCATGCCAGGAGACCAACGGAGTCGACGGTTCGTCGGTCCGACGTCCAGTTTCCGAGTTATGTCGAGTTGCAAGTCGCATGAAAATGTCGTTCAGGGACACTTGGTGAATTTCCGCCCATTTTATAATTTAAGCCACTTTTAAATATTTGAACTTCCATATTATTTTTGAAAGAGTATAATATTTCAAAACTCCTAAAGAGACAAAAACACATGATCAAAACTCCTAAGGCTGTAATTTAGAGTAGTAATAATGGGGGTGATGGAGTTGAATTTGATCCTATGGAAGATAATGATACTAATATTATTGAGAATAAAGGGATAATAGGTTGATCCATGACACCTTTGTTTGCATGGATGAGGATGCACCTATGTATGAGACCTATGATAATATTCATGATGTACATCTTATTGATAAGGCACACAAAGGCCTATACAAGAGATCAAAGATGGGTCACTTTGTCTACTAATTTGATGTTGATGAAATTGAAGGTATTGAATGACATTTCGAACAATGGTATGACAAAGATCCTAATGTATACACAAGGTTAATATATAAGGTGCCCCATAAGGTTCTTTGTCATATCCCTATAATTCTAGGTTTTTGATGATTGTTTAGGTTAAAAAACATAGCACATTATATGGATTATCATGTACAAAGATAAGTGAA
This sequence comes from Larix kaempferi, assembly GCA_027924585.1. Taxonomy (NCBI): domain Eukaryota; kingdom Viridiplantae; phylum Streptophyta; class Pinopsida; order Pinales; family Pinaceae; genus Larix; species Larix kaempferi. The sequence goes on along the minus strand of BSBM01000528.1, from coordinate 4,091,388 downwards.
GATGGTATTATATGAGTGGCTACAAATGGTTCTCAATTTACGATCATCAAGGAAATATTACCCATTTTTTAAGAAGAACCTCATAATGTTAGACTTTCATTGGTAGTTGATGGCAATGGGTGTGCATGAGTGAGTTCGTTGAAACCTTGAAAACATTGTAATGCATTTAGTTTGATTAAATTACACGAGCAAGAACTTTGACATAACTTGTAATGATCATCCAAAATCACAAATTTTAATTAGATACCAATTAGTGCATGCATGTAGTGAATTCGTTGAAACCTTTGAATATAATAGTTTGTTCTTTTGACATAGTGCATTCATGAGTAATAGATAATCCACACAAATCCACACATTAGAATGACACAATTACATGTATCCAAAAGTACATATATATCCAAAAGTGCATGTCTCCAAAAGTACATGTATATCCAAAAGTCTCCAAAAGTGCATGTCTCCAAAAGTACATGTATATCCAAAAGTATCGAAAAGTACATGTATCCAATGAAGTCAATGTACATGTCTCCAAAAGTACATGCACAATAAAGTCAATGTACATGTCTCCAAAACTGAATGTATCGAAAAGTACATATATATACAAAAGTATCCAAAAGCACATGTGTCCAAAACTATCCAAAACTATCAAAACTCAAGCTTTCTCTTGTTCTTTCCCGACGTTGATCCTCTAGGCACATCCCTAGGATCAATGTGCATCCCTGGATCCTGCAAATTAAATATCAATTGTTAAATTCAACTAACTATGTACACTAATACATTATCTCAACAATTATCAACTGGTGCATGGAAAGTGCATGAAACACTTGGTCACTGAAGGACATCTCACCTCAACTGACAAAGGAGATTGTGTTGCTTGTGTAGCAGATGGAGCCGTCGGTTGAACATCCAGGATGGTTGAACCAGGGGGGCCAGGCACTGCTCCTGCTGGTGGTGGCTACAATGAAAAAATGTTGAAATAGTTAGAAATGCATGAATAAACAATAGGTCCAACAATAATAAACTATGTAAAGATAATGTTGAAATAGTTACATACCTGTGTGTGATCAGTCGCCACTGCAGATGCGGCACTAACTGCTGCATCAACCATCGATGCAAGGTTCTCAACAGACAACTCGGGTTCCTGTTGCAGTAAACATGCAATTCAAACATTAACAAAAATGATTTATGCACTGGATTTCAAGTTAAACAACAAATATCATCGAAGGATATACATTACCGTGGTGTGAGTAAGCCCATGGTCGTGGGCAGCTGGAGTCTTTCTCGGAGTAGAACGCCTCACATACACACGACCCTTGTTCACGAATGGCCTAGAGGGAGATGCAAATCCAGGCAATGGGCCAGATGTGTCGGATGGTGCCTACAGTCAGCAAGTGTTCATGTAGTTAGACATGCATGATTCAACAAACAAACATGTATTTAAAAAATGTCATTTTTAATTGTTTACCTGGAGCCCAGACGTTTCAGGGGACGGTATGACCATGGGCACTACCTCCACATTACCTTGCCCCTGTGAAGGATCTGCCATCTGCAAGTTTAATAATTGTAAATATTAGACCGTATATAGCATTAATGAACTAAAATGTAAAGTATGTGGAAATTAACAAATTAACAAGTATTTAAAAACTGAAATTTTAAAATGTTTACCTCGGTGTGAGATACGGCAATAGGTGGTATATAAGATGGGCCTGCCGAATGGGTAGCATCATGCCCCCCTGTCGAGTCTGGAACATCCGGCTCTGGGGCGTCACTGCCGGTAATCATCATCAACTGCAAGTTCACAAAATTAATATATTAGCTCAAACTATATATATGTGTACAAAGACGAAAATAAATGAAGAATTTATTACAATTAACCATCAAGATACCTCTCTCAAAAAGCCACTGAAGGAAACATCTGATGCAATACCATAGCAGGGACGACCACATGACGTACACTCGTGAGGATCAGTACTAGGATGGGGAATAGCTGATGGTCCTCCACTAGTGGATGGTCCTGATGGTCCTGCAGTAGTGGATGGTCCTGATGGTCCTGCACTAGCTGATGGTCCTGCATGGTGACGAGCTGGTGTATGTACCACACCAGGGACAGATGTCCCTTCCTCACCCATATGTTGAACCATCCTGCCATGGCGAACAACCGTCCGTGCCAAACTCAAAAATGCATCCCGTGTCTGCGGAATAATGCGATGTGCTGGTGGGACATCTGGCCCAGGCAACTGCCTGCGAGGTGCAGGGATAGGGCGATCCTGGTCTCGAAGCCTGGCATTGGGTCGGTTTTGGGGCATCCCCCCACCGATCCCCTGGAACTGTAAGATGTCAAAATAGTTAACGTGTTTATGCAACACAAACTCTGCATACATCTTTCGAAGGAAATATAAGGGAATTTCCCTGTTGTTGTGTGGTGGCATATCAAAAACCATGTATCATCTGTCCATCCAGTTATCAACAAATGGTTGAAACGTGCACCACTCAATGGAGATATGCGGCTTGCTTGCATTAGGGATTTCCCCCGTCCGAGGGTCCCTAAACAATGCAAATATAACCTCTTTGGATATTTTCAGCTTTTTTACTGCATTGTAATCTAGTCCATCAGCATATTGTTGTCTTTTTCTTTCTCTGTAAGATGCAATATCATACAGGACATTCGTAGATTGTGAAATTGTGTCCACAATTGCATCCAAGGTTGATGCAAGTGAACGGCGAATCCTGTCGCCACCACTAAAAGCTTCACTTATGCCCCTCAATTGGGCAAGCTCAATCAATATTTCGGCATTGGCATCCATAGCCGCAACTGCAATAAAGACATTAATACGAAAATCATTAGAAACATATACATGGTATATAATGACGTCTCTTCAAAATTGAACATGTATTAAATCAAACTCACATAAGCAATTTAATGGCATTTACTTACATACATTTAAAACTTAAAATTAAACATTTGACAATTAAAAAGTAAGTTAGTCAGATTGGCAGAGAGGAGGGGGAGGAGGATCAAGGCAGTGATGAGTTTGTTGATTCAGGCATGGAGGAGGAGGATCAAGGCAGTGATGAATTTGTATCTATGTGTCTCAATGTCTCATTGTGTTTTGTGATTGTGAATGACAAATGTGTTGTGATTTGTGAATGATCTAATTTCTATTGAATATTTCATATTTGTAATTGTAAATGTAATTTCTATTGAATATTTGTAATTGTAAATGTTAAATTTTATTGGATGATCTATATGTCTATATTTTTAAATTTTAATATATTTTAAAAATATATTAATTCCGGGGGTCACCGTGTCCTACGTGTCATAATTCCGGGGGTCACCGTGTCTAGTGGGGACCAGGGATCAAATTTGAAGGGTGGGGTCCCATTTCACTATGAAGGGCTATGAGATATTGAACACTATTGAAGCGCTATGAGAAATTTATTAATATTTATTCTATGTGTATATATGGATGTGTTCATGTTGTATGGATTGGATTCTAGGTTAACCGAGGCCTTTTTAGAGCAAAGAATGGGGTAATTACTATTTGGGAACAAGTTTTTTATCAAATGTAAATTGCGGTGATGGAAGATATTGAGGGTGCCACATGTTGTGGAGAAAGTAGTATTGATTCCTATGACGTAATAGGGAGTTCAAAAAGTCTGGTTTCAAGTATTGTCATGCGTAGCTCGATTGATTTTTCTCGCGCTAGGGTTGTAGCAACTGTTATGGCCATTACTGTTAAAAGGATTGATGGGGTGGAATCCCGTGAAACGATGAGTTCTTTTGTTAAGACGTAGATTCAGTGAAATTTGGTGGGAGTCTTATGTTCATTTTATGCACAAAATTCGATTACTTAATTTTGTTGCATTGTTAACTCTCCTCCTAGTCATAGCTACAATCTCTTATATAATTGTGAAGGTTATCAATCCACTCAATATATTAAAGTTGTAGTAGGCCAAAATCATCCACATATTTATTGTACTCACAAATGTTGACATTCCAATTTCTATGTAGAGCGCCCATTAACATTAGATTGTATGGGACATGTTTTTGAGGCATGATGTCATTATCTCATAACAACAAGCTTTTTATCCATAAATATGTCATCTACAAGCCAACGGAATTGTTCCTAATCCTTTATAAAACTTTGTCATAATTATATCAATACCAACATCCCTACCTATTGACTTAGCTTAGAAGATATTACACCTTCGGATAACCAAACCTGATTCCAAGGTTGGTAATCATAAACGTAAAAGCATCATCATAAGGAAATAGCATGTTGTGTTGAGGAAATTCCTTTTTTTCCATTTCCTTCTCAGTATAATATTTGGTTGTGGATCATTTAAAATGTATAATTTATTTTAATATAATTGGGAAGCTAAATTCAAATTCATTAATATATTAATATGATTTGATTTTTTTATTAATAATAAGTTATTCTTTTCATTTGAAAATGTAATAGTACATCAAAATTTCAATGTTTACTAACGTAGTAAAGTTGAGAGGCTTTATTTTTCAGTGGATATAGCAGACCTGTAAATTCATAGGATGTCAAAAATCTAGTCAGCCTTGAAGTTGAGCTCCTCAAAGAAAACGAATTTCTTTAAATATGTTTATGGCAGGCTGGCATTGCCAGCTTCGCTCCGCAAACTATCCTGGAGGACTGGAGGAGATAGGGTAGGTGGAACTTGGAAGTAGCTCATCCACAGTGGAATAGGGGTATAAGAAAAAGCTTGTTTCTATTCATGCAATATGGTCGGAGCCATGGAAGCATGGAATTCCAGCATTGACTTGATACAACAAAGAAAACAAAAGGTGGAACTTGGGAGCTGCAGGATTGACTTGATACAACAAAGAAAACACAGGGTGTGAGGCTGGGAGCCGTAGATGGTAGGATTAACTTGATACAACAAAGAAAACACAGGTCTATAGGTAGGGGCCACGGGCAGGAGCAACAACCTGCAACATTACAGAAAGTTTATGGATTGTGGATTTTGTCTGAAATGCCAAATTCGCGGGGGCATATTAACATAATATATTATACATTGAATACTCAATTAACTCACGGAGTCAGCATTCACGAATTGGTATGTGATAACTTGTAACTTGGTAAGCCCGCTAGCAACAACATGTATGAGCCACCTTCCAGGTTTAATAATTTTGTTGATGCCATTAAATGTGTTAAACACGTAAGCGCTTGCTACAAACACGAGAACTTCGAAGCGTTCAAGCCATGGGCTACTCAGTGTAAGCCCGTCCACGTAAGTTGCTCAATGATATTATTAGAGGCCCAATGGTCCATGATCCATGGATGATCGAACACGTGGATATTGGAGAGTAAGCGAGTCCCACTCCCAAGTCACCTAGCTAGTAGCCGCATTCCCAATTTCCCATTAAAAATTGTTGATGGGTGAAATTTGAAGCTACCCTTCTGTTGCAATTTTAAACAGTAGTGGTTAATTTAATTATTGAAGGGCTTACCATGAAATTAAATTTTTTTTGCATGGTAAAATTTGAAGTGGCCTTCTATGACGTGTGGGTAAAATTTGAAGTGGCCTGAAGGCTTCAAATTTGAAGCCTGGTGGGGACACTCGTGTCCCGTGTCCTCGTGTCGGGTGACTTAGATGAATACATTGTAGAAAGGGGGGAGTTTTAATTTTTTCAATTTTTGGTTTGATTATGAAGTTTTGAGTTTTTTGAAAAGGGTTTCATTTTGAGGTGTGAATTTAATTACAAATTGGGTTATTCCCAATTTGATCAATATTACAAAACTAGGTTAAACAATAAAAAAATAGTAATTTGGATTAAAAAATCACAAAAAAATGATTTGGGTGAATAAATTACCTGACTAGATGAGAATGCACCGGTGAATTTGTCTCCCCTCCAGCTAAATCGAGCAACACGGATAGTTGAGTGGGCCACAAAGCGTCCTCGTCCAGGGTCAATTTCGCCTCTATTCGCGTTTCTGATGCGTGAGTGTCGCGGGTGGTCGGCAATCGGCCGACTGTGTTTTTAAATTCATTTTTAGTTTTACATATCGCGTACGCGATTTGTAAATACATAACGCGTACGCGTTTTTTAACTACATAACGCGTACGCGTTATTGTTACCTAGCCTACATGTCCAATGACATGTTAGGCTCGAGTCTTACCATGGCAGGTGGTAAATATCAGAAACGCGTTATGTTTTAGGTATCAGGAACGAGATTTGAAAAAAGTAGCATTGCATCTAAAGTGACCCTCATCTTCTTGCACACACCCGTAGGTTAAGGTTTAGGTTTCTTCTCCTAACAAGGTTGAGGGCCAATAGACCTATCGCTAGTGATCACAACTTATAATGACACCAACACCTACACATAAACATTAAGAATACTCTTAGAAATACATGTATTTGATCATCTTTATTGGTCCTAGATTCCTAAAAGTTTCTTTTAGGGCCCAAGGTAGAGGTTTCCTCCCTTGAACATGTCCAAGGATTTGAGACCCATGCCTTGTGCTTGAAGCCTAATAATGATACTAATATCCATCAAGAAAATTAATAATATCAATAAAAATATGCACTATCGAATAATCAAATTTCAATTCAAATCATTTTTATTAATTATTTATAATGATAATAAATTAAAAATGGTTGTCTTTAATTATTTGTCAATATTAAGAATCATAGGTATTTATTTGCTTGAATAATATTAAAAATGAATAATTGAATTGAGTTATTTACAAAATAATTCTTTGTGAACTTGTTGCGTTAATGATGCAAAACATCATAAATGAATCATGTGAGTTTATGTGTTTAAATATGATAAAAAATAATAATTGAATTTGTTGTGATCACGGGGGATTCACTCAGTAAACCGCTATCATAGCATGTTCGTTCGTGGCATATGAAACAATACCCCTAATTTCACTAAATATTGGAAAATACCTTCCAAAATCGTTTTTTTAACCCCCTCCCAATATGCCTTCCCAATTTAAAAAAAACCCCTATTTTCACTAGATATTGTAGGTATCAATTCTTTCATTAGCATTTTTTATACCCCTTTATATTTCTACCTAGTATATTGATATGATTCCCCTCTTATGACCCCACATGCATTCTACAATGCACCTTGCTTCTTTCAATGTATATTGTGGATGCACATTACTTCACCCACAATGCAATTACTCAACCACATATCATTATGATTTGCAGCATCTAATGGTCTAATGAAGAGATAGGAGATCACTTCTTGTATGTCACTAGAGCCAATGCACATAGTACAACATTTAGATTGCATGTTGCAGTTCCCCAATCGCTGACTAAGCCTGTTTTGGGCTAGGTATCCAAGCCCCTAGGGCCTGTAACAAGCTCTAGGACGCTGACTAAACCTCCCAAGGCCTGTAAAAGGCATGAGTGGTTGGGTATTCAAGCCCTCAAGACCTATCGAGGGCCTATAATAGGTCCTGGAGGCTTAGATCCTCCCAAGGCTATTTGTAACAACTGGCTGAGTGCTATTGGTAACAATTGGTTGTCAATGACCACTGTCTCTCAACTATGATCGACTGGAAACCCACTTCACCATGAAACCCCCTGTCCTCGAGCATGCCTCAAGATGTGATTTCCCTGCATACTGGGAAGCCCGAGCCTTACCTCAACCCGATTTCTCATCTGGCCGTGATCCCGCCATCTCCATTTGGGGTATATTTGTCATCCCACCCATATAAAAAAGACCCCAAAGTATTTTTGTATTGTTACATTAAATTAAAAAAAACCCTTTGCCCCTTAATATATAATCAATATAATTTTTAGGTTTTCATGAATATTTAATACCGCAATATGAATGAACGTGGTATTATATTGCCTTCTAGTGAATACCCCGTGGTTGTGATTGTGGTGTAAAACTTCATAAATTAATCATGAGCATTTATTTGAATGAAAAAATTGAATTTATTTATTTACAAAATAATTATTTGTTAAGATGCTTATGGTGCAAATAATCATAATTAAATATGATTTGTACATGTCCATGTGACAAATATGCACTTAGCACTAGTATATGGTACTTTCCAACATGACATTTCTCTATGCTCATGATTCCTTTAGTCGCCTAAGATTATTCTCTCAACCATGTTGACAACAGTTGGACCTATCCATAGTAATTAAGGCCTTGTAATAGTGTAAATGCTCATACATAGAGGGTAAGAATACTCTTAGGAAGACATATCCATAGTAATTAAAGCCTTGTAATAGTGTCAATGCTCATACATAGAGGGTAAGAATACTCTTACGAAGATGTGCGGTCTTGACCTTTAAGGTGTCTTTCTTGGTCCTGGATTTTAAAAAGCTTTTAAAAAGTTTCTTTTAGGGAACTAGGTAGAGGTTTTCTTTATTGACGATGTCCATAGATCTAAGATCGATGCCTTTTGCTAAAAACCCAATAATGAGAATAATTTCCCTCAAGAAATAATAAGATTAAACATTTTTAATTGGATATAACAAATTTTAATTCAAATAATTTTTATTACCACTAATCTATACCACTAATAAATTAAAAATGGTTTTATTTATTTATTTGTCAATTGTATTTATTTGTATAAATATTATTGCAAATGAATAATTGGATTGATATATGTGACAAAATAATTATTTGTGAACTTCTTGTGCTTGTCGTGCAAAACCTCATAAATGAATCATTCACCAATTTATTTATTTAAGTTTTATAAAATTAAATAATTGAACTTGTTGTTATTGTGGTGCAAAAACTCTTTGGTTGTTCATTTGAATTAATAAAATGAAAAAATAATGAATTTACAATAGAATTATTTATATTTATGGTGGAAATCCTCATAATTGCATCCTAGCTATTACAATACATGTATATGTGACAAGTAATAGCTTAGCACCACATTTTGGTATTTGCCAATGTGGCATTTCCCTTAACATGGATGAGTAAGAACTCAATTTCCAATAAAGTTAACAAATATAACACCATATTAACACCACAAAATATAAGTAGTGCTAATACCACCCCCTTAACACCAGAAAATGTAAATGGTGTTAATAACATCACCTTAACACCATAAAAATATAAGTAGTACATTAATACCACCACCTTAACACCACAAAATATAAGTGATGCTAACTTATGATGCTAAAAGATAAGTTTTCTTGTTGTGATGTTAATCTTATGCCTACTAATTTCATAAAGAGTTATATCTATATGTATATATAATATAATGGAATTAGATCATAACTCTTTGCACGTATTATTATGGGTTAGAAGTATTATATTTTCTTTGAACCCCACATGTAAGCCTTAAGCTTTGGACAACACTCCGTGTAAAAAAGAATGTTTAGGATGATAAAATTGTTCTCTTAAAATGACATGGCTAAGTACACATTATCTTAAAACGATATATATATATATATAAAACAACTTGATTAAGCATTGGATAACTCTCCGTGTAAAAATGAATGTTTAGGATGATAAAATTGTTTTCTTAAAATGACATGGTTACGTACACATTTTATTTATATATATATATATATAACAATCTCATTATTACTTGTTTTTTAATTTCTTTATTTACTACCATATATTTTAATCCATAAGAACAATTTCCACCCACAGAAATTTGATGCTGTGAATGATTTGATCTGTTGAGAAATTAATATATATATATATATATATATATAACATTCTGATTATTACTTGTTTTTTAATTTCTTTATTTACTACCATATATTTTAATCCGTAAGAACAATTTCCACCCACAGAAATTTGATGCTGTGAATGATTTGATCTGTTGAGAACTTAATAAATACAGATCTGTATTGCAATAATTATAATAATCTGATTATAATAGTATTTTAATTTCCATATGTACTGCACATTACCCATATTCCTGTTGCATACAGCAGACGTGACGCTCCTCCTTAATCACTATATGGGTTTGGATCACCAATTGTCAAACTATTCTGCATAGATTCTCAATTTCTGATTGTTACATATTTATCAAAGTGCTTGGATGGTATCCAAAAATTCTCCAACGCAGTTGGATTCTATAAAAATGGAATTCTTATGTTATATATCAAATGTAATCAGCGAGGAATAGTTTAATGTCCCATATGTGCTTATCATACCAACATTATGCTGCACAGATTTTGATTCGTCAATTTTAAATTGATATTTTAAGAATGGTTAAATTAACCAATAATTTTTAGGTAAATTCAAATTAGTTTCAAATTATGAATCTTCAATGTTGATATATTTTTATTGGTTGATTGCATCCTATCATGAATTCCAACGATCTCTATTATGTATAATATTTACTCTTACATGACTGAGAATCTTAAAGATTTCATTACGTAATACTCAGTTTATGTGCTGCTTTTGAAAATTTCTAAATATTTAAATGTTTTCTTATACTTACTTGCTAATGAACTGTAATGTATCTTTTTTTTTCTTCTTTAAAGCTTATCACATAGTTAAAAGATCTATGTTTACTTTTCATTTTAATGCACAAACACATTAAATACTCTTGCCATTCTCTACCGAGAGCAGAGTTTACTCGAATGACGAAAATGTATTAATTATGTTTATATTTTTCGTTATAGGAGTTAATTGTTTCACTTATACTTTTATCAATGTTCACTATTTACTTAAGTAAAGACCACTTCGAGTTTGAATAGGCTTCATTTCAGTAATCTTGAGCATTAATATTCATTCTAAAATCTGGTATTTATGCGGGAGGCCTTTTGTTTTCTTCCACAAGTTATTTTCTAATGGTTTGAAAATTTATAAGTGGGAAGCATGGACCTCCCAACCACAATGAACCATGTGGTTTCCAATTACATTTGAACCTTCAACTTTTCCAAGTCAAAATTATGAAAAAAAAGACGAAAAAGAAATGTAGGGATGAGTTTATCTCCAAGTGCTACGAGAAGACATAACAAGGATTTGTGTACCACATTTTTCAAGCATTAATGCTTGAAGCAAAAAAGGCTTCACTGGAATGAGTTGAGTGACTTGTATAACTCAAGGTCTCCTTGTTTGTTTACTTTTAGCCCTTGTACTCCCAAAAAATCTGGAAAAAAAATAACACATACAAAAGATTCAAGGGATGAACATAATATTTTCTAAATATTTAAAATATTTGAGGAAGAGGTTCACCTTGATGGACTTCTCACATCATATTGGATTAGTGCTCTCATACTAATCTATCATGTACCTACTTACCTCACGGTACCTTTGGTGCCAAAGGGCACTCAAACCAATGACTAAATTCAACTCTTACACTTAATTTCATTTTCCATAGATTTAATTAACCATTTACAGTAGGATTGAATATGTATATAATCTCCCATATTTAACACAAACATATATAAAATTGTCACTAGTTATCTCTAAATGCACTCACGTATTGCTAATAATTTCCATGTATGTAAATAGTGAGATAACAATAATTTAATAAAATTCATAACATGGATAAATACGAGCATTTCATAGAAAAATGGATAATATAGTCCAACTAACTGCAAACCATGGATGTTCCTCCGAGTTGTAGGATTTTTGGTATACCATCTCTCTCTATAATAGAGACCACCCCTAAGTTGGGGCTATGAATCCACAAGAAGGTACCAAGTTTTCCCGCTACAACTATCCCAATAATCTAGCACTACTCCCCCATCATTTTGCACAACCCAAGGAATGAGACTCCCTTCTCTGAGTTAACAATTGCTCATGTTTCTTACCCCAATTCCCTTCCAGTTCTCTAGCATATGCTGGTTAGGGTCTCTCTATGTCGGGACTCCAGGGAACTCTGTTTTTCTTAGGTATAGGTCCACACTATAGTATGGGTAATGGTTGTAGGCTATGGTATGGGTGATGATGATACAAGTGATGGAAGATTAGAGCTGACAACAATTGATGGCTTAATCATGGAAGAATGATGATCGAATGAAATAGTTCTCAATAAATATACATGTTGAAAACTAGCCAAGTGGCATGCAAAGCTAAGGATAGATGGACAAATGGGAAGTTCACATTTCCCCCTCTAATCCCCAGGTTTAGGATAATTAACCAAGCTTAAGGATAATTCACTTTCGATTAAAGAGGATTCATAAAATATAGGATGAAAATGAATAATAAAGATAGTGACTTAAATTATAAGTCACTAAGGTCATCTCCACCCTAACCCCCTTCTCACTCTCCCTCTTGTGGAATTATATCCCCCCATCTTTGCTTCGTCCTTTAGCATATAATAATCATGTCTTTTATATTAAAAGTGAAAATGTACATAATTACATAATTTGGTCACACTGGACTATTCATATTTGGCTTTCTATCTATTTCATCAATATTTACATATTTACATACTGGGGTAAAAAATTAAGTGTTACATTGCCTTTCTCCTTAATTTATGCATCGTCCTTGGTGCATATCAACGCTATGTACATATACAAAATTTCAAAACAGTTGCAGGTATGCCTCTCACATAGTATCTTCAAGCTCCCACATTTCTTCTTCAGGGCTGTAATGGATCCACTGGAACTTTACTTACCCGATGACCCTATTTTGGAGCAATGTGACTTTCTTTTTTAGGACATGCATCGGTAGCACCGGTATATCACCTTACGGACCCACTTGAATCAAATACCAATCAATAATGTGGTTAGGATCAGACACATATTTTTTTAATAAAGACACATGAAACACATTATGCACTTTTATGCACAAAATTAAAGAATCCAGAATGAGAGTTCAATGATGAAATTACCCAAATTATGATTGATTTTGAAATGAGAATCAACTTGGTTATTGTTGTATCACCTATATTTACATATTGATATCCCATTTAGAAATCCCAAATGAGACCAATGCATTATCTATAAATATATACAACATTTCATTAAATATAGAGGTGCCATATTTCTAAAAAAAATAGGAGTTGAAAACGAATATAAGAAAATCAAATCTTGTAATACCCATCTCTCATATAAAATTCTCATTGATGCAACCGTAGTGATTCCAATGTTTCCATATTCCCACATATAAATATCTTCAAACACCATTTATGAATTGAAATCCAAAGTAACTAATAAAATCAGAAAGAAAAATCTCATATCATAGATATATGATATCTCACCCCATGGGAGGCATCTTGGCAAGGCAATTTTGAAGCACATTTTTTCGAAAGGTTGTGTTCTCAGCGCCACAAATCACAACAACAATGCAACACACAAAGGCCAAGAGCATTTCCTATATGAAGCACCCATATTGGAAATCCATTGTTTCCTACAAAGTAAGGAAGGAATGAATAATAATGAGGGAAGGAGGGAATAATAGAAATGGTACACTCCAATAAGGAACATAAATACTTATATCCAAAAGATGTCTGCTTCACTGTGTTGAAACTTTATGCAGGATGGTGATTTGATCAGTAATACAATTATTCATCACATGAGTGTGAATTTGTGAGAGTAGGTATTTGAATAACACATACATAACTATCTTTCTATCTAGCCCATATTCCAATAAATTGATAGATTATAAATGTTTTAGCTACCATGTCCATATAGTCTGACATTTGTAAACAAATAAAATGCATCCATGATGACAATAATACACTCGTGCATAGCTCTTGTCTCTTTGGTGTCTTATACATTTCATTAGCTCACTACATATCACTAATGTTCAGCTTTTTGGAGACTCCTCAGTTATCATTGACTGTTAGGAATCCAAGTAGTGTAGTAGGATGCATTTATCATCCAAGTGAGGAAAAAAAGGCGCACTAGGTAGGTAGGAGGGCTACTAAGGGCTAAAAATAGGTTCTAGGGGGATGAAAATAGGCTCCTAGTGCTGGGGAGACTACCATACCGATGACTGGATGCATGCATGCATGCAAAATATAAAAAATGATAGTGAGAATATTCCAACACTCACCATCCCAGTCTTCTTTTTTCCTACCTTTGATCCTCGCATGTCCCTATTCACCCTCACGCTCCCCACTTCACTCCCCGCTGCATCATCTCCTACACCCATCACATTCCCTTCTTCAGCGACTGTCACTCATACCTTCTCCCATCTACACCGCCGCACGCGCTCTAGACCACTTTGCTCCATCCCATTCACCTTCCCTATCCCATGCCTTCCTCCTCCCCCCATCCACTCACATTTCCTGCCATTCCTCCATCCTCACACCTGCGTACTCCCTTGATTTCCACCTTTTTGCTATAAAATTAGTCACAGCAGATCTAATGAACAAGTAAATCAATCACAACAGATGAACATAGAAAATATGGTGCAAAACTGTGCAAAAGATGTAGCAGTGCTCTCTATCCCAGAAAGGGTGAATGAATTACAATACAAACTGTCACAATGAACAGAGCAATTCGAATTGCCTAAGGAGGTCATTCGAATCACTGAATGGAGTAGCTTGACTCTATCTAGGAGTCCTCATCAATCATCGGTGTTGCTCATCAATCACAACAACCAGTCATCCAGGTGTCAAGCTGAGTCTAACTGATCATAATAAATGTAACTGAAGTGTGTAGCACTGATATAGGATCTGGAGGCTCAGTGGGGGCGCATGGGAGGCTAACTGGAGTCAGAACAAGTCACCTAATCGAACTGGAGGTCAATCGGAGGTGAAACAGTCAGTCAGGAGTGAAATCAATCAGAATCGGAGTGAAATCAATCAGAATCGGAGCTAACTGAATGTAACTGGAGTGAATCTGCAGTGGTAGGTGAACAAGTGCGCCCTTCTCTGTCAGTAGGTGAGAAGAGGGTGCCTTTCAGCTTGGGAGGGCTAAAACTCTGTGGTAAGTGGCTCCCGGGTGCTAGAAGAAGGTGGATAAGGTGCTGGAGGCATCAAACTGGTGACTGGACTGCATATCCTGAAATAGATCATGCAATATCCTGAAGTAGATATGTATCCTGAAATAGATGATCCTGAAATAGATATGTATCCCGAAATAGATGATGGATATCCGAACACCCCCCCTCAAGCTAGACTATGATGTGCCAACTAAAATAATGTGGGGCCCTGGTAACTAAGACCAAAGGTCACCCGAATACAATAATCCAAAAAATGCTGAAAATAAACTAAGTGAGGAAAGAGGGAAAACCCAGTGGGAAGAAAGCCCCCCTTCAAGTCTAAAGCATAATAATGAATCAATCTGTCTCCACCATGATGGAACTCACCCCCAACAGTGAACGGAGGTAAGAGAACTTCTTCTCAGTGAAGCTCTTGGTGAAGATGTCTACAATTTGCTCATCGGTAGGGCAATATTGCAGAATGATGGTGCGGTCATGCACCAACTGTCGAATGTAATGCATATGAATCTCAATGTGCTTGGTCCTCTGCCGCTGAACTGGATCTATGGAGATATTGATAGCACTTTGATTGTCACAAAATAGGACAGTCGAAGTAGTGCCACCAAAACCAAACTCGGAAAGAATACCCTGCAACCAAACTGCCTGAATGCAGGCATTGACTGCCCCTCGATACTCTGCCTCTGCTGAAGAAAGTGCAATGGCTGCTTGCTTTTTGCTGGACCAGCAAATAGCACCATGACCAATCATGAAAACATAACCGGAAGTGGACTTCCGATCAATGCTATCACCTGCCCAATCTGAATCAGTAAAACCAATGAAATCTAGCTCAGAATCTGCAGCATAATGTATGCCAAACTGTCTCGTACCTTGCACATACTGCAAGATCCGCTTGGCTGCTCGCCAATGAAGCTCATGTGGCTGCTGCATATATCTTGACACGGCACTCACGGCATATGAGATATCAGGCCGTGAATGTGTCAAATAAAGTAGTGAACCAATCAACTGTCGATACATACTGCAATCTGCAAGCGGTGTGGAATCTCCCTCCTCAAGACTGATTCCTGAGAGGAATGGGAACGGGGCTGCCTTACATTCAGCCATATTAAACTTCAATAACAGGTCGGAAGCATATTTTTGCTGAGATATAGTGATCCCATCGAAATTTTGAGCTATCTCCAAGCCCAAAAAGTGACTCAGCAAGCTCAAATCGCTCATGTCAAAAGCTAGATTTAAGGCAGTTTTTAGCTTGTTTATTGAAGTAAGTGTGCTACCAGTAATAAGCAGATCATCAACATAAAGTACTATAACCAACAAATTACCTTTAACTCGCTGAAGATAGACATTCGGATCAGATTTGCATCTTTGGAAATTCTGAGAAAGAAGGAAGGAGTCCATCTTTGCGTACCAAGCTCTTGGGGCCTGTTTTAACCCGTACAAGGACTTCTTCAATCTACAAACCAATGATGGATCTGATGTATAACCCTCTGGCTGCTGCATATAGACCTCTTCAGCAAGGTCTCCATGTAAAAATGCACTCTTCACATCCATGTGATGCACCTCCCAGTGCTTGGATGCGGCAATAGCTAAAACAAGGCGGATGGAATCCATCTTTGCAACCGGTGCAAAGGTCTCTGTGTAGTCCACTCCTTGGACTTGGGAAAAACCTTTTGCCACCAAAATTGCTTTATATTTGCTGATAGTGCCATCAGCAGCAACTTTAGTACGGTAGACCCATTTACACTTCACTAATTTTCTTCCAGGTGGAAGAGAAACTAGCTCCCATGTATTGTTCTTTTGAAGAGAACTGTACTCTTCATCCATGGCATCTTTCCATCTCGGATCTCGATGGGCTGAATAGTATGATTGGGGATCTGAACCAGCCATCAAATAACAAATCTCAGGAAGAAATGGATCAGCAATAGAAAGAGCCATACCTGCCCTTTGAAAGTCTCCTCTTGTTCGTCTCGGATCAGCAGGATTTCCAAGACTAGAACCAGCAAATTGTAGAGTATTTTGGGCCCACTTTGGTAACTGAGGGAGATCTGAATGGTCGGATTCCAAACCTGATATGTCATGATCATCATATGCTGCTGAAATATCAGAAATATCAGAACTCATACCTTCATTATCGCTGCACGGATCTTCTTCTGGTGAAGGCGGTGAATCGGCAGTCTCTTCCTCGACTAGTTGCAATTCTTGAAGCGGTTCTTCAAACTGCACACTGCGCTCTATGAATATCTTTTTAGATCTGATATCCATGAGTTTATATGCTTTTGATTCTTCCCCATATCCTATCAATATGCACTCGATACTTTGTGGATCCAAAGCTCGTCTCTTCTCAGAAGGAATTCTAGCCCATGCAGTAGAGCCAAAAACTCTCAAATTTGACACATCCGGTTTGTGACCAAAGAATGCTTCGAAAGGAGTCATACCTTTCACGGATGAATGTGGAACTCGGTTCTGTATATATGCAGCAACATTGATTGCTTCAGCCCAAATATTTGCAGCCAAACCTTTTGATTCAATCATGCATGTAGCCATCTCTTTCAGTGACCGGTTTTTCCTTTCCGCTACACCGTTCTGCTGGGGTGTGTAGGGAACTGTATGTTGGATCTTGATTCCGCTTTGGGCACAAAGTTGCAGCAACTCGGACTTGATATATTCCCCACCATTATCAGATCTAAGAGCTTTGATCTTGCTCTCAGTGGTGGTCTCAACAGAAGCCTTAAAATCCTTGAATTTTCCAAGCACTTCTGACTTGTTTTTGAGAAAGAATACCCATGTAAAGCGAGAATAATCATCAATAAATGTCAAAACATACCTTGAACCATTTAATGACATATGGGGCAGCGGACCGCTGATATCAGAATGGATCAATCCCAAAATAGTAGAGGCTCTGCTAGCCTTGCCGCGGTCGAATCTGTGCTCGGGGTGCTTCCCAATAATGCAACCGGTGCATATTCCCTTCGAGGAACGGAGTTGTGGAAGCCCATCAACCATGGATTTATTTGATAGCAGCAGCAAATACTTATAATTTAGATGTCCAAATCTTTCATGCCAAAGCCTACTAACCTCATTACCATGTGTGCGAAGAGCAGTGGGCTTTGCAAGCGGAATAAAGTGCGAAAACTCATAACATTTTGCAGTGTGGTTTGCCTTTCCAACCGCAACTAGTCTTCCACTTTTGATATCAGAAATTTCAACTGTATTAGGGCTGAATGTGACTTTCTTTGGATCACCAGTATGTGTCATTTGATACACAGAAAGGAGATTCGAAGCTAAGGAAGGCACATAGAGAACATTCTGAAAGCATCCATGATCTACATGAATCGTACCTTTTCCCTTTGAAGAAATTTTTGAGTCATCTCCCAAATGGATGGGGATGGAGCTGTTTGGATCGAATGAGGAAAAAGAATCAATATTTGCAGCCATATGATTTGATGCACCCGAATCTATCAAGAGAGTTGAGGGCTTCGAAACCGTTGCCATGAGTGCTTGTCCTCTTTCATGATCATCATTCCGATCTTTCTTCCT
The DNA here is from genome assembly GCA_027924585.1 of Larix kaempferi. Lineage (NCBI taxonomy): Eukaryota > Viridiplantae > Streptophyta > Pinopsida > Pinales > Pinaceae > Larix > Larix kaempferi. The sequence goes on along the minus strand of BSBM01000528.1, from coordinate 4,073,038 downwards.
TGCACCGTCAGGAAGGGTTATGTTGTTCTTTTCTAAAAGGAGGGCCATTTGATCTATAGTCTTCTTCATACATGAACTTTCGGGATGAAAGCCACGGTTACAATAAGTACATTTAGATTTTTGGTTACCTTCTTTGCCCTTTTGCTTGGATTTCGAACTGGATGGTGCATCCGTTTGCTTGCCTTTGTCTTTTTGCTTGTGAGGCTCGAATTTGGGCTTCTCCTTCTTTAGCTTTCCTTTACCATTCGAGATCTTGGGTCCTTGAACAAATAGGGCTGAATCTTTGGAGCTTATGGACCCCATTTGAATCAACTTGTCATGCTCTTTTGTAACGGACTCAATGAAGGCATTCAAGGTAGGCATCTTCCAATTCGGGGTAGTTAGCCGACCGAAATTGAAAGTGGAGACAAATACCGAATAATCTTTCCCAAGCTTGCTTAGAATGGAGAGGATCAACTGTTTATCCTCTTTGATAACACCACTGTTCTTCAATTGCAAGTTCAAGTTCTTGAATTTTGTGAAGAATTCATTGATGCTCTCGAAATTCTCAGGATTAAGGCCAATCAATTCATTCTCTAATTGAAAAGCCCTAAGCTCATCCTGCTTGCCGAATAGTGTCTCAAGTTGCTCCCATATGGCTTTTGGAGTCTTCAATCCGCTGAGATGGAAGTGAAGATCCTTGGAGATCGAGAGACAAAGAAGACCGTAAGCTTCATCAAGCTTATTGTAGTGTTTGGTTCTTTCTGCCACATTGTTTGGCTCCAATTCAAGACCAAGAGTGACTCGGTAGTATCCTTTTGAACGTAATATGATCTCCATATCATCTTTCCAATCAAAATAATTGAATGGGGTGAGGATAGGATTTGAAGAAGAGTATTCCATTGCTAGGAGCGAGTCAAATGATGAAGAAGAAGCTTGCATGCAGACTATAGCGAATGGAAATGCTGTAGGGAAGCTTGCATGCAGAATGTAGCGAGTGCACTTGGAGGAGATAATTAACCTGTAGAAAAGAGATCTTGTCCCTGCAATGGCTCTGATACCATGTAAAATTAGTCACAGCAGATCTAATGAACAAGTAAATCAATCACAACAGATGAACATAGAAAATATGGTGCAAAACTGTGCAAAAGATGCAGCAGTGCTCTCTATCCCAGAAAGGGTGAATGAATTACAATACAAACTGTCACAATGAACAGAGCAATTCGAATTGCCTAAGGAGGTCATTCGAATCACTGAATGGAGTAGCTTGACTCTATCTAGGAGTCCTCATCAATCATCGGTGTTGCTCATCAATCACAACAACCAGTCATCCAGGTGTCAAGCTGAGTCTAACTGATCATAATAAATGTAACTGAAGTGTGTAGCACTGATATAGGATCTGGAGGCTCAGTGGGGGCGCATGGGAGGCTAACTGGAGTCAGAACAAGTCACCTAATCGAACTGGAGGTCAATCGGAGGTGAAACAGTCAGTCAGGAGTGAAATCAATCAGAATCGGAGTGAAATCAATCAGAATCGGAGCTAACTGAATGTAACTGGAGTGAATCTGCAGTGGTAGGTGAACAAGTGCGCCCTTCTCTGTCAGTAGGTGAGAAGAGGGCGCCTTTCAGCTTGGGAGGGCTAAAACTCTGTGGTAAGTGGCTCCCGGGTGCTAGAAGAAGGTGGATAAGGTGCTGGAGGCATCAAACTGGTGACTGGACTGCATATCCTGAAATAGATCATGCAATATCCTGAAGTAGATATGTATCCTGAAATAGATGATCCTGAAATAGATATGTATCCCGAAATAGATGATGGATATCCGAACATTTGCTGCTGCAATACCCCATGCCCTCCACCCCTCCACTCTCTACTCCTTCTCTCTGCTCCACGCTCTACCCCCCACCACCCCGCGTCTCCCTCTACTCCACATTCCTCTCATCCACCCTGTGCCACACCTGCGCCCACACTATTCTGTTGGGCCCAACACCTTATTCCTCATGTCCCCAGTACTCCCACTCCAACCTGTGCTCATTCATCTCTTCCCCCTCACACTCTAGTCCTCTCCTATCTATGCCCTTCCTTTTGCATCACTCACCCTACCCCCACGTCTCCCATCTCTTGCTGCTCCAACACTCCCTCTTCCCTCTCATCCAACTCTCCTCCCCATTCATGCACCGGTTTAACCCCTTCCATGCTCCACGCTTAAGGCATAAAAACCTATATTTTAATACAAATCAATATTATAGAATAACATTCACATTATTATATTAATATTTGATTTTATTAAAAATTCAAAGTTATAACAATAATAATAATTATTATTATTATTCATAGCCATAACTCCATTCTACCACCGCCTCTTCCACTTCACCTCAAACTCCATATCTCCATTTGTCACACAATTTTCACTTAATTATTATAAATTATTAGTATTATATTATTAGTATTAATAATTATTCAAAAAAAAAATTGCAAGCTGAATTCAGTATGTTCCCATCATTCAATGAGATCATGCATGGTCCAAGCTCGAGAAGAATTATTGAAGCGAAATTAGATGAGATCGAAAAGGGATGCCTTAAGGAACATGGAACTTACGCAAAAGTGAAGACGCTCGTACTGGAACTGCAAGAAATGATCACTAGGAATAAAATGGAAGACGTTGCTGCAACAATTGAATACAAGGACAAAATAGAGTTGGCATCGGCATCAACACCCTCATCAAAAGAAGAGACTATAAATCTATTGCGACTACGCCTGTTACAAAAGAAGATATCACAACTCTCGAGTTCTCAAGACAAGTAGGGAGGGGAACTGCCTTTGCACACATAACAGAAGAAAGGACTACCAAGGAAGAAGCTAAGTACTCTAGTAAGGAGGAATTCAAGGTCTCTACTACCCCCAGGAAAGAAGGGAAGCTAGACTGACCACTTCCTTATATCGCTCCTTACAAAATATCCAAACCACCAGTCACTAGGAAACTAGGAAGGATAAGAAAATACATCCCAAAAATAAATCGCAAAATACGATACTCAGTTAAAAATATGCACGTCTTCCATAATTTCGTTGTGGCTTCTTACAAGGTCAGGAAGTAAATCGCATTAATGCGCGAGTTGAAAAGTCTATTAATATGTCCGACGGAACTCAAGAACAAGGACAAACCAGAGACCACATTGGGATTCCTAGTCAAAGCAAAGTTAATGATAAGGAATACAATAACAAAGACGATGGAACAGAAGAAGACAAGAATGGGAAATATCAAGATGATATTGACAATCATAATGTCAGTATTAATGGTAAAGAAAATCACGATGTCATAGATTATAAAACACCAAATATTGTTGGAAGTGATGTCGATATTAATGAAAATTATGAAAGAATTAAAGTTGTAGAACGATACAATGATGAAAATATAAAAAATAAAAATGATATCAATAAAGAGGAAACTTCGAAGATAAGGCGACACTTGAAAAGGAAAAATTTCTACAAATTGTTGCAAGTCAAGATATTTGAGAATCTCAAGATGGTAAGGATCCCAAGGAACAACTAACAACAAACTTGTCAGACAAAGAAGTAAGTACATTACTAATAGTTTCCTTTACAGATAAGAAAACCATATCAAAACCTGCAGAATTATCAAAGATCCACATAAAATTAGAGGAGCAAAGGAACACCGTCAAATTATCAGATCTGAAATATACGCAGCTTGTTTGTTATTCGTTCATCTACATAATCATAAGCATGATAAGATTTGAATAGAAATGTGACCAATTATTCCAAGAACTGCTAAATCATGGTACAATTATTCATGGCAAGAATTCCAGCTGCAACACGCTCCTAGAAGATTCGTGGTCGAATCTTTTCAAAGCGAGATGACTTGTAATAAACCTAATTGGTTATTACAAATGTATTTATTATTAGATTAGGATAATTAATTATTAATTATTAAATGACATGTTTATTTATCAATAGACATTTCTATTCTCGTTAGGCCATATTTAATATCGACCATTCCTATTGCAAAACCATCAATTCAATAATATATATATAGATATTATCAAATATGATAATTATGTAAAGATGATTCCTTACCATATTATTGATTTTTTAATTTATAACATCCATATTTATTAAAGTGAAATATATATATATATATTATCAAATATGATAATTATGTAAGGATGATTCCTTACCATGTTATTGATTTTTTAATTTATAGCATTCATATTTATTAAAGTGAAGTTAAATCTATTAGTAGTAATGTTTACAATTGGATTTATTTATTTATAGCACCAATATTTATTAAAGTGAAGTTAAATGTATTAGTAGTAATGCTTACAATTGCTTAGTGGTATAGCTTTGTTGCTCCTTGTCATTGTAATTAGATAATCTTTGCATTTGTTTTGAACAAAATATCACGAGTCATATTTAACTTTCTCAAGAGTCTAAGATAACAATAATGCAAAGTCCATGCCTATTAGAGCACTTTCTAGTTGATTCTTTCCCAAAAATCCGTGTACCTACAAATCAAACAAAAAATTAGTTTACACATAGTGTAAGTGTTTTTCAATAGCATCCATAACATGGTTTCCAAGTGTGAGATGGATAAGTTGAGTAGTATCAGGCATCCTCATATGGTAATTTTAATGGTGGCCTTCCCCATTGGAGGGTTTATTATCTACGACTACGTGCCTCATAAAATATTAAAACATTAGATGCTCTACAAAAGGGAGACTTAATCACCTCCATGGTTCAACACAATGCTCATCACGATAGAAATCTGTGAGATTTTGTTGTTCTTAAACAATTTACCACTGGATATGATCGTTCTTAACCATTTTAAACCTTCAAACATACTCTTAGACAATTATCATGGTAGAAAAATCAATGAATGAAATTTATATTCATACAAAAAAAACTAGAAACCGCATTCTTTAGTGAATGAAGCATAGTACAAATATATGCTCTATAAGCATTAAAAAAAACCGGTCATAAGGATCTTAAAATGCACAATTTTATTATTATTATAAAGAAACAAGGTTTTAAGTAATCTTCAATTTTAACCTTTTTTACCTCAGTCCACCCTCCCTCCTCCCGGTAAGGGGATCTATAGCTATCATCTATATCTCAACTTCCAAAGACCCATTGTTCACCAATAATGCCTACTCCTTATCTAAATAAGAACTCCATGTTTCATAATCTATCTTTGGTCTTTCTAATGAAGTACCCATAGTTACCAAAGCCATTGAATTAGTGATGTCCAATTTATCCTCTTGATTCTCTGTAGGAGAGTGATTTCTCTTATTCAAATTTTATAGAACAACATCTAAATAAGAACTCCATGTTTCATAATCTATCTTTAGTCTTTCTAATGAAGTACCCATAGTTACCAAAGCCATTGAATTAGTGATGTCCAAAGGGAATTTATCCTCTTGATTCTCTGTAGGAGAGTGATTTCTCTTATTCAAATTTTATAGAACAACATCTTCATATTTCTCTACTTTTTAATTTTTTGGTAGGTCCTCCTCTTTTTCATCATTTCATTAGATTATTATTGCTTAAGATATTTCTATCTTTGACTTTGGCTTGGAAAATCTATTTCTTGGAGCATTGGGTTAATCCTATGGGCAATTATCCTTTGGTTGGCCTATTTGTTCACAATTCTAGCACCAGAAAGTTGTATTCTCGTCATCCAAAATCTAAGTCCACTTGTAATTTTCCCATTTTAGAATTGTTTTATCTAAAAAATATTTACTAGTATCCACCTCAACACAAATGCAAGCATGAGTGTATAGACCCTCCTTATCTCTCTCAATGTCCATCTTGATATATTTTCCCAAAGTATTTCCATTGTACTTCAAAAATGGTACATGCCAAAATTGTACCCATACATGGGTTTCGATCACTGAGAAAGTGTTAAAGTCAAAATCTATAAACCATGGAATTATGAACATGCCTACTCTTCCCCATACAAGGAACCATCCTACATAACTTTCTTATATGCATCACGATAAAAAAATAAACACTAAAAAATACTTTAGAATATAGTGACATCTCACACTCATCTATCCAATTTGTATAAATTCATTTGTACAAATCTTTAGGAGCTAGCCCATAACCATCAAACTTTCCCACAAGGAGTAGAATAGATGGTGAATGGGTGTACTGTTAAGGTACTCCTTGCGTAAGGTCGTCGATTCAAAACTTCGTGGGCATGATCCTTACAAAAAAAACCCATCAAACCTACATAGAAATGCTCTAGTTTTATAACAAGAGTGAATATAATTTACTTCTTCAGTATATGCTTCCAAAATCGACACGTCTTCTAACTTGTCCACTATATACGCACTTAGGAAAGAGGAAGCCAAGTCAAATGGCATAGTTGAAATATGTTTTTACCACATATTTTAAGGAGGTTTGGATGAAGAGGATGCACCCTTTCCCATAGCTCCTCCATCCAATCTAATATACAGGAAATGGTAGTATCCTTGAAAATGTTATAGTAAAAAAGTGTAAGTTAATCCTTATGTTTCCTTCGCTAAGATATTAAGCATTGAAATGCCACAAGGATTCCCACTTTGGCTTGAACACTATGCTTGAGAGAAACAATGGAATCATAAGAATTTACAAAAATAAAAATGGATCCCCCCCAATACACCTCACAAAAATTTGATATCCTTACCCACCACTATGACCCAGATCAAAGGATATATATTTATAATGGATCTGCTTCTAATTTTCCTAGATCCAATCGAAACTATACTAATTTACACAAGCTTACTCAAAGAGACATATATTTGATTGAAATACCCAAAACTACTCCTTGCACCATTAGAGAACCAAGGATATACTCATACCAAGAGTTATTTGGGAACATTAGTGAGCATAAAAAATGTTGATCCACCCTTCTTTTATTTGATCCTTTATTATAATCCCTAACAAATTTATCTACAGGAAATTCCTTCTTCAAAGAAGGCGTGTTATAACCCAACAATTGCATATATGGGGTTAAATGTATATGAAATGACCCCAATGGAGGCATATGTGGAGTTAAATGTATATGTAATGAAGTAAATGCATATGTAATGGTGGATAAACTAATGAAGAGAACTTGTGTGTAGTGAGTGAATAGGTATATATAGAGGTCATTCAGTTATTGTTGAGGGGAAAATGTGACTGGAATATATTAAGGCATTAGGGTATATAGAGGAGTTTTTTCTATTCTTTAATTAGTTATTGGGTGCATAATCTCTCTTATATATATAGGAGTTTCTCTCCACATTCAATTTGTTGTCCATGCTATGTAATTTTTTATATCATGTCATCTTGAAGATTTGGTTCATAAAATTTGGTATTAGAGCATATGGTCATTGGCTTGGCTCTTTCAAAATGAGTCATCTTTTCATTTTTTTCTATTTTTTTTTGGAGGTTTGAGATAGTGAAATTGTTATGTGAATAAGTAGACACAACAATGTACATGTGGTAAAAATTTCAAGTCCTTATTTTTATAAGTTCAAAGTTACAACTCATGAAAGTTAAAGTTTTTCTAATAATAAAAAAACAAGTCTCAAATAGGTGTTCTAGTTAAAATTGTTATATGTGAAGATTACGAGATCCAAATTGAGTGCCACTAGTTGAATCAAAATAGGATGGATTTTGGTGTCTTAGGTAAAAATTTCTTAAGTCGGTCTAAAAACCTAGACACGTAGCATTCTGTGAAAGTTTGTTGTCTTCAAAGGACCAAAATTAACAAGTTTTGGGAAAGTTACCATAAGTTCGTATCAACATATAGAAAATTATTCAAACTTATGGAATTGTAGAAAATAAATATCAGGCTACCATATGATGAAATTTTTGTAGAGGGATTGAAATTTCAAAGCTACCTCATGTGGGAGGTTGGCTAGCAAGACAGTCTCTAAAGAAAGGTTTAAAAAGATATGTTATCTTGAAATCAACATAACATTTGACTAAAAGGCCTGATTAGGTGATTCAAAATCTATTGGAAAGACAAAATAATATGTTGGAAAACTAATATTGTCCATTTTTAATAATTACTAGTGATATTGAAGTTGGAAGTTTAGGGATTTAGTTAAATTCCAATTAAGAATGAATGCAAAACCCATATTTAGAGGAGGTAAAATGTAATTGATCCCAAGGACTAGTTAAGGATTGTGAAAAAAAATTATGAAAAAAATATTTAGAAAGTATTTTTTTAGAGGTTGAAGCTTGTAATCGGTGGAGAGTTCATGGTATAAATTTTCAAGAATATGCCACATGGGAGGTGTTTGAAGAAATTTTATCTAAGAAATGGATGAAGGATGAAGAGATGAATAAAACTCTTGAGATGAATTGAAAAAATCAAAAGAGGAGCTCAAGAAGAAAGTTGAGGAGTTGTCCAAGATACATGTCCTTAATGAAGCACTCATCAAGGAGGTTGTTGACACAGTTCTGTTGACAGGGGTTCACTTCGCACTGTCGCCAACAAACACCAACCAAACACGCTTAAGCACTGGCCCAGAAATGTTTTACCCTTTCTAGCAACACCCACGAAGCGAGTGAAGTCTCACCTAAGATGGTTAAGGGGGCTCCAGGAACTACGTTTCCGCAGTGGGGAAAGGACATGCACCTATTCGGACTCTATTGCTACAGAAACTAGAGATTCACCTTGGCAACATGCTTTATATATTCATCATTCGCATATTCACAATGTAATCAACATCCGCATTAACAAGTTAAAACTGGAGATCGCATCAATCCGAAATTACAAAACAACAACATTCAATTATGACACAATATTCTTCATTCGACATAAATAGAGATAAAAGAGACAAATCTGGACATCCTCATGCATTAACTCATCAAAAACCTGCAGAATTAACCTTCGTAGGGACAATTCAAAACATCTTATCGCAGATCCATACAAACTTGCCGAAAATATAGCAAAACATCACACAAGTCACTTGCTCGGTTATTGATCAACTTGTGCTCTCCTACTAGGATTCCCTTAGGCTTACATTCATAGTCCTATTTATAGCCAACTATGGCAGTTACAAAATGGTCCAACTGACCTTTTCTAACTAACTAAACTAATATTGCGCTTCTGTCAGCTCCTTGTTCTCTATGAATAGTCCTTTCTTCCGCGGATGGTCCTTCTTCACTAATGTCGGCTTCCACACTTCATTTAGTCTAACCGTGTGCCAACAGGTCCCCAACACAAACTTGTGGCTCACCCTCAAGCCACCTCAGCTGCATCTACTGGAACTGTTCTCGTCCTCCGTTGTTCTATACTTAGGAGGTTGTTCTTTCCATCTGGGGCTCGTTGTCATGTACTTCTTGAACTCATCCTCCTGTCTCTTGGTCGCTGTCATGTACTTCTCGAACTCATCCTACAGTCTCTTGGAACCTTCATCATCTATTCCTTTGCGGCCATCTGTTACCTTTGACCCTGGCTTGTGACTAGAGAGAAGTTTCTCGACAACACCAACTTGTGGAATGGGTGTATCGGTTTGGCACATCTGTTTCACACATTTGATAATACTTTGCTGGTGTTGGCATGCCTTTTCTCTTGATACTTCTAAGGTCGTAGGGACTGCTACTCTTCTAACACTCGAAACTTGCTGATACATCTCGAGTAAGACCTCATCTTTGTTTTTCCTGATACCTGGTGCCTCGATGCTGCAAATTCCTTTTAACTCTAGGATATAGGTAGCCCTCCTATCATCCTCATAGTCTGGTTCTCCTGTTATGTTGTAGCATTCCATTAGAATTTGGGGTGTCGCAGTCCACTGAAGTCACATAGATTTATATGTCGGAACTGCGTCGAATACTTTCTCCTGGACCTCTTGTAATGTGTTATGGATGAAGGAGTTTTCATCGGAGAAACTGAATGTTTGGATAAAGACAATTTTTAACTGTTCCCATGATGTTATTCCACGTCACAGTTCTATTGCGATATACCAATTTCGCAGTACTTCATCCAATGTGTGAATAAATGCGTGGACCCATTCCTGTTTTGCTCATGGTCCCCATTTGCTTTCACATTCATTCAAATGCTCCTTCGGATCTCCTCTGCCATCGTAATTCCTTCCGCGGTATCCTTTAGTGTCACCAAATCTAACTGTCATCAGGTGTCGACATAGTGGCCGGTTAGTTATAGTGGACTTGTGCGCCGCCCACCATCGCGTTGGTGTAGCCTTCAAGGAATCCTCCAAGTCCAATAACCGCTGTGGTTCTGCCACTTTTTCTTCAAATTTAGTGATAAATGCAGCCAAGTTGGGAAATCCCTCATATGTTGGTAGCTCACACTCTTCTGTAGCTACCCATCGCAGCGACTGAGTGATCAGTGTGCACCTCCTAAATGATACTTCATGCAACCAATTCTGCCAATTTTCAAGTGCCTCATCCGAATCTGACAACACTGAACTGCTACTGTGCCACCCTAACTCTCCATCTGCATTACGGTTGATATAATATTTTGATATGTTATAGATACTATCCCATCCCTCAGTGAATTCATCCCTTGTCGGCTCATCATATCTCTACCCTTCCACGGGGTCAAGAGGTGCAACTACCCTTATCTCACGGTTCTCGAACGACATAGTTCTTTTCTTGAAGTTGATAATAGCCTGATTCTCCATCGCCCAGTCTATCCCTAGCAGCACTGGATAGGGGATAGTGTTGTCAATAATATTGATCACATCAAAATTTGCGTATGTTTTGAGTCCCTCGATCTCAACGGGGACCTGTCATGGTCGACCGATCGGGGTGACCTTACTTTGGCTTGCTAGTCGTAGTTTTATCGGGGACCAAGCCAACTGTGGTTTCCCCATTGTTTCCCAGGTCTGTTTTGTCAGGATGTTTATGTCTAATTCCAATTCTAAGATAATGGAATCGACATCAAATGCTCCGACTTGCGTAGACATCCGCATTTCTCTTCTTGTCTTTCTCTTATGTATTTGATTGACCGTTCACTCCTGTTGTGCACCCTCCCATCGATGCAACAGGATGGATATTTCTTCTAATGTGTCCTAATCTTTTTCTAGTTCCAGGAAACTGTCTAGGAAGGCTCTTAAGGTGTTAGCCTTTTTCTGTGAATTCGTCATGTCGAATGTCGGCGACATGTCATAAGTAACTTCTTTCTAGTGAAGAGGTGGGTGCCTCAACTGCCTCATCTCCTCTTGTGCTTTCAAGAAAATATCCCTTTCTACTTCTGCATCAACTGTGAATTGTTTTCTTGCTTTTGGTCGGATGCTAGACTGTGACCTGTCAGCCGCCGTCACAGCTCCTCCTCAGGTCACTATTCCGACAGTCGGATTTTGACTTCTGACCTCTGTTGATATCTTCTGTACCGCTGGTGGCGGATTCTGGTTTTGATTCTGATTTGGTGGAGGTGGGGGTAGGTTCTTATTTTTCCACTTCGCAATGAGATGAGGACAGTCTTCAACACCATGGTCCACATCGCTGCGGTAACTACACTGTGGGGTTGGATTCGGGAAATCCCTCTAGTAATTCCCCTGCTAATCATAATTGTAACATATGATTGGTCCTCAACCTTGTCCAGCAGCTCCTCCTCAGTCGACACTATCACCTCAACCTCCACAGAACCCCCCTTTGAACCCTCCTCACAGTGACCCATATGGTGGGTATTGCGGTTGACCATACTGCGATTGTGGATATTGTGGTTGACTGTATTGCGATGGTTGGAATTGCGGTTGTGGATATTGTGGTTGACCATACTGCGATTGACCATACTGCGATTGATCGTACTGCTGTTGCGGATTATATTGAGGCTCCTGTTGATTGTACTACTGTTGTTGCTGTACCAATGGTTGCTCCTCTTCTTTCATGAAGAATGTATCCACAGTCCTTTCTTGAAGTAGGTCGTAAGCCCTGCAATTTTTTTCTTCATGGCCAACTGATCGACCGAATTTGCACTACAAATTCACTGGCTTCAACACCATCTTTTGCAGGTACACACATTCTTCCGATTGATGTCCTCTCGTCTGACAGATGCGACACCGAGGCATCCCTCCCTGAATGAGGGGATTCAGTGCACCCGATTGTAAATATTATCAAAATTCTAGGCACTGATCCTTGTGATGTCCCTCTGTCTTGCATCTAGTGCACCACGTGGAACTATTTTCCCTTCTTCATATCCTGTAACTGGATCATCAAATTTTCCATTTACACTTGTATTTGATCCATTCCTATCCCTGTTTCTCCAATCGATGAAGCATACAACTTCATTGTGCTTTACAATGCATCTTCCTGAGTCACTACCTTCTGTTGCAATAGCGGCCCACGAATGTGTGGTACCAACCTGGCGATAAACCACTCTTTATGTTGCATGTCGCTCATCCTGAAACTTACTTTTCCATTATCATTTTATACCACTGGTCAAATTATCATACTGAGTCGTTTGGAAACTTCTTGATTTCTTTGAGCTCAGTAATGTACTGCGACTTGTATTTTGATTTTCTAAATTCAGTGATCATCCTCGCCTTGATCTGTGGAAATTTTTTATTTGGAGTTTCGGTTAGTACCATAATAAACTTCATATACTAGTCTAGCGCACGACCCCTGGGGGTCGTCGCTAGCTATCCCTTTTTGATGTTTTCATCTAGAAACTATTTCATGGTCCATACTGCTTCACACAAAAACAATATTTTTCAGGATCCTCCATCCCATTACCCTTGAAGGTTGGCATATTTGCATTGTGACCTGCCATTGTTGTGCTTCTACTATTATTATTTACTGATCCGCTACTCTTACTACTGTTCTAGCACGTAGGAAAACTCTACGAATAACTTATATTTCTTCCTATCAAGTTCTGAGTAGTGCGCGGAGTTGAAGGTATGTTGTAGCTTAGTGTATGTCCTTCTTCGACTTCTTGGTAGCCTATTCACTTTCTTCTTCATCGTAATAAGGTCACTTTGTCCCTTCTGGTCCTGTTTCACAGTCTTCTGTTCCGGTCCCCTCAGGAGACTCTCTCTTAGTCCTCCTCTTCTTCTCTGGTCGCCAGAATATCGCCCCACTCCTCAAGGTACCACAATCTTCTTCAGCCTCCCTTAAAAATTCATCATCGCTCATGTCCATATACCTCGCATCTTTCTAACGGACCCGCATTCACATGGTACCCACAACCTCCGCACACTGATATTCTACTCATCGGAATTCATCCTTAGTATACCCTTTTTCGTAGATGAGCATCTTAATCCACAACTTCAACGACAGCAGGAATCTCCCTCTAGGTCCTTTGAAAAATTTCATTTATGTGTCATTGTATGATTTGATTGTATCAACAGAAAACTTAGTGATGTATCCCTCTAGGACACTATCTACCTAGAATTCAACAACCCTTGATACCCTGTTGTAAACCCATTTTAGCTATTGGATCAGTTCTGGAGTCCAGCGGTTAGGTTCACCTCCTTAGAAATGGTTCTTATGAAAGGGCAGTTGCTCCAACCACTCGTGCAGCAATATCGGGAATTTGCAGAAGAATACCTCGTGGATATCAGAATAAGTATGATTTTCTGACAAACTGTTTGTCGTCTTCCCGGGGTTCCAATTTTCTCCTTCCGTGAATTCTTCTGTCTTCTAGTCAAACCAGTCGTGAATCTCTGATTTCATCGGGTGCCACAACATGTCCTTTTCTTTCTTCTTCAGGGTCTCGACGACGGAACCATTTGTTGACACAGTTCTGTTGACAGGGGTTCACTTCGCACTGTCTCCAACTAAAATCAACCAAACACCCTTAAGCAAAGACCCATAAAGATTTTACCCTTTCCAGAAACACCCGCGAAGTGAGTGAAGTCTCACCCGAGATGGTTAAGGGGGATGCAGGAACGAGGTTTTCGCAATGGGGAAAGGACATGCACCTATTCGGACTCTATTGCTACAAAAACCAAAGATTCACCTTCGCAACATGATTTATATATTCATCATTCGCATATTCACTATGTAATCAACATCCGCATTAACAGGATAAAACTGGCGATCGCATCAATCCGAAATTACAGAACAACTACATTCAAATATGACACAATATTCATCATTCGACATAAACAGAGATAAAAGAGACAGATCCGAACATCCTCATGCATTAACTCATCAAAAACCTGCGAGATTAACTTTCGCAGGGATAGTTAAGAACACCTTATTGCAGATCCATACAAACTTGCTGAAAACAGAGCAAAACATCACACAAGTCATTTGCTCAGTTATTGATCAAATTTTTCTCTCCTATTAGGATTCCATTAGGCTTACAGTCATAGTCCTATTTATAGCCAACTATGGCGGTTACAAAATGGTCCAACTGACCCTTTCTAACTAACTAAACTAATCTTGCGCTTTCGTCGGCTCCTTGTTCTCCGTGGATGGTCCTTCTTCGCTGATGTCGGCTTCCGCACTTCATGCATTCTAACCCCGTGCCAACAGAGGGTCATAAATTGAAGCAAGAAAAGACTAGCAAAGGAAATGGTAAAAAATTGAGTCAAGGGAAGAATTGAAAAAGATAAATGAAGAATCAAAAGGTTGAGTAAGCATTATGAAGACCTTATTAATGCTATTAAAAAGATTAATATGTTCCTAGAAGATTCTAAATGAAAGAATAAGGATGAATATACTACCATAACAATTGAATAGAATACTACCAAATAATTTAAGATGAAATTTGCTTGAATGTTGGAGAAGCCCTATTTACAAATGAGGTAAAATAAAAAATGAAATCTTGAATTGAAGAAGGACATAAGAATTTGATAGATGGCATCACATTGCAACTTCAAAGAAAGTAGGAAGACAAGATTCAAGAAAGTAACCAGAAAATAATTGAAGAAGTTGAGTACTAACTTGAAATTATCAAAGTCAAATATAAGGGAATTATTACAAAAGCCACATAGTATTGAAGACCAAGCACAAAGAATAGAGGTTTCCATTATCTCTAAAAATAATACAAATGAAATAGGTGTATCGAATGAAGGAAAACCATCAAATGTGAAACCATATCGAATTGTAATTACTAAGAAAGTTCTCAGAAAAAAGAAAAAAGAAAAAAAAAAGTTCTACATTGACAAGTATACCAAGGAAGAAGACTGAATAATCAACAATATTCATGGAACACGTCATAGAAAAACAAATACTTAATAAGATATTATCATACACCAAAAAATACAACAAATTAGAGGTGTCACAATGATGACAGATAGAATTAAAGGAAATAAAATTATGGAACAACCAACTATCAAGGATTTAGAAAAAAATATCAAATTTGGATCGATAAATTAAGATATTATCATCATCGGCAACAAGAAAGAAAGAATATAAGGAAATCCTAATACCTCATTTCTATTAAGATTCAATATGCTAAGAAAGAAAATATCAGCATTGTATTTCATTTCACAACAATAGCATATACAGGATCACTGAAGAAACAACAAGCACAACATAAACACAAGAGACACATATTTATCCTGGGAAACCATCATGGGGTAGAAAACCCAGCAAAGCTTCCTCAATATTGATGACCAGCAAATACAAAGATGTAAACCAAATACATGAGCTCCTCCTCCTCCATATCAAACCTCTCTCTCACAAGTGCACCACTTTCCGAGTGATAGAAGTGTGTAATAAGTGGGGAACATCCTCCTCTACGTATACTAGTTTCTCGACTAACTTTTACACAAGCTAGGTCGGCCCCAACTTAATTACTGGGTTAAACACCCCATTACAACTGACTAGGCAAACCCCTCTAGGGTGTTCTAATAACCCTTTGACCCACATAACACATACAGGGCCGACCCCCACTAGGGAAGTCTAATAACCCAAGTTAATATTCTTAGAAGTTAATATTCTTAGAAGTTACAACATTTCAACACTCCCCCTTAACGAGAAGGATATTATAACAACATCTGTAGGAGAAAGGAGTCATCAACATCATACATGATACATCTATAAATCATTGGAAGCTTTCTCAACATCATCGGTAACTCAACCAGTTACTGGAACATCTTCAAGATCTTCAATACTGGATCTTCATCTTCTAAAACACTTGAACAGCTACAGCAATATCATCATTGGGTCCTCTGAGCAATAGTATCATCTAGATCTCTCGATCATGATAAGCAACATCGTCAATATACGATCATCAGCATCGTCATCATCTCGATCTGCAGCATCTAAATCATCATCTCGATCTATAGCATCTGGATCATCATCTAGATCTACAACATCTGGATCATCATCTCGATCTACAGCATCTGGATCATCATCTCGATCTACAGCATCTGGATCATCATCTCGATCTACAGCATCTGGATCATCATCTCGATCTACAACATGCTCTGCAATGCACACGATCATATTTTAGGATGATCAATCCCTCTCTTTAGGACATAGGTCCATGGATGATACAATCTAGATCAAGTTCCAGGATGATCAATCCTTATCACTTTAAGACAAGTCTCATGTCTATGGACGATGCAATCCAGATCAACTTCTAGGAGGATCATTCCTTATCACTTTAAGACAAGTCTCATGTCTAGGGACAATGCAATCCTGATCAACTTCCAGGAGGATCATTCCTTATCACTTTAAGAAAAGTCTCATGTCTAGGGACGATGCAATCCCAATCACGTACCTTTTGAACCAATGTTCACGGATGATGCAGTCCTCTCACGTACCTTTTGAGCCAATGTTCACGGACAATGCAGTCCTCTCACATACCTTTTGAACGAAAGGTTCACGGATGATGCAATCCTCTCACGTACCTTTTGAACCAAAGGTTCATGGACGATGCAGTCCTCTCACGTACCTTTTGAACCAAAGGTTCATGAATGATGCAGTCCTCTCACGTACCTTTTGAACCAAAGGTTCACGGACGATGTAGTCCTCTCACGTACCTTTTAAACCAAAGGTTCACGGACAATGCAGTCCTCTCATGTACCTTTTGAACCAATGTTCATGGACGATGCAGTCCTCTCATGTACCTTTTGAACCAAAGGTTCACGGATGATGCAGTCCTCTCACTTACCTTTTGAACCAATGTTCACGGATGATGCAGTCCTCTCACGTACCTTTTGAACCAAGGTCCAGGGACGATGCAGTCCTATCATGTACCTTTCGAACCGAGGTCCGGGGATGATGCAGTCCTATCACATACCTTTTGAACTGAGGTCCAAGGATGATGCAGTCCTATCACGTACCTTTTGAACCGAGGTCCAGGGACGATGCAGTCCTATCACGTACCTTTTGAACCGAGGTCCAGGGACGATGTAGTCCTATAATCAATTTTCGGAGACATCTGTCTACTGATCAATTCAAGGGACCTAAGTCCGGGGACAATACAATCCCCACCTGTCCACTAAGGACTTCATTCTTGGAGACATCTATCTACGGATCAATTCAAGGGACCGAAGTCCGGGGATGATACAATCCCGACTTGTCCACTAAGGACTTCATTCTCAGAGACATATGTCTATGGATCCTTTTAGACCATGTATTCAAGGATGATGTAATCCCTCTTCTTTCTCAGAGACATATTTCTACGGATCCTTTTAGAACATGTGTTCAAGGATGATGCAATCCCCTTGTCAACTTAGACCCTGTCTAAGAACCATCCACCAATCTCTATGTTGCCATCATCAATATAGGTATCCTCATCAATACATCTAAGCATATCATCGATACAGGTATCCTCATCATCGACTTCATTGTCGATGCGGGCAATCTCATCATCAGTGTCTACATCAGTCCCCCTTTCGAGGAGGGTCCTTCTGAATTACACCAAGCTTGTCTTGGAAATACTCAAACTTTACTCGAGGTAGAGGTTTGGTTAGTACATCGGTAACTTGTTCACTTGAGGTAGAGGTTTGGTTAGTACATTGGTAACTTGTTCATCAGTGCCTACAAATTCGAGCTTTATAGTTCCTTTCTGCACCATATCTCGTATATAGAAATATCATATCTCTATGTGCTTTAACTTATCATGGAATCATTGTATTCTCTGCCATCTTGATACAACTCTATTTGTCATACAGGATCACAGTGAAATCCATCTCTAAGTCAAATAATCCTGATAATAATTTTCGAAGCCATACTGCTTCACAACTAGCAGAGCAAGCAGCTATATATTCTGCTTCAGTTGTACTGAGAGCCACACTAGATTGCTTCCTACTAAACCATGAGATCATGGCAAATCCAAGACAATAACATCCGCTTGATGTGCTATTCCTGTCTGATACACTTCCTATCCAATCAACATCTGAGTAGCGATACAATCTGAAGTCATGATCTTCAAAATAATACAGACCAAAGTCTATCGTACCCTTCAGGTACCTCATCACATGCTTTGCAGCTATCACGTGAACTCGTCTAGGTTCCACTAGATACTATCTCAAGGTGTTTCACAGCAAAGCATATATCTGGCCTGGTATACGTTAGATACATCAATGACCCAATAATCTGTCTATACAGATTTACATCCACTAACTCTAATGATTCATCAGCTAACAGCTTCAAGTTGAACCCATGAGAGTGGCCATGGCTTCACATTCCAACATATCAATTCTTCTCAATATTTCCACAGCATACTTTCTCAGGATGAGAAAGATTCCTTCTGAGCCTTGTCATACTTCCAGACCTAGGAAGTAATGCATCAATATGAGATCTTTCATTTTCATTTCTGCAGCCCTTCTTCTTTCTTTTCATGATCTGTTTGTAAAAATAGATCATCCACATACAGTAATAGTATGATAGGTTCATCATTCGTAACGGATCAGCTTTATTTTTGGTAAAGCCGAAGCTTATCAAGAAACTGGCAATTCTCCCTTTGTGACTGAACATCACTCACACTCTGCATTGAGTGATCTTCTGCATATCTATCTGTGCCATCTCTTGTCAGATGGTCTACTGATATGAGCCTCAATATCATTCGAACTCTGTGGTGAGTTCCTTCTTGCATCCATGTCATATGTGTATAGAAACCATATTCAACCTTGTAGCAAAGGTTGAGACCCACATCACCCATGGTGATCATTAAGCTCATCAAATGACTATCGATCTTGAGTACCCATACAAAGCCTGATTCACACTTCTTCTTCAATTACACCATTGAGAGAATGGTCTTATCTAGCCACTTGGAGCAAACATCTCGTCATGATCCTCTTCCTCTTTCTAAGAGAATCTTCTAGCCACAAGCCTTCTATATTATGTTTGATTTGTAAATCTTCTTGTTGAACATCCATCACTTGTTCGGTGTTCATCATTCTTCATGATCTTTCCTACAAATCAAAATTAAGTACATGATTAGTAATACTTCATAATCATCAAATCATGTTGACATGATAACCTATTATGCATACATATATGATTTACATAGTTATGCTACTATCTTGACCAATACTTTGGCACAACACTTTTCCATATCCTGTATGCATACAGTGGCTATCTAGATGCCTTCCATCTCTACCAGAACATACTATCAAGAGTGTGCACAGCTCTCAGCATGTCAGCAAAGAGGTTTCATTCTAGACAAGCAACAATGGAATGTTTGTCCAACTTACTAATCATATGCATATTAGTAGTATACTTGTTCAATTCTATATGAATGTTTACACTCAGCATGATATATTCTAGGAATACAAATAAGCAATATCATTTACTGTTTCAAATAGCAACTCAAATACTTATCTTTTATGTTTGTGTGGTTGCCTCCTTCTTGATCTTCTATATGTCTTTTGAACTTCTATTCATTCTGTACCACTATGCATGCGCAAGTGTGAACTAGTGTCATCCTCATGATCTCATACACAAACATACATTCATTAGTATAATCTCAATATTATCAAAACATTATAATTCTAAATAATCTTGAATATGTATGGTCATGATCATTCAATACATGGGTATACTAAGATCCTAGCACAAAGTAGGATTCTAACTTTTCATAGGAAAACATACTTGGATTAGTATACCTGCTTAGTTATGTCTAACATACCTAAACAATATCTTCTTTGTTCTCTTCAGTGATTTAGAGATCCTGTGCTAGAACCTGCATAACTCATAGGTTAAGCATAATAGAACAAATTCATACATACCTCGTAAGTAGAACTTCTATGTGATCAAGGATTATGGATGATTCTTTGTCTTCATGTTGTCATGGTCATGGAACTTGATTTGTCTTTCTTGATGTACCTGTATCTTGTTAGCAGACAACATCAACATCATACAACACCACAGTGAGTTAGTACAATCATATAGCCCTAATCAATGAATGTCTTCTATCATTCACATACTTTTACTAGGGTGATAAGACAATTCTAACATTAATCAAGATTGTACTAATAAATAATATGAAGACAAACATATTATGAACTTAATCAGATTTCAAGACATACCTGTATCTTCTTAAGTCATACCTGTCGAGACTTCTTGTAGTCTTCTTATGTAAGGCCTTAGCCTCATCTCCCCCTGAAACTAGATCTGGAGCTTGATTAGGGTTTGTCAGAGAAACCCTAAAAATTCAAACTTTGACTTTCACACTTCTGAATGTATGGAAGGATGTGTCTTGCTGAGTTGATCAAACTATCATACATCAATTTTGAAATCTCCAAAATTTGATCCCTCAAAATTGCCTTCGAAACTTCTGGATCTTCTGGACAGGATCCCGAACTAGGGTTTGATGAAGCCCACCCTTCTTCCCAATCAAAAGGTTCGATCCAAGGCTCTAAACTTTTATTTTTCTGAGGAGCTTCCATCCGTGGTCACAGAATTCAAGAATTCCAACTTTTGCTGAAGCCCTAATTTTTCATCTTTCCGATCAAAATCCCGAACTGGGGTTTGATCAAGCCTTGTCCTCTACCCAACCAAAAAATTCGATCTTGGTCTCTACATTTTTATTTTTCTAAGTAGCATTCAGCCGTGGAATCCAAGTCCAAAAATTCCAACTTTCTCTGAAACCCTAAATTATGGAAGCCATGAATGAAGGTGCTCCAAAAATAATTATGTTTTGACAGAAATATGTACCTGATTGTTTCTGCTGTAACTCTGAACTTTTTGATCCACAGGGTCTTAAAATTCTTTTTGTGGTATCCTGACCTGTCATCTTTCCATCCTGATAGGTCTGACCTCAATTGGATTTTCTGAGAGAGAGTTATGCCAAGTGTAACAACGTGGCCTGTTTATGGGATAAAACAGGAGATCGAACATGTACGGCATTCTACGTGTCACTGGTTCAACTTAGGCCTCTGAAAACGTTTCCTAAGATAGTACAGTCTGTGTACTACCTGTCACGTTTTACAAAATTTCATTTGGAGCTTCCTAGCCCAAGTTATGACCTTTTTTCCTAGGTCACTTGATTATGACTGAGATCTGGAAGAGGCAAAAACCCTAACTTGTACTAATCATAACTCACAAAGTACAATGAATCTGAGGGTGTCCATTGGAAACAAGGTACATGGGGATGTTCTCTACAACCTGTAAACTTTTAAGATCCTGAACCTTCGCCAAAATGGATTTATAGCGAAAGTTGCACGATGACTAGTTTTTGCTATATAAAACCCTAACCTTCAAATTGTCGCAAGTGAAGCAAGTGTCGTAAGTGCCCTACATTGCCTTCCTTCAGGTTAGCTCTGATACCATGTTAAGATTCAATATGATAAGACAGAAAATATCAGCATTGCATTTCATTTCACAATAATATCCTATACACGATCACTGAAGAAACAACAAGCACAACATAAACACAAGAGACACAGATTTATCCTAGGAAACCCTCATGGGGTAGAAAAACCAGCAAAGCTTCCTCAATATAGATGACCAACAAATAAAAATATGTAAACCAAAGAGATGAGCTCCTCCTCCTCCATAGCATACATCTCTCTCACAAGTGCGCCACTTTCCGAGTGATAAAAGTGTGTAATAAGTGAGGAACATCCTCCTCTACTTATACTAGTTTCCCGACTGACTTTTACACAAGCTAGGTTGGCCCCAACTTAATTAATGGGTTAAACACCCCATTACAACTGACTGGGCCGACCCCTCTAGGGTGGTCTAATAACCCTTTGACCCACATAACACATACAGGGCTGACCCCCACTAGGGAAGTCTAATAACCCAAGTTACCACAATCCGACGGAGGAGTAAACATCTCCGGATATACAAAAACATCTCTGGAATAATAAAGTACAAATATAATATTCTTAGAAGTTACAATATTTCAACAATTTCATCAAATGTAAAACCCTTAATTATAAATCCTTCAGGATAAAGTTTTTTGAATGAGGGTACTACTTTATCACCCAATGGGATCATATATGGGGTTAAATGTATATTTAATTATGTAAATGTATATGTAATAGTGGTGAGCATAATAAAGGGCCTACGTGTGCAATGAGTGAATATGTATATATAGAGTTCATGTTATCATTGTTGAGGCGAGAATGTGAATATGATATATGAAAGTATTGATATGTTTGGAGGATGTTTTGACATTATTTAAGGAGTTATTGTGTTACTCATCTCTCTTATCTATATTGTATGTCTTCTTCACATTACATTTCTTGTACATGGTGTGTACTTTGATATATTATTCTATGTTAAGTATTTGGCTCATAGCAAGGTGTGTTAGAGGGAATAATCAATAGTAATTAGTATCATACCACTAATAGAGCATAAGTTTACAAACTAATTTCTAGAATCAATAAATTATCAGATATAAATACCTAAAGGAAATAGGATAACGGAGTACTTTTGTTCATATGGGTTTTCTTCATAAATAAAAAATAGGATAAAGGAGTACCTTTGTTCATATGGGTTTTCTTCATAAATCCATTACATGTAGATTTGAATACGCTCTTCATTGTGTCGATATTTTCTTCATTGAACTACACACAACACAACATCCAACCTTCCTCACATCCTTAAATCACAATAAGCATATGAATTTACTTAAATACCGATTCTAACTAACTATGGAGTTAATTCAACCACAAATTTGATATTAAACAGAAATAATTTATCATTTGGCACTCAAATTTGGTTGGGGGGTACTTAGAAAAGATATCTTAATAATTTATCAATAATAAACAAAAAATACAATTGATACCTGATTATCTATTGTTGACACCTTCATCACCAAATCCAGGTTCTTCCAAACTAGTCTTTTTATCTATTAATATTCCACCTATATTTGTCAACTTTACTATCTATGGTTGACACCTTCATCGCCAAATCCAAGTTCTTCCAAACTAGTCTTTTTATCTATTAATATTCCACCTATATTTGTCAACTTTACTATAGCTTGGGAAAAAATATAGAGTTTAGGCCCAACACAAAGCTAGCAATAAATCTAAAACCAAACGATTGTGAAAGTGCATGGATTGTAGTGAATTACATGGATTCTCCTCTATCTATTATTCCAATGTTTCCTTGCTAACATAAATGTCATAGCTTGTTGTCCTTCCTTAAACCACATAAGTTAGTTGCAATAGTTAGGAGAAGCTAGAAGTTGGAATATGATTTATACATGTGTACATCTTAAACATATTCTAATCGAATACAATATTATCAATGCATTTGGTATATGTCACAGGGGGTTCACTCAATGAACTTGTTGCATAGCACGATCGTTCGCGTGATATTAAAGAATACCCCTAATTTCACTAAATATTGGAAAATGCATCCTAAAATTGTATTGTGGAACCCCCCTCCCAATATGCCTTTCCAATTAAGAAAACCCCTAGTTTCACTAGATATTGTAGGTATCCATTTTTATCAACCCATTTTTAACACCCCCTTTATATCATATTATCAAGTTGTAACAAACAGGAGCCCTATGTTCGCTAGTTTACTAAGATAGCTTGCCGCTTGCATTCGCATTCTTTTATATAACAATAGGGTGAGCTCGCCTTCAATAGATTGGAATAGGTCAAAGTTGGGGGAGATAGATGCAATAGATGCACTCAACGTCGATCAGACACAACAAGATAGGGGCACTTAACCATTTCAAGGGCTCTTGGATATGTACAAAAAGAACTATAAGTTAACTCGCCACAACTGCACTCGTTTGCAAGCTCGATCTTCCGGGAAAGGGAGATTCCTGTCCTTAATTCGCAAGTTGTATCCTGCTAAATAATTGGAACGGAAGATCACTCGCACTCACCAGCACGCACTTACCTATCTCTCCAACCTCCCTACAAATAAATGCTGGGATAGAGTTATAGCTTGATCCATATATAGTCACCTCATTAATCTAGAAATCTACTTACTAAGTACAGCTGCCTCATATATAGTATATAAAGTAAGTCTTACTTATCATCTATAGTACGTATAAGGCGCAAGCATAATTTTCGACTTGACATATGAGCTAGGTGAGACGATCCAATACAAGGCTAGTTCTATCCGCCCGCTTCATGTCTACAAACAAGGAATATGTTAAGTAATAATTAGTACTATAACGGCTAGTTCGTAATCTCTAATGATATCGTCTTAGTGTGCTTGGGCCGGGAGTTTCCGGTTCAATCCGGGCGGGCTCTTCTTTTATTCGTATGTGCGCGAGCCCTTTCTTTTCATATTTCACCATATCTAACGAGGGCTCCCCCAGCACCTTTGAAGTCACCTTTACTTTTAGGAATGAAAGTAAGGCATAATCCAAATAAGCCAGCCCTTAAGAAAGCTCAAGTTTCTGGACACTAATGAAAGGCTTTTGGGATTTGTCTACAGAGCCAAGCTACGTGAAAATGAATACCACCATTTTAGCGCGTCTCTTCTTACTATAATGTTTTTACACTCACATAAGGAAACCCTATCCACGACATCTCCATCCTTGATTTGACCTCTACATTAAACATTGTAATTAATAAGGATTTTCCCATAGTATTGGGGCTTCACAAAAGCAGGCGGGTGAATAGTAGTTTCCATTGCTGCAATAGTAGAATCCGTGGCAATTTCACAATTAGTTGAAGCATCCGTCAGATTACATTGGTTGATTCTAGGTCCCTACTATCCGCTGGTATAAGGAAGGGTTTGAAATGGTCTATATAAGAATCAAAGTTTACGAATACATCATACCGGTACAGTAGTTCCATTGTAAAATATTTTCAGTTTACAATGCAGGCTTGAAGCCTCGGCAACACAAAAACTCAGTCTAAACATTATCATTGCTTACGGATTAACCTAACTCTTTTACTGAGCAGAACGTTTTAACTTCCGACGAGTCCAGGGTTATGGATGAACCCGAGACTTACCAGGACGGAGGAGTCCTTGACGTTCATTTTTCCAGCAAGCTTGGATGTTAGACCTTTGATTGACCCTGCAAGTGAAACATACATCTAAATAAATTAGAATGAATCAAAATAAAGGATTTATGAAAACTCAAATTTCAATGATGGAACATAGAGACGTATTACCTTGAGTGGAAAGGCCAAAGATCCAACCCCAACACTGTAAAAATAGACTTTCACCCTGAAATAGAAACCACACCAAGGTCGTGGTATCAACTACTGAGCATTCACTTACAGGTCTGCAAAACACCATTAAAATAATGCAGAGGTCGTGGGTTCCAAACTCCAAGCAAACTTGCTAACCCTAAGTTTTAGCAGCGTGTCAGCCTCACACTCTAACTCCAAAACGTGAAAGTGAAGACTGAGAAACCCTCCAGCATTACTTACAACGAGAATTTAGGGTTTATCATTCAACGAACCAGATCTATTGTGATCGACGAGCGAGAAGGTGACAACCTGATGCTTTAAGAATCGGGCAACCATAACATAAATACCTCATTTATTGTAACAGCTACGACAATGCCAACGTTGCATGCCAAGGAGTCAATCCCATGTACAGTTCGGAGGAGAGCTACTTGTTCACTATGCATAGTTCGATTTCGTGAGTCACATTTTAACCAGGCTTCACGTGGTTTGACAACGTGGACAGATAGCATTACACTCCACTAAAGAGTTGGTTCACAACCATTAATGTTTGGACGAGACACCATCAACCTGTCAGATCGATGCAGCAACGACATTAATAGCCGTCACTTCCTTACCAGTGTCGTATTTAATGCTTGGTGTAATGTCGTTCATTATCAATACATAGAGTAAGGTCAGGATTGCATTGTATATCGCTTCATCGCTATGGTATTAACCATCGAATGCATGATTACATAAATCAAAAGTTTGTATTGGTAATAATCGCATGCATATAAGATTTAGATAGTTAGAACTTAGGTTAGAAAATAGTATCGGTACATTGTAATATTATTACAATAAACCATATAAAAGTTGTTTATTATAATAATGCACCAATATCACATTAGAATGGTTCACCCTATAGTTAAAAAGGGTCCACACTTATATTGTATTATGTTCTTAAATAAAATATGATTTTGACTTTATAAATATCAAGACTATATCCATATATATATAAATTATAAATGGAGAAAGTAGAAGCTACCATAGTTATCTTAAATAAAATACCAAGCATTTAAATAGTAAGCGAAACTTGATGTTATAATAAAGGAATAAAGTTCAAATTGAATTTGTCCATCAATCGTTTCACTTGGTAGTAAAAGGTTTTATGAATTGGAAAATATTTGCAGAATCATATTAGCAATTCATTCTTCAAATCTAGTAATTAATCTTAAGATTTTTAAGCATAGATATTTCTACCAAGATAATGTACTTTTGAACCCTGTTTAAATATTATTAACTTCTGCAACTTGTATTTTTTTTCGAAATAATACATTTAGAACTTGGATAGAATTCCATACCTGAAACAAGGAGGTACTTATAATTTCTTTAACCAAATAAGACGACTAATTGGAAACTATAAATACTCTTAAACATTGTTTTGTCATTGTTATCCTTACCTGCGAATATTCGCAAGAAGGATAGGTACAAATGCTTTAGCTAATTAGCTAAGTAAGTCTCGGGGCACCTTGCAGGAACCCTTTCGTCACAATCCCGAAATTAAAACTGTCAGTACCTTGTCAAGGAGAACTCCGTCTTATATTGTTTTGAAATTTCAGCTATTACAACTACAAACAAATTAGTGTCATAATCATTTTTATGGAGGTAAGACACATCACTGTCTTAAAGCATCATTAGTTAAAAGGACATAGTAGTTAAATTGTTATATACATTAATGACTTTATTATTTAATACTGCCTTAACAAGCATTTATTACTTCCGCAATCACAATTTTAACATTTAATGCTGGTATAATTTTTTTTTAAATTTTTATGAAATTATCGGGATGTTACATTGCTCAAGGACAATAATCCAAAGAGACTTCCATCGATATTATCATTGGTACACTATTATCAAATTTATTCAAAACTTAGGATCATAAGCAATATCAAATAAAAATGGAAGGTCCTTAAGTCTTAGGTGGGTATGAATTGAGCCCGTGATTTGGACGTATGAATCCATCTGACGATTTGGAGGTTATTCCTCAACACTCCCAAATAAAATAACCCCCAATATTTATATTACTATGTCAAATGAAAAAAACCCCTTGACCCCTTAATACGGGGCAATATATTTTTGAGGTTTTTAAGAGTATTCAACCCCCCAATATGAATGGACGTGATATGATATTGCCTCACTAGTGAACCCCCCGTGGTATATGTTTAGACAATTTTGAAGGTACCAATGCCTTGCATGAAGGAAAGACATGGGTATAAGGAAAAAGTGATAAAAACTTATCACAAAGAGCTGCAAACTACTGACTGAAAACATGAATGTAGCTGAATTTATATTTAATATCCATAGTGACCAAATTTACCTATAACAAGGTGATACTCTAAATGAATTTGAGAAATGAATAAATAACTTTTTATCACTATAAATTAGTGACAAAGAGATGCACGACAAAGATTGCATTGATTGGAAATGCGGCTACATATCAATGTTTACTGAAGTAGTTTATTTTGAAGATCCATGGCTCGTAGATTGTATTTCTTGTTACTCATCATAGAGAAATTAGTGCACAAAGTTAACATTTTCAAGGATAAGATTACATGTAACATTAAACAACATTTACCATGTAAAAACTACTTAGCAGGTAGTGACATGTATGTTCCTTTACAATGAAATCTGTATACAATCAAGTAATATTTTGTGTATTACGCATTATGCTAAATGAGTATGTTCTCGATACCTCTCTTGGGATTTTATTTTCTTTCTATAGTAATATTTTGTGTATTACGCATCATGCTAAATGAGTATGTTATGGACGCCTCTCTTATGATTTTATTTTCTTTCTACTGTTTTTTCAATAGATAGGACCCATATATATTAAAGTGTATTACAAACAAATAAAATATATAGGACCCATAATCCATTTTATGTATTATATTATTTTTGGCATATGTGTATGTGTGTAGTTTATATATGTATGATTTTTATTTTACATATTATTTGATTTTTTATCAATATTTTTAATGGATTTATAACAAAATAAAATGAAAATGTTATATTCACATAAATTAAAAGAATTAAGTTAAACATATAACCTATGTACCAAATGTTGGAATTATGCATAATACTTTATAAATCTCACAATATAAATTAACATGTACCAAATGTTGGAATTATGCATAATACTTTATAAATCTCACAATGTAAATTAACATTTGTTATTAGATTTTGATTGAGACAATTTGATTTAATTTATTTTATTCTTTCTTGAACTCTGATATGATCTAAAATGGTATTATATGACATTTTAACATTTCACAAATATTATTATGGGTGACTTCAATTAAATGTCAAAATATGACATAATATTAAAGTCAACCTTTTAATGTCATAGTGTGACAAAATATTATAGTCAACCTCTTTTTATGTCACATTGCAACATTAAGATGTTGAATTTCAAAATTATGACACAATCCAACATAACAATGTAAGAACCTTGTAAGTTGATATAATATTTGAGGAATGTCGCTATGTGATATACCCCTTGACAAATGTTGCAATGTGACATAACCATTTAGGAACGTAATAATTCAATATAATTAAAGGTGGACATCCATTGACACATAACCATTGGGAACATTGCAATCCAATATAACACTTGAGGAATGCCTTAATGTGACATAACTATTGATGGACATTGAATTATGACATAACCATTGAGGATTATTAATTCAACATAACCACGATGAATCCCACAAAGCAACATAACAATTGAGGAATGTATCAATTCAACATAAATCAATGAAGATGAATGTTGTAACATGACATAACCATTTATGGCTATTGCAATTTAGCATAACCCTTAATAAATGTCACAACACGACATAGTCATTGAGGAACTTAGAAATTCCACATAAGTCAACCAAGATGGATGTCCCAATGCAACATAATGATATTATTGACTTCTTTTTGTCACAATTTGCGCACAATTAGTCACTACTACCACAGTGCAACATAACCTACATTTTTAGGTATCACTGAATGTTGGAATCATGCATACCACTTTATAAATGTCACATTGTAATCTAATCCTTTGTTATTAGTTTTCAATTGTGATGACTTGTTTTGTCCTTCTTTTATTACTTATTGAACTTTTCTATGTGACTATAAAGGTGGATAGTTTAATTTTCATGGTATGTCACATTGAGATACTTCAAGAGTAATAATTTAAGAGGTTGTCCTCAATATTATATGGCATTGTGACATCTCAAAAATAATACTGTGGTTGTTGGGTTCTAATACCTATTACAGTGAGCATGCATAATGATTCTTATAGTTAAAAATATTAAACAATGGCACACAATACATTTACATAATACATAGAATTACCCTAGAAACCCCTCTACCGAGGAAAACCAATAAAATAGTGATCCTTACACTCATCTATTAACAACACTCTTAATCAATGTTTACAAAAATGATTTACAAGATCACTACAATTCAAGCATGAATTCACATACACTCTACTACTCTCTTCAAGTGCTATATGCATTACATATCCTTTTCCATTACATCATATTTATAGATGAAACACATACACTAGCTCGTGGTACCCAAGTTAGTTACAAAAAAATGCTCATTAATGGAAGTCCATAACTTCATAATTGAATATAGTTATTATGTTACAGTCGACTTGAATGATTAAACCATAGTCTATCACTCATTGAGCTTCTTGTCATCAAAGTGTTTATTGAATCCATATCCACTTTGTGCTCATTGACTTCCCCATCCACTAGTCATGGTCTATGACTAGTCGACTATAATAGTTGGTACATTGACCAAAATTATACCATCTGTCAACATCAACTCCAATTAACTTGCTACCAATCGACTATCGACTTCAACCATTGATTTAAATGCGAAGGATATAACGCACCCAACATTCTCCCACTTGTTGTCTTCTTTGCATTCCCATGCGATTTAAGACCTTTATTTCACTTAGGTAGGGATATCAAGTCCATTGATTCCCGAAACCATGTAATTTTTTTAGTGCTCACATACTTGGTCAATGAATCTACAATGTTCTTCACAATGTCTACCTTTTCCAACAACACTTTCTAGTGTTCCACCATGTCTCTCACATAGTGATATTGCACATCAATATGCTTTGTCTTTGAATGGAATAAAGGTTTCTTTGCAAGGAATATTGCACTTTAACTATCACAATCCAATCTAACAACTTGTTGTTTAAACCAAGCCTTTTAACATAATATTTGCAACCAAACCACCTCTTTGCTTGCATGAGTGGTTACCATGTATTCAACATTAGTAGTTGGCAGTGCAATGAACGACTACCTCC
Source organism: Larix kaempferi (assembly GCA_027924585.1). Lineage (NCBI taxonomy): Eukaryota > Viridiplantae > Streptophyta > Pinopsida > Pinales > Pinaceae > Larix > Larix kaempferi. Next base: position 4,042,293 of record BSBM01000528.1, on the reverse strand, counting down.
TACTCATCCAACTAGCTACTCCACCAAATAATTTGAAAACATATCCACTAGTCGACCATCTAAAGTCAAGATACCAAGTCTAGTCGGAGTCGAAAAAACCATGTACAAATATTTTCTTGTTAGTTTCTAGCTTCCCTTGATTGCATATTACATAATTTGTTATGCCATAAAAATACTTACAAACTCTCTTGATTGTGGTATAGTGCTCCTTTCTAGGTGTCAACATGTATCTGCTCAATACTCCCATAGCATGGAGAATATCAAGTCGAGTACAGAACATTCCATACAACATACTACCTACATCATGCACTAGCATAGGGCACATATGTCCTGCACTCTTTTTCTTCCTGCTTCTTGGGACACTATTCAATAGCTAACTTAACTCCTACAAGAATAGGGACCTTGATTGGTTTGCACTCCTACATGTTGAAGCATTTAAGAACTGTCTCAACATATTTACTCTAACTTACCAGATCCTTGTATCTTATCAATATCTCTTTATTTTAATTCCAAGAATGAAATGAGCTGCACCAAGATCCTTCATGTTGAACATGGAGGAAAACTACAATTTCACCTCTTTATTATATCATGATTATATCCATGTTATTTTTTACCAAGAACATGTCATTGACATACAAAATTACATATATAAACTGATCACTGGATTTCTTGCCATACATACAGTGATCATCCTGGTTTCTCACAAACCCCAGCTGCTAGATATACATATCAAACTTCTGGTACCATATACTGGGTGATTGCTTTAAACCATAGAGAGACTACTTAATCTTGAAAAATAGCTCCTCCTCTCCTCTCACTTTGAAAATCTCAGGTTTCTTCATAAAATTATTCTTCAAGATCACCACGAAGAACTATTATTTGTATTTCCATATGCTCTACCTCAAGATCAAATGTTGTAGTTAAATACACTAGTACCCTTATGGAAGTTAACTTTGCAATAAGAGAAAAAATTTCACCAAAGCCAACTCCCGCGACTTGAGAATATCCCTTTGATACTAGTCAAACCTTGTACTTCTCAACCTATTCCATCGCATTAATATTTTTCTTAAATACCAGATTACTAGAGATGGGTTTCCTTACATTTGGTAATGTGACTGAATCCCATGTTGTACTATTCCTCAAGGACTCCATTTCAGCTTCCATGGCTCTTTTCTAGATTTTACCCTTTGTTTAGTCAATCTCTTTCTTTACTAACTTGGGCTCATCTTCAATGGAAGATAATGCAAAAGCATACCAAATATCAGGTGGAATAGACCTTCCAGGTTGTGGCTTTAATCGACCAAACATATTGATGATGAGCCTCTGTTGTTCCACCTCTGCATCATTATTAACACCCAAAAATGGTTCACTAGCTCATCTCCCTAGTCACATAACCAATTTGTCCACTTTTCCTACATTTTTAGCCTAAAAAACCCTCAAATGGTAACCAAAAAGGCCAAAAATCATTATTTCCCTCCTCAATTAATGATATTCCTTCAAAAAGGTAAAAAACGCTCAAAAAAGGGTCCAAAATTCCCAAAATAAAATAAAAAGGAGAAAAAGTCAAAAATAAATTAAAAAAGAGGGGAAATACCAAATACTACAAACCAATACTACTGGTTGCCCAAAACCATGGGTGAATACTCCACCACCCAAAACCTCTCTAAAAAGGTGATGGAGGCCCCCCATTTCACATCCATGATCAACTCTTCACACCCTTATGCTGCCGAAATTCCTATTGAACTTTAGCCTATCACCTTGAGATGTTGTTTCCCATTCATTTGAGTTTTGGCTAACCCATTGAGCATTTGGAGAAGAGCACAAAACCATGGAGACTTGGTGCACTACTCACATACGATTGCAAGGGATCCTACAACCTCACCTTTTGAGGTAACATCATATTGTAAACCATATTTTCATTCATGGGTTCCTCTTTCTTTTATTACTGCAGTAGTTAATTTGTTTAATTTTTATTTCCATTGATGCATTCACATATATTAGTTATCTATTTTTTATTTACTAGTTTTTACTCATTTACATGAACTGCTACTAAGGGTTCCTGAATCCTTAGTAGGTGCTCTTTAGCATGAGCTGGTGTGAAAACACTAGCTACAGTTTTGGTGACTCCACTATCTCGATTCCCATAGACTATTTGGTTTATTTTTAGTTTGTACTTGTAATTTTTCTTGCTTTTTACTTCTCTGGTTCACCCTTGGACCCCATACTTCCAGATCTGGCCCTTGCCTTCGCAGTAACCTTCAAAAATTCCACTTTTTTGGTTCGACCTGCTACTGCCGAAAATTGTTTCCACGTCGCAGATCATGCCTATCTGACTGAAACTTGCTCTTATTCGAGCAACTATTGGCTCGGAACTCACCCTCTTTAGCTCACTTTTCCACTTGATAGTCGCGTCCGTTAGTGCACTTTTCCACCTGATAGTTGTACCCTTTCTTGCATGTTTCCAACTGATAGACGCTCCCTTTCGCGTGAGTTTCCACCCAATAGTCACGCCCTTTAATGTGCAGATCACTTGGACATCTGCTCTCTTTAGCGTGTTGTATGTCCTGACAGTCGTGCTCTTTAGCACGTTGTACGCCTCGATAACCGTTCTATTTAGCACGTTGTATGCCCTGAAATCCGTGCCTTTAGTGTGTTGTACGCCCCAAACCCCACGTCCTTTAGCGAGTCTATTGCCCAAAAATATGCGCCCTTTATTTTGTTTCCGTCGGTCTATTCCAATGTGACTTTTCTGCAATTTTTTCGCACCCAGAGCATGAGGTTTTGCCTCACAGCCGCACCCTACAACCATTTTTTCCACTTTTTCTTTCCCTAACAACCATCTGTTTGCTTGCATCCATTTTGCTAGCTGTATTTTTTTTCTATTTACTTGTTGTAAGATTTCAGATATTTTACTTTGCATTACATTTCATCAATTTCATTTATTTTACATAGTAGTTAATACTTTCCATTTCAAAGTTTTAGTTATTTAGTTGCCACGCTGGGAAATCTTGGGTACACACCACTTGTGCACATGCTCAGTCACCATAATCTAAGTGAGACCTAAAATCTACTTAACTCAACCAACTTTAACCCTACTTGGGGAACACAAAAAGAACTTTGTAGCTAAGTAGGACATTGGGGATAATCATCCAAATAACAACCCTTTGTCATTTACATTTGAGACATATTTGTTGTCATATAGGGATCCAAACTCCCCTATTACTTGTTGGTGTGGTTAACACCGATTTGTCGGAAGGCCTCTCCCTTAGGAGGGAAAGTAGCAAGACTGGTTTCGGAAGTCTGAGTAGAATGTCGCTCTCCATTTTGTACTGAAGGACACCTACTTGTTAGGTGTTCAACGACCAAATAACTGAAGCTACGAGACACCTTTCTGGACATTCCATGAATGGGGTAGCTTAGTTTCCATTATTTTAGGGATCTATTTACCCAGAGTCCCTCTTAGTAGAAGGATATCCTTTAACCACTTGGCTCTCCATTTCATATTGCTTGACTGCATATTTCATCACCGTGCAGGGAATACGATTTGTGTGAGCTCTTATATCTTTTAGATAGGTGTTTGCATGCTCTTATACCCCCATTGGATTAGTGATTCTTCCTTTTTATTTTTAGGAGTGCTTCCTATTGGTATTCCGACCATTTTTATTATCTCTCCGCTTGTTGTAGCATGCTGTTTCAACATGCATTTTGAGCATTTTTGTTGGCCTGAGTGCCATGTTTTTTGAGCTCTCCTTTTGCACACACGATTGCACTGGTATTTTTGAACATTTCACTCTCGTCATCTATGGGGACTCTCCCCACAGCATGGTTCACTTGATCGCACCCATCACAGGAACATAGCCTCGTCACCAAATCCTGATGCCCCTTATTTTACCTATGATTCTGAGTTAAAGTTATCCATATACACATCTCTATCTAACCCCATGGATGGCGTGACTTCCAACCCCTTTTACGGTGGGATCATTGGTGGTGGATCCACCACTAGCCCAACTACCACTTCAGTATCTATCCCCATTATACCATATACTGGAATTACACCTAGCATCCCTGTCACTACGTCCATACCTATGGGTAGCAAATCAATTACAACTACAGTCCCTTTGGTGACTAGTAGCACAATTGGGGGAACTGGCCCTTACTACATGATCGCCCCACCTTTTACTGGAGGTCCCTTGATCCTCATTACAACCCATACAATTGCTCCACCCATTGGGGGCAGTGGACCCACAATTTCCGCCATGGCTAGCACACAAGTCCCTGCGACCATGTCACATCCTTCTACTAGTTTTCCATTCATGGCTAGTCTCAACCTCCCTGATCTAGATAGATTGACCAACGAACCCATTCGACATGACCCCACATGGACTCCCATGCCTATAAAACTCCCTTCAAACATCCCTAAGTTTGAAGGGAAGGGTGGTGAGGAACCTCAAAAGCACATCATGTTCTTCCACTTATGGTGTTCCTCCAACTCCATAGTGGATGACTCCATCTGCCTTCGCCTTTTACAATGGACCGTCACTGGCTCTGCAACTAAGTGGTACATCGAACAACCCCATGGTACATATTCCACCTTTACATCCCTTGCTTCAACTTTCCTATAGTTCTTCCAGTTACCCGTCCATTATGATGCTGGTGTTGAGATTCTACTCTCTTGCAGACAAAACACGGGTACCCATATCACTGACCATATTCATGAATGGCGTAGACATCGAAGTTTATGTAATATCAAGTTAGAAGACTGCATATTCCTATATTGGTTCTTAAAATCCCTTATAACAGTTATTGCTAAGGATGTGGCATCTGAATGACCCCAATATGAAGAAGAAGCCATTCTAACAGCTCAACAGTTTGACCTCATCTATGCTCAGTTAGGATACATATATTCGATTTTACCTGATGCTCCCTACGATGATTCCTCCAGGAAGGACGTGTCAGGGGAATCCCACGCCGCTGACTGTATCATTGGACACGTTGCATCTTGTATTCATTCTTCTACTCATATGCCTCTGGCTATCCCCCTAGCTTATACTCCTATGCCCAATTCCACCATGAGTGGCCTTGACATTTCGCATGCCACAACCCATTGAGGAGCAACATCTTTGTATGTTCCCATGTCCCAAGCCCCTCATGTCCATGGAACTTCATGTCCAATGCATTGCTATGGTTACACACTGGAAACATACACTCCTCCAACCGCACCTCCTACCTATTATCATCAATCAGCAGCACTTGCCCCTGCACAACCTCAATCCCCTCCAGCTTACTATCCCCCGTAGGCAGCACCTGCACCCACACAAACCAAATCCCCTCAAGCTTACTATCCACCGCAGGAAGCACCAACACCTTCTCAACCATAGAATCCTCCTACCCCCCAAGGGAAATTTTATGCTCAACATAACCAACCTACCCAAAGAAACCAACAAGGCCAACAAAATAGGGGAAGAGGTCGTAACCGAGGAAACAACCAACCTCCGGATCGCGACAACCCACCACCCAATCCCCCCAATAATAACGATGCCGCCCCAGCTAATCAAAACCATGATTGACCACCTCGTCAAGGAAATAACCCCAATTTATGTACGAACCACCCATGTTATATATGTGGGGTCTATGGCCATTATACACACAATTGTCCCCCTTTAGAGTGAGCTCGCCAACTTTGGACAAATGACGCCCAACACCAAGGACATGCCGCACCTCTGGAACCACCGAACCCCATGAAATGCAATGCACAACCTATGGTGTTGCAGAATCCCCTACCCCTGCAAGGGGTACCCAATTGTTGGCTCCCCCTCAAGGGACTGCAGCACCACAAAAACAAATCACTTATGCTGCACCTGCTAGTCAACCCATTGACTCGGGAACCCATCACCTTCTAATGATGTCATCAACTGACGTCAACCTTCAAACACGCCAAAATCAATATGGTTTCACCACCGAAACCATTCCCACTGAAAAGGCTGCTAACGCTATTCCCACTGATCAATCGTTATGCGTATGCCCAAGACCGTGCGATGGGGACCCCAAAGCTCCCCGATTTTCATTGCACTCATTAATAATAACCCCAACACTCGTGCTGCACCCAACTATAATATCGTGGATGACTTATCCCAATCCCCCGTCGCTATGTCATCCCTTGGGGTTTTAAAAAAATATCCTAGATAGCTCAAAACACTGTTATCCACCATAGGTGTGGTAGACCCTTCCAACTCACGAATTATGGCATTCGATTTAGACCAATATGAAACACGCATGCCTTCCACATTAGCATTCCAAGTTTATGTTTCAATCCGGAACCTTGTTATCCATCGGTGTATCATCGATGAGGGTGCCTATACATGCGTTATGTCTACATTCGTGTGGCAGAATATCGGATCCCCTACACTACAACCATCCATGAGTTCCTTATGAGCTTACGATGGCCATTCAGCTCAACCACAAGGCCTCCTAACCAACGTTCCAGTCCAATTAGCTCGTAAAACTATCCTTATTGACATTGAGGTCATCAATGCACAGCTTGACTATAACCTCCTATTTGGACGAAGTTACATGTACGCCATGAAGGATGTTGCTTCATCAGTCTTCCGCATTATGATGTCCCCCCATGAGGGACAGGTTTTTAAGATCAAACAACTTATGTATTATGACCCAAATGCTCTCATTGCACCAGAAAACATTCTCCCCGTGGTTGAAAAACCTGTTTTTGGTGCACCCACCTATTTGGTGTCCACTACTGGAACTGGAATTTACTCAGAGACTCCCATGACCTCTACTTTTTGGTCTGTTCCACCCTCTCCATCAGCCGTTGAGATATCTGATCTGTGCACCATTTTGTCCAAACAAATGGTGCCTAACTCACAACCACTTATGCTACCGCAACCACCCTCGGTCCCTAGTCATGTTGGAGCCACACCAATCCACACTATCCCACTCTTGTTCCCACTTTCAGGAGTAGTAAGTGCACCAGTTATGGCCATGCTTGTTGATGTATATGTAACTTCGAAATGTATTTCACATATATGTATGTTGTATTCCTATAGAGATGGTATTATTCCTCTATAAGGAAGTGTCGTCATTTATATTGTAAGTGTCGTAACTTATACTTGATGGGTTATTAGACCACCTTGTTTGGGGTCGGCCCTGTATAAGTCATGTGGGACAAAGGGTTATTAGACTTCTCACACATGCACTCAAGGAGGAGTGGCGCACTTATGGAGGAGGAGGATCTGCTGCTAGGTTATGTCTATCTCTCATGGTTGGTTGTATCATTGCTCTATCTATCTCTAAGGAATTTATTGGGGTTTTTCACCTTTATGGTTTTCCCCAAGTAAATCTGTGTGTCTCTTGTGTGCTTGCATTATTGTCTCCATGATTGATATGCTGTAGATATGCTGTACATGTTGTTCTCTTAGTTAAGATCCTAGATCAGATTGAAGTAAATTAAGAAAATTTAACATGGTATCATAGCTAGCCTGAAAGAAGGCATGATATGGCATGTATGACACTTGTTGCACTTACGATGCTAGGGCTTGATATAGCAAAAACCAGCCATCGTAGCACTTTCGCTATAAATCCGTTTTGGAAATGTTTTCGGATCTGAAATTGTTACAGGACGAAGATTAAATCTCCAGGTACCTTGTGTCCAAAGGACAACCTCTAATTCATTGTACTTTGTGATTTATGATCTGTACAATATAGGGTTTTTGCCTCTTCCAGATCTGAGTCAAAATCAGGTGACCTTGGGAAAAATGTCATATCTTGGGCTAGGAAGCTCCAAATGAAATTTCGTAAACAATGAAAGGTATTACACAGTCTGTACTATCTCAGAAAACTTTTTTCAGAGAACGAAGTTGAACCAGTGACACGTGGCACGCCGTACAAGTTCACTCTCCTGTATTATCCCATAAACAGGTCATGTTGCGACACTTGGCATAACTCTTTCTCAGAGAGTCCAATTGAGGTCAGACCTATCAGGATGGAAAGATAACAGGCCGAGATATCTCAGAAATTTTTTTCAGAGGCCAAAGTTCAAACAGTGACACGTGGCACGCCGTACAAGTTCGCTCTTCTGTTTTATCCCAAAACTGGTCACGTTGCGACATTTGACATAACTCTCTCTCAGAGATTCCAATTGAGGTCAGACCTGTCAGGATGGAAAGATAACAGGGCAGGCTATCTCAGAAAACTTTTTCAGACCCTGTGGATTGAAAAGTTTGAAGTTACACCAGAAACAATCAGGTACATATTTCTGTCAAAAAAGAATTATTTTTGAGTACCTTCATTAATGGCTTCCGGAATTTAGGGCTTTGAAGAAAGTTGGAATTTTTGTAATCGGAGACCACGGCTGAATGATACTCATCAAAATAGAAATTTAGAGACCAAGATCAGAATTTTTGGTTGGGCAAAAGGTCGGGCTTGATCAAACCCTAGTTCGGGACTTTGATCAGAAAAGTGGAAAACTAGGGCTTCTGTAAAAATGAGAATTTTTGCAATCTGTGACCACGGCTGGAAGATCCTCAGAAAAATAGAAGCTTAGAGCTTTGGATCAAACCTTTTGATGGGGCAAAAGAGTGGGCTTCATCAAACCCCAGTTCAGGGTCACGTCCAGTGAATCCAGAAGTCTCAAAGGAAAATTTGAGGAGTGAAACTTTGCAGTTTTCAAATTCTGAATATACCAGCTTGATCAGGTCATCAAGGCGCATGTTTCTATCCTTTCAGAAGTTTGAAATTCAAAGTTTGAATTTTTGGGGTTTCTCTGACAAACCCATATCCAGCTCCAGGTCCAGTTCTTCCAAATCAAGTGGATTGGGTTAATCCTAGAAGAAGATGGATTGGTCACCTGCATAAGTGAAGAAGTTCCTGTTTCAGAGGGAGATGAGGCTAAGGCCTTACATAAGAAGAATACAAGCGATCTCGACAGGTATGACTCATCGAGGTATGTTTTGAGATTTGTTCATGATTAAGTTTATGGTATGTTTGTCTTCATGTTATTACGGTTAGTACAATCTTGATTTTAGACTTGTCATATCACCTTAATAAAACTATGAATGCACAATAGAAAATATTCATTAGGGTGTTGACACTTATGATTGTACTAATGCATTATGGTGTTGTATGAGGTTTATATTGTCTACTAACATGAAAGGTACACCAAGAAAGACAAATCATGTTCTGGTCCAAGAACATATGGTCATGATAACATGAGGACAAAGATTCATCCATTGTCATGGATCTCATAGAAGATCCATTTACGAGGTATGTATAACTTGGTTTTGTAATGGTTAACATATGAGACATGCAGGTTACTAGCACAAGTCACTGAAGAGAACCAAAAGACATTATGCGGGTATGTTAGACATAAACTAGCTAGCATGCTAATCCAGGTATGTTTTTCCTATATCAAGCTAGAATCCTACCTTGGTTTAGGATCTTATACTGTTGTGTTGTTGATAATGATTATTCATGAAGTCATAGGTTTGAATAATCATGGTTGTATGCATATTATGTTTCTTACCATAATTGATGATATGACTAACCAGAAGAATCATGAAGGTATAGGTTTGAATAATCACAGGTTTTATGCATATTATATCTCTTATCTTGGTTGATGATTCAACTAACCTAAAGAGTCATAGGTTTGAGTAATTACAGGTTTAGACATGTTATGTTTCTTATGATTTGACTAACCATAAGAATACTACATAAACCTTGAATGCTAATGCTTATTATTTTCTGTTTGAAATGATCATGACTATACATGCTTGAGATTATTGTGTTTTAATAGTATACTAATGAATGTATGATTTTATATTAGATCACGAGGATAACACAATCATGATACTAATAAGCATGCATAGGAACCAAGGATGAATATGAGTTCGAGAACAGGTAATCCAGGAAGCAAAGATCAAGAGGGAGTGTTAAGTCAGTAAATTTTTCTGCATTTTTAGTTTTTTCCCTCCAAAATTTTGGTTTGATTTTTGATTTTACCTTAGTTAATTGTTGGTTTTCAGTTTTGGTTTTCTGCCTTTTTAATAAGTTTATGAATGCTTGAATAGAGTTTGAGCCCAGTCTCCACATTTCATTTGATTTTGGTCATTTTTATGTTGGAAGTGGGTCAATATGAGTTATATATTCAAAAGAAGAATCAATTTTGACTTTAGAGAGTAGCTAAAGTAGTGGCCTAAACCAAAAGCTGCTAAAATCTCCGATAAATTTGGCAAAAGTTAGAAAATCCGCTAAAAATTTGGTTTAAAGATATTCTTGTAGCGCTACACCAAAGTTTTACACAGAGTGCGCTATAGGAATACCGTGGCATGAGTTTTTCACAAAATCTTGATCTGATTTCAATCATCATGAAGAGTGTGAGAGTCTAATCGCATTTTGTGAAGTGTCTAACACGTGTATGCAGCATTTTAGCAAGATGTTTGTGGTTTGATAATCACGAAGAGAGGCAAGGCCATCATTACAGGTAATGCGGGTTTCAGTTGCACAGATACCAGCCAGTTCCGGGTTTCGCTGTCAAATCGCCCTTGTCACACGCATAATCACTAAGGATTTAGTGTTTGAGGAGGAGTCTTCATCGTTCAACATTGGATTACGTTTCTTAGGAAGGAGACACCTGTGATTCCGGCGCCAGCAGAAATTAGGGCTTTGAATTCGTTTCACCTGCAGCCAAGAAAATGTTAGGAGGACACCTGTGCTCGAAGAGGAACGTTATTGACACCTCAATTAGAAGACATCACGCCACGATGCAGGAGTAATTGACAGGTATTACGTAAACCCTCATAACTGAAGAATTTGGGGTTTTTTTTGCTGCTGCGTTTCCTTCTGAAAAAATTGGTCGCTGAGAAAGGTGTAATAGAATGAAAGGATGAAGAATTCATCACTGGAATGGTTAGCTGAAGCATGATAGCAGGAATTAGCATGACTGTTCTTTTATGACCTAATCTGAATAGGGCGTTGAAAAACTCACAGAATTGCCTGTAGAATTCAGTTTGTTTAAACAGAGGGAAGTCTGCTAGTTTGATATGGGTGTTACACAGGGAGGATTGTAGATTTGTCCATGAGTTAAATTGGTTAACCTGCAGTACTATTTGCCCAGAAAGAAGCTTATAAAACACTTTTGAAACCTAAAACCATATTGTTCCAGTTCCTTGACAAGAAAGAGATGGGAAAAAACAGTAAAAGTGGTAAGATTAATAGGGCTGAACCCACAGATTTGACTTGGATCCAAAAGCTTCCAGATTGTGCAGAGCTGTTCCAACAGGCAGGATGGTTGAAATTCTTCAAGAAGATAGATGGATTTAATGCCCAAGTATCATGCAATTTTGCCAAAGGACTGAAGAATGAGATGATCATAATAGGTCCTTTAAAATTCAAATTGACTGTTGATTTAATTTCAGAAGCCACTGAAATTGATAATGAAGGCGAGCTCTGGTTTAAGAAATCTCCTTTTGAGTTTGATCCTCAAAGATATTTATTGCCCAATGTTGTTCCTGACTGGAACAAAGGTATCATCATTCATAATTTCAAAAGGGAATGGATTGAACCTTTAAGAATTCTTCAGAGCTATATAACTTGTGAAGGGAGGTACTCATTAGTTTTCAAGTACCATCTCAGGTTCTTGCAGCACATGGCAGGAGTGTCAAAAATGAATTTGCCATTCTTTTTCTTCAAAAGCTTGCAGAAGATGTCTAGCAAAATTAAACAGCAGGATGATCATACCTCCCAATCATTGTTTCATCATGGTCTCATCAAGTTGATCATCTCTACAGTGTTGCAGAAGGAAGAAAAAACTTGGGATTTTTTTCTATTTTGGTCAGGGATTCATTCCAAAGGAGAAGAACAGCAACCCAAAAGGAAAACTGATAAGGGAAGAGTAATGGTACAAAAATTGGGTTATTCAGCTAAACCTGCAAACAAACATGGCATTAAAATTAAAAAGGAAACAAAGCAGGTGGCAGATGAAGGAGAGACTAACAGTCAGCCTCAGGAAATTCCACAGCACAGTGAAGTCAAATTTTCATTATTTGATGACAAAAAGGAAAAGGAAATTCCTGAAAATAAACCATCATCTATAACAGTGGTTCATGAAGAGAGGAAATTTGATATCAGGGATATTCCTGTAGCAAAAGAGGAAGTCCAGAATTTGCCCAAAAGCCCTATCACAGTCCTCTCGGATGATGAGGGCTATATGTTAGAGGATGAGCAGTTCATTCCAGAAATCAAGGTTAAAGATGAGACTAAAGAAAATCAAACCATAGAGGACAAAACTACCAAGCCTAAAAAGAAGATAAAAAAGCTAGAAGTGGTAGAATTATCATCTGTCCAGTATCAAGGGAAGACACTTAAAATGATGGGAGAGCCAGCTTCTTTATGGAGACCTAAAACTAGGTCTAAAAACAAATTAAGATTAAATATGAAAAAGTTGTTGAATCCGAAATTGAGGACTGATAAGGTAGACATTTCTGATGAAGAATCAATGGAGGAGCAGTCAAAGAAAAATGAATTGCATGCAGTTAAAAAAGAGGATGTTGGGTCTGTAAATACAACAGGTGAAGAAAGCTCTAAATCCATCGTTGAAAACAATTCTGGAAAATTGTTAACAGATGATATTAAATCAGCACAGGTAATAGGTGTTTCAAATCCCATCATTGAAGATATTGCTGTAAGACCATTGACAGAAGAATTGATGTTTAAGAAATATAACATGTTTTGGAAACCAAGTGAAGATCTGGATGCTGCCATAGAAAAGCTGGTAAATTCTGATAAGGATAATTTGAAGAAGACTGTGAAACAGTACAAGCATCAAATGAACTATATGCAAGAAGTAAATGATGGTTTAATGCTAGCAAATAGAAGATTGAGGGAAGACCTTCAGGACACTCATGACAATTTTCAGGAGCTGGTGATTGATGCAAAGGAGGCACTCAGGAGGAAAAGGATGGCTGACAGGAATTGCTCAGAATTAGAAAGGACAGTTCAGACCTTGCAGCATGAAAATGAACACCTACACAGAAGGATAGCTGAGCTGGAGCAAAAGCACAAAAGGGTGAAGAAAAGATCCTCAAGTCCAGATGGCATAGCTCTGCTAGTGGAGGCATCGAAAGAGATCTAGGGCAGTTAGGTTCATTTAAAGCTTTTTGTTAAGGATTTGCTATTTTTAGCAAAATTGTAATTTGTAAAAATGTAAATGTTATTTTGCCTAATCTAGCCATTCGATGGAGGATTAATAGGAGAAACCCTAACTGTTTTGGGGGAATGAAAAACTATTTAGAGAGGTAAAAAAGACATTGTAAGGGTTCTGATTTTTTGGGGCAGCAGGAGGTCTGCAGATTGTATTGTAACTTCAGACTTGTTCAAAAGATAAGTACTGTGACTCTTATGAGCTTTAGCTGATGAAATAATGAAACATATGACTTTTTCTCCTTCATTTTTATTTGTGACTGGCTTTGTTGTTAAGCTTGTTTAGCTTCTTAAATGGTAATTTCATTGCTAGTTGATGTATATTTTCTGGTGATGCTTATCTTTTATGTATGAACCTCAGTACATTCTTTTTGTGGGATCTTTGTGATATGTTATGCATCTTTATCAGTTTATGCTTATGATTTAGTTTTTACATTTCTATTGGATGTATTCCCTGACTGTGCCCAGAGCTTACAACCATTCAAATCATATTCAAAAACCCTAAAAACTTTGTTTTATTTATTGAGTTTACTCTTGAGATTGTGTTGGCTTGTTACCCTAGCCTTAGTAACAATTTCTGACACAAACATCTTTGGCGCCGTTGCCGGGGACGAAGCTGAAGCATATCTTCCCTGGGATATTCATCATTTTTCCTGGTTTAAGAGGTGGACTTGAACCAGCACTTTGAAGGCTATATTTTCACCAAAAAATTCACACTGGCTTCTAAAGGGATTGGGACCAGGAATAAGCCTGTTTCTCCAATAAATCTGGGTGTGACAGACCCTGAGCAGATTCTGAAAACAACAAACAAACTCAGAAAATCCAAATCTTTGCCAACTTGTTGTGATTCTCATCAGTTAGGCGAATCATTAGACCCAGCTGACATTTCACCGTGTATAAAACCTACCCTTTCTGAGAGCAGTTTTCAGGTTTTCACTAATCCTAAAAGTTTCTTGAAGGCTAAAACCTCTTCTCCTGATAAAATACCAATATTTCAGTTGAAACTAGGAAAGAATACCTTTCAAAAAGGACCCAGTCAAACCCCTTCCTTTTCAAACCTTAATTTGAAACTTCAGTCTAAACTTCAGTCCACAATGGCAGCTCAAAATCCACCTATGGATATGATGGACAGAATGGTAGCAGCTAGGTATGCACCATTAGTTTTACCTCAGCCTCTACATCCTTTGCCCGGAGGTGATTATCAGAAGTATATGCCTAGATTTAATGGTCAAGGGGAAAATACTGCTGAGGAACATTGGGAAGCTTTTATGAGTTATGCTGACAATCAGAATATTGAAATGAAAGATGTGTGGATGAGGGTTTTTGTTCAGAGTTTAGATGGGGATGTAAGAAAATGGTTTAGGGAGTTGCCTGCTAACTCCATTACTATTATTGAAGAACTCCATCAGCTTTTCATGAGACAGTGGGGAGACACTAAAGATCACACATACTACATAACTGAGTTTGGAGCTCTCAGAAGAAAGAAAGATGAGACTGTTGCAGATTTTTCCAAGAGGTTTAATAAGATGTACAGTAGAATTCCAGCAGAAATTAAACCTACTGAAACATCAGCTAAGTTGACATATGCCAATGCCTTTGATCATGAATTTTCCTTATTACTCAGAGAAAGGAGACCTATCACCCTGCTGAACATGCAAGATGCAGCCCTAGAGGTAGAGTCTAATTTGTTAGCTTCAAATAGACTTAAGAATGAAACATCTCAGCAACTTTATGAAAGAAAAGGAAAAAAAGAAGCTGTCACAGCAGGCTCTGCTTCTCAAACTGCTGAAGCCAAAATAGATGAGATGGCCAAAATGGTTAAAATCCTCACTGCAAAGTTAAATAAACTCGAGCTTGAAAAGAATTCTGCTAAACCCGCTCCAGAAGCTCAGAGGAATCCAAATAACCAAAATCAGTTTAGAAGACAATTTGCCCCTAGATTCATGCCAAGGGAAAGAAGAAATAATGACATTCAGCAAGAAAGGAGAGAAAATGAAGATCAAAAAGTGCCCCCACCTTTTCAAAATAATCTAGTTGATGAGGAAGAAATTGATCAGCAGTTGCTTTTTGAAGAAACTGAGACTGATCAGGACATGAACCACATTGGAGATAAAATGTTTACAGGCTTTGTTACTGAAGAGGATTTTTTAAATTCTGAATATTATGATGCTGATTTATCTGAGGTTGAAGATGATTTGGAATGTGAAAAGACTGCTATAAATGCTGCTACCAATCAGAATGGAGTCAAGAAAGTTATTAATCTCAGAACTGGACCAAAACAAGTAGTTCAAGCTCCTAAGAAGAAAGCTGCTGTTCCTGCTCCAGTTATTCGTGATAAACCAACTGTTGATCCTGTAGCAGAAAAGAAACAACCTGCAGAAAAACCCAAGAAAAGTTCAGAAATTGAAGAGGTAAACAAGTCAAGTCAACATTTTAGTTTGGAAAATGAATTAGGAAAGCTCAAAATTCCTGTGCCATTTTCTGAGCTTATAAAAAATCCATCATACAAGAATACAGTCTTGAAGGTAATGAATATGCCCAATAATCAGCCAGTTTCAGACACAGTGAATCTACAGGAAGAAAACCCTAGAATTTTCATTGGGTCAGCTTTGGCTGAAAAGACTGAAAACGAAGCTGGTGCTTCTCCTCCTTTCTATATTACCTTGACTGTGCATGAGCAGATGATTCATAACTGTCTACTAGATTCAGGAGCATCCCATAATTTGATGCCAAAATCTGTGATGGAAGCCCTGGGCCTTAATGTCACTAAACCTTACCATGATCTATATGCCTTTGACTCCCGAGCTGTAAAATGTCTAGGAGTGATAAAAGATATGGTTGTCAATCTTACTCAGTTACCCATGAAAAGTGTAATAATGGATGTTGTGGTAGCTGACATCACACCAAAGTTTGGTTTACTTCTGTCTAGGTCATGGGCTAAGAAAGTTGGAGGAACATTACAGATGGATCTATCTTATGCAACTATTCCTGTTTTTGGTGGGGAAAACAGAAGACTTTATAGAGAGTTACAGTTGGCTTACATTGTCACAGATGAGAAAAACCCTACAAATCACCCAATGTATTCTGTGGATAAAGACCTTGGTTCATGCATACTACAATTTAGTGAAGAAGAAAATTCTGCTGGTGTGTTACAAGTACAAAAAGATCAGCCTGTAAAACACAGTCAAGAAGAACAGGATGTATTATGGCAGTTGTATTTTGATGGGTCTTCATGTAAAGAAGGTGCTGGAGCTGGAGTTTTATTGATTTCTCCTGGAGGTGAAATGGTGAAACTTATGTATAAGTTAGAATTTGCTACCACCAACAATACTGCTGAGTATGAGGCCCTGCTATTGGGATTGAAAGCTGCAAAAGATTTAGGAATTCAACAGATTTCTGCATTTGGCGACTCCGAACTAATTGTTCAACAAGTGAAGAACAAATATCAAGTAAAGCAGGGTTTGTTGAAAGTATATCGAAATGAGGTATGGGATATGCTTGAAAATTATTTTATTGCATTTAATATCACTCATATTCCCAGAAATCAAAATGAAACTGCAGATTCTTTAGCCCTGGCGGCCACACATTTCAGAATTCCAAAAACCACTCAATTAAGGTATCCAATTGAAGTGAGATATAGGCCATGTGTCCCAGATAATGTGAAACATTGGAGGGTTTTTGAAGATGACCTTGAAATAAAAAATTTTCTTGAGCTGGTAGATGAATTTTCAAACAATCAAATTGATCAAGAAATTGATGAAAAGGATGAACAGTTAGATGAGTTTACTGCAGAAGAGATTGCTGGACACAAGATTATTGAACTAAAGAGTAATTTCATTCCGAAAGGCCTAGTACCTTTGGAGAGAATATTTACTAAGGATGATACACCTTCTAGACCAGTAATCCAGTCTTCAGAAGAAAATGTAGAGGATTACAATATTGGCTCAGCAGAACATCCCAGAATGGTAAAATTGTCTAAAAATCTAACAGCTGAGCAAAGAAGTAGATACATTAAACTGTTGAAGAAGTATGTAGATACATTTGCTTGGTCTTACAAGGAGCTGAAAACCTATGACACAGCAGTTATTCAACATAAAGTCCCTTTGAAACCTAATGTTAAACCTTTCAGGCAGAAATTAAGAAGAATCAATCCAGCACTGTTTCCTGTTATTGAAAAAGAATTGAAGAAGCTGTTGGATGCAAAAATAATAGTGCCTCTTAGGTATTCTTCTTGGGTGGCAAATTTGGTTCCTGTTAGAAAGAAGAATGGAGAGATTCGATTATGTGTTGATTTCAGGAATTTGAATCGATCCTCATTAAAAGACAATTACCCCCTCCCCAAGATTGAACAGGTTTTGCAGCAGGTGGTTGGAGCTCAAAGGATTTCAATGCTAGATGGCTTCTCAGGGTATAATCAGATTGCTATGCACCCTGATGATAAAGAAAAAACAGCTTTTACAACCCCCTGGGGGACATTTATGTATGACAAGATGCCTTTTGGCTTAATGAATGCTGGAGCAACCTTTCAGAGAGCCATGGATATTGCATTTGTGGGAGAAAAGGACAAGTTTGTAGTGATTTATCTGGATGATATTACAGTTTTCTCCAAATCTGATGATGAACATTTGAAACATTTGGAGCAAACCTTCATAAAGTGCAGAAAGTTTGGCTTATCCTTGAACCCTAAAAATTCACATTTTGCTGTACAGGAAGGTAAGTTACTTGGTCACTTGGTATCAGCTGATGGTATCAGGATTGACCCTGAGAGAGTCAAAGCAATACTGAAAATTAGTTTGCCCAGGAGTAAAAAGGATGTGCAATCATTTATTGGCAAAATCAATTTTCTGCGATGGTTTATTCCTAATTTTGCTGAGACCATTAAGCAGATTACAGGCATGTTAAAAAAGGATCATGAAATCAAGTGGACTATGGAAGCAAAGACAGCTTTTGAAAAGATTAAAATGGCTCTAACTGAAGCACCTGTTCTGGTGAGTCCAAATTTTGATAAAGAATTTCTTACATTCTCTTTTGCCTCAGAAGACACTATTGCTGCTGTATTACTTCAGAAGAATGAAGAAGGATTGGAACAACCAATTGCCTTTTTTAGCAAAACACTCAGAGATTCCGAGTTAAAATACAGTATCTTGGAGAAACAAGCCTATGCCCTGGTAAAAGCTTTAAAATTTTTTAGAATTTATATTTTACATTCCAAGGTTGTTTCATTTGTTCCAAATGCTGCAGTGAAGGATGTTTTGACACAGCCTGATAGTGAAGGAAAGAGGGGAAGGTGGATTGCCAAAATTATGGAATATGAAGTGGAAATCAGACCTACCAAGCTGGTCAAAGGACAAGGATTGGCCAAACTGCTGGCTGACTCAAATTGTCAGGCATTAGGGTTACATGCTATGACAGAAGAATTAGCACCTGAAGAAAATCAAGTAATCCTGGAAAAAGAAAGAATCATGGATTCTTATTCATCTTCAGATTGGTATGCTGATATTGTTCATTTTTTGCTATTTTTGCAATGTCCAGAACATTTAGACAGGAAAGCTGCCAGATCCTTGAAATTGAAAACTACTAAATATTGTCTGATAGAGGGTCAATTGTTTTGGAAAGATCCAGCAGGAATCTTATTAAGATGTTTAGATCAAGCTGAAATAAAGGAAGTAATTGCAGAATCTCATGAAGGAGCCTGTGGAGGACATAAATATTGGAAAACAACAGCTTATAAAATTTTAAGAGCTGGTTACTATTGGCCTTCACTTTTCACAGATGTTTATCAAACTGTAAGAACTTGTATACCTTGTCAAAAGTTTGCAGGAAAACAGAAGCTGCTGTCTTTACCTTTGAATCCTATTGTAGTCAATGCCCCTTTTCAGCAGTGGGGCCTGGATTTTATTGGAGAAATAAACCCAGCATCTTCAGGCCAACATCATTGGATTTTGACTGCCACAGATTTCTTTACAAAGTGGGTGGAGGCTATCCCCACAAGAAATGCCACAGATAAGGTAATTATGGATTTCATAGAAAATAATATTCTGAGCAGGTTTGGTTTCCCACAACGATTGATTACTGATAATGCTAAAGCATTCAAATCCAAGGCAATGGTGGCCTTTTGTGAAAAAAATGGTATTATGCTCAAACATTCAACTCCATATTATCCTCAGGGAAATGGTCAGGCTGAATCATCTAACAAAAATATCATTCAATGCATCAAAAAATTGCTCAAACAAAATAAAAAATCTTGGGATTCAATGTTGAAATATGCATTATGGGCAGATAGGATTACTGTAAAACAGGCCATTGGAACTTCACCTTTTCAGCTGGTTTATGGAACAGAAGCAGTATTTCCAGTACAATTGGGAATCCCAGTAATGAAGTTCCTCCAAAATTCTCAAGAGGAACCAGATGACTTGCAAAGGAGAATTTTTGAGATGATTGAGTTAGAGCAGAACAGAGAAAAAGTAGACAAAGAAGCCCAGCTGTATAGAGCTAAAATGAAAACCAGGTTTGACAGAAATATCAAGGATCATATTTTTTCAGAAGGGGAGATGGTTTTAAGATGGGATGCAAGAAAGGAACAGAAGGGGAAACATGGAAAATTTGATAATTTATGGTTTGGCCCTTTTCTGATAGCTAAGGTTTTGGAAAATAATACTTTCATATTGCAGTCTTTGGAAGGAGAGGAATTGCTCAGCCCTGTTAATGGGCGATTCCTCAAACATTTCTACAGTTAAATGAAGACCATGATCACTTTTCATTGTATATACCGGTGTGAGTGAGATTGAATAAAGACTCCATAGCCCAATGGAAGACTGAAGGCACTAGTCTACAGGTTCTTGAAGCCTCACAGGGAGGACTTCATCCCGCAGCTGGAGCCAGATGTTAAGTCAGTAAATTTTTCTGCATTTTTAGTTTTTTCCCTCCAAAATTTTGGTTTGATTTTTGATTTTACCTTAGTTAATTGTTGGTTTTCAGTTTTGGTTTTCTGCCTTTTTAATAAGTTTATGAATGCTTGAATAGAGTTTGAGCCCAGTCTCCACATTTCATTTGATTTTGGTCATTTTTATGTTGGAAGTGGGTCAATATGAGTTATATATTCAAAAGAAGAATCAATTTTGACTTTAGAGAGTAGCTAAAGTAGTGGCCTAAACCAAAAGCTGCTAAAATCTCCGATAAATTTGGCAAAAGTTAGAAAATCCGCTAAAAATTTGGTTTAAAGATATTCTTGTAGCGCTACACCAAAGTTTTACACAGAGTGCGCTACAGGAATATCGTGGCATGAGTTTTTCGCAAAATCTTGATCTGATTTCAATCATCATGAAGAGTGTGAGAGTCTAATCGCATTTTGTGAAGTGTCTAACACGTGTATGCAGCATTTTAGCAAGATGTTTGTGGTTTGATAATCACGAAGAGAGGCAAGGCCATCATTACAGGTAATGCGGGTTTCAGTTGCACAGATACCAGCCAGTTCCGGGTTTCGCTGTCAAATCGCCCTTGTCACACGCATAATCACTAAGGATTTAGTGTTTGAGGAGGAGTCTTCATCGTTCAACATTGGATTACGTTGCTTAGGAAGGAGACACCTGTGATTCCGGCGCCAGCAGAAATTAGGGCTTTGAATTCGTTTCACCTGCAGCCAAGAAAATGTTAGGAGGGCACCTGTGCTCGAAGAGGAACGTTATTGACACCTCAATTAGAAGACATCACGCCACGATGCAGGAGTAATTGACAGGTATTACGTAAACCCTCATAACTGAAGAATTTGGGGTTTTTTTTGCTGCTAGCGTTTCCTTCTGAAAAAATTGGTCGCTGAGAAAGGTGTAATAGAATGAAAGGATGAAGAATTCATCACTGGAATGGTTAGCTGAAGCATGATAGCAGGAATTAGCATGACTGTTCTTTTATGACCTAATCTGAATAGGGCGTTGAAAAACTCACAGAATTGCCTGTAGAATTCAGTTTGTTTAAACAGAGGGAAGTCTGCTAGTTTGATATGGGTGTTACACAGGGAGGATTGTAGATTTGTCCATGAGTTAAATTGGTTAACCTGCAGTACTATTTGCCCAGAAAGCAGCTTATAAAACACTTTTGAAACCTAAAACCATATTGTTCCAGTTCCTTGACAAGAAAGAGATGGGAAAAAACAGTAAAAGTGGTAAGATTAATAGGGCTGAACCCACAGATTTGACTTGGATCCAAAAGCTTCCAGATTGTGCAGAGCTGTTCCAACAGGCAGGATGGTTGAAATTCTTCAAGAAGATAGATGGATTTAATGCCCAAGTATCATGCAATTTTGCCAAAGGACTGAAGAATGAGATGATCATAATAGGTCCTTTAAAATTCAAATTGACTGTTGATTTAATTTCAGAAGCCACTGAAATTGATAATGAAGGCGAGCTCTGGTTTAAGAAATCTCCTTTTGAGTTTGATCCTCAAAGATATTTATTGCCCAATGTTGTTCCTGACTGGAACAAAGGTATCATCATTCATAATTTCAAAAGGGAATGGATTGAACCTTTAAGAATTCTTCAGAGCTATATAACTTGTGAAGGGAGGTACTCATTAGTTTTCAAGTACCATCTCAGGTTCTTGCAGCACATGGCAGGAGTGTCAAAAATGAATTTGCCATTCTTTTTCTTCAAAAGCTTGCAGAAGATGTCTAGCAAAATTAAACAGCAGGATGATCATACCTCCCAATCATTGTTTCATCATGGTCTCATCAAGTTGATCATCTCTACAGTGTTGCAGAAGGAAGAAAAAACTTGGGATTTTTTTCTATTTTGGTCAGGGATTCATTCCAAAGGAGAAGAACAGCAACCCAAAAGGAAAACTGATAAGGGAAGAGTAATGGTACAAAAATTGGGTTATTCAGCTAAACCTGCAAACAAACATGGCATTAAAATTAAAAAGGAAACAAAGCAGGTGGCAGATGAAGGAGAGACTAACAGTCAGCCTCAGGAAATTCCACAGCACAGTGAAGTCAAATTTTCATTATTTGATGACAAAAAGGAAAAGGAAATTCCTGAAAATAAACCATCATCTATAACAGTGGTTCATGAAGAGAGGAAATTTGATATCAGGGATATTCCTGTAGCAAAAGAGGAAGTCCAGAATTTGCCCAAAAGCCCTATCACAGTCCTCTCGGATGATGAGGGCTATATGTTAGAGGATGAGCAGTTCATTCCAGAAATCAAGGTTAAAGATGAGACTAAAGAAAATCAAACCATAGAGGACAAAACTACCAAGCCTAAAAAGAAGATAAAAAAGCTAGAAGTGGTAGAATTATCATCTGTCCAGTATCAAGGGAAGACACTTAAAATGATGGGAGAGCCAGCTTCTTTATGGAGACCTAAAACTAGGTCTAAAAACAAATTAAGATTAAATATGAAAAAGTTGTTGAATCCAAAATTGAGGACTGATAAGGTAGACATTTCTGATGAAGAATCAATGGAGGAGCAGTCAAAGAAAAATGAATTGCATGCAGTTAAAAAAGAGGATGTTGGGTCTGTAAATACAACAGGTGAAGAAAGCTCTAAATCCATCGTTGAAAACAATTCTGGAAAATTGTTAACAGATGATATTAAATCAGCACAGGTAATAGGTGTTTCAAATCCCATCATTGAAGATATTGCTGTAAGACCATTGACAGAAGAATTGATGTTTAAGAAATATAACATGTTTTGGAAACCAAGTGAAGATCTGGATGCTGCCATAGAAAAGCTGGTAAATTCTGATAAGGATAATTTGAAGAAGACTGTGAAACAGTACAAGCATCAAATGAACTATATGCAAGAAGTAAATGATGGTTTAATGCTAGCAAATAGAAGATTGAGGGAAGACCTTCAGGACACTCATGACAATTTTCAGGAGCTGGTGATTGATGCAAAGGAGGCACTCAGGAGGAAAAGGATGGCTGACAGGAATTGCTCAGAATTAGAAAGGACAGTTCAGACCTTGCAGCATGAAAATGAACACCTACACAGAAGGATAGCTGAGCTGGAGCAAAAGCACAAAAGGGTGAAGAAAAGATCCTCAAGTCCAGATGGCATAGCTCTGCTAGTGGAGGCATCGAAAGAGATCTAGGGCAGTTAGGTTCATTTAAAGCTTTTTGTTAAGGATTTGCTATTTTTAGCAAAATTGTAATTTGTAAAAATGTAAATGTTATTTTGCCTAATCTAGCCATTCGATGGAGGATTAATAGGAGAAACCCTAACTGTTTTGGGGGAATGAAAAACTATTTAGAGAGGTAAAAAAGACATTGTAAGGGTTCTGATTTTTTGGGGCAGCAGGAGGTCTGCAGATTGTATTGTAACTTCAGACTTGTTCAAAAGATAAGTACTGTGACTCTTATGAGCTTTAGCTGATGAAATAATGAAACATATGACTTTTTCTCCTTCATTTTTATTTGTGACTGGCTTTGTTGTTAAGCTTGTTTAGCTTCTTAAATGGTAATTTCATTGCTAGTTGATGTATATTTTCTGGTGATGCTTATCTTTTATGTATGAACCTCAGTACATTCTTTTTGTGGGATCTTTGTGATATGTTATGCATCTTTATCAGTTTATGCTTATGATTTAGTTTTTACTTTTCTATTGGATGTATTCCCTGACTGTGCCCAGAGCTTACAACCATTCAAATCATATTCAAAAACCCTAAAAACTTTGTTTTATTTATTGAGTTTACTCTTGAGATTGTGTTGGCTTGTTACCCTAGCCTTAGTAACAATTTCTGACACAAACAGGGAGCACACTTCAGTTGTTCCTGCAAGAAAGCAAAGGAACACACTTCAGTAGTTTCTGCAAGGATGCAGATATTCAGAGGGAGTTGACCATCTTTCCACAACAGAAAGGTGTAGAAGAAGCTACTTCAGATTAGGACTTTAGCAGCTCCTGTAAGGAAGCAAAGACTCAGAGGGAGTCCACCCAACGAACAAACAAAGATAAGTATTTGAATTGTCATTTCTTAAATAATACTGTTCAATAATGTATATACTGATGTTCCTAGAATTAGGTTGTGTATTATGCATATTAGAATAATTGCATTGATGAATAGTATACTCCTAATATGCATGGGTAAGTGGCCTATGGCACTGTACAACATTCCATTGCTACTTATCTAGAATGAAACCTCTTTGCTGACATGTTGGGAGTTGTGCACACTCTTAACAATGTTCTGGTAGAGATTGGAAGGCATCTAGAAAGTTACGGAAAATGGATAAATGTTGTATTGAAGCATTGGTTAAGATAATTGCATGACTGTATGGCATATTTATTTATGTGTAAGAATTTGTTCTGAAAACTATGAGATGTTTTCTAATCATGCAATTTAACTTGTTGTGTAGGAAAGATTGTATGCCATCACCTACAAAAGAAGAACTACAACATTTGTTCAACAACAAAATTATCTATTGAAGATATTGAAGTTCCCAGGATACGGGAAGAATGCCATGATCCGTCGATCATGAAGAACGATGTTTGGGATGCGGTCCCAAGAGCTGAAGGGAAGTCTGTTGTGACTTCCAAGTGGAACTATCAGATCAAGCATGTTGCAGATGGCAGCATAGAGAAATATTAAAGTGATGAAATAGAAGATACACCAGATGGATTCAAGACAACTTCCTTGAATGGTGTAGTTGAAGAAGAAGTGTATGTGGAGTAGCCACTTGGTTCTGAGACACATGATAGGAAATCATATATGTGCAGAACTTGGTATGGTGAAGATAGATTGATTGCCGACATGCAGCGGAAGCTTACTGCCGAGTTCAAGATGAAGAACTTGGGGTTGATGCACTATTTGTTTTTTGGCATGGAGGTGTGGCAGAGTGATGGAATCTTCCTTGGACAAGGGAAGTATGCAGTAGAGATCCTGAAGAGGTTCGGGATGATGGACTACAAGGCCATGGCCACACCTATGGCATCAAATCTGAAGCTTCTATGTGATGCTTCATCCGAGCCAGTTGATGTCTCTATGTATCGTCAGATGATTGGGTCCTTGATGTACCTGACGAACACGAGACCAGACATTTGCTTTGCTGTGAACACATTGAGCTAGTTCCTGACGGATCCGAGGAGTGTTCACCTGGTTGCTGTAAAGCATGTTCTGAGGTACCTGAAGGGTACAGTGGATTATGGACTCAGGTATGAGGCGAATCAAAAGTTTAACCTGCAGGGTTATGTTGATTCAGATTGGGCTGGCAGTGCTGCAGATAGGAAGAGCACATCTGGGTGTTGCTTCAGTATGGGATCAGGTGTGATCTCTTGGTTTAGCAGGAAGCAGTCCTGCGTAGCACTGAGTACAGCTGAGGCAGAGTATGTTGCAGCTTGTTTAGCTAGTTGTGAGGTAGTATGGCTACAGAAACTACTGTCTGAGTTATTTGATCTCCCGTTGGAGGCTACTGGTATCTTCTGTGATAACCAGAGTTGTGTGAAGCTGTCCGAGAACCCAGTGTTTCATGACAGGTCGAAACACATAGAGATCGAATATCACTATATCAGAGATATGGTGCAGAGAGGAGCTGTGAAGCTCCTATATGTTGCAACAAACGAGCAGATT
The DNA here is from genome assembly GCA_027924585.1 of Larix kaempferi. Taxonomy (NCBI): domain Eukaryota; kingdom Viridiplantae; phylum Streptophyta; class Pinopsida; order Pinales; family Pinaceae; genus Larix; species Larix kaempferi. The sequence continues at coordinate 4,016,529 of BSBM01000528.1, read as the reverse complement.
GCAGATATGCTGATGAAGCCACTAGCCAGGGTGAAGTTCGAGTACTTCAGAGAGAGGCTTGGCGTTCTTCAGATCGATGAAACTTCGAGGAAGAAGTGATGGACACATTTGTTGAAGCCATTCCAAGCATGTTGGAAGGAGGATCCTTCACATGGCTGTGGATGTAAGAGCTGGATGATGAGCATCAGGATGATGTTTTGGTTTCTGCTTGATATGATCAGTTGGATCATTTTTATGTATGTATGTACGCATCATGTTGGATGCTGGATATGATCAGTTGGATCATTTTTATGTATGTATGTACGCATCATGTTGGATGCTGGATATGATCAGTTGGATCATTTATGTATGTATGCATCATGTTAGATGCTGGATATGATTAGTTGGATCATTTATGTATGTATGCATCATGTTAGATGCTGGATATGATCAGTTGGATCATGTGTATGTATTTCGTATATGCATCCTGTTGGATGCTTGGACCATGTATCTGTATATGTATCAGGTGGATACATTGTATGATCAGGTGGATCATGTATGGTGATATGTATCATGTATTTGTATTTGTATCAGGTGGATACATTGATGATCAGGAGGATCATGTATGATGATATGTATCAGGTAGATACTTGGTATGCATAAGGTAGATGCATTGATGATCAGGAGGATCATGTATGATGATATGTATTAGGTAGATACTTGGTATGCATCAGGAAGATTCATTGATGATCATAGATGACGAGCTTCAGGATGTTGCTCCAGATGACATGCATCAGGATGTTGCAGTGATGATCAGGATGATCATAGATGACGAGCTTCAGGATGTTGCTCCAGATGACATGCAGTAGGATGTTGCAGTGATGATCAGGATGATCATAGATGACGAGCTTCAGGATGTTGCTCCAGATGACATGCAGCAGGATGTTGCAGTGATGATCAGGATGATCATAGATGACGAGCTTCAGGATGTTGCTCCAGAAGACATGCAGCAGGACGTTGCAGTGATGATGATCAGGATGATCATGGGTACATCAGGATGATGTATAGTGAGTATCAGGGTGATACTCTGTGGCCGTGGATCAGGTTGTGCAGATGAGCATGTAATCCAGTGCCCTGGGAGATTTGCAGATGGTCTTTCAAGGTTTTGCCTATGGCATGTAATATCGGTGCCCTGGGACATCTAGCAAATGCTCTTTCGAGGTTTTGCTCTGGGAGGACATGTAATTCGGTGCCCTGGGAGATCTGCAGATAGTCTTTCGAGGTTTTGCCTATGACATGTAATAGCGCCCTGGGATATCTGGCAGATGCTCTTGCAAGGTTTTGTCCTATGGCATGTAATAGCACCCTGGGAGATCCGATAGGTTGGGCTGTGTGCCCGTAATCAGTACTAGGAGGCTCTTGCGAGGTTTTGCCATGACCACATATAATAGCGCCCTGGGAGATCCTACAGGTCGGATTTGTGTACCCGTAACATGCCGGGATGCTCTTTCGAGGTTTTGTGGTGGGGTCACATGTAATAGCACCCTGGGAGACCCTATAGGTAGAGCTGTGTGCTCGTAACAGCCTGGGATGCTCTTTCGAGGTTTTGTGACGCACGTAATAAGTCCTGAGGATTCCACAGTATGGCCAGTGATGATGAAGACCTGCAGGTGGTGGGCCTACATCCAGTATGAAAAAGGACTGGCACTGTAGAACTTCCTATGACGAGTAGATTCATAGATTGATTGAGATAGCAGCAGCAGTGATGATGATGATGACTCGATGACGATTATCCAGTGACGATGATCCAAAGAAGATGACTTGTGCTAGAAGAACTATGCTGAGAAATACCTTCCTAGTTAAGAGGGAGTGTTGATGTATATGTAACTTCGGAATGTATTTCACATATATGTATATTGTATTCCTATAGAGATGTTATTATTCCTCTATACGGAAGTGTCATTATTTATATTGTAAGTGTCGTAACTTATACTTGATGGGTTATTAGACCACCTTGTTGGGGTCGGCCTTCTATAAGTCATGTGGGTCAAAGGGTTATTAGACCACCCTATTGGGGGTCGGCCATGTGGGTCGAAGGGTTATTAGACCACCCTATTGGGGGTTGGCCCAATCAGCATTATGTTATGTGGTTAAGTTCGAGCCTACATGAGTTAGGTAAAAAGGCAAGTCAAGTCAAGTATAAATAGAGTGCGGGAGGCACTCTATTTACTCACTCACTTCTCACACATGCACTCAAGGAGGAGTGGCGCACTTATGGAGGAGGAGGATCTGCTGCTAGGTTATGTCTATCTCTCATGGTTGGTTGTATCATTGCTCTATCTATCTCTAAGGAAGTTATTGGGGTTTTTCACCTTTATGGTTTTCCCCAAGTAAATCTTTGTGTCTCTTGTGTGCTTGCATTATTGTCTCCATGATTGATATGCTGTAGATATGCTGTACATGTTGTTCTCTCAGTTAAGATCCTAGATCAGATTGAAGTAAATTAAGAAAATTTAACATGCAGTAGAGGTCCTGAAGAGGTTCGGGATGATGGATTGCAAGGCCATGGCCACACCTATGGCATCAAATTTGAATCTTATATGTGATGCTTCATCTGACCCGGTTGATGTCTCTTTTTATCGTCAGATGATTGGGTCCTTGATGTACCTGACGAACATGAGACCAGGCATTTGCTTTGTTGTGAACAACTTGAGCCAGTTCCTGACGGATCGTAGGAGTGTTCACCTAGTTGCTGTAAAGCATGTTCTGAGGTACCTGAAGGGTACAGTGGATTATGGACTCAGGTATGAGGCGGATCAAAAGTTTAACCTACAGGGTTATGTTGATTCAAATTGGGCTGGCAGTGTTGCAGATAGAAAGAGCACATTTGGGTGTTGCGCTGAGGCAGAGTATGTTGCAGCCTGTTTAGCTAGTTGTGAGGCAGTATGGCTACGGAAGCTACTGTCTGAGTTATTTGATCTCCCATTGGAGGCTACTGGTATCTTCTGTGATAACCAGAGTTGTGTGAAGCTGTCCGAGAACCCAGTGTTTCATGACAGGTCGAAACACATAGAGATCAAATATCACTATACCAAGGATATGGTGCAGAGAGGAGCTGTGAAGCTTCTGTATGTTACGACGGACGAGCAGATTGCAGATGTGCTGACGAAGCCACTAGCCAAAGTGAAGTTCGAGTACTTCAGAGAGAGGCTTGGCGTTCTTCAGATCGAGGACACTTCAAGGAAGAAGTGATGGACACATTTGCTGAAGCCATTCCAAGCATGTTGGAAGGAAGATCCTTCACATGGCTGTGGATGTAAGCGCTGGATAATGGGCATCAGGATGATGTTCTAGTTTCTGCTTGGATATGATCAGTTGGATCATTTATGTATGTACGCATCATGTTGGATGCTGGATATGATCAGTTGGATCATTTATGTATGTATGCATCATGTTGGATGCTGGATATGATCAGTTGGATCATTTATGTATGTATGCATCATGTTGGATGCCGGATATGATCAGTTGGATCATTTATGTATGTATGCATCATGTTGGATGCTGGATATGATCAGTTGGATCATGTGTATGTATTTTGTATATGCATCATGTTGGATGCTTGGACCATGTATCTGTATATGTATCAGGTGGATACATTGTATGATCAGGTGGATCATGTATGGTGATATGTATCATGTATCAGGTAGATACATTGTATGATCAGGAGGATCATGTATGATGATATGTATTAGGTAGATACTTGGTATGCATCAGGTGGATGCATTGATGATCAGGTGGATCATGCAGCAGGATGTTGCAGTGATGATCAGGATGATCATGGATGATGAACTTCAGGATGTTGCTCCAGATGACATGCAGCAAGACGTTGCAGTGATGATGATCAGGACAATCATGAGTACATCAGGATGATGTATGGTGAGTATCAGGTTGATACTCTATGGCCGTGGATCAGGTTGTGCAGATGAGCATGTCTGGGAGATCCTATAGGTCGGAGTTGTGTACCCGTAACATCCTGGGATGCTCTTTCGAGACATTGCTCTGGGAGGACATGTAATTTGTGCCCTGGGAGATTTCAGGTTGGAGTTGTGTACCCGTAACATCCTGAGATGCTCTTGCGAGGTTTTGTCCTATGGCATGTAATTTGGGCCCTGGGAGATTTCAGGTCGGAGTTGTGTACCCGTAACATCCTGAGATGCTCTTTCGAGGTTTTGCCATGACCACATGTAATTTGTGCCCTAGGAGATTTCAGGTCGGAGTTGTGTACCCGTAACATCCTGAGATGCTCTTGCTAGGTTTTGTGGTGGACCACATGTAATTTGTGCCCTGGGAGATTTCAGGTCGGAGTTGTGTACCCGTAACATCCTGAGATGCTCTTTCAAGGTTTTGTGGTGGGGTCACATGTAATAGCGCCCTGGGAGATCCTACAGGTCGGAGTTGTGTACCCGTAACATCCTGGGATGCTCTTTCGAGGTTTTGTGACGCACGTAATAAGTCCTGAGGATTCCACAGTATGGACAGGGATGATGAAGACCTGCAGGTGGTGGGCCTACATCCAGTATGAAAAAGGACTGGCTCTGTAGAACTTCCTATGACGAGTAGATTCAGAGATTGATTGAGATAGCAGCAGCAGTGACGATGATGATGACTCGATGACGATTATCCAGTGACGATGATCCAGAGAAGATGACTTGTGCTAGAAGAACTGTGCTGAGAAATACCTTCCTAGTTAAGAGGGAGTGTTGATGTATATGTAACTTCGAAATGTATTTCACATATATGTATGTTGTATTCCTATAGAGATGGTATTATTCCTCTATAAGGAAGTGTCGTCATTTATATTGTAAGTGTCGTAACTTATACTTGATGGGTTATTAGACCACCTTGTTTGGGGTCGGCCCTGTATAAGTCACGTGGGACAAAGGGTTATTAGACCACCCTATTGGGGGTCGGCCATGTGGGTCAAAGGGTTATTAGACCACCCTATTGGGGGTTGGCCCACTCAGCATTATGTTATGTGGTTAAGTTCGAGCCTACATGAGTTAGGTAAAAAGGCAAGTCAAGTCAAGTATAAATAGAGTGCGGGATGCACTCTATTTACTCACTCACTTCTCACACATGCACTCAAGGAGGAGTGGCGCACTTATGGAGGAGGAGGATCTGCTGCTAGGTTATGGCTATCTCTCTTGGTTGGTTGTATCATTGCTCTATCTATCTATGAGGAAGTTATTGGGGTTTTTCACCTTTATGGTTTTCCCCAAGTAAATATTTGTGTCTCTTGTGTGCTTGCATTATTGTCTCCATGATTGATATGCTGTAGATATGCTGTACATGTTGTTCTCTCAGTTAAGATCCTAGATCAGATTGAAGTAAATTCTGAAAATTTAACAATGCTGAATCTCCTCGGGTTAACACTAGGACTAACTGTGTGTTATTTACCTGTTCCTAATCCTCCCTCGACACCACAAGTCGTTCTCCAATTGGTCCAACCCATAACCACTGCCAATCATCCACCTTTTGGTGTGGTGACCACATATTCATCCAACAACACTAAGGGAAATGCCACAAACACCCGTCCTGCACCACCCGCCACCAAAAATATGAAACCTCCCCCCACATTCCGTGCACCCCCTAAGTGTTCCTTATTTGAGGATTTGGGCCATTCTACCCATAGTTTTCCAGAACTACCAAACCTCCAAGAACAGATGAAGATGTTGGACAATGTCCCCAATATTCCGGTTATCAAACTCCAAAAAAAAACCCCACCCGTGCAACAAATCATTGCATACCAACCACTCCTGCACCATATGCAGAGTCTATGATCATTTTTCACATCATTTCCCAGATTTATCTGAGTATAGATTGGACCTCCACGAGTTGAATCAATCTTATTTAGATTCGTCCATCACTACCATCGAGGAGATTCACCCACCCGAATCCTCCTCCTTGGGAGAAATTAAACCCATTTACATGGTTTCCAATGGAGACCCCTATGTCCTATCAGCTCCTTCAACTGATCCCTCCAACCCACATGTTCAACCTTTTCAAATTTATGAGAAATTTGCATGTCCACAGCATGGGGGCATGCCCAAAACCTTTCCTACTCAGCATCATTGTCATTCTCATTAGAAATATTGGGGGCATCAACCTCGCAAGGGGAATTCACCATCATCATATCATCACTTCAATATTCCACCATGACCCACAGCCTCATGTTACACCCCCTGTCCAGCAGTTGGTCAACATCCTGTTGATCCCTCTTTGAGAAATCAGCTGCACCACATTGACACCTATGAGTTAGGGGGAATAATAGATTACCTCGACCCTCAGATAGGGGGCATTCTCAATCATTTTGAAACTTCCCCATTACATATATATCATCATTCCAATGATCCAATTTCTCAACCCAACACATATGTGATACACAATCTGTAATGTCCCCTCTATCGTACCATCGTGATAGAGAGGATCACCGTGCTCAATCCGGGCAAATTAGCCCCAAAACGTTTGTATTAAAAATCATTGATGCAAAGAACTGTATCTATGCATACTATGGAAAAACGACGGTAATCAAATCAATGCTATTGATCTCTAACACACATTCAAAATTCTGTGGCAGCCATGAAATAAAGATCTGTGCAGAATTATACAAGATCATATGGAAATTCCTAAACTTTTAAAAACACAGCAGAAGCAAATTCGTTTAATACATCCACATACATTCATAACATTCATCAAATGATAATTGCTAATTTACACCAGAGAATACTTATCTCAATAAGGCAGTCCCAAGCAACTGGCTATGCAACTGCAACGTTCCACCCAACCATAGGCCAGTGTGCTCCTTAATCTCTCAGCACCACTGCCACCCCCGAGCTGGGCATGATCTCTACAAGGAACCAGGGAACAACAGACTCACACATAGCCAAGCATACACCAAGATGAGCCAAGCCAATCTACAATTGGGTTTATCAGGCTACTAGGAGATGGAAAGGAAGAGTTGCTAAGCTAGTGAGCTCCAGCACAGAGCCAGGGATAACCTTGCAAGATCTATCTAGCTTGGCACCCACATTACCTACACACCCAGCACAAGGAAGTATTCTTTTCACTGCTGTGCAGTCCCTCAAGCCATACCTTCCCTATGTAGTGCTCTCAGGGTATGCATAGAAGAGTAACCACAGCCCTCTTGATCTTTTTGAGAGGTTGTCTCCCCCACTAGGTTTATCAAGCCACTTCTATCCCCTACCACTCCAACACTTCAGCTCACAGGCTCAAACCAAGAACAAGGATGCACATAACAGCAGAGCCCCACTTGCTGGGCATGAGGAAAACGTTTCCAACCGTGGGATGCATGAGATGGGGTTTCCTGGACTTCAGAAAAACGTGGGTAGACTCAAAACGTATTGGCACTTTGGAATTTCGACTGGGGAAGCAAAACCCATTCCAGAAAAACGCCCCAGGGCAAAAACGCCCTCTCCCTCAGTCCCAATTCGCGTCCCTCCTTCCCCAGCTATTGCACAATCCAAAAACGAGTTCCTGGGCAAGGAAAAACGCAGGGTTATGGTGAAAAACGTGAGGATAACTTCCTGTGAGCTCAATCTGCGTGAGAGGAAGAACGTCCTGCATGAGGAATGGCCTTGGGTAGCATTTCGTGGGGGTTTTCTTGCCTAGCAAGCCAAAAATACGATTTTCAGGTTGGTAGCTTTCCCATGCACGAAAATCTGATTGCCATACCCCTCCCATCCCAAGACATTAACTGCCTTAACCAATTTCTTGGAAGAATTAAATGATTGGGTGCATGGGACAAAATGGGTAGTTGGTGGTTTATGGGTTTCCCCATTGACACATGGATTAACACCATTGGCTCAAGGGTTTGAATAATTTCCCTCCCTTTTCCTTGTAGAGTCATGCCCCATCTCTTTTGTTGCATTGCATAGCCGGTCGTGGGTTTTTCATTGAAAATTCATAGTTACATGATGTCTTATATACATTGTGCCCATCTCGCACAAGAACCGTAGGCATCTATTTTTAATTGCCGATACATGAAACGCTAAATCAACGGTGGGGCCTTGGCCTTGAGCTCCTCACCATGATTAATTACAATATTTACATCATTTACGGTTTAATACAAAGGGGGTCAAAATGGGGACATTACACAATCACAAACCCCATGCACATAGCATGGGGGCAGGTCATAAACCGTGCTCACTCTCTCACATGCGTGATAACGACCATTTTTTAGGTCACATGATACTTTCATATTTGGTTTTCATTCTAAACACCTAGTATTCCGCCCCTGCGGGTCATCATTTCTCTCCACCACCACATCCTTGGCTTGGTGGGCTCACCTTTATTTGTAGCCATTTTTACCCTAATTTTTGCTTTGACCATTATGGGGTCATACGACCTCCATTTCTTGCACCGTTTGCACCGACAGATTTAGATTTATGCACCATTGATGATTCTTTAGATCATTTCATGATCTCACTAAAAACAAAATCAAGCATTTTTTCCATGCCCCTCGCCACCTCGATTTACGTTCCACACAGGTCGTAATCATTTTTTGCCATTTTTTGCATTGTGACCTATCCATGAGACCTCCTCTCCATCCATACTATATTCATTGCATTATTTTTCCACCATTCATCAACCTACAAGGAGGATCCATTAGTGTTCCCCCCCGCCTTCATTCTTAGTTCTCATAATTATCCCTTGATTGAACACTTCCTCCTTTCTTGGCCATTATATTTGTTCGGTATACTTTTATCCCTTTTTCGAGTCGAGTAATTCCTTTACGAAAAAGGCACTTAGGGAGTTTCTGTTAAGGTCTTTTCTAACTCCTAAAAGAATGAAAACATCATCGATCAATCTTGCTTCCTTTCATGCTCACTAAAAGTATCTGAAAGGGCGTCTATCTGGTATAAGTTTAACCCTTTTCCGAACCTAGTAGACTAATTATGAAAAAGGAATACTCTAGTCACATCGGCTATAAGAGTTCTTCATTGCATACTTTTATGATTTTTCGGGCTTTGGATACTAACACACGGAAAATAACCTCTTGGAGTATTCTTATCACTTTCAAACTCCTTAAAATTGAAATCACCCACAAGCACGGACTATCCAGGGCTCGTACAAATCCACAAGATAGTACCATTTTGAGCACACTCCTATCCCTTCTTTGAGCTCCTTAAACCATCAATAAGGCCCCAACGGTGCCACTCGATGCCATGGTAGATCATATCTAGTCCCATTGTTATGGAAATCTCCCCAGTATGGTATCCTTTGTTCAGAGTATTCTGTGATGTATCACCCTTAAATTCTCTTGATATCACTCATCAGTTCTCCCTTAAGTATCCCCCATTGCAGTCACAATACCCTGTCCCTTAATATATGATCCCCTTCCCCGAATTCAGTTTCATATGCTTCTAGATCCACCTTTCCATCATACTCTGAACAACGTGAGTTTGAGTCCTCCCCACTCTGCGACCCTTATATCCCCCCACAGCGTCAGTATCAACTCTAGTACTATCACCTATCGGTTGTACACCTTGCGCTCATATCAAAGAAGCATCTTTGACTTGGTAGTTGCAAGTCTCCCTTTGTCAACGCCAACCCATTTATTCCAGAGGATATACGTAGAGGTCCCTGTACCTTGGACTCATCTCCATCAGTGGTGAGTGCCTACGGACCATCTAAGAGGAGTCCTTAGTGCCTCTTAGAATGGTTTTTTCTCATGTCCTTGACTTCAACACCATCATTGCACAGTTGAGATTTGTGCAGGGTTTTGGTCCCTTTAGTTATTGGTCAAAGACCCTAGATGTCCCTTGACTCTAGCACATTGATGAGTCTATTTGGAACCCCCCATTTGTAAGTTCCCACGGATATCTGGGCTATGATTGGTGAGAGTGTTCATAAGCACTCCAGTTATAAGCTTCCTCGAGTACCCAATTCCGATGCAGTTCAGTGTACCTTTGAGATTTTGACTCTCAATCATTGAGTCCATATAGTTGTTGGACACCTTCAGATCCAGTAGAGCATCAATTGTTTTGGTATCACATTCAGTATGGATTTCATTGTTTCCATGTATCAGTTCTTCATATCAGTCATGGTTAGACCATGAGTATGTCCCAAATTTGTGTCCCCTATGGACCATTATGATGCACACAACCATTCTCCATATATTGTTCAGGTCCCCTTTCAGGACTCATTATTATTTGTATATCTTGATAAGAGCATAGGTATGCCTGCCTCATCCATTAATTGATATTATTCCTCATTCATTGTTGAGGTCATGTATTTTCATTTTTAGCCTTTGAAGTTTGTATGGAGCATGTGTTCCAGTCTCCAACCAGTTTCTGCTCTCCTCCTTCACAATGCTCATACCCCTGGAAAATGAAAATAAAATATGATGTCTATCGACCATATGATGATCTCCTGCCCTCACACATCAGGGGGGAATCCTTTAACACCCAAAAATTGTTCACTAGCTCATCTCCCTAGTCACATAACCCATTTGTCCACTTTTCCCACATTTTTGGCCTCCAAAACCCTAAAAACCCTCAAATGGTAACCAAAAAGGGAAAAAATCATTATTTCCCTCCTCCATTAATGAAATTCCTTCAAAAAAGGTAAAAAACCCTAAAAAAAGGGTCCCAAATTCCCAAAATAAAATAAAAAGGGGGAAAAAGTCAAAATTAAATTCAAAAGGAGGGAAAATACCAAATACTACAAACTAATACTACTGGTTTCCCAAAAGCATGGGTCAATACTCCACCACTCAAAACCTCTATAAAAAGGTGATGGAGGCCCCCCATTTCACATCCATGATCAACTCTTCACACCCTTATGCTGCCGAAATTCCTGTTGAACTTTAGCCTCTCACCGTGAGCTTCTGTTTCCCATTCAGTTGAGTTTTGGCCAACCCATTGAGCATTTGGAGAAGAGCACATAACCCTGGATACTTGGTGCACTACTAATGTATGGTTGCAAGGGATCCTACAACCTCACTTTTTGAGGTAACATCATATTGTAAACCATCTTTTACACATTAATATATAAAATCATATTTTCATTCATGGGTTCCTATTTGTCTTATTACTGTATTAGTTAATTTGTTTAATTTTTATTTACATTGGTGGACTCACATATATTAGTTATCTTTTGTTTATTTACTAGTTTTTACTCATTTACATGAACTGCTACTAAGGGTTCTTGAATCCTTAGTAGGTTCTCTTTAGCATGAGCTAGTGTGAAAACACTAGCTACAGTAACCCTTTTCTGAACCTGGTAGAATAATTACAAAAAATGAATACTCTAGTCACATCGGCTAGAAGATTTATTCATTGCATACTTTTATGCTTTTTCAGGCCTTGGAGACTAACACATGAAAAAGAACCCTCTTGGAGTCTTCTTATTTTCTTTTGGACTCTCTAAAATTGAAAGCAACCACGAGCACTCACCGTCCCGGGCTCATATAAATCCACATGACGGTACCTTCCCACCATTTCAGAGTCTTCTTATCGCTTTTAGACTCTTTAAAATTGAAAGCACCCACGAGCACGCACTATCCTGGGCTCGTACAAATCCACATGACAGTACCATTTTGAGAACACTTCTATGCCTTATTTGAGATCCTTGAACCATGAAGAAGGCCCAAACGATGCCTCTCGATGCCACAACAGATCATATATAGTCCCACTATTATGGAATCCTCCCTAGTATGGTCTCCTTTTTCAGAGTATTCTGCAATGTGTCACCCTTAGAGTCTCCCGATATCACTCATCAATTACCCCCTAAGTCTCCCCCATTGTAGTAAGAATCCCGGGTCCCTTAACCTATGATCCCCTTCCCCGAATTTAGTTTCATATGATGCCACGTCAACCTTTCCATCATAATCACAAAAAAAGGATGTTTGAGTCCGTCCCACTCTGTGACCCTCGTATCGCCCCACAGTCTGTCAGTATCACATCTATTACTATCACCTCTTCGTTGTACACCTTGCGCTCCTATCAAGGAAATTTTTTTTCCTTGGTAGTTGCAGATCTCCCTTTGTCGATGCCAACCCATATATTCCATAGGATAGACCTAGAGGTCCCTGTACCTTGGAATCATCTCCATCAATGGTGAGTGCCTACCGACCATCTGAGAGGAGTCCTTAGTGCCTCCTAGAATGGTTGTTTCTCACGTGCTCGACTTCAACACCATCATCACACTGCTGAGATTCGTGCAGGGTATTGATCCCTTCAGTTATTGGTCGAAGACCCTGGATGTCCCTTGACTCTAGCACATTGGTGAGTCTATTTGGAACCCCCAAGTTGTATGTTCCCATGGATATTTAGGCTACGATTGGAGACAGTATTCGAAAGCACTCCAATTATATGCTTCCTGCAGTACCCAGTTTCGATGCAATTCAATGTGCCTTTGAGACTTTGTCTCTTAGTCATCGAGTCCCCACGGCTATTGGACACCTTCAAAGCCAGTAGAACATCAATTGTTATGGTACCATATTCAGTATGGATGTCATTGTTTCCATGTATCAGTTCTTCAGATCAGTCATGGTTAGACCATGAGTATGTCTCAGATTTGTGTCCCCTCTCGACCATTATGATGTACACAACAGTTCTCCATGTATTGTCCAGGTCTACTTTTGGGCCTCATTATTATATGTATATCTTGATATGCACATGATTATTCTCGCCACGTCTATATATTGATATTATTCCTCATTCATTGTTGAGGTCATGTATTTTTAGTTTTAGCCTTTTGCAGTTTGTATGGAGCACATGTTTCAGTATCCAACCACTTTCTGCTCTCCTCCGTCACAATGCTCATAACCCTAGAAAACGAAAAAAGAGCCTATGATGTCTATCAACCATATGATGACTCCTACCCTCACACATCAGGGCGCAATCTATTAACACCCAGAAACTGTTCACTAGCTCATCTCCCTAGTCACACAACCGATTTGTCCACTCTTCCTACATTTTTGGCCTCCAAAACCCCAAAAAAACCTCAAATGGTTACCAAAAAGGAAAAAAATCATTATTTCCCTCCTCAATAATTGAAATTCCTTCAAAAAGGTCAAAAACCCTAAAAAAAGGGTGCAAAATTCCCAAAATAAAATAAAAAGGGAAAAAAGTCAAAAATAAATTCAAAATAGAGGGAAAATACCAAATACTACAAACCAATACTACTGGTTTCCCAAAACCATGGGTCAATACTCCACCAACCAAAACATCTATAAAAAGGTGATGGAGGCCCCCCATTTCACATCCATGATCTCTTCACACCCTTATGCTGTCGAAATTCCTATTGAACTTTAGCCTATCACCTTGAGCTTTTGTTTCCCATTGAATTGAGTTTTGGACAACCCATTGAGAATTTGGAGAAGAGCATGGAACCTTGGATACTTGGTGCACTACTCAGGTACGGTTGAAAGGGATCCTAGAACCTCACCTTTTGAGGTAAAATCATATTGTAAACCATCTTTTACACATTAGTACAACAAATCATATTTTCATTCATGAGTTCCTCTTTGTTTTATTACTGCAGCAGTTAATTTGTTTAATTTTTATTTCCATTGATGAACTCACATATATTAGTTATCTTTTGTTTATTTACTAGTTTTTACTCCTTTACATGAAATGCTACTAAGGGTTCATGAATCCTTAGTAGGTGCTCTTTAGCATGAGCTAGTGTGAAAACAATAGCTACAATCATAGTTAGTCGACTCATCTGAATCCAAGTCTTCGTCGTTCATTTCATACTCCTTTTTTTTTGTTATTTTTCCCTATTTTGACCTCTTCAGTCCTAGAAGTAACTTTGACATCTTTAAAAATCACATCTCTAATATAAACGACCTTCCTTGTGACTAGATTCCACAACTTATATCCCTTCACTCCATCCTGACACCCTATGAAGATTTATTTCTTAGACTTGCTGCCACGTTTGCTTCTTTTCTTCTTTGTGACATGCACAAAGGAATCACACCCAAAGAATATTAGATGTGGAAGAGAGGTATTATTACCAACCCATTCCTCATATGGATTATTTTTTACTAGAGTCATCGATGGCGACCTAGTCACTAGGTAACCTGCTGTGTTGACTGCTTCTGCCCAAAATACATGTGCGGTACCTACACTATTGAGCATGCTCCTTGCTTTCTCCATTGAGTTTATATTAATTCCTTTAGAAACTTTTTTTTGTTGAGGCATGTATTGATTTTTGTTTTGTTGATCTATATCATGCTACGCATAGAACTAGTCAAGTGCCTTACTGCAAAAATCTCCTCCATTATTAGTTCTCCATGCCTTAATTTTGTTTCCAATCTAATTTTCTATAAGAGCTTAGAAATCTTGAAACTTCTCAAAGACCTCATATTTCTTCCTTAGAAAATACAACCTTGTCATTTTGGAGAAATCATCTATTAAAACTCTGGTCCTCCTAGTGATGGGATCAACACTATTCAAAACACATCATTGTGTATTAACTCCACTATTTCCTTTGACCTAGTAACCCCGAGTGAGAAACTTACATGACTATGTTTTCCATAAATGAAATGTTCACAAAAGTTTACTTCAAAACAATCAAGGATACCTTCAATCCTACATATATTATGCATAACAAAAAGTCCTTTTTCACCTATGTATCCCATTCACTAATGCCACAACATAGTCGAGTCGACTAGACATGAAGATATATTGTTAGATTCAAGAAAGACTGTAGTCACACATCCACTGATGTTTGTTCTTCCCAATAGATTTTATAGTGTTCAATTCCATACTCCTCTCATTAGTACCATCTCTCCTCACACGATCTTCCATGTATCTTTCTCAAATACAAACTTCACACCTACATTCCCCATCTTATTAACAGAAATCAAGTTTCGAGCAAAACTGCAGTGCCCCTCTATCCGGAAGGGCACGGGAGTTCTAGAATTTGAAATCAAGTTTGTAACCAGCTCCTACGGAGTTGTTTTTCTTTCTTATTTATTTCAATAATAAATAAGTATCATTATGCTTTCGTTATGCTAATTTTCTGCATAATTTTAGTGATTAGAAAATGTCTAGCAGCATACAGTGCACCTACATATAGTAATTTTAATAACATACATAAATTGTAATTTCTTGCATAATACCCAGTATATTGAAATATAAATCATTTTTCTAACTACCAGTAGAATACCTGGACCGATGTAGTTTGTATATTGTTCCCTTGCTCCTGTAGCCTTTCCCGTCCAAGCTTTTTGCTCCCGCAGACTTTCTGTTCCAAGCCTTTATACCAAAATGGATGAACCACCCTGCCAACCAGCTCTTATCGTGCTGGCCCCAGGAAACCGACGGGTTTCCTAGCCACCGAGCCCACAAACCAATAATCCCGACAGCATCCTCCCTTAGTACCTTTCCATAGTTCAAGAGTTAACCCCACCTCATTCTTTTGAGTTTCCCACCTCCTCAAAGCTTCGAGTTATCCCCCTCCTCGGCATTCCTCCTTTTCATCAAAATACTAAGTGTACTTCTCCCAAAAATCAACCCAACCCCCCCCTTTCATCTCTGTGAAACTATTGCTTTATAGATCCATTTTCCTCCACTTGTCTTCCAGTTTACTCCACCGCCTTCCAAAAAAACCCTCGAGCCCCCAAAACATTAAATTGATGGCTTGCTTTACAATCCAATTCATAAATAAATATTATTTTATAGTACTTATTTTCTCGAGCAGTTCAATGGTATTAATACTAGTTAGGTTGGATTTGATGGGTTGACTGTACCTTATTTAATGATTCTCGAATTTTTCCATTTAAGACATTCATGAGGCGGTGGATTCAATCTTAGTCTTGTCCTCCATTTAATATGTTGATTAAAATAATACTTAAATACTATCATGCTGACCCTTGCAAATTTGAAGTGGTAGTTTGTTTTAATTATAAATATATATAAAATCAAATCTCAAATCGGTTGTCTGACATGACAGTAATTTATGAATATAAATTTAATTGAGTTTTTATCTTAACCTTCCTCATGTAATAATTTAATAATACTCCTTTCTCGTTTCATAACAATAAATTAATTAATTTAATAATGCAAAACACGTTTACTTACCCACTTATGATTTCTTTTATTCCAATAAGGACACATTATCATTATTAACATTAGTTTAAATAATAATAATAATAACAATATTAATTAATAATAATATTAATATAAAATATTAATGGTGATTTAAGTACCTTAGCACTAATCTAACATACTTAATTAATAATAAGTACTTTAGCACTAATCTAACATACTTTCATTGATAAACGAAGTACTCTTAAGGGTTTAATTAATCAATATTAACAATTAGATAATACACACTTCCAGCATTAATGTTTATCTGCTATACTTCATATTTCGATACTTTCACTTGACGAGAATTACAATTGGCGGCAATTATTTTAATTGTTCAGTACAATGTTTACATATAATATTAATTAACTTATTTTATACATAAACCAATCGATCATCTATTACTCATGTCGTTTACCCAAACCTTAACTGAGTTATCTATGACAACTTATAACATTGTTAAATATTGATAAGTATATCGTAAACAAATACTATTGCACATGTACAAAATGTGCATGCGTGGCCAGCGTATGCATAGGTCTGACAAGTACTATAAACATACATCATGTTTCCTATGCTTAACAACTAACTAATACTAATAATACCTCATGCAAACAGAACAAGTATATATATTTATCATAACATTACTAAAACATCATCGGTCATTATATCAGTTAACCTTTAATATTTCATTTCATTATCTTTATGATTACATTGGTTCAATCAATCAAGTACAAGGAAATCTACCTACTACCACTAACTCGAGATCAACGAATACCCAACCCTCAACAGTACTAACTAAATATCCTCCCATCCTAACCTACGTCCGCATCCTCCCTATCCTTCCTCTGCTAGTACAAAAGTGGATGTCAGCTTTACTAACCTAGCCACATAGAACGTGAGAGCGGTAGCGTCGGCTAACTAGCGGACCTAACCTCTCCTAGCAGGCATCCGACCATCGTCATCACAACAACTTGGGGAGCGTGTCTCAGCACGGCCCTCCCACGACCTCGGGTATCATAGAAACATAGCGTGGGCAATACATCCATCCCTCTCAACATACTGGGTCTACGCCCTTATCGACTCATACTTTGTTGCTCTCGAGATTATTGGTTTGTGTCATCGTATCATCAACATTGGTAAACAAGGCTCTCTGCAAAATAGGTACTATACCATACTTTGTATCAGGTATCCGACTATTACATAGCCCCGGTGTCATGCGGATTAGTACTTTGCAGCCATACATTTATAACAATATTTCCATTCTATCATCGTCTAATCCATATTGTCAACATCATTTATTTCTTCACATAAAACATTAAATCGATCACAGCATAAATACCACATCATATATATCACATTTCATCCAGGACGATTATTAAACATATAATGTCATTATGAAATAAAATAATCTCGTGATAACTACAACATAGTAACCGCATAAACCAAATAACATCATGAGGATGGTAACATCATAACATCATAACCGTAGTATCAGCATGGGAACAGTAACATCCTAACATAGTAGCAATATATCATCATGTCTAACATGCTGAGAATATAGTTCACTCTGTCTAGCTAAGTCGAATAGATAATAAGCAAAGAAAGTGAAAGGTGTCTAACTCACAAACACGCCTAGTCAAAATATGGGGCGTTACAAAAACCTGGGATATGAAATACAACTGGAAGAGTTCCTCTCCTTCTATATTTCAATAGAAATTGAAATTTACCTCGTCCAACAATCCTGGCTGGTGAATCATCTGTTCGAAGAATGTCATCATTAGCAAACTTCTCATATACATAGAAATATTCTCTACATGGTTTCATATGAAATGATGCACTAGAGATGATGAACCAAGAATCATGATCTGATTGTGTGCTTATCAAGGAAAAATAAACATACATTTTTTATTCAATTGAAGGCTTACTTCTAGTCGACAATCCTTCCTCAAATTCTTTTCTCTTCTTATCTTCCATCGAATTACAGTGTCACTTATAATTTTGTACTTTTCCACATTAGCATGATATTCTTGTCATCATACTAGGGAGTTTATATCTAGTATTAGATATACCCCTCGACTTTGATATTGTACCAAAGGATTTACCGTTTCCGCTATCATATGGTCGACCACTCACCATCAAGGAATCATGGGTTGAACCTTCCATGTTCTTTCATCTCATCTCTTCTAACAACATAGATGCAACCACATCATCAATCTTCAATGTAGTATTATTTCTTTCAATATCCATGACCAGGCTATCCCATTGGTCTGGTAAAGAAAAAAACAGACTAATACACTTCTCATCCTCATTAATTTTGATATCCATGGACAACAACTAACTAATCACATTACTGAATGCATTTGGGTGATCTATAACCAAGTCACCCTCATACAACCAACTTTTCCCATAATTTCTTTGCAAAATATTTTTCCGAGACATTGAATATTATATAATTTTCTAAACCAAGTAGGATTGCAAGCCTTGATTTTTTGTCAATATTCCTTTGAAATACCTATTAGAATGGTTATGGAGTTGACAAAAAAACCATTGTTATCTATCCAAAAGGATATACTCCATTTTAAGCTTCCAAAGCTCAAAATTATATCCATTAAACTTTTCAATTTCTATACTCAAACTGTCGATTATTCCCAACTATGAATCAATCATTCTAGAACTCCCACTGAAACTAGTTATTTACCATATCCAGGACCAAGACAAACCCTCAGCAACAAAGGCATCCCTTGAAGACAATTATAGATTTGATACCAACTATCAGGTTCTAATAACCATTACAGTGAGCATGCATAATGATTCTTATAGTTAAACAAATTAAAAAATGGCACACAATACATTTACAAAGTACACATAATTACTTAGGAAACTCCTCTACTAGGGAAAACCAAAAAACTAGTGAGCTTTTCCACTCATCTATTAACAACAGTTTGAACCAATTTTTACAACATCGATTTACAAGATCACTACAATTCAAGCATGAATTCACTTACACTCTACTACTCTCTTCAGGTGCTATATGAATTACATAGGATTTTCCATCATATTTATAGATTCAACACATACACTAGCTCATGGTACCCAAAGATAGTTACAACTAACTAGTCATTAATGAAAATCCATAACTTCCTACCTAAATGAATTTATTATGTTATAGTCAACTTGACTTATTCAACCATAGTCGATCACCTATTGATCCTCTTGTCATCCAAGTGTTTACTGAATCTGTACTTGATTTGTGCTTGTCGAATTCCCTTTCAATTAGTCGTGGTCAATGACCAATCAACTATATTAGTTGGCCCATATACAAAACTTCTACCATCTGTCGGATTCAATTCCAGTCAGCTTTCTACTAGTCAATTATCGACCTCAACTTTTGATTTTCATGCAAATAATATAACACACCCAACAATGGGTGATTTCAATTAAATGCAACAATTTTACATGATATTGAAGCCAAACCTATGATTTCATATTGTAATAAAATATCAAAATAGACCCCTTCACATGACATTGTGATCATTAAGAGATTGAATCCAAAATTATGTCACGAATCCAACATAACACTTAAGCAAATCCATATTGTGACATAACCATTGATATACGTTACGATGCAAAATAACCATTTAGGAACATAGTAAAAAGGTGAGCATTCCAATGACACATAATCGTTAAGGAACATTGCAATCCTACATAACCCTTGAAGAATGATAGAATGTGTCATAACCATTGAGGATTATCAATTTGATATAATTAAACCAAGATGAATGTCACAATGCAACATAATCATTGATAAATTATTGATTTGACATAAATCAATACAAATGAATGTTGTAACATGACGTAACCATTTAGGAATGTCACAATCTAGCATAAAATTTTAGGAATATCATAATGTCGCATACACTTGATGAATGTCACTATTCAACATAACCATTCAAGAACATATAAATTTGACATAATTCAAACAAGATGAAGATCCCAATGTGACATATGCTTGAAAAACAAGATTTCAAAGAAATAGTGTAAAACAAGATGCAAGAATAAAACACATAAACATACTACAAGAGAGACACCAATTTACGTGGTTCACCCAATATGGGCTACTCCCACATAGAAATTGGCAGTCCTTTCTATTATACCTTCCAACAATATGAAGGGATACAACCTGCAACAAATCCACTACAAATTGCTCTTTAGTCACTCACAGTCTCGTCTTTCATCAGTACGTCAAAACCACAATACAAATCCTCATACAAAAGAGGGTTTCCTCATAGGGATAAAATCCCTAACATAAATTCTATCATCAGATCTTATATCCAATGAATGGTTTAGAAGGAACAACATTTTACAAGGAAATAAAATTTCTTTTGAGGGCATTTCCCTCGGACCCCCTCGGGGGGGAAATCCCCCCCGCACACTCCCGCTGGGATAAGTGTACATTCCACCTACACAACATACAAAACTGGGTTACAAACATGACTAAACAACAAGATTTATGATTCATGAAGATAATCAAGCTCCAAAACCAACAACATAACCATATTATAAGCATATTAGTGTCACAATTAGAAATAATTGAAGTTAAGTTATTAATGTCACAATATGTGATATAATATTGTAGTCACTCAAAATGTTGTAATATGACACTACTTGAAGCAACCTCTTATTGTCATAATGAGACATAATTTAGAATATAGCTTCTTAATGTTACAATTTATCATTAAATTCAAGTCAAACTCTTATGTTGTAATGTGACATAATATTGTTCATTCAACCGTAATGTTACATGCAAAATAATAATAAAGTCCCCTCTTCATGTCACAAAGTTAAACATGGTAAACCATGGTGAATAATAGTAAAACATGGTAAACGATGGAAAAAATTGCTTAATTAGTGTCAACCATAGAAAACATAGTTGATCATACTCAACCATAATCAACCTTGGTCAAACATGACCATCAATGGTTAAATATGGTCAACCAAAATAAAACATGGTTAAGGTGAAACATTGCTAACCGTAATCAACAATAAAACATGATCAACTATAATAAAATACACTAGACCATGGTTAGATAAAGTTAAACATGGTTAATCGTTGTCAACCAATGTAAACCAGAAACAACCACTGGAAAACATCATCAAGCATAATAAACCATGGTTAGCCAAGGTCAAACATGGTTAACCATGGAGAACTATATTGAAGCTATCATTGAAAATAGTTGAACAAGGTTTACCATTGTTTACCACAGTCAATCATACTCAACCATAGATAATGAAAATAAAATAGGATAAACTAATGGAAAGTTAATAGGTTATTTAGACACTAAGGAGTTAGTTAAGATCAACTTGTTATAATGTATCTTTAAGTAAATTGTGTTTCTTTAGTATGCATTTGTACATATGTAATCTGATGGTCATGATATGTTCTAGACATAGAGTGATCCAATGGATCATTCTCACCTCAATATTAATGGCCATTGATCTATTGATTAACACCTGATTGGTCCATGATCTCTATTTAAAGAGCATTGAGCATCATTTTCTAGTTGATCGATTGTGAGAAAGTAATTATAATATTTTTTTTCCTTACATAACAATATTTCCTCAAGTAGTTGTAATGCCTCTCAAGGGCATTAAGAATTTTTAAACTAATTAAATATCTATTTTATTTATTTATTTTTGAAATGTATAAGAGTGTCAATACAAGCTCAATATACATCATGTAACCCTAGCAGCATATAAACAAAACATAAGCAAAATTTAAGCATTTGGCAATAGCATCAAATAACTTAGAATTTTTAAGACTTCATTGGTGATTCACACAACATAAACTAACATCCTAAATCATGTAGCAAAAGCATCATGTGATAATTTTACAACAACATATAAACGATTTAAAATCACAAGAAAAATACCTCGTTATAAGAATGGTGACACAGTCCAAACTGAGCAAGCTCCCCTCCTCCATTCGAGTTGCTTCCATATTCATTTCCCAAAAGCGGGACCACGGTTTTACCTCCCAGCCAACTAGGGGCCTAGCCGGCTCCCTAGCCCCAGGAAGCCATTGAATGGTCCCATCCAAATAGCCTCCTGGCCCTCCGTTCCCGAGATCCCCAAAGAACAGAACAATGACGCACCAGTGGCTATGTATCAAATCTTCCAAGAGTTCTCAAACTCTTCCAACTCTCCAAAACTTCTCATACCCCAAAATACCCAAATTTCTCCATCCTAGAATACTCTCACCAAAATAATCTTCAAGAGCAAAAAGAACCTCCCTCCTTCCACTCTCAAGTCTCATATTTATATCCAAAAATCCTCATCCATCAATAAATTCCCATAAATAATAGTCATCAATCAATAAATTCATTTTCTCCAAATAAATAGAAATTTGATTTAAATAATTAAAATATAAATGAACATGGATGCAAAGGCTCACTTGTCATGCTTCCATATTAATGTAACTATGACAACCAATTTCTAAAAATTTGTGCAAATCCTATCTATCCATTTATTTATATTATCTTTTCATTCATAAGTCAAATAAGATATTTTCATATACTATATTATATTATGACATATTTTATGTTATATGTATATAACTATATATGTTATTTAATAATCCAATCAATTTATATAAATCTAAATCATTTTAAACAAGTCAACAAACTCATACTTTCAACACACAAGTAATGCTTTCATCAATTCGTCAACCAAGTTACTAATAGATAACATAATCATATTAATTTACTCATCGATCGACCAATCATAGTAATGTAATCACGAATTGACATATGCATGGCCAGTGCACACATCTTAGCGTGCGTACTAATAATCACATTTAATGCTCCTAATAATCATTATTACATCCTCTTAAACAACATATAGAAGAACAATTAAACACTGCATCATTCATCATTCGTAATCATTCATACAGAAACAATAAGACAAAATTAGATAAACATAATGGTGAAATCAAACATATAATCATGATGGTTAATAACAATCAAGAACACCATCCAATCCATCATTGGTACCATCCATCACATCAGTAATCCAGCCCCTAAATCAACACTACTTCCATCTCCTGACCTCACCATCCCGTCCTCTGTTGCAATATACTGTGGCATCGACTGCACGACCTAACCACATATAGAACCCGTAAGCGGAAGTGTTGATTGACCACATCGACCAATCTTCCCCAGCAGGCATCCGCTAGTCGTCATCACACATCTAGGGGAGTGCGCTACACAAACCTCCCATGACTCCAGGTTTCGGGGGATAAATAGTGGGAAATTCCTCCACCCCCCCTAATAGTACTAGGGTCAACACCCTACATCAACCATACTGTGCCATCACTG
The DNA here is from genome assembly GCA_027924585.1 of Larix kaempferi. Lineage (NCBI taxonomy): Eukaryota > Viridiplantae > Streptophyta > Pinopsida > Pinales > Pinaceae > Larix > Larix kaempferi. The sequence goes on along the minus strand of BSBM01000528.1, from coordinate 3,993,053 downwards.
TTCTAAGGGGTCCCATCATTGAAAAACCACTTTGGGAAGTCACAATTCCTGTCAAAACTCACACTCACCCACAAGTCATAGAAATATTGGAATTCACAATTAAATAGCATGAAATTTGATATAACGTCATTATACTCTTGATGTTCAATACATCTCATGGGCCTTGGAAATATAGGAATCCGCCTATCTCATAGCCAATCAACGTGTGGAATAGTTCATCATTAACATGAAACATATATATAGCCATAACCAACTCTTTCAAGTGCCAATCCACATCACTAATACGACATTTACAAATAATCATGTAAGTTATTTTTGCAAACAACTAAATTAGCATTCTACATATGGATATTCTATATTCAATTTTGCATGTTCAAATGAAATAACATATTCATCATCATTAATAAATTAAAACAATATTTCGAATTATCATACATGCTTCAAGGGAGTCCACATGTCCACATTACAATCATCTTGATCAATCTATCTTAGTAAACAGATAATAAGAAAAGCATTGCTAAGCTAATTCACATTTAGAGTTTTTAATTAAAGACTATCAAAATATGGGGCGTTACATACACCCACCCCTCAAGAAACTTCGTCCCGAAGTTATGGTCATTTCAATGTAAAGGGAATTTTGTTTTGATGCGATACCCCTATTCCTTCATCATAGAATATTTTAACCACTCTGGTCCCACTTGACCATCACATGATCCACATGTCAATACTATCTAATTTAACTTCTTTTATCACATGGGATGTGTTATCATATTACATGTTGTAGACACGATTGGGCTAACCTTATCATGTTTATCAATTCATTTAGTCCTCATTGGTTAACATATAGTCATAATCTGTTGTTGTTTCAATACCATAGTTCATAAGAAGACCTTGTCTCACAAATCACTTTTCCTTAGGTTCAAGGGGTATTGTTATGACTTATTTATTGATTCTTAGTTGTTACTTCAATCTTCTTTCTAAATAACGCCAATTATTTTTCCTTAGCATAGTTAATTAGATCCAAACCTCAATAGTATTTTGAATGGTGTATTACATAATAACTTAAATAGTGCCATGTTATCGATTGAGTTCACGTTATTAGTTAACACTTGTCAAAAGAGAATTTCGACACACCCGTCTCATGTTATGCACAAAACACGTACGATTTCGAATTTTAACGCATAGATTACCTCCATCCTTAATGTAATCACCAAATTTTCCCATATTGCCTTTATTGATGCACATCATGAATCTTGGCCTATTGCCTCTCTTACATACTCACTACTTACTTCTCTAACTCAAATGCCTATTACTATCTATCGCTGATTATCATTCCAATATTTCATCATGACACTTGTTACTTGTACTCATATTGTGATATTGTTCTTACTATAATTACACTTAAATTCAACCATTATTATTTACGTCATAATGCTATTGCTACTATTCACATTCCTTTCTTTATTTGACTAAATTTATATGAATTATGTTCCACAATAATCCTATTTTTATGGGCATTAAAATCTCACATGCTTCATATTGACAGTTACACATTAATAAGGATATACATCTAACCTTTATATTCTTTGTGGTACATAATTTATTTATTTATTTTACATTATTTATTTTATATATGAAATTATTAGATTTATTAACATCTTCATACAACCCTTCCACATGTACAATCTCGGAATTTGAACCTTAAAATTAATATGTATTTACTTATTATTCAAGTTTCACATATCCACTTATATTAGTGGAGGTCAATTTTTAAATAATAATAGGGATGCGTTTGTTACCTTGTTTTCATCCTTATAACCGATTTATAATTCCTTTACTACATTACTACATATAATCACACCTACCTCTTTACAACCTTGTTATTTGATTATGAGTTTGTTATCTAATTATAAACTCTAATTTAATTACACCAGCATACATCCATACCAAATGTGGATCTATCAATCCTAAAGGCATCCATCAAGGGTATAATTTTACACTAATGTCTCCTCACATAGATCTACAACCACAACCTCCTCAAGGCTCCCCCATTTATAACACATATGTCAAGGTTTATTGTGCCTAACTAGAGTGTCATCCACAATAATTTAGATACTTTGCAACATTTTATAGTCCTTTTGGTGTTATGGTTCATAAGATGATGTTATTTGCCATATCACATTTATTTTGGTTCCTCGGGTATTATTATGACTTTTTATTAATTGCCCACTTTATTGATTTTCTCTCAAATTTACACCACTTACTTTCTCATTAGAAATTTTAATTAAGATCCATCTTGACAGTTTCTTGATTGGTCTACTGTATATAATAACATGGACAACACCATGTTTTTTCAAGTACCCTTTATCACTCACTACTCATTAAACATAGCTCTTACCCATTGAATTGCACATTATACATGTAGAATGCTTACAACTCCATTTCTTTTTTTCTTTCTTTTGTTTTTACACATAGGTAGAGCCTAGCCTACCACTTCTAGATAGGTGCTTTATACAACTATACTTTATGACTAGGCGTGAAATACACATACTCATGCTTTTATTTCTAAAATTTCATCAATGTCCTCATTCAAACCTTTGAGTACCATAGATATGTTAGGTCAACTCCAAAGCTATCTTATACTTCTTATAATTACTTTATAGTTGTTAATATTGAGGTAATAGTACATATTTGTGGTCGTTATCTTGTTTTCAACATGATGATTTCTTTATATATATAGAGAAGAGGGAGACAAATTCTTTCGGGAAAATATAAAATACATTCCTAGTATTTATTAAAAGTAGAAAATATTTACATATTGTGATATTTGATCCGATGTAAATTTTAAGACCATGATATTTCATCATTTATTTTCGACATCTCATCGTTTATATAAGAGCTTTTATTATAACATCCCCTTTACGAATTCTATGATTTAGACATAAGAACAATAACCCTATATTCTTAGTCGAATTCAAAGTCAACTCATTGAAATGGCTCACAAACTTAATCTAACATAATTTAAGCATTAAAAATGTAATATCCTTTGTATATATAAGATATTATTTTCCTTCTTTTAGGAATTTAAAAGCTTTGATGCTTCAACTACTTGGATGATGACTTTACTTTTACTCCATATATATGTATGGACTTTTCAAGGAAGATTAATATACTTGAAAACTTGAATGCAAACCTCATCATATCTTTTTAAGATAGAAAAACATTAATCACAGCTTGGAGAATTATATTACTTTAATAGTATAATTAATATTAAATTGGGACCCACTATATATTACTTGAAATGGTTGTACTTATCGTATTGAATTACCTTTCGAATCAATTATTATTATTAATATTATTATTATTTTTTTTCCTTGGGTTATAGTAAGATCCCTAACCTACATTTCTCATTAATACCTCATATTTATATATTTGTTTTCAGTAATTATAATATTATAATGTAATGTAATTGCTTGGAAATTCCTGTTATCCATGTAATTAATAAAGCAAGCCGTTACATATATTTATTTTCGTGTTAACACAATCTTTCCATAATTTCAATAATTCTTTTCTTTAAAATAAAGTAAGAATTTTTTTAAGCCACACACCAATTTTCAATAGTTCTTATATTATCCTCCAATCAATTTTAGGTTATCCATATATTTGCTTTTATACATATAGATACATTTTAAAACAATGAAGTTACCTTACCTATTGTTCCATTACTTTATATTTTACAAGGACTAGCTAAAGGCATAGTGGCCATGAGTGAGCTTTTAAATAATGAATAACTATATTTTGTAATAATAATTTCCAATGTAGAAAGGAATATGTAACCCAAGTGATGAACTCAAATTATGTAATGCCTCTCAAGGGCATTAAGAATTTTTAAACTAATTAAATATCTATTTTATTTATTTATTTTTGAAATGTATAAGAGTGTCAATACAAGCTCAATATACATCATGTAACCCTAGCAGCATATAAATAAAACATAAGCAAAATTTAAGCATTTGGCAATAGCATCAAATAACTTAGAATTTTTAAGACTTCATTGGTGATTCACACAACATAAACTAACATCCTAAATCATGTAGAAAAAGCATCATGTGATAATTTTACAACAACATATAAACGATTTAAAATCACAAGAAAAATACCTCGTTATAAGAATGGTGACACGGTCCAAACTGAGCAAGCTTCCCTCCTCCATTCGAGTTGCTTCCATATTCATTGCCCAAAAGCGGGACCACGGTTTTACCTCCCAGCCAACTAGGGGCCTAGCCGGCTCCCTAGCCCCAGGAAGCCATTGAACGGTCCCATCCAAATATCCTCCTGGCCCTCCGTGCCCGAGATCCCCAGAGAACAGAACAATGATGCACCAGTGGTTATGTATCAAATCTTCCAAGAGTTCTCAAACTCTTCCAACTCTTCAAAACTTCTCATACCCCAAAATACCCAAATTTCTCCATCCTAGAATACTCTCACCAAAATAATCTTCAAGAGCAAAAAGAACCTCCCTCCTTCCACTCTCAAGTCTCATATTTATATCCAAAAATCCTCATCCATCAATAAATTCCCATAAATAATAGTCATCAATCAATAAATTCATTTTCTCCAAATAAATAGAAATTTGATTTAAATAATTAAAATATAAATGAACATGGATGCAAAGTCTCACTTGTCATGCTTCCATTATTAATGTAACTATGACAACCAATTTCTAAAAATTTGTGCAAATCCTATCTATCCATTTATTTATATTATCCTTTCATTCATAAGTCAAATAAGATATTTACATATACTATATTATATTATGACATATTTTATGTTATATGTATATAACTATATATGTTATTTAATAATCCAATCAATTTATATAAATCTAAATCATTTTAAACAAGTCAACAAACTCATACTTTCAACACACAAGTAATGCTTTCATCAATTCGTCAACCAAGTTACTAATAGATAATATAATCATATTAATTTACTCATCGATCGACCAATCATAGTAATGTAATCACGAATTGACATATGCATGGCCAGTGCACACATCTTAGCGTGCGTACTAATAATCACATTTAATGCTCCTAATAATCATTATTACATCCTCTTAAACAACATATAGAAGAACAATTAAACACTGCATCATTCATCATTCGTAATCATTCATACAGAAACAATAAGACAAAATTAGATAAACATAATGGTGAAATCAAACATATAATCATGATGGTTAATAACAATCAAGAACACCATCCAATCCATCATTGGTACCATCCATCACATCAGTAATCCAGCCCCTAAATCACCACTACTTCCATCTCCTGACCTCACCATCCCATCCTCTGCTGCAATATACTGTGGCATCGACTGCACGACCTAACCACATATAGAACCCGTAAGCGGAAGTGTCGATTGACCACATCGACCAAGCTTCCCCAGCAGGCATTCGCTAGTCGTCATCACACGTCTAGGGAAGTGTGCTACACAAACCTCCCACGACTCCAGGTTTCGGGGGATAAACAGTGGGAAATTCCTCCACCCACCCAATAGTACTAGGGTCAACACCCTACATCAACCATACTGTGCCATCACTGTTCTAAGGGGTCCCATCATTGAAAAACCACTTTGGGAAGTCACAATTCCTGTCAAAACTCACACTCACCCACAAGTCATAGAAATATTGGAATTCACAATTAAATAGCATGAAATTTGATATAACGTAATTATACTCATGGTGTTCAATACATATCATGGGCCTTGGCAATATAGGAATCCACCTATCTCATAGCCAATCAACATGTGGAATAGTTCATCATTAACATGAAACATATATATAGCCATAACCAACTCTTTCAAGTGCCAATCCACATCACTAATATGACATTTACAAATAATCATGTAAGTTATTTTTGCAAACAACTAAATTAGCATTCTACATATGGATATTCTATATTCAATTTTGCATGTTCAAATGAAATAACATATTCATCGTCATTAATAAATTAAAACAATATTTCGAATTATCATACATGCTTCAAGGGAGTCCAAATGTCCACATAAAAATCATCTTGATCAATCTATCTTAGTAAACAGATAATAAGAAAAGCATTGCTAAGCTAATTCACATTTAGAGTTTTTAATTAAAGACTATCAAAATATGGGGCGTTACATACAGGGCTAGGGAGCCGGCTAGGCCCCTAGTTGGCTGGGAGGTAAAACCGTGGTCCCGCTTTTGGGCAATGAATATGGAAGCAACTCGAATGGAGGAGGGAAGATTGCTCAGTTTGGACTGTGTCACCATTCTTATAACGAGGTATTTTTCTTGTGATTTTAAATCATTTATATGTTGTTGTAAAATGATCACATGATGCTTTTGCTACATGATTTAGGATGTTACTTTATGTTGTGTGAATCACCAATGAAGTCTTAAAAATTCTAAGTTATTTGATGCTATTGCCAAATGCTTAAATTTTGCTTATGTGTTGTTTATATGTTGCTAGGGTTACATGATGTATATTGAGCTTGTATTGACACTCTTATACATTTCAAAAATAAATAAATAAAATAGATATTTAATTAGTTTAAAAATTCTTAATGCCCTTGAGAGGCATTACAATAGCACTTTGGATAGGTTTGTGGACTATTTCCTTCTTCGAGGGTTTTAACCATGTAAAAAAATCAATGTGTTTATTTGTGATATGGTTTTGTGAGCAACTTCTCAAGGTGTTTGATCTTTTTGAAATATCATGTGTTAGTCGAACAATGCAGATATTTCAATGTCATTCCAAGTTTTGCTACAATCAAGCATTGCATCAATAACAAAAGAAATAACATCTTGTTCCGATTGTTGAATGATCACTCTGAAAAGGATTCTCAATTTAGTAAATGAATCGATAAAAGAATTTGCTCACAATGTATTTTTTTACATTCCATGCTTCAATGAGTGGAAAGGTGTACATTGGAGAGATAGAAAGGTCATTGGATGTGAGGCTAAATGAGCACAATATTGATCTTTGATATGATAAATTTAAAAAATCAACCCTAGATGAGCATGTGCATGGTACCAAACATCAAATTTGTCTTGAAAATAAAAGAACTATAGCAATGATGGATCATCACATGAAAAGGAATATTAAGGAAAAAATGGATATCAGAATGGATCCATAAAATGTCAATAGAGATGAAGGAACAAAGATAAGTGAAACCTAGAAACCCTTGCTCCATACACTCACAAACCAATCGAGAATGTTGACCGACAAGAGTAATGTTTAAGCTTCTAGGGCATTGACCATATTTAGGGGTTCATTGTGGATTAAATTTCCATTCAACAATTTTCCTCCTAAAGATGTTCCCTATGAGCGATTACAATTTCAAGAAGTAAAACAAAAACATAGATTCCTTTCAATATATCTTTTGCAATTGATGATATTAAGTATCAATCTAATCCTATGCGATGAATATTTTTCACATATTTTGAATATATTTGAAGTTTACCTTGTGGTCCCGTTGTAGCTACAATCGGATCGCCAATGTTTTTGTAAAATTGTAGCACTCCTCCTTTTATTTTCGGTTTTCACTCAAAGTTGATTTTCATCTTGGGTATACCTACCCCTGACACTTAGTTTTTGTTTGAAAAAAAAACAAAAAAATATCCTTCCCACATGTTAAATGGCAGATTGCTTGGAATCGTATCTGCATTCCCGCTATTCCATTACCCAACCTTTCTGCAATACCGCATCCCACAGGCCCGCATCTAACCATCCCGCAATTCCGCATTGTCGAACTCCCGCATTAACAAATACAAATTGCAGATTGCGGGTTACATTCCTGAATTTCCAAAATTTTCCTCTACAATCCCGCAAGCTCGAATTTACAGCTTCTCGCATTTTTAATTGTGGATTGCGGATTGCGGGTTGATTTTTCCAGTTTTTTAAATTTGCCTTCTGCAGATCCGCAATTTCCTGTCCTACAATCTCGCCTTTATTTTTTTAAATTACTCATAGTTTGTTTCATCATTAATATGCTTAATTTTGACCCTTAGAATTTTTCTTGAAAAAACAAAAGAAAAGGCAATTTTTTGAACCAGGAGAACTTGTAGTTTTCCGCCGAAATGATTGGAGCAACATTCCATTCTCCATCGAAACGGTCGGAGCAGCATTCTATTCTCCATCGAAACGGTCCGAGCAACATTCCACCCTCCATTGAAACGGTCGAAACAATTATGAAAGAACTTCGAAATGCTTAGGTAATTTTGTTAAAATCCATGTTTCGGAGCAGAATCCGAAGTCACACCGATACGGTCGGAGGGAAAAGGAAAACAGGCCAAATCAGAGGATTTTTCTGTTTCACGCCAATATAGTTGGAAAAAAGAGGAAATGACGCCGAAATGTTTCACTGTCAATATGAAAAGTCCTCCGAAGCTTATATTGAAAATTAAATTGGTAGACAATGAAAAGGACTCTGAAACGATATCGATGCAAATTTAAAAAGGTTCATGCGAATAGATTTCGGCGACAGATGGTATATTGCACCGAAACACATCGGTGACAAATGGTATAACCACCGAAACACATCGGTGCCAAAAGAGAATTGCCCCGAAACACTTGTGGCGTGAATTAAATGGTAACCCAAAAGGGCATGATATGACCCCATTGACTCTTTTAATGCTAGGGTTAGAGCTTGGTATATATACATAGTTTAAAACCTTTCCCAGTCACTTTGTTTGTAATGATGTTTGGAGAAATCATTGAAAACAAAATTTGCTCAACACCGCTGACTTTTGCATTTGGACGAACCCCTCGTTTCCAGGTATGTCATTTATCCTATCACTTTATTTATAGAACGACATTTTTCCATAGGAATTTACAAATCCGTTTTTAGTGCTTGAATTAGGTTAAATCGTGAAACTTGAGAGAGTATAAGGGCGGGCTTATTTTTTCAGTAGGGTAAAACTTTGCTTTGATAACCACATAGGGCATCATAACTAGATTTTTTCAAACTTAAGTACTTTCCCATAATGTGACCGCAACATCTCCAAATATCATTCCCTCATAGGGGTTCCACTGGATAAATGTGTTAGAATTTACATAAACCCCTACAGTAAATGCCCATATCGCTACGATGTATTCTCGTCTAGTGTTCTTCCCATTGTTCACTTCCTCATACTTCACCGAAGAAATAAAACATGCTAGGTTAGAACGTGAGAAAATAAGACATTTTGAACATATACTCACCAAGGAAACCTAGATTCTTTTTGGTATGAAGTCCCATTGTTAAGTAGTTAGGGAAATTATTCAAGCTCATCAAGAACCCTAAATATCCCCGGATCACGTAAACAAGTGAAACATGCATTTCTATTTGAAGAGAGAGTCCATATTTTGAGTTTGTTTTGGTTAAAAAATGGGCATGCTACATTGTTAATATACCCCATCGATGGAGCTCTTCAATAAGAATTTCGTTCTTACTTTTGGAGAATGGTGCATTGGAAAATATGGATTAATCCAAATAAAGATCCATGTATACATTGTTCACTGCATATAGGTGTTCACTTTCTGACTAAGTTTCCAATATTGTCATCAACCCTAACCAACATTAAACACGCCTGATATCATGGAAGTATGAATCTCTTAATTTTGGGGTTTCTTGCAAATAATATTGATAAATTATACCTCTACATGTTGCTTTAAAATGTGTTTCTGTAATGTTAAATTACTCTTATACATTGATTTTGATGTTACTTCAGGACTTGGAGATGCAAAGACGAGCTTCCAAGCATAAGACCAAGTTGGTAGAATCAGATTCAGACATTGAGGTTGTTCTAGAAACTCCAATGGACACAGTATATGGGGATACCAAGGTAGTGACAGGAGTCATACCTGAATACAAATGGGGTGACTTATATCACCCCATTTGTCTTCAAGAAAGAAACCAATTCCAAATCTAACCAAAATTCCACCATGTTTTTGTTGCACAACTATGATTATAAAGGTAGTGACATGAGTCGTACCTGAATACAAATGGGGTGACTTATATCACCCCATTTGTCTTCAAGAAAGAAACCAATTCCAAATCCAACCAAAATTCCACCATGTTTTTGCTGCACTACTATGATTATAGTCATTTTAAAAATGACTAACTCTTCTTTAACAAAATTTTCATCCCATTTAGGATAACTGAGTAGAATGCCTGGATCCCATTGCTTCCTCTGTAAAGAACCAAATTTTTCTGCCACCTTTGGAAATTCGTCACTCCAAGGAATTTCTGGATCACATGGTCCCTAATGCATACCATCCATTATCACTATAACTTGTGACAACTTGTAAATCTAGGGTATGCCAGGATCCATCCACCAAATTGGAAGTGTGCCACTCCCCATGCAAAATTGAATAGCTATGAGACTTACCAGCAAACATAGAACTTCTTTAGAGCATGCAATTCATAATGCATCTCTTGTGCCTGTGTACTGGATATTTATAATGGCTGCAAAATATATATTTTTTGCTTCTCACAATTCAGGACAATGTCATTTATAACAAAAAATTTATTGCAGAAACAATAAAACCTTTTACATCCCAAGGTATTTATTGCAATGATGCCTCTACCCATCCAACCAATGGATGAATAAGAACTTTTATTTGTTGAACCATATGGAATGTGGTCAGCCATGTGTATGTATTCCTCAAATAAAGAGATCTCATGTTCTCTATGGAAATCAACAGGTGCTCTCCTCCTCATCCAATGGCTCAACTCTCTGCCATTGATCCAAGGGTGCAAAACTCCATTAACTGACCCACACATTGAAGGTAAGTGTAGATCTTATTCCTTCTTGTCAAAAGTGGCTGCACACACATGCATGGGATGGCTCAACTACTACGGGTTAAGGAAAATGTCATTGGCCTCAATTTTAGGATCCTCCTGCTCATCACGTGACACCAATAGGAAAATTCATTTTACCCAATTTTCATTCCCAAGATTTGTGGCTGAATGTGAAGTGGGGAATGAAGGAAGGTGAACCATGCTTCTGAACATTTCATCCACTTAATTTGTGGATGTATCCTCTCCATTGATGGTTGATCCATCTATAGTGAACTCATCTGCCTCTTCCTTGGAAAAGGGACTTTCTTCAATGAACCTCTCAGGTTCATTCTGAAAAAAATCACATGCTTGTTTTTCATCCACTTTTTCTTCATATTCTTCAAGCACATAATGAATAGACTTCTCCTCATGGTCCACCCACTGATGAGTTTCCTCCATGTATTTGTTTATGTCATTGACCCAAAAGGGATGAATCTTAGGCAAAATTGAGGATTCAGTCAATTCTTGCCACTCTTGTTGGAATTGTTCTATCTTCATTTGTGATTCTAAGAGGGCACTTTGAGCGTATCTCAAATAATCTTTGGTGGCCAACAACTCACTTTTGAGCTTGTAGTTCTCTTCTTCATATATGCAAATAATTTATTCATCATGTAATGATGCTTCCCTCAACAACTCAACAATCTCAAACATGTCATTTTTATCTGAAAACAATTGTGAGAAATTACCTTTGATTATGGACATTGCTTTTTGGATATTCTCCATGGCTTCAAAGCAAGATTGGTATTCCATTAAAGCAGCTTCCCAACACAACTTTGAAACTAAAGCATGAGGGTCATGGAGAATTTTCAGGGCATCTTGTATCCTCTATTCATCCATCTTCAATGACCCTGCAAGAATATGAGGTTCTTACAGATGTTCCTCCTCTTCAATTTCCATCTCTAGATCAATTTCATGTAGTGCACTCAAGGTTTTTCAATCTGATCCATATGTTTCTACTGCAACATATTCATCTTTTAGGTCCTCAACAACATAATTTGGGCTTCAACTTAGGTGCTCATTCATCCTTGGTGCACCGGAAAGTTCTTCTCTCAATAGTTCATCCTTCTCCAACTCATGAACCCAAACATCCGAGGGCTCAACCATGCCAATACTTTCATCAGAAGTGGTTGCCACTTCAGTTGGACACATAGGCATATCAAAATTAGAAATAACTAACTCACCATCTGTCATGTTCTCCTCCTTATGTTGTGGAATTATGATGGCTTGTTCATCCACCCATTTCTCTGCTTTACACCCTAATGAGATGTGCTCAATTTTTTTAAGATTCAATATCCTAAGATAGATGACATCAGTGTTCAATTCAATTTCACAATAATAGCATATACATGATCACTGAAAGAATAGGAAGCACAACATAAACACAAGAGACACAAATATATCCTGGGAAACCCTCTAGGGGAAGAAAACCTAGCCAACATTCCTCAATATAGATGATCAAAAGTAAAAAGACAAAACCCCAAACAAGTGTTCCTTCTCCTTGCAAATCTCTCTCTCTCTCTCTTTCTCTCTCTCTCTCTCTCTCTCCATTGCAAATTACACAAGTGAGTGTGTGTATACAAATGAGGATCACATCACTCCTATTTATACTTTATCTTCCACTTGACGTTTTCCCTAACTAGGCTGGCCCCAACAACTTAACCAATCAACTTAATGCTGACTGGGCTAACTCGTCTAGGGGACTTAAACACCCCATTACAATTGACTCAAAGGGGATCTATTGCCCTATCTTACAAGGGAGGATTTACCTCAATGACTTTACATAATAAAATACAATAATTACATCCCAACGGAGGAATAAAACATATCCGAATAAATTACAACAATAAAATACAATAGAATATTCTTCAAAGTTACAATATTTCAACACTCCCCCTTAATGAGAAGGGTATTCTACTGACAACAAAAAAAAAAATTGAAGGAGCAAGGAGAGAGAGAGCCATCAACAACATCATGGTGATACATCTATAAATCAATGGAAGTTTTTCTTCAACAGCATCAGCAACTGGAAAATCTTCAATATCTTCAACATCTTCAGTACTAGAGCATCATCTTCTACAACATTGAGTCTTCATATTTGGTCTTCATCTTCTACAGCACTTGATCACTCGATCGTCTACAGAAACAATTGAGATCTCGATCAAAAACATCATCTTGATCTTTCGATCAGCAACAACATGTTGATCTTTCGATAAAAAACATGTCATCTTTATCTTTCGATCAATAACAACATAACCTGTAACACACATGATCCAGTTACGGGATGATCAATCCCTTTCACTTTAGGACATAAGTCCAAGGATTATACAATCCCACCACATTATCAAGGAAAAAACTCACTGGATCCATTCTGGACTGAAATCCAAGGATGATACAATCCAACCACAGTGCCATTCCTTTTTCATACTGGATGCGACCTTGATCAAATCTAGGGTTTTCCACCATAGTGCCAGTCCTTTTTCATACTTGATGTCACCTAGATCAAATCTAGGATTTTCCACCATAGTGCTAGTCCTTTTTCATACTTGATGTCACCTAGATCAAATCTAGGATTTTCCACCACAGTGCCAGTCCTTTTTCATACTGAATGTGACCTATATCAATTCTAGGATTTTCCACCACAATGCCAGTCCTTTTTCATACTGGATGTGACCTAGATCAAATCTAGGATTTACCACCACAGAGCCAATCCTTTTTTATACTGGATGTGACCTAGATCAAATCTAGGATTTACTCCCACAAAGCCAGTCCTTTTTCATACTGGATGTTACCTAGATAAAATCTAGGATTTACCCCCACATAGCCAGTCCTTTTTCATACTGGATGTGACCTAGATCAAATCTAGGATTTACCACCATAGAGCCAATCCTTTTTCATACTGGATGTGACCTAGATAAAATCTAGGATTTACCACCACAAAGCCAGTCCTTTTTCATACTGGATGTGACCTAGATCAAATATAGGATTTACCACCACAGAGCTAGTCCTTTTTCATACTGGATGTGACTTAGATCAAATCTAGGATTGACCACCACAGAGCTAGTCCTTTTTCATACTGGATGTGACCTAGATCAAATATAGGATTTATCACCACAACATCATCATCATCACACTCTCGGAGACAAGTGTTTATGGATCCCTTTAGGTCATGTGTCTAGTGATTATACAATCCCACTACAACATCATCATCATCACATTCTCAGAGATAAGAGTATATGGATCCGTTTATTCCATGTGTATAGGGATGATACAATCCCACTACAGCATCATCATCATTAGCATCAACACTGCTCCCCCTTTCTAGGAAGGTCCTTTCAAACCACACCAAGCTTGTCACGAAAGTACTCAAAGTTCATTTGAAACATAGGCTTAGTCAACACATCAACAACTTTCTCATCAGTGCTCACATACTGGAGCTTTAGAGATCCCTTCTGTACCATATCCCGTATATAAAAATACTAGATTTCTATGTGCTTTGAATTTTCATGGAACACTGGGTTCGCTGTCATCTTTATACAACTCTGTTTGTCACATAGAATCTATGTGGTATCCAAATCCAAGTCAAATTGACCTAGAACCAACTTTCGAAGCCATATGGATTCACAACTAGAAGAACACGTTTCTATATACTCTGCTTCAGCTGTGCTAAGAGAAATACTAGACTGCTTCCTGCTAAGCCATGAGATCAAGGTGGATCCCAAACAATAACATCCACCTGAGTTGCTCTTCCTGTCTGAGACACTTCCATCCCAATCTACATCTGTATAACCATACAATCTGTAGTCATGATCTCCAACATAGCATAGACCAAAGTCTATCATACCTTTCACGTACCTCATCACATGCTTTGCAGCTACCGGGTGAACACGTCTAGGCTCAACTATATATTGACTCAGGGTGTTCACAACAAAGCATATATCTGGTCTGGTATTTGTCAAATACATCATCTGTCTGTAAACTATAGAAACCACCATCCATCATCCCATATCTCTACTTCACATTTTCCTTAGCTAAGGAAAAATCTTAACCACATATCTAATCATAAGAATCATGCCAAGATTATTTAACTCTGATATCTACTCCCTGTGAAGCGGAGTCTTCTACATCTGGGTATTGTCCTCCCTCTGTGACTGAACATCATGCACACTCTACATTGAATGATATTCTGCATATCTATCTGTGCCATCTCCTTTTAGATGGGTCTAAAAATATGAGCCTCAAGATCACTCGAACTCTATGGTGAGTTCCTTGCATCCATCTGAGAGAATCATGTCATCTGTATATAGCAATCATCTTCAACCTTGTAGAAAAGGTTGAAATCTGCATCACCCGTTGTGATCATCAAGATCATCAAATGACTATCTATCCTGGGTACCTGTTGAACCCATACAAAGCCTTGTTCGATCATGTGATTTTCTTTCAAATATTGGGAAACATCCATGGGTGTAATCTATCTATGGAAGTGTGTCTAGCCACAATCCTTTCTTTTTACTTCTATAGTATGTATTATTTGTAAGTCTTCTTGTTGAACATTCATCACTTCTTCTTCGGAACAAGTGTTCATCATCCTTCTTTTGCAGATCATAGCACACAATCTTTCCTAAAAATCAAATTCAATTACATGATTAGTATCACTTCATAATCATCAAATCATGTTGACATTTCAATAATAACCTATTATGCATACTGATATGATTCACAAAGTTATGCAACTATATGGACCAATACTTTGGTACAACACTTTTCCATATCCTGTATGCATACAGTGTCTATCTAGATGCCTTCCATCTGTATCATAACATACTATCAAGAGCGTGCACAACTCCGAACATATTAGCAAAGAGGTTTCATTCTAGACAAGCAACAATGGAATGTTTGTCCAACTTACCCTTCATATGCATATTAGTAGTATACTGTTCAATGATATATGAATGCTTACACTATGCATGATAGATTTCCTGATTCTAGGAATACAAATATGCATACAACTATTACGAGCAATATCATTAACTATTTAGAGATTCAAGAAGTAATTCAAATAACAACTCAAATACTTATCTTTAATGTTTGTGTGGTTGCCTCCCTCTTGATCTCTATTTTCCCTTTATGATGGCATCATGATTATATTTCTTTGAAATTCTATCCATCCTGTACCACTATGCATGCTTAAGTGTGCACTAGTTTCATCATCGTGTCATCCTCAATATCTCATACATAATCACACATTCATTAGTATAATCTCAATAAGATTAAAAACATTATAACCCTTAATCAATGAATGTCTTCTATCATTCACATGCATTCATACTTTTACTAAGGTGATCAGAAAAATATAAAATTGATCATGATTGTACTATCCTCAATAATATGAAGACAAACATATCATGAACTTAATCATCAGATAAATAAAACAGATTTCAAAACATACCTGCATCTCCTAAAGTCATACCTATCGAGATTGCTTGCAGTCTTCTCTATACGGGTAAAACCCTAATCATCCAAGGTAGATCACTTGTAAACATCTTATATAGATTCATGGTTCTAGGATGATGGAATACCAATGCCATTTAAACCTCCTTCATTGTTTCCCTATGAATCTCCCAACTTTGCTAGGGTTTCTTCTTACTTGTAGAACCTGAAAAACCCTAATTTTCAATCTCCTTCCTCCTGTAACATTTGATGGAATATTAATATATATGATGAAGGGATTCCAAATCCATTTTCAAAGTTTCCAATATTGAATCAGGTGTCTCCAACATTGTATCAAGTCCTTCCATACCTAAAAAAATGAAAACCCTAAGTGAGAGCTTCTTCCTCCTCTTCTTTGATTTCCTTCGTTGAGCTATTTCCTATGTTCCTTATTGTTTCTAGTGTATCTCTGAAATTTCAGATCCTTAGGGTCCGAAACTTCGTCCTGTGGTATCTCTGAAATTTCAGATCCTTAGGGTCCGAAACTTCGTCCTGTGGTATCCTGACTTGTCATCTTTCCCACCCCACATATTTTAGCTTCATTGGATTCTCCATTAGAGATATAGGCTACATTTCCCAACATGACCCGTTTATGGGATGAAACAATATATCTAACTTGTACGGAGTGACACATGTCACTGTTTCAACTTCAGCCTCTAATACTTGGAACTATGCAGCTACAGTCCATTCCCTAACTGTCAATTTTTATGGAATTCCATTTGGAGATTTCTAGGATGAGATATAAACTTTTTCCCTAGGTCACTTGTTTAGGGATGCATTAGGGAAGAGGAAGAAACCCTAACTTGTACAGATCATATCTCACAAAGAAAAACGAATCTAAGGCTGAAAATCAGACAAATGGTACCTGAACATGTCATATTCGGCCTATCCAAGTTTCATATCCTGAAAATTCTTCAAAAGTGATTTATAGCGAAAGTTCCACAATCACTAGGTTTTTCTATACAAAGCCCTAGCATTCAAATTGTGAGAAGTGAAACAAGTGTCGTAAATGCCATACATTGCCTTCCTTCAGGATAGCTCTGATACCATGTTAAGATTAAATATGCTAAGATAGATAACATCAATGTTCAATTCAATTTCACAATAATAACGTATACAGGATCATTGAAAGAATAGAAAGCACAACATAAACACAAGAGACACAAATATATCCTCGGAAACCCTCTAGGGGAAGAAAACCCAACCAAAATTCCTCAATATAGATGATTAAAAGTAAAAAGAAAAAACCCCAAACAAGTGCTCCTTCTCCTTGCAGATCCCCCCCTCTCTCTCTCTCGCTCTCTCCATTGCGAATTACACAAGTGAGTGGGTGTATAGAAATGAGGAGCACATCACTCCTATTTATACTTTATCCTCCACTTGACTTTTTCTCTAACTAGGTCGCCCCCAACAACTTAACCAGTCAACTTAATGTTGATTGGGCCGACTCCTCTAGGGGACTTAAAAACCCCATTACAATTGACTCAAAGGGGATCTATTGCCCCGACTTACAAGGGAGGATTTACCTCAATGAATTTACATAATCAAATACAATAATGACATCCCAACGGAGGAATAAAACATCTCCGAATAAATTACAATAATAAAATACAATAGAATATTCTTCGAAGTTACAATATTTCAGCAAATTTATGCTTCCTTGTGAGGCTCAAGGGGTGACTGTAAATATGAATTGTGTTCCTCTTTTGGATCAGATCCAAAATATGTCTCACCATCATCAATATGCCCCATCTCTTCTACACTTATCTTGAAATCAACCACAAAGAAATTGGGAGTGATTTCACCTTCCACATTGCCATCAATTAAATGTTGACTGCTAGATCTTCCATTGTGCATTGACCTTCTTCATCTAATTCTTGGAGTAATGGGGAACCAGCAAGGTCTTCTTGGTCATTTCTTCCCAAGCAACTTAATGTCTCTCCATCTTGTGTGGTTTTGATATGACAACCTTTGTACTTCCTTCTTGAAAAAAAACTAAACAGATGCATAATGCTTGATCCTGCCAATGGCCTCAATGAGTCTTCCTTATGCTTCACTTCTCCATGAGATTGGGATGGATCCACATGCAGGGAAGCAAATTCATCTTCACTTTTTACTCCTTCTTCTCCACCTGAAGAACCAAGTGGCTCTTGGTTTCATTCATTGATTTTGCATGGCTGTGAGGACACAACTTTGTCCTTCCCTTCCATCTTAGCTCCTAGGGGAAAAAATATTGCCTCCATTTATTTGCACACACTATCAACCATATGTGCAATCCTTCCTTTGTTATCTCTGCTATAGGGGTCTTTGAGCAACCTCTTTATCTCCAAATCACAATACTCTCTAAAGGTTAGGAGCCTCTGAATCTCCTTCTTCAAAGCATAGTACTCCATGAAGTACTCATAGGATTTCTTTGGATTCCTTCCACTGAGTATTCTTCCATAAGCAAATTCAGACCAAGGTGGATCATATCTCATGTCAACATCATAAATATGGTCACATAAGTAACCATCATCTACTCTTGGTAACTGAAAATGTCTGACAACGACCACCTCTTCTTCATACTATTCAAATTATTCTTCCATCACTGTTAGGAACCTCATGCTAAAACATTGAATATTTGATCTGCAATATTCTTCACCAGAGAGATTCTTTATTTCCACAGGGGTGGAGGAAAGTGCTCTAATTCCACTGTAATATCCCAACCAAGCATAGGCCATAATATTAACTCCAAACTCCAATTTAATTAGAATTATAGCTAGTCAATTTTAACATTTTTTTATGGTGAGCAGGGTGTAAGTGCTGAGTAGTGGTCACTAGTCAATGATGGTGGGAATGAATTTTGATTCTGGTTTTTATACGAGGAATGTGCAACAACAAGGTGAGTCAAGTATGATAATGATTGATATGCACAAGGTGAGTATACCTCATTGTAATTGTACAAATATAATATGAGAAATATGTTTTTTATTATGTCTTTTTCTTGTGTATATTGGTTTCACTATGATAATATTTTCTACATTTTTGTTGATGGGTGGTGATCGGGGTAAGTCCCTAGTTGTGGATCAGATGAAACCAGCCTTGAGGCAACATGTATACCGCATTGTAATTGTACAAATTGAACACGAGCAATATGTTTTATTATTATTTTTTCTTCCTTAGTCTATTTCCTTCATTTTAGTAATGTTATATATACTTTTTTTGTAGGCTACTAATTCAACATTTGATCTAGCATCAAAGCAATGAATAGATATTGATGTGGATGAGATCATGCACGATGATGACATTGCATATTCGCTAGACCCAATTAAGATGATAGAGAAGAGCTTACAAAAAATCATAAAGATATCCTTCTTCTACTATTCATTCAGCCGCAGACAAATGAGATTAGATCAAAGGTTGATGTTTTGGTAAAGAGATATCAGGCTTTGAAAGTAAGTTGCAGGATCTTGAATTAGAATATAAGTTCATTTAGGATTTATAATTTGTACTTGTATGTGATTGTGAACTAAAATATGGTTTGTATTTATAGGAGTTTTTGCACCCACATAATAGTGATCAGGGGGGTGTTGGTACTAGTGATGCTCGTGGAGAGTCGTCACATGAGCATATGACCCCACTTCCATCTCATGTTCCATTATTGTTGAATGAACAGTTAGAAATAGATTCTATGAAACCCTCGAGGCCATATGTTAGTGCACTCTCTAGTGGTCGTTGCACGCTAGATCGTACAGAAGAAGGGGTCAATGCAAAGCATAATATTGATATTGCTCAAGCAACATTTCCTGGATATTCCCATGTCACTAGCATGGGTACACTGCAAACCATAGTTTGTTAAGATCCTAGTGGACGGCCTTCACTAACACCTTGGGGTTTTGGTGTAATGGTTTGTATCATTTGGTATCAAATCCTCCACCCAGGTTCAAGTCACAGAGCGGGTGGCAACGTCGTCATTGCAGTGTTCGCCCGAGGCTCGTACGGCGCAAAGGGGACACCACCGTACGGGCGCACATCCAGCCTAGATTCTGGACTGCGGAGCATGGTGGGATGTTAAGATGCTATTGGACGACCTTCACTAACACCTCGGGGTTTTGGTGTAACGGTTTGTATCACAGTTTTGGTGGACGAATATCTCATTCCCATAAATATAGAGAACATCCCATTTATTTATAGAATGTTTAAGTTATTCTTTATAATCTGATTGTAATACAATCATAAAGCATTCTTTTCAACTAATGATGACATGATCGTCTTGCAGGAAATGTTATTTTTTATAAAAATCTAAATTATTTTTCATGGGATATCCTTGGCCCCACAATTCACACAAGGTGGGATAAATAAAGTAAAAATTTAAAAGATGATCTCACTATTCGTTTGGTTGTCTTGTTCGGAAATGAGACCTTCAACCGAGTGGATTTGTCCTAAAAAATGATGGCAAACATATGAAGATTGTGAGGGAAATATGTAGGGTTCATCTGGAAAGGAACCCTAGGTATGAGTGCCCTCCAATGATTCTAGGAAGAGAGTGGAAGGCCCTGGTGGAGGATGGAAAGGAGAGGGATTTGAGAAAAGAAGGAAAGCTACCACTGGGCATAGGAAGGTATGCAATACTTTCCACAATGTAATTATAAACCTCCTTATTATTATTTTTTAGATCAAATTTGCAACATTGTCATGTCCCAAATTTGGAATTGGGTCACAATGGCATAATCACATTAGCCATATTCATTAGAGTTTGTAAAATTGATGTTAAGGGTCAAATAATTGCCAACGAGGAAAATTACTAGTTTCCTAGGTTTGGGGTGGAAATGCCATTCAGAACTTTCATTTGGATATTTAATGGAGTCTTTATTTGTAGGTGTAAGCTATAGGGCAGCTCATGGTTTCTTCTATTGCAGCGCACTCCTTCAACCATTTCCAGTTTTGATGGCATATTCTTGATCCTTGAGGGAGGGCGTTTTTGGTGAGCTATTGTACTCTTTGGGGGAGCTTATAATGCCCTATTTATTTTTTAATATGAATTAAATACTCTTTTATTCATCTACAGAAAGTTTTAGGTCGAAATTCCAAGTATAAATGCATAAATCTCAATATTAATGAAAGAACAGTGCCATTTCCCCACTACCTTGTTGTGAATCAATGTAATGCTGATGATTTCGAATGAATGGATGATTATCTAATGAATTTGTTATTAATGTACTTCCATGGATTTATTTTACAAGTTTCATGTACTGTACTTGAGCATTTGAAGTATTTTTACTCAATTTAATTGCATTGGGAGAAGAAATAGTGCCATTTCCCCAAGGGTCGAATTGGTGATTTTTGCAGTTGAATGGAAGAGGGTTGGAACAGATATAATAATAAATTAATGGTTTGAATTAGACCTTAATAAAATCCTTAATACATTACCTACCTATTTTCATAAATTTGATTGGGTTTGGAGGCATTTGGGAAGCCATTTTCAGTACTTACCCCAGGGGGGATTTGAACCCCAAATTACTAGTAAAATTGCATACTTGGTCCAGAATCTTAAGAGAGTTTGCAGAGGTATTTTGGTGGCCATATGTTATCCTTGAACATAATATTCAAGTCCTAATATCATTCACACACCTTCCTTGAATATTTGAAGGCATTTGGAATCAATTTGAGACCTAGAGACCAATACTAGTCAAAGGGAAATCACTAGTAAAGTTACCTACATTGACTAGAATTGAAAGAGGATTTGCAGAAGTATTTTAAAAGTCCAAAGGAATCCATGAAACACATATTTATTCTCTAATATCATTCATATACCTTCTCAGAATATTTGGGATCATTTGGGGCAAAAATGGGATCTAGAGATCAAAACTAGTCAAAGGTCTAACTAGGGAAAAAAGTGAAAATTTGCCATTTTGATAAAATTCCTAACAAGGGACATTAAAAAAATATAATGTTTTTCAACCTTTTCATAGGATGTCATACACATCAAAGGCCACAAAGGAAAGACAAGAAAAAATTGCACAACACAAGCTCGGGCCAGGTGGTTATTAAAATTTGGCAGCATGAATTATAAGTATAAATAAAGCCAATATTGCATCCAAATAATAAATTGCAAATAATATTTGTTTTATTGCACTGTAAAATGTAAATTGATGATGTTATGAAAATTTGTAGGATGATCGATTCAAGGAAGTGGTCATAGAGGAAGACTTGAAGCTTGGCTTCTAGTACGGCTTTGGAGCTATTGTTGAACATTAAAAAAGCTTGTCTAGGAAAACATAGTCTTCCAGTGATCCATCTTGCACATAGGTATATAAAATCAATGAAGTTTATTTAAGATGTATTACTTGTGCAATCTATTGATTATAAATACTGGTTATAAATATTGACTCTGTTTTGAGGAGGAAAGCAATGATCCACTTAATGATGAGGATGGATAACAACCCATCGAGGGTCATGCTTCGAATCCTGGTAATAAATGTATTCATATGCTATAGTATAAAATATTGCATTGAAAATGGTGAATATTAATTGTACTTTTTCATGTTTCAATTGTAGAGCATGTAGAGGGTCATACAATACAAGATGAGCCTAGACAGGAAGATGAAGTACATGATGTGGCTACATCAGGTAAAAAACACATCTGTAATGTTTTTTTTTAATGAAGTACTTTTCATTATAATAAAAAAAGATATCAATGTAACATTTTTACAGTATTGCAGCAAATCCCGACCCCTTGCAGCAAAATCCATGTCATGAGTACACTACTAGGCAGAAAATACGAAAAGCTATAGATGCCACAAGAACTGAACATCAAGTTACAGAAGATGAGTTGCTTGTTTATTTTTTCAAAAGAAAAAAACCTATAAAGAAGTGACTGAAAAAACACTATGTATACTTATTTTTGATAATATAATGTCATGCATTATTTTTTTCCTAATGAATGAATGAGTGAATTAATGAATGTTATATTTTAATGAATAAATGGTAAATGTTTATTTATGATGAAATCCACATGTTTGCACATAAATTTAATTTTTTTTCAAGTACAAGCATTGGGTATGGGGAACTGAGAGTGATGAGAGGGGGGGGGGACTGGCCATAAGAGCTTCCACCTTCACCTGGTTGGCCGTGTTCAGTAGATAATATTAAATTATTCTAGAAAAAATAGTATCTCAATGATGTATTTATATCTAACATCAATGAAGTAGATTCAATACCTATCATATGTGAGATAAGTACACTCTTATGATCACAAGAGAAAATAGGTTTCAACCCATCAAATCCCTCACACGTGCAAGTGCTCATCTCAAGCACACTAGGGTTTCACCATTAAACAATCAATCCTAGGTTCACCAACTGAAATATTTGGCCTTCAAAACAACAAGAATTAAATATCATCCAAATAAGCTCTGATACCATGTAAAAATTTTGTGAATATAAATTTTAATTTTTAATGCAATTTCAGAAATTTCACCTCAACCTTGAGGTTTCCTGGATCTATTTCCTGTGAAACTTTAGCCTTAGGGACAAATCTGAAATATTAATTTATAGAAACAATATTTCACTTACTCCGGCCCAATTTCACAAAGTAGCTCAATATAATACAGATCATTCAAGTGCACTTTAATAACACAAAGCTACAACCCTTCGAGAACACTTTCCAAGCATATAACAGATCTGAAATTTCATAGCACATAATATTATAATAGCAGTAAATATTCTCCCTTATCTTTTATACCTGATAAATCACTTTACCATTTCAGCTCTATGTTATGTCAAATCTGTGTGCACAACCAATACTAGAATCTACCCAATCAAGAAGATAACATAAGTTGAAATTCAAATTTGTGAGAACGCATGGTTTGGAAACCTAAAAACAATTCATATATATTAAAAATATGAATTACATACCATATATTTCTCACAAAGTTGGCACAATTCAAGATCTCCAAACCCTAGCCACCAACTCCCCCTAGGTAGAAATCAATTCCAACCAAAGATGGTCGCTTCATCATTCGTATCACACAAATGAACATCCAAGTACATCACCACATCATGTTCCCAAGAAATGAATCTCTCCAAACTCCATCAATCATGACATCACAACAAGCTCCAATTCATCCAAACAAATCATCTCACCATGCTCAAGGTCTTTGCATTAGTGCACTTGTATTCCTTAGTGTTTACAAACCGTAGCTATCTTGCATCAAAAAGGCATGTCATACAATAA
This sequence comes from Larix kaempferi, assembly GCA_027924585.1. Classification (NCBI taxonomy): domain Eukaryota; kingdom Viridiplantae; phylum Streptophyta; class Pinopsida; order Pinales; family Pinaceae; genus Larix; species Larix kaempferi. The sequence continues at coordinate 3,968,491 of BSBM01000528.1, read as the reverse complement.
AGAAACAAGTCTAGGAAACTATTCAAGTACATCTTTTTTATAATAATGAACAAGTAATGATGCTAGTTATTGGAGATCATGTAGAGTGGATGTTTTAAGTTTTAGCCTCTTTAATGCTACTATTTTTCTGTGTGTTGTTGGTAATTGAGGTAGGAGTTGTTGCAAATCATTTCTTCAATAAGAATTTGGAAGTAGTACAACTATTATATGGAATTCTAGTTGTTTTTTGTTCGACAACACACTTAATTGGTATCAGTAAATCCATATCATTAGCATAATATTTTTTCTTTATATATTTTTGTATATGAAGGACATGTTTTTATTATTTGGTTCGCAAGATTTTGCACATGACCCTACATAATAGTAATTTGGTCTATAGGATTTTCCATTTTGGACCTATCCACGGTGGCCACACACGCCCGGGGACCTCTGGACGTGAAATGCCCCCCTTGAGCAAATTTGGAATGGCCCACACTGACCAAAACCCTAGCTTCGGAGATGGCCTATTGCCACCGCTTCCGGGTCTTCGAGGAATGATGTGGGGGGGGGGATAGCTAAATCTCGGCATGCCAGACCCACCGGAATCGATGGATTCGCAAACGTAGCCACGGTTTGGATGTTACGGGCATTCTAGTCGGGCACCCCAGGGCCATTCAGGGACACTTTGGGGATTTGCTCCGGTTCCATAGAACCCAAACCAGTGAGCGGACTTGGATTCCATCGGCTCCAACAGGTCCATGTGGCCATCGTGGATCTTTCCACGGTGGCCACACATGCCTGGGGTCCTATGGATGAGAAATGGCCCCCTTGAGTGAATTTGGAATGGTCCTCACTGAGCAAAACCCTAGCTCCAAAGATGGCCCATTGGCTCCACTTTTGGGTCTTCAAGGCATGTTATGGGGGGTCCCCTAGCAGAAACCCGACATCCTGGACCCACCGTAATCAACAGATTCGCGAACGGACCCACGGTTTGGATGCTATGGGAATTCTAGTCGGGCACCTTGGGGCCATTCAGGGACACTTTTGGGATTTGCTTCGGGGCCACGCAACCCAAACCGACGAGCAGAATTGTATTTTGTTGTTTCCCACAGGTCCACGTGGCCATTTTGAACATGTCCACGATGGCCACGCACACCCGAGGGATTCCAGACGAGAAATGGCTCCCTTGAATGAATTTGGAATCACCCTCATTGAGCAAAACCCTATCTCCAGAGATGGCCAATTGGCACCGCTCCCGAGTCTTCAAGGCATGCTGTGGGGGGTCCCCAAGATGAAACCTGTGAAGAACCTACAACAATTGATTAGTCAAAATACACGAGATAGAAGAATTATCAAATCTCAGAATCACTTTTATTGATCGCAGCCACTTCGATGGGGCAACCTCCTTTGAGCAAGCTCAATACAAATAACTTCACAGTGCCTTCATAGGCCTCAACACACAATTATATAGTAAGTCTAGGCGCCAATACTATGGTTCAAAACCATGGGCCAATGAAAACTATGGATCAACAATATTATGGGCGACTTACAAAGCATATGCGCCAAACAACAATAACACAACTATGGATCAACAAATACTGGGAGACGACTTACAAAGCATATGCGTCCAACAACAATATACTAACAAAGTAAAGACATGGGTTCCTAATATCCCCTCCCCCTTAGAAAAAGCTTTGTCCTCAAAGCTTTAGATGTGGAAATTGTTGTTGAATTTGAAGGAGTGGTTCTCATGTAGCATCCTCTGGTGGCATGCCATGCCACTGAATTAAGACCTTTGTGATAGAGCGAGAGCGAAGCTGTTGAGTGTGCTTATTGAGGACGGCCTTCTGATCCAAAAGGATGGATCCTTCATTGTCCATTTCGGGTAAAATAGTTTGTCCTCTGATGTTGGTGCCAAGAACTTTCTTCAAACAAGAGACATGAAATACTGGATGAATGCGGGAGGAAGGAGGAAGTTCCAATTTATAAGCAACGGACCCAATCTTCTGAAGAATTCAATATGGCCCATAGAACTTTGGAGTGAGCTTATGACGCCCTTTGAGTTTCAAGGAGGATTGGTTGTACGGTTGGAAATGAAGAAAAACCATATCACCTCCTTGAAAAGTGCGCTTAGAACGGTGCTGATCGGCTTGTTGCTTCATGTGATTTCTTGCCATGTGAAGATTGTCCCGCAAAATGCGAATAATTTGATCGTGATTGCGAAGGACTGTGTCAACTGCCTGAACTAGTGAAATGGCGGTGCCTGACCATAGACTGCTTCATATGGGGTCATTTTAGAGGCAGTGTGGTAAGAGGTATTGTACCACCATTCAGCGAGAGGGAGCCACTTTACCCACTGATGTTGTTGTTCATAGGTGAAGCAACGAAGATAAGTTTCCAAGCATTTATTGATAATTTAAGTCTGACCATCTGTTTGTGGGTGATACCCTAAACTCATCTTCAGTTTGGTTCTAGTGTGGTGAAATAGTTTTGTCCAAAAATGACTGGTGAAAGTTGCATCACGATTTGAGACAACGAAAGAAGGGATGCCATGAAGACGAAAGATATAGTCCAGGAAAATTTGAGCGACTGAGGAGGCTGTATAGGGATGGATGAGAGCACAAAAATGACTATATTTGGATAGGCGATCAACCACAACCAGAATCACTGTCTTCCCTCCAGACTTAGGGAGCCCTTCAATGAAATCCATAGAAATATCTATCCAAATCCGTGTAGGTATGGGAAAGGGTTCGAGCAATCTCAGAAGGAGTGTCATTTCACCCTTAATGCACTGGAAGGTATCACATTCAGCCACCATTTGTTGAATTGTATGTTTTATGCCCCGCCAAAAGAAGTTATGCCATGCCCAATCATACGTTTTCAGGAACCCAGAGTGCCCTGCCGATGGAGAAGAATGGAGTTCATAGAAGACATCCTGTTGAATATATATGCTCTGGGGAAGCACCAGGCGACCCTTGTATCTCAGGGAAGCACCATCCCAAGAGTAATGTGGTACAACGGAAAGGTTGTTGGCCAAGCGTTGAATGATTTGAGATAATGAAGAGTCATTTTCATAGCCCTATTGAACAAATTGCAACCAATTTGGAATAGGAGTAGAAATAGCTGAAAGAGAACCTTGGTCATCAAATGTGCGAGAAAGAGCATCCGCCACAATATTTTCCTTACCCTTCTTGTAAGTGATCTCATAGTAATAACCCATGAGTTTTCTAACCCATTTCTGTTGTGTTGGGGAGGATACACGTTGTTCCAGGAAATATTTCAAAGTCTGGTGATCAGTCTTGATGCATAAATGATTCCCTAATAGGTATGGGCGCCACTTCTGTACTGCATGCAAAATAGCCATCATTTCCTTCTCATATGTAGAGGCATCTAAATTCTTACCTAAAAGGGATTTGTTGGTGAACGTAATGGGGTGTTCATCTTGAAGGAGAATAGCACCAAGTCCATTGCCACAAGCATCACTCTCAATAGTGAACGGATTGGAAAAATTAGGCATAGCTAGAACAGGTGTAGTACACATAGCTTGTTTGAGTTTGCCAAATGCACACTCAGTAGCATGTGTCCATGTAAAAGCATTCTTTTTCAATAGTGCAGTTAATGGAGCTGTAATCTTCCCATAATCCTTGACAAAATTGCGGTAGTAGCCAGTCAACCCCAAAAAACCACGAAGGCTCTTCAGTGTCTGAGGACATGGCCAATTGTTCATGGCAGTGATTTTGGCAGGATCCACGCAAACCCCTTCTGCTGAGATAATGTTCCTGAGATACTCGACTTCCTGTTGTCCAAAAACACATTTAGACTGTTTGGCGTGGAGATGATGATCAAAGAAAAGTTTCATTACAAGATCCATATGTTGGAGATGTTTAGCACAGGTTTTACTGTAGATGAGGATATCATCAAAGAATACCAGAATGAATTTCTGCAAGTAAGGCAAGAATATTTTATTCATCAAGGCCTGGAATGTGGACGGAGCATTAGTGAGGCCAAAGGGCATAAACAAAAACTCATAGTGGCCGTCATGTGTGCGGAAAGTTGTTTTAGGGATATCATCCTCATGAACCCGAATTTGATGATACCCAGAACCAAGATCCAACTTGGAGAAAATTGAGCACCATGAAGCTCATCAAAAAGCTCATCAACAACAGGAATTGGAAACTTGTCCTTGATAGTCAGGTGCTTAAGTGTGTAAGTTTTAAACCTTAACAGTGAAGTACAAACTTATATGATTCTTAAGCATTAACAGAAAATACACAATGGCACACACATTACACAGAGATTTTCACATGGAAACCCTTAACCGGGAAAAAACAAGCAAAACTTAGAGCCGCATAGCTCCTTTTTCATTATATATTTTATTTAAACATGTACAATACAATAAATGGTATTCCGCAGCATCTAAAACCCTAATTCGTTTACCCGAAATTAGGTTACAACCCTAATCCCTTTTACCGGGATTAGATAGAGTACAATGAGTCAAAAATTGCGAAAAAGCAAAAAAGCAACCCAAAAAATTTTGCGCTCCGCGCGGAATCCGGGGGACTAACGGTCCGAAATGAAGGGGGTGGGCCCTGTCGGGATACCCCCCCCTCTAAACCCCCCCCCTCCGGACGTGCCCGGCGCAGGCGAATCACTAGTGCCATAGGGATCGTGTTGTACACGCAGCGACCATGTGAAGAGATATAACATACCCAACATTCTCCCACTTTTTGTTCTCTTCACATACAGGAGAAATTTATGACTTCAACAATTCAGGGCAACAATGCCCATGTTCTCTTTACACCAAGAGAACTTCTGAGTACTCACAGACTTTGTCAAAGAGTCTGCAACATTTACCAAAGTGTCAACCTTCTCCAGCAACACTTTGTTTTGTTCAACCATGTCTCTGACGAAATGGTACTGCACATCAATGTGCTTTGTCCTCGAGTGATAAGCAGGGTTCTTTGCTAGAAATATTGCACTTGAGCTATCACAGCCAATTTTTACTGCATTCTGAACAAAACCAATACCTGAACACAATCTTTGCAACCATACAGCTTCCTTACTTGCATGGGTAGCTGCCATGTATTCAGCTTCTGTAGTTGAGAGTGCAACTACAGCTTGTCTTCTACTTATCCAACTGATTGCTCCTCCAAATAGATTAAAAACGTAGCCACTTGTAGATCTTCTGTGATCAAGATCTCCAGCCCAGTCAGCATCAGCAAATCCTTGTATATCTATCTCTCTGTTTAGACCGGGTCTTCCTTGGTAGCAGATTGCAGAATCTGTAGTGCCACGCAAATACTTGAAGACCCTCTTTACTGCAGTCCAATGTTCCTTCCCTGGTTTTGACATGTATCTACTCAAAACTCCCACTGCATGGGCTATATCTGGTCTAGTACAGACCATGGCATACATCAGACTGCCAACTGCACTAGCATAGGGAACATGAGACATGTCCTCTACCTCTTCTTGTGTCGTGGGACACTGTTCTGCAGATAACCTTACACCTACAGGAATGGGCACCTTCACTGGTTTGCTTTCCTGCATATTAAATCTCTTCAATATCGTTTCAACATATTTCTCCTGATTTAACCAGAGTTTCCTGTTTTCACGATCTCTTTTTATTTCCATGCCCAAAATGAAATTTGCAGCACCAAGATCTTTCATGTCAAATTCAGATGACAGCTGATTCTTGACATCCTTGATGATTTCCTTGTTGTTTCCAATTAGCAACATATCATCAACATACAATATTACATAAATAAAATGATCACCTGTTAGCTTAAAATAAACACAGTGATCAGCTTTGCTTCTTGAGAAACCAAGTCCCAGTATATAGGGATCGTGTTGTACATGCAGCGACCATGTGAAGAGATATAACATACCCAACAAAGTGCTCGGAAGTCAATGCAAAGGTGCCATGACCCATCTTTTTTGCTGATGAGAAGAACTAGTGAAGAAAAGGAACTAGTGCTTGGGTGAAGAATACCTTACTTTAGTAAGTCCCGGACGAGCATTTCAATCTCTGTTTTTTGGTGAACTGGGTAGCGATAAGGCCTGATGTTAGGAGGAACGCTTCCAGGAGGGAGATGAATATGATGGTCCCCTGGCCTTGAAGGTGGCGATCCCACTGGTTCGGAAAAGACACTGGGATATCGATCCAGAATATGGTGTAGATCCAAAGGAGTAGCGGAGATCATTTATGGTTGCATATGAATGGAATGGATCTTAGCGATGACACCATGTGAATTCTTCTTAAGGAATTTTTCCATCCGATGTGAGTTGATGATGCTGACAGACCCTGGTTGTAAGCCTATCAATGTGTGTTTCTGTCCATTGGTGGAAAAATACATCCATAGTTCTGCAAAATCCCATTAGATGGGGCCAAGTGTGCATAGCCATTGAGCGCCCAATACCACATCACATCCGCCTAAGGTCAAGGAAAACATGTCAGAGCGCAGGTTATAATCTCCCATAGAGATACACACATTATGACACTTCCCTTTGCAAGGTAAGGTGCCCCCATTAGCAACCATGACTTCAAAGTTGGAGCAAGGATGGAAAAAACAATCAGCCTATTTGGTGATCCGAGGGTCAATGAAATTATGAGTGCTGCCAGAATCAATGAGTATTGTAAGAGGAAGCTTCTTGAAGTAACCCTTGATCTGCATGGTTTTGGGGTTGGTGATTCGAGCTAAAGCATGGATAGATATCTCTAGTTGGTCATCCTGAGACGGAGGGTCAATAGGCGTCTCCAAAATGTCAACCTGAGCATCCATTGTATCTGTAGCTTCTTCACCAATTTCAGAGGCAGGAAGAGAATCCATATCCAAGAGATAGAGCTTTTGCTGAACACATCTATGTCCTCGAGTGAATTTCTAATAATAATTATAACAAATCCCTTTTTCTCTACGTGTCTGCATCTTAGTTTCAGACAAATGCTTGATAGGAGTTGGTCGAGGCGCTGGCGGAATGGGAGGTTGTTGAGAACCCATACTTCGAAAGGGAACAAAAGGGGGTTTGGAGTGTTGTTGGGCTGCAATCATGTCTTCTGCCAACTTAGCCAACCCTAGGACTTCCATCATTGTGTTGGGACATAACATTTTGACCATAGAGCGGATTGCATCCTTTAGATCACTGATAAAACAACTCCGGTAGAAGTCATCAGGCAATCCTTCAGTGTGGTTGGCTAGTTTCTCAAATTCGATTTGGTACTCTCTCACAGTGCCAATTTGGTGAAGTTTAGTGAGGGCTCCGGTGAAGTCATCAAAATTAATGGGACCAAATCGTTGCAAAAGGAACTTGCAAAAATTTATCCATTTTGGCTCTTCATGAGCCTTGATGTACCAACGATACCATTGAAGAGCTTCCTGTTCCAAATGAAAGGGTGCAAGTGGAACTTTGTTGACATCAAAAGTATTATGCAGACTGAAATACTGTTCTGCATGATAGATCCATCCAGTCGGATCAGTACCATTGAAGCGAGGAAAATCAAGCTTTGGACCATGGAAATTGCTGGAAGAAGAGAACCCATTGTTCGATGAAGACTCAGAATGTCGTTTGTTTTTCATGGCTGAATGCTCAAGATGGAGGCCGAGATATTTTTCATCAAGATCTTGGAGTTTGTCTTGGATGGCTGCAAGTGCTTCTTCCATGGTTTTTGCTCTTGTGCGGGTGACAACCATAACCAAGAGTGTTTTTTTTTTGAGTGGGTAGAAAAAAAAAACAGAAACTCTTTCAGTAAAGGAAAATCTGTATTTGGGAAAAAATCTGAAAGGTAATTGGGGTTGGACTAGGTTTTGGACACTTTCGAATGGACATGGAAGCAAAAAGAAGGATTTTAGAAGCGGGTGAAAGAATGGGAAAATTTGGCAGAGAGGGACAAAGAAGCATAATTAGGAAAGGAAATATGTGGTAAAATTTGAAGGTGATTGAGTGAAATCTGAGGAAGTTATGGGAAACCCTAAAAATAGACAAATATGGGATTTCGGGCTTTGGGAAGTGGAATTTTGGATAGGGTCCTCAAGAATGAAATATGTAGAATGGGATTACAGTGGTTCTAGGAAAGTTTCAAGGAAAACAGAGTGAAAACAAGGGAGATATGGAAAAAAAACTAAATTTAATACTTTTTTTTTTCCACAGAATGGAGCTGCTACGGCACGGAAGGGATCTAAAATAGATAGATCCGCAACGGCGCGGAAGTGATCAGAAACAAAGGGATCTGAAATGACATCGAATGGATCGAAAATGGTTGGATCTAAAATAGATCTGAAATGACTGGATCTGGAACGGCTTTCAGAATGGATCTGAAACGGTGCGGCAGTGATTGGAAAGAGTTCAGCTGAAAATGATATGGACCCCAGGTATGTGTGGCTTCCTAACAGTTTAGATATTTCACTCGGCCACCAATGTTGTCTAACGGCTTGCGTATTGGGGCAGTACCCCTCACTCCATGGCTCGGGTAAAACTGATAACCGCTTTGCCACAAATGACAGCACTTGGTTTACCTCACGAGTGGGAACTAGTCAATCAGGTACGGGTCATTACCCGTTTCGCTAGCAGGTCCTCTCAATCGGCCAGCTACTTTGGGGTTCTTGTGGTACTCCTCACAATGAGTTTTAGGGCTTATACCCAAGTACTTCCCACAGTTAAGCAGATAGGAATTATTCCCAGATCGGAACTTGCAACAGATGCAAAAAACAAAATTTGGGAGAAATTCCACCCAACGAGCCCAAGAAAGTGCTATGATACCATATGTGAAGAACTTGCAACAATTGATTAGTCAAAATACACGAGATAACAGAATTATGAAAGCTCATAATCACTTTTATTGATCACAGGCCACTTCGAGGGGGCAACCTCCTTTTAGCAAGCTCAATACAAATAACTTCACAATGCCTTCATAGGCCTCAACACACACTTATATAGTAAGTCTAGGCTCCAATACTATGGGTCAAAACCAGGGGCCAATACAAACTATGGATCAACAATACTATGGGTGACTTACAAAGCATATGCACCAAACAACAATAACACAACTATGGATCAACAAATACTATGGGACAACTTACAAAGCATATACATCCAATAACAATATACTAACAAAGTAAAGACATGGGTTCCTAACAAAACCCGACGTCTCGGACCCACAGGAATCGACGGATTCGTGAACGGAGCCATGGTTTGGCTACTACAGGCATTCTAGTCGGGCACCTCGGGGCCATTCGGGAACACTTTGGGGATTTGCTACGGGGCCACAGAACCCAAACCGACGAGCGGAATTGGATTTCGTCGGCTCCCACAAGTCCATGTGGCAATTGTGGACCTGTCCACAGTGGCCACGCATGCACGTGGGTCTCTGGACGAGAAATGGCCCCCTTGAGCGAATTTGGAATGGCCCTCACTAAGCAAAACCCTAGCTCCATAGATGGCCCATTGGCAGCACTTCCGTGTCTTCGAGGCATGCTGTGGGGGTCACCAAGCTGAAACCCGACATCTTAGACCCACCAGAATCGATGGATTCGTGAACGGAGCCACGATTTGGCTGCTACGGGCATTCTAGTTGGGCACCGCGGGGCCATTCAGGGACACTTTGGGGATTTGCTCCGGGGCCATGGAACCCAAACTAGTGGGTGGACTTCAATTCCATCGGCACCCACAGGTCCAAGTGGCCATTGTGTACCTGTCCACAATGGGCACACACACCTGGGGGCCTCTGGACGAGAAATGGCCCCCTTGAGCAAATTTGCAACCTAGAGATGACAATGATGATGTAGATGTTCATGATGATGATGATGGAGATGTTCATGATGATGATGATGGTGATGATGATGAGGACGTTGATGATGATGGTGATGGCGATGATGAAGAAGATGATTTAGTGCTAGGGTTTGGGGGAGGGTTAGTGCTAGAATTATAGAAGGAAATTGAATTTGGGTTAGAGTTAGAGTTAATGATGATGATGAAGATGGTGATGATGATAAAGACATTGATGATGATGGTGATCGTGATGGTGATGGTGATGATGAAGAAGATGGTTTGGTGCTATGGTTTGGTTGAGGGTTAGGGATAGAGTTATAGAAGGAAATTGAATTAGGGTTAGAGTTAAAGTTAATGATGATGATGAAGAGATTGATGATGATGGTGATGGTGATGGTGATGGTGATGGTGATGGTGGTGATGGAGATGTTGATGAGGAGGCTAGAGATGACAATGATGATGAAGATGTTCATGATGATGATGATGGTGATGATGATGAAGACGTTGATGATGATGGTGATGGTGATGGTGATGGTGATGATGAAGAAGATGGTTTAGTCCTGGGGTTTGGGTGAGGGTTAGGATTAGAGTTATAGAAGGAAATTGAATTAGGGTTAGAGTTAGAGTTAATGATGATGATGAATATGGTGATGATGATGAAGACGTTGATGATGATGGCGATGTTGATGAAGATGATGATGATGACGACGAAGAAGATGTGATGATGGAGATATTGATGAGGAACCTAGAGAGGAAAATGATGATGAAGATGTTCATGATGATGATGATGGTGATGATGATGAAGACGTTGATGGTGATGGTGATGATGAAGAAGATGGTTTAGTGCTAGGGTTTGGGTGAGGGTTAGGGCTAGAGTTATAGAAGGAAATTGAATTAGGGTTAGAGTTAGAGTTAATGATGATGATGAAAATGGTGATGATGATGATGAAGATGGTGATGACGGTGATGGTGATGGTGATGGTGATGGTGATGGTGATGGTGATCGTGATGGTGATGATGAAGAAGATGGTTTAGTGCTAGGGTTTGGGTGAGGGTTAGGGCTAGACTTATAGAAGGAAATTGAATTAGGGTTAGAGTCAGAGTTAATGATGATGATGATGATGATGGTGATGATGTTGATGATGATGGGGATGGTGATGGTGATGATGAAGAAGATGGTTTAGTGCTAGGGTTTGGTTTAGGGTTAGGGCTAGAGTTATAGAAGGAAATTGAATTAGGGTTTGAGTTAGATTTAATGATGAGGATGAAGATGGTGGCGATGATGAAGACTTTGATGATGATGGTGATGGTGATGGTGATGGTGATGGTGATGGTGGAGATGTTGATAAGGAACCTAGAGATGACAATGATGATGAAGATGTTCATGATGATGATGATGGTGATGATGATGAAGACATTGATGATGATGGTGATGGTGATGGTGATGGTTATGGTGATGGTGATGGTGAAGAAGATGGTTTAGTGCTAGGGTTTGGGTGAGGGTTAGGGCTAGAGTTATAGAAGAAAATTGAATTACTGTTAGAGTTAGAGTTAATGATGATGATGAAGATGCCGATGATGATGAAGACGTTGATGGTGATGGTAACGGTGAAGAAGATGGCTTAGTGCTAGGGTTAGGGCTAGAGTCATATAAGGAAATTGAATTAGGGTTAGAGCTAGAGTTAATGATGACGATGATGATGGTGGTGATGATGATGGTGATGGTGATGGTGATGGTGATGGTGATGGTGATGGTGATGGTGAAGAAGATGGTTTAGTGCTAGGGTTTGGGTGAGGGTCAAGGCTAGAGTTATAGAAGGAAATTGAATTAGGGTTAGAGTTAGAGTTAGAGTTAATGATGATGATGATGATAGTGGTGATGATGAATACGTTGATGATGATGGTGATGATGATGGTGATGGTGATGGTGATGATTAAGAAGATCGTTTAGTGCTAGGGTTTGGGTGAGGGTTAGGGCTAGAGTTATAGAAGGAAATTGAATTAGGGTCAGAAATAGAATTAATGATGATGATGAAGATGGTGATGATGATGATGAAGATGGTGATGGTGATGGTGATGATAAAGAAGATGGTTTAGTGCTAGGGTTTGGGTGAGGGTTAGGGCTAGAGTTATAGAAGGAAATTGAATTAGGGTTAGAGTTAGAGTTAATGATGATGATGAAGATGGTGATGAAGATGGTAATGATGGTGATGGTGATGGTGATGGTGATGGTGATGGTGATGGTGATGGTGATGGTGATGATGAAGAAGATGTGATGATGGAGATGTTGATGAGGAATCTAGAGATGACAATGATGATGAAGATGCTCATGATTATGATGATGGTGATGATGATGGTGATGGTGATGATGATGAAGACATTGATGATGATGATGATTGTGATGGTGATGGTGATGATGAAGAAGATATTTTAATGCTAGGGTTTGGGTTAGGGTTAGGGTTAGAGTTATAGAAGGAAATTGAATTAGGTCCTTTCTCTAATGTACATTTTATATTAATGGTATGGCTTGGTATAAGGTGGTGCTCTCAAATAGCTATTTAATTATGAAATATTTAACAAGACATGAATTAAATTTAAGTTAAGTGAATTGTTGAATATAGTGAGCATTGAGCATGGGGAACCAAGTCTATGAATATGTGTATTGTTAAATATAATTTTGTTGGGTTAAGCCAATAACCAACATAATCAACCTAATATAAGAGTTTTGGGGTTGGAGATATACCTCAAGGTACCCAAAGCATGAAAATTTTTTCCTGGGCACAAAACCAAGAGAACATAAAATGTTGAAGAGGACATGTGTGGTGGGAGGTCGACCTCCAAAAACTCAAGCATTGACATGAGTAATGTAGGTATAAAGCAAATTCTCCCATACCAAATGAGAGAAGTGGTAGGTAGGCCTCTAGGTCTCTAAAGTAGCTTCTCTCAAACCAAATGAGGTAGGTCTAAAGAAACTTCTTTTGTGGATTGGTGTTGCATTTTGAAGTTCCCTTGGTCATTGTGTTCTAGTTGCATTGTTGGTTTTGGATATTTGTTCCCAATGTTAGGATTTTTTCTTTTTTCTTTCTTTAACTTGTGTGTAGAGCTCTAGGCATTCATCCAAAATTTTCCCAATCTATCTATCCAAGTGTCATTATGTGTCATTATCAAAGATATATACACATATTCATACACATAAATGGAAAGTGAGAAAGGGGAGAATGTAACTTTAGAGCCATCAATAATTAGCCTTTTATTAATCCCTAACAAATATTTATTTTTACAATGTATATCTCCAGTCAACTCTTTATCCTAGTTGACTAGTTGAATCCTAGTTGACTAGTTAACACAAGGGATGGGTCTCTAGACCTCGAGCATGGTGATTAAAAAATATAAAGGTTATTAAGACCTAAATAAATATCTGGATGCTCATGAGCCATGAACAAGTCCTTGAATCACTACACAAGCTCTCTAGATGGGATACATGGCCTTTGTTTTGGATATGGATTCCATTTGGAGGTTTTGTGCACTGAGGATGGGTCTTTAGGTATTAAAAATGATAAGGTGAGGACATATGAGGCCTCAAATCGAATATGAATTTTTTAAGGATGTTATCCATCAAGATTCCCTGAACCCCCAGACATGCCCTTTAAAAGAATTATTTATCTTTGAGTGTGATATGGGTGCCAACATGAGGTTTTGACTACTAAGGATGGATCTTGGCGTCTTGACCATGGTTGAGGTGATGACAATGAGGTTCATATGAATCCAATGAATCTTCCATGGATCATGGGGTAAAATGATGTCTTGAACCATTGAGTTGACTATGTTCAATATGTGTCTTAACCTCAAGAAATCCAACATACTTAAATTACAAAGAGTGATTATCAATATTACCAAAACATTGAAGACATTATCAACACTAAGGGTCTATGCCAACTTGTGCAAGTAGTAGTTCAACACATTAACCATGCTTTTATTAAAGGAACATACTAACACACAAAGAACGATCCATATGTAATTACAATAACAATTCTCTTTTATTGCTCAATCCAATTGCACCTATGCACACCCCTCATGTTTGGACTAATTCAAGTGATATGGTTAACCCTTCCATCCAAGAACACATATGAACTTCTCATATATATAGGTTAATTTGATATAATATGTGATGCAATGATTGTTAGAATTGACTATTATAACCATTACAAGGTTTAGTATAGAAGAATTCATTGTCTTCTATTTATTTTTTTGTAGCCCTAAAGTCACAACACTTTGTAATGTAAATATCACTCCTTAGTTTGCTTGGTCAGGTATGCTTTTGCTGAAAGGAAAAGATGCAAGACCCATTCAAATACAAGGGACTCATATTGAGGTCACTTGGTGTCTAGAAATAATATCTATATGTATGTGAAAATTGCTCCATAACATTGTTATCGAAGAAAAAATCATGTATGCAAAAATGTAATCAAAGACAGTTATATAGACAAGTGCAAATCCATCTATTAATATGCAAAAATTGTCCAATCATGTACACTTTTTGGGAAAATGGAACATCATTCCCAATGTCTAGATAATGGAAACTTGTGCCCTGTACAAAATATGGCAACTCATTCCCTATACAAAATATGGCCCATGGTGCGCTATACAAAATATTAAAACTCGTTCCAAAAATGCCACATCGTGGCCAGTGTACATCGGAGGGTCTCTCAATCCTCCTGACCACCCTCATAGCTCCCAGGTGCATATCCAAAATTGATCTTCCTCTTCTTCGTGCTAGAGGAAGCTAGGTCCTTCAGGCATCTTGGAGCACGGTCCCCTGAGCCCTGAAACGACAACAATAATATGTCAACTTTTCCTAGCAATTATACAAGTATAAAACATAATTTCAAAGTAAAAATAGTTTTTAAATCTTAGATAACTCACCTCATGCGAGACTATAAGTCATGAGGGGGTCTCCCTCCTCCATTCTCCTAATCTATCAGCAATGCCACCCTGCAACATTTATAACAATCAGATAAATTATGAAATTAGATGCATATAGTAATTTTCGTTAGAATTGAATGAGATTTTCATAAACTAGTCAATCTCACCGTGAACACAACCGACTAGTCTTCAGGGTTGGCGGATGGACCAGTCGACTGGAAAACCTACGCGCTAGGGTGGACGGTATAGGGGAGGAGGTAGCGACATCGACGGTGGCTACACCACTGGGGTCAATAGTGGAAGAAGGGGGGGGTGGCAGAAGGAGGCATGGACTGGGGTGGGCGAAGTGGAAGTGCATGTCTAGGGCTATAAACCCCAATTGGTTGTAGTATGGGTCGGGGCACCTTGGAAGGGGAAGCGAGTGTGGTGGGGGAATTTTGGGGGGGGGATTTTGTGTTGTGGTGGAGGGATGGGTGAGTGTGGATGGGTGGTGTGTCATGGTCGGATGGGGGAGGGTGGGAACATGGGAAACTGATACGGAGGTGGAGCTGGATATGAAACGTAAGGGGGATCAGGATGGAACTATGGTGCTATATAGGAGGGGGGTGTTGGATGGAAGGGGGTGGGGAATGGGGCATGTATGATAGGGGATACAACTGGCATATAAGGTGGCCGAAAGGTCGGGGAGGGAGGAATAACGGCACTACCAGGACGAGGTGCTTACACTTGGATACACATTTATAACCTCTTAGTTTAATATAGAAAAATATAAATATAGACGGACAAGTCATCATATTTAAAATTAAATTTATGCTTTAATACACACGATACCTGCGCACATGGAGATCTGTTGATCCTCGGTGGTGATGGCTGGTCACTAGAGCCTGCGAACACCTATGCAAACACTACAATTTTTAGACTGAATTTATAAAAACAATATTAACAATATTAAACACAATGCAAATGAGAATGACAATGATGGTACTTAAAAAACATGACTGCAATTAATTTATATTCAAGTTAGATGATAGTGGTTTGATGGGATTTGGATATTATATAATGTTTTTATTGTATTGGTGCAGTCCATTTGTTCAAGACTTGGTAAAGAACATGGTTATGGGGATCATGTCCTTTGACCCACAATGGATTGGGCCCATTATAGGAACAAATGACCCTTTATGTGGTCATTCATTGAAGATAATGTGGCAAATAAGGTTGACAATTTATGCTTGAAGTGTTTGATGGCCAAATTTGTCATTGATATTCAATATTCTGAAAGGATAGAAGGTGGCATGGCATGAAAGTAAAATTAAATAAGGTGACATGGCACAGAAGGTGACATGGTGACCTTTTCCTTTTCTAGAGTCATCTCCATGAATAGGTGAGCTTTTTCTTTAGCCCTAGAGAGATGTGTAGTGCCTCATAAGCGAATGGAATTCATGTCCAGTTACAAATTTGAATTGGAAACCTATTTAATCTGTTTGGGTTCTTGGTGAAGAGTTCCTAGGTTTAGATGTCTTCTTATAGATTTGTAGTCTCCTACAACCTTGATTCACCCAATGGAAAAGTATTTGCATCCCTAGAGTGAGGATCTTGAGTCCCTTTATTTCCATAACATTTACATCATCAAATAAAATGGCATCTCATTGTTTCAATTTGCAAAGAGGTGCTAAATAGAAATTAAGTTAGTGTGCATGTTATTTAATACACTTTAGAGTGTTGATCGTTAGAAAAAGGAAGAAAGAGAAATATTTTTCATGATAAACTTATTTACAAGCTTGAATGTGCCATTTTATTTTGCATTGAATGAGTAATTATGTGTTCTTGATTGAATAGCTATGTTGTCAGAATGATATCACTTGATTGAAATCATAGAAATCTTGAGTGAAATGAGTTAAATGAGTATTCTTGATGCCAAATGTTTTACCAAGTTGTATTTGAATCAAGATAATAGCAAGGCCCTATAGACCATATTTGGAAGATTATCGCTCTTCCTTATGGGCCTTACATCATTTTCAAAAACTTTAGTGACAATACATGTGATAAGTTGTTTTACGTTGTTTATGTGTCTTTCCTAATAGCATGTTCTAGGAGTAGTAGTATGATTAGTTTCAGTCTCAAATATTAGAATAAATTGGAAATCCTGTGATAATAAACTAAGGTAATAAGGACATGAGAAACATCATTTTCTTAAATTTCTAGAAGCTTGGCCACTATGATTCTCTTTTTCCCGAGAGTTTTGCACAATGTAGTGAAAATCCATAGCAATAAATAGTTTTCCTATTGGTCTCGGTGGATGCAAAAGTGACAAGTACAACATCTCAGTGAATTGAATTGATGCAACAAAGTTAGCAGAAGCATAGAAGTGATTTGACCACCTTTACCATTAAAAGAACCTATTAGTAAAATATGAGGGAAAGTGATAATTACCATGGTAATATATTTTCAAAGTTTAAGCTTGAAGAACACATGGCATAAGGGCATGGCAGTAAAGGTTGATTTGGTGGAAAAAGTGATGGGCATTGCATCCATTGGCACACCTATTGAGCCAAGAGTCAAATGACCCATACTGTGGTCATTAGAAGATGATTTGGACAAGGAGAGTACATGGAAAAGATAACTTGGATGACATGGTGAAAAATGGCAAAGCATCAAAAACACACGTGGCATTGGTCAAGCACAGGAAGAGCAAGCAAGCATTGGATGGTAGTCTGAGGATGAAGGACACTACGGGCATCACCAAAACCCCAGCTACGGGCTCATCATTGGTCAAGTAAGAATGACAGATTTTGGAAATTTCTCTCCCATTTCTATAATCATTAGAGGTCTAGGATGCCTAAAGTGAACATGAACAGATGTTTCTAGTTTTCTTAGGTTTTCATGTTTTATAAGGTTTCATTTTTGTTTGGTTGGATTATATGACTTTATAGCTCTCAAATAATTTAGACAATATGATAAACACTACTGTAAAATACGATGATAATATGGTAATTACTCAGTGCTAATTGATTTGTAATCACTGAACACAAATTACTAGTAACAAGATCTAATTATTCAAAGTAAAGAAGTTACATGTGTGTATGGTACCACAATCTCCTCTGCTGTTGCCATGGCTTGGTCGAGGTCAAAGAAATTGATGTTCTCGCACTTGGAGGATGGAGACTGGGCCCCGAATAATTGTTCATTAAAACAGATAAAGTCAACAATGTGTAATTCAAAGTTAAATATATTAAACAATACGATATCAAATAAAATACAACAAATACTTGAACATTAAATAAAACAATAGCAAACCTGATCCATGAAGCTCCCTATGGCATGCTGCTGCATACCATGGCAAGATTGACCACAGTGAGAACAACGTTGTGCCATTTTTCCAGTAGAAATAGAAGGCCCCGCCTGGGTTCCACCTGTACCCGGCATGTCCCGGCCACCACCCATAGACGGTGCAGTTGTGTTTGTCTGATCGATGTCCTCCTGGCTCTGTGAAGACATTGCCACAAATGTGGTATGTCTAAGCAAATGATGTGTGGCACGCCTAACTGAGTCATCAATCTCATCTAGGTGGCTACCAAACCCGGGTGGTTGAGGAGGGGGGTTTGGCTCTCTCTTGGGTGCAAGAGGTCCTTTAAGTGGATTGCGACAGGCCTGCGGTCGATCTTGGGCACAGCCAAGACTAACACCCTAAAACTCAGTGAAGTCAAAATAGTTGACATGGTATCCTAGCTCAAACTCAACCCACAATTTCTGAAGGAAATTCTGTGGGGCCTCCAAATTGTTGCACAGGGGCCTGTCAAACACCATGAACCATCTCTTTATCCAGTTATCTCTTCATGGCTGGTAAATACACCAATCCATGAAAACCTGTTTCCTCATCGCAGCTGGAGGCTGTCCTATCGAGGGAACTATGAATTTTCTATACAACTGGGATTTGGTGATGTTGAGGTCTTTTATCTGGTCTTTGGACATCCCAGTGGAGTAGTGTTCCTTCATTCAAGCCCTGTATTGGCTCAATTTTGTTATCTCACTGTGTGCAATATTGATTGATTCAATAATGTTTTGCAATAATGAATCCAAGGAAACCCGAGAGGGTTCCTTGGTGCTCTTCAATTCATCGCTCAATACCCTCAATTCAATTAAATCTTGGTGTAATTGGTCTTCGGGGTTTTCATTTGGTTCATTGTTCGTTCCAATGTTGTCTTCTAAAGGACGGGTTTCATTGGTTTCATCTGATGGTTCAGGTGTGTTTGTCATCATGTTAGGTGTAGATGGCCTGCAATGAAATTTTCTTGGTTTTTTAATGGATTGTAATTTTTTTTTAAATTAAAATTGAATTGGAAAACAAAACAAAAAACAAAAATAACAACAAATTCGTGCTTTGTTGAGCACCTACCTAGAGAAATTGTTGGCAAGGTGGTGTAGGGTAAATTTGTTGGCATTGAGGGGGCCTTGTGTGCTCCACGACACGCTCGCGGGGTGCCTTTGTGAGCTCGCAAGATGCCTCTGTGCACTCGCGGGTTTGTCAAAAATGACAAACCTGTGAGCTCTATTTTTTTTATAAAAAAATAGGGGTGCGCACACATCATTGAAACGTGCACTCCATTTTGTGCGCACGCGTTAATGATGCGTGCATGCACCTTTTTTCCACGTGGGCTCAACCACGTGGACATTCGACATTGCCGAAGCAAGGACACATACGCACATTTGGATGTGCGTGCACGTTGCTTTGTTTTTTCCTCTCACGTGCTGCTGTTGCGACCTTTTTAGGTACCAGCTTCGTGCGGGTACCCCTATTTGTAAACATAGTGGCACTTTTAAATGAAAAATTTGTTCGGATATCCATCATCTATTTCGGGATACATATCTATTTCAGGATCATCTATTTCGGGATACATATCTACTTCAGGATATGATCTATTTCAGGATTCTGCATGCACAGGCATGCATCCCAGTCACCAGTTTGATGCCTCCAGCACCTTATCCACCTTCTTCTAGCACCCGGGAGCCACCTACCATACATTTTTAGCCCTCCTGAGCTGAAAGGCGCCCACTTCTCACCTACTGTCAGAGAAGGGCGCACTTGTTCACCTACCACTGCAGATTCACTCCAGTTACATTCAGTTAGCTCCGATTCTCCCTGATTTGAGGCTAGTTTCACTCCCGACTGACTGTATCACTTCCGTTTGACCTCCAGTTCGATTAGGTGACTTGTTCTGACTTCAGTTAGCCTCCCATGCGCCCCCACTGAGCCTCCAGATCCTATATCAGTGCTACACACTTCAGTTACATTTATTATGCTCAGTTAGACTCAGATTGACACCTGGATGACTGGTTGTTGTGATTGATGAGTACCACCGATGATTTATGAGGACTCCTAGACAGAGTCAAGCTACTCCATTCAGTGATTCGAATGGCCTACTTAGTCAATTCGAATTGCTCATTGACAGCAAATTGGATTGTATTGTAATCTATTGTAATTCATTCACCCTTTCTGGGATAGAGAGCACTGCTGCATGTTTTTGCACAGTTTTGCACCATATCTTCTTATTCATCTGTTGTGACTGATTTATTTGTTCATTAGATCTGCTGTGACTAACTTTACATGGTATCAGAGCCATGACAGGGACAAGATTTCTTTTCTATAGGTGTTCTACATGAAGAGAGAGCAATCTTTGCTCACAAATATATTTCAGCAGCGGCATGCAAAAATCTCATGTGCATTCGCTCATGTGCATGCAAGGCTGAAAACATAGTGTTTGTTTGTGTGTGATTTGCAGGTTTCTTACTTCCTCCATGTGCATTCGCTAATGCAAAGATGGAGACTTCTTCTTCACAAAATATTCTTACTCCATTCAACTATGATGAATGGAAACCAAAGATGATTGCATTCTTGAAGAGACAATGTCTTTTTGATATGTGCATTGGTAATACAAGAGTTTTTGATTCCGATGAAGAGGAGAATGAATGGCTCAATGATTGTGACAGAGCTTTTGGAGCAATATGTCTTGCTATGTCTCCTTGTATGCGCTACCTCAATAAGACTGCTGAAAATCCAAGTGATCTATGGGTCCAACTTGACAGAGAATTTGGAAAGCAGGAAGAAGAGGATCATGCTAGCCTTTTGGAGAACAAGCCCAGTGAGATCTCCTTATGTGTTCTTTCCGATCATGTGTTGGCCTCAACAATTGTTCAAGATGAAGAAGAAACTGTAGATTCAACACTCATTCTCTCGAAGTCTTCTATTTCGAATTCTGAGCAAGATAAACAAGCTCATACTCTAAATTCCGAAGAGGTTCTTGAATCCTCTCCTTCACATGAGTTTGTCGGCATGCAGAATAATGATCTACTTGATGTTTTGGAGGTAAAATCTGATTTTGGAGGTGAAGCATTCGCCCTCCTTGATTGCATGCCTTCTATAAACTTATGTTCTATCATTTGCAAAGTTTCTCAGAGTTTTAATGAAGATGAAGAGCACTACCATTCGCTTGAGTTCAATTCTCATGCACTTTTTGCTGATTTTGGTTTTGATCTCACCCTTGTTGGTTCAAAGGAGATCTCAAGAAACCATTCATCTATTTTTGGAGCTGATTTAACTTCTATTGATAAGAGGTTCAAGTTTCAAGATCTATTTGATCCGATTGGAGCTATTCCTACCTCACTTGGTTCAAATCACAGGTTCCAGGATCATCCTCATATTTTCAGATTTGTTCTCACCATTTTCGGTATGAAGAGCAAGTTCATAAAGTCTCCACATTCGCTTGCATCCACTGATGGAGAATTCAAGCACATGTTTTTGGAGCATAATCCATTTACTCCCAAGAGTAAGATACCTCCAGACATATCTATTTGAGTTTGGAGCAGTTAAATCTTTTGGTGTGTTACAGTTCATTTTGAGGGGGGGTATTTTTCCCATGAGGTTTTCCCCATTTCCTCGGTTTATTTACTGTTATTAGTTTGGATTATTGTATTGGGGTGACCTTTGGTCTTAGTTACCAGGGCCCCACATTATTTTAGTTGGCACATCATAGTCTAGCTTGAGGGGGGGTGTTCGGATATCCATCATCTATTTCGGGATACATATCTATTTCAGGATCATCTATTTCGGGATACATATCTACTTCAGGATATGATCTATTTCAGGATTCTGCATGCACAGGCATGCATCCCAGTCACCAGTTTGATGCCTCCAGCACCTTATCCACCTTCTTCTAGCACCCGGGAGCCACCTACCATACAGTTTTAGCCCTCCTGAGCTGAAAGGCGCCCACTTCTCACCTACTGCCAGAGAAGGGCGCACTTGTTCACCTACCACTGCAGATTCACTCCAGTTACATTCAGTTAGCTCCGATTCTCCCTGATTTGAGGCTAGTTTCACTCCCGACTGACTGTATCACTTCCGTTTGACCTCCAGTTCGATTAGGTGACTTGTTCTGACTTCAGTTAGCCTCCCATGCGCCCCCACTGAGCCTCCAGATCCTATATCAGTGCTACACACTTCAGTTACATTTATTATGCTCAGTTAGACTCAGATTGACACCTGGATGACTGGTTGTTGTGATTGATGAGTACCACCGATGATTTATGAGGACTCCTAGACAGAGTCAAGCTACTCCATTCAGTGATTCGAATGGCCTACTTAGTCAATTCGAATTGCTCATTGACAGCAAATTGGATTGTATTGTAATCTATTGTAATTCATTCACCCTTTCTGGGATAGAGAGCACTGCTGCATGTTTTTGCACAGTTTTGCACCATATCTTCTTATTCATCTGTTGTGACTGATTTATTTGTTCATTAGATCTGCTGTGACTAACTTTACAAAATTTGCACACATATATATTTTGCGTAAACTTCCATGTAAAATGCTTAATACAATAAAATGAAACCTATGCTTTTATATCCCAATGCACTATGTTGCAGAAATAAGCAAAAAATATCTAAATAAGTTCTAAAGTATTGACATAATTACAATCAACTTCACTCATTTATTTTGAATATAATGAAAAATGGAGTAATAATAAGTAAAGATTAAGTTGACTGCAATAAAGAAAAACTCCATAAATGGAAGAAAAAATGAAGTTGAAATCTAAGGAATCATCCATGCACTAGCCTCTATTGATGCTCAAGGAACCATATAATGAAAAGGAAATGCTTACCTGGATTTTTCTCAAAGATGATCCAAATAATTGCTATAATGAATTAAAGATATAATGTAGACTCTAGTTACTCATTGGAGCTAAGTAATACTCATGACCTATAAAGTTGTCAAAGATATCTATAGTGGTGGAAACAACCTTTTTGAACTGGATTATATATGACTCTAAGATTTAGTTACATCTATATTAATATTTTTTTAAACAACTAAGATTTCAACACACATTTATTTGAAAGAATGATACTACCAACAGTTTTTACCAAATATTTCAACACACATTTCACTGAAAGAATGACACTACCGACAGTTTTCACCAAATTTGAGGCTATACTAAGAATATATAGCATTCAACAAGTACAATGAAGATTACATTATAATTTTGGTTGTGCTCAAATAATTTTTCAAGCTATGTAATTTTAGTAGTTTACAACTTCATTGTACTCTTCTCAATTTCTCTCTTCCCAAAACTAATTCATTGTTAAAGGATATAGGTAAATTTAATTTAATTTTATAAAACATTTAGTATATGAAAATTTTAAATTAAAATAAATTTAATTTTGAAGATTTTCCTAATAACTTTGAAACATTAAAATGTAAAATGTACATTTATAACTTGAAACAGATTTCCATTCTTAATTTTTTTTGGTATTTAGTAAACTGATATGTTGAGTGTTTTTTTTTTAAAGCAAAAAAGAAACCTTTCATTCTATTATCATAGCTCCAAAATTATAGACTGTCATATTTTCATTCGTTCTGGTGCTCCCTGAGCTACCACAGAGTAACAGATCTGGTGCTATGTAAGCCACCACAAAATCACAGACATACCCAGAATCCCATCAGCACCAAACTAAAATTAACCGACATACCCAGAACCACAATTACATAAAGCCGAAAATACTATTAAGGAGTCCAAGAAACTTTCTATAGAGACTATAACCAAAACTGAGAGCTGTCACAAACTATTCAATACTACTAATCCCCGGGAGTTCAAAAACAGAGCCCATACATATAAATCATCCAATCCCAGACCCAAAATCAGAAGACCATTATAGAACCCAAATAACCTAAGCCCAGAAGATAAGGAAATCAACACCAGTTTGAGAAGCGTCCCACCAGTAGACGCCACACTGAGATCACCAACAGACAGCATGTTACATAGAAAGGCATGCCTCATCATCACTATTCACCACCACAGGAGTCACCGCAACCTCCCCTTTGTCCTTGGAGATGGACCCACGTGGGTTTTCCACTTTCGTCGAGCAATCCAAGTAGGAGATGCCCAACTTGTTCTCCAACACTTCGAATTTCATATGGATCCAATTACAATTATCAGACGTGTCCTTGCACAGGTCCTCCAAATTTTTCAACCTATGAGAACCCAATAAGGCATCCCCACGAGTATCCAAACACTGAGTAATCAAAGACTTAGTCACCCACAGGGTAACTATTGCCTGGTTATACATGGCCATACGACCCATAGTATTCCCCGGGTCATGAATCCAATTGGCCATGGCCATCGCTTTCTCAAGTATCACCTCCTCCCCCACAAGACTCCATAGGTCTGCTTCAATATCCTCCACCTCCTTCTAGACCCCTGATGGGAAGAAGCGGTGAAAGAAAACAGCAGTTGCAGCAACATTCCATTGGTCCCGGCTTGGACCAATCCGAGGCATTGCACCTCCACCAACAATGCTAGTCTCCCCATGAGCACGATGACCTCAATTTGAGGTTCGAAATTTATGAGTCATGGTTCCCCCCCTTGAAAACACTCTACAAACTTACAACCGGAAAATAATAACTAAGCCAAGCACAGGGGAGCTCCAGCCAATTAACTTTGTGACTATTACCATCCCTGCACTCCAAATTTAAATGTGAGTCGCCCCCTGCCTGCACTAACTCCTTCATCATGTATTCGATGCTGGAATAATTGCACCAGTCCTTATCCTTCATCACAGTCATCCTATGCTAATCATGATAATCCATCAGGATTATGCAAGAACGATCCTCCGTGTCTCTCTCATGCTTCAAATCCCATGACTTAAAATCATTATCCGAGATGTTATAGCCGGGAACCATTACAGGAGTCCTTTTATACATCTTATCAAAGCTTCATCTATCCCATTTATCATATATGTGTACCCTCATTAACACAAGCTTAATTCTTAGGACAAGATTGTCGTCACCGTTTTGTAGCAGTTCTCCGTAGTCACACGTGGTGATCCTAATGCAGTTCATTCGACACGTATCCAATGGAACTTCCAAGGTAATGCCATCCCGTCGTTCATTAATTTAACCTACCCCCTGATTTTCCAGCTCGTCATCCAAACAATTGGCGCTTCTCCTGACCTGTTGAAAAACAATGGAGTTAAATGTTCTAATGAGGGTTCCCAGACAGGTCAGGCACCACACTAGATTCCACGAGGTAGCCAATTTCGCTGCATGAGTACCATTGGACAGTTTTATAGTAGTCTATATAAGCATTCTCGAGTTTCCTTCCATAATGAAACTGTTAATACCACGTCGGGCCATGATACTTAAACCTTGAAGTAGAGATTCACATTCCGCGACGTTATTAGTTTCACATCCTAACTTCCCATAGTAGCTGAACTAGACTTGGCCCTAGTCGTTTCTCACCACCCCTCCATACCCATCCATACTCGGATTCCCTTTGGAAGCTCTGTCAAAACTCAGCTTGAGCCACCCCTGCTGAGGCGGGTACCCACTTCGACGGACTTTCCTACATCTTTCTACCAGAAGTTATGGAGCCGATGAACTATGGAAGGCCCATGATACCCCAAGTATGGAGCAATTTTAGTTCATTAGTCGGAACATTCATAGCTTGTTCATTCCACCTGGTTAATTTCAGTGTTTCATTTATCCCTTGCTTGATATGCACCTAGACATCCTTCCACAATTTTTTCTTCCCCTAAAACAAGCGTTTATTTTTCTCTTTCCACACCTCCCAGAGGAGGAAACCAGGATATAGTTGTCAAATGCGATTCAGGATATTCCCTTGAAAAGGTTGTCCATTCCACTGTCTCACAATTTCCTCCAGGCTTGTCCTAACCTGGGAAGTTTTCCGAAAAAACATAGCACCTTCATCCCATAATGTTGTTGCAAAGTTGCATTAATCCAGAAGATGTGCAGTAGTCTCACTGTTTTGACCACAGAGAACACATATGGACGGGCCCTCAAAACCACACTTCACAATGTTGTCCCATGTCAAGATTTTCCCACGTAAAACCAACCAGAGAAAGAGAGTGATTTTAGGCCAAAGTTTGGCCTTCCACAAATATTTCCAAGTGTTGTCTTACACAGAGTTAGCCAAGCCGGTATGAAGTTGGTATGCTTCTTTCATGGAGAACATTCGTAGA
The DNA here is from genome assembly GCA_027924585.1 of Larix kaempferi. Lineage (NCBI taxonomy): Eukaryota > Viridiplantae > Streptophyta > Pinopsida > Pinales > Pinaceae > Larix > Larix kaempferi. The sequence continues at coordinate 3,942,301 of BSBM01000528.1, read as the reverse complement.
GGACAATAACCCCACCGAAGGGTATCCCTCCCCCCCTGAATCTTAACTTGCCTGTTGATCACAATTTCATAAACCTGCTTTCCTCTGTCTTCCCCATAGGAGGTTATCTAGCATTCAAGTGGCTTCCAAATGTGAAAACCTCTGTCCTCAAAGGCTTCTTGCCAATACCTGTTAACTATTAACCAGTTATGATGCCTATCCCTATTTCCCTCCGAAATAGTCACCAGAGTCGAAATGGGTGGTTCCTGTTGACATGCATCCAACCAAAGATTCGCCGATGTTCCCTCTCGGATTTCCCAGAAACTATGTTTCCTTATGATCTCACTGCCGGCCCGAGCCATGTTCCAAATATGGGATCCTTGAGCTGGTCCTTCCTCTCTGATCCAGTCTTGCTGCTCCATTGTTGGCATGTACTTTTCCCCCCATAAGCTTCCCATTGCTCGTTCATATGAGTGAGCTTTTTGCTCCACACACGTTTCTAAGCTCCCCAAGATCCCGAATCCCCAGGCCCCCCTCCTGCTTAGTTTGACATAAATTTGTCCACCCCACCAGGGGCCATTTCCTATGATCCCCCATTCACCCCACAAAAAGGTTCTTTGAATGTTTCTTATTTCCCTCAACACAGCCTTTGGAGCTGACAAAACAAAGAACATGTACAAGGGCATGGCTTGCAAAACCAGCTTAACCAGGACCACTCGGCCTGAGAAAATTAAGTGATCGAAGAGTCCAATTCAAAAGTCTCTCCTTCATTTTGCTCAGAAGGTCTTCCCATGATGCTCTTTTAAGGACCCCCTTAGATAAGGGCGCCTCGAGATATTTGGTTGGAAGGGAGCTCTTTTTAAAGACCAGGATGCGAAGGATGTTCCTTTGACAAATTGGTGGAGTATTAAAGAAAAAGACCAGAGATTTATCCATATTAATCGTTACCCCGAATCTTGTAAAAATATGTTCAGAGCCTTCCTGATTTGATGAGCTTCCTGGATAGAGGAGTGTCCCATTAGTAGAGTGTCATCCACAAACTGTTGATGAGTTATCGCCTTCTCATAGGGAGGGAACTTCAGACCTTTGATGTTCCCCTGGTCCACAAGATGAGAAATAAGTATCCCAAGACCTTCTGTCATTAGCACAACAAGGAACGGAGAAAGAGGGTCCCCTTGCCGAATGCCTCTTGATGGTTTGACCACATTGGAGGGATTCCCATTAACCATAATGGAGAAGAAAACCGAGGAGGTGAGATTGGCTATCCATCTGATCCAAATATCACTAAAGCCAAAGGATTTCATTATCTCTTTCATGTAAGTCCAGTTAAGTTTATCATAGGCTTTAGACAAGTACAATTTAAGCATATACCAGCCTTCTTAGTACTTTTAAGGGAGTGAAGCACTTCATGAGCTAGAATAATACCATCCATAATCTCATGACCTTCCACAAACCCTGATTGTTCTAAGGATATTAAGGAATGGAGGAGAGGATTCATCCTATTTGCAAGGACCTTCATAATAATTTTATAAATGATATTACACAGGGAGATAGGCCGAAAGAAATTAGCAATCTTTGCCATCGGAGACTTAGGAATCAGGGTTGGGAAGGTAGAGTTTAAAGCGGGGAGAACCCCTCTCATTACCTAAGATTCTTCCACCACCTACCACACTTCTTGATTATTTAAATACCAGAAAGCATGAAGTAAATTTGTGGTGAATCCATCAGGTCCCGGGGACTTCTCGTCTTCCATCTGAAAAATTGTTGTCTCTACTTCCACAAAATCAATAGGGCGAATCAGAATTGCATTCTGTTCATCAGAAAAAAGACGAGGAATGACCCCTATGATTACCCTACATGCGGTAGTACGATCCTATGGAATTTTCGTAGCCACCTCAGAGAAATGATCGATGAGCTCCTATTCAATTTCTTCACAAGATTATAGCACCACCCCTTCCTCAGTCTTTAGATTAACAATCTGGTTATAATGTCTCTGTTGGATTGTGGCCCTGTGGAAAAATAGAGTATTCTGGTCACCATCTTTCAGCCATAGGTTGTGAGAATTATGTTTCCAAAGTATCTCTTCCTTTTTTTGTCTTTGAAAGTGTTGGCTTCTCATGTGCTGACCCGGAGGTTTTCAGTAATACCCAGGTTCTTCATGGTTTCCCCTTTGACCAACAAAACCCCTTCGCACCGGCCCTTTTGGAAACAACCTACAAGCAGGTTGAGGTCTCACCCGAGGTGTATCTATGGGGTACTACAGAATTAGGTTTCCACAGTATGTGATGAGTTGTTCAGTCGGACGTACTACGCAGTGCGGCAGGGGGCAAGCACTGCGAGGCAAGACTGCGTGGTAAGGGACAACACCGTGGTCCGCGCCTCTAAGTTCTTCTACCGCAGGACTTGTCGTGTGACTGCGACCTATGCAGCTCACACTACGACTTGAAACACTTGAGATACTAAGGTTCTAAAGTTATTACCACTAATACTTCATTCAGTCATTCATTCATGCATTTAGGGTATCCACCGCTTCAACATGTGCTGCGGATGCGGATCAACTACCTTAGATCCTTCTTACTGCATAATATGAAAATACTTAAGTTATATCCCAACACTTAGCCGAATAACTGATTCGTTACTGCTTCATACATAAAGACTAAGCATTCACCATTCAACCATTCATGCAGACTTAACATATTATTTCCATATTCTTTTGATGGCAAATGCATACAACAGTCCAACCATAACAGTATGCAAGGGAAAGTTCAGACATTCATTTACAGAAAACAGATAAATGCACATTACACAACCACATCACATTACACAGTATTTAACGTGGTTCACTTCCCCGGGTGGGAAGCTACATCCATAAGAATGGTTGTTACATATATTCTTAAGGGGAAGGGGACAACCACTCTTAGTCTTTCTGGACTTGCTGGTGGAAGCCGACGATGATGCGATCTTCCTCCAACTCAACTAGGTGTAGCAACCTTTCTTCTAGCATTGTGGGGTCTATCATCCCTATGAATGCAACTATTCTCAAGCTGGGGACAATATAGTCCATTGGCATTATAGCTTCCTGTCTGTAAGCCAACCGAAAAGGTGTGTGTCCCATTAATTTTTTGCAAGTTGTCCTATATGCCCATAACACAAATGAGATGCATAGATCCCAATCATCTCTATTCACATTGCAAACTTTAGTTAGCGCATTCTCCCGTATTTTATTGAAAGCCTCAACAGTGCCATTCGCTTGTGGGTAATATCATGTACTTCGCTTATGATGGATATGGAATTCCTCTGTGAGAGCTTCAATAGTCTTGTTTAAAAAGTGAGTTCCTTGATCACTCATCAAAATCTTTGGGCATCTGAATCTTGACAATATTTCTTCAAAAATGAATTGTGCTATAGTCCTTCAGCGGCTTTTCTTCTACCCATCTGGTAAGGTAGTCAGTAGCAGTAATGATGTACCTCACACCAGTTCTCTTCCCTGGTGGGTTTATAGGTCCCACAAAATCAATGGCCCACTTTTCAAATGCCTGCAAGGTCAACTACGGATTCAATGGCATCTCATCCCTGTGCGAAGGTTTTCCTGTCCTCTAATAGACATCACAGTTCCGGCAGTGTTCTTTAGAGTCTTTATGGATCGTAGGCCACCATAGCCCTGTGTGCAATATCTTCTATGCGATAGCTCTTCCTACATAGTGACCTCCTACGATCCCTGAGTGCACATCTGCTAAGATGAATGGTCTCTCATGGTCTAGTACACATCTGCGCAAGACTTCATCCGGTCCGAGTTTGTATAACTGACCTGCAATAATAGTGAAGTCTGCAGCGAGCACTGCCAGCTGCTTCTTTTGATGGACATAGAACTCCTGCGGTGCCAATCCTGTTGTTAAGAACTCGATGATGTCCTTATAATAATCATCGGCAATATGTATAGCAAATAGTTGCGCATCAGGAAGACTATCTTCAATGTTTGTCGACTCTTCTCCTGACTCAGTTTTAGAGAGATGGTCGGGGCCCAATTTCAGCCTGCCGCGCTTAACAAAAATCTCAAAATCATATTCCTGGAATAGCAACAACCATCTGCATATGTGCCCCCTTAAACTGGCTTATTAACCAAGTATTTCAATGTAGAATGGTCAATGAACATAAGGAAGTGTGCACCAAGCAAGTAGTATCTGAACTTATGTAGTTCATATACCATCGCAAGGCCTTCCCTTTCAGTAGTAGTGTAGTTCTTTTCTGTTGTTGAGAGCTTCCTACTTGAAAACGTGATGGGGTGGTCAATACCCCCTTCTCCTGGCTGCGCAAATACAATTCCCAGGGAGATGCATGATGCATCAACATGAACATGGAATGGCTTCGCCCAGTCTGGGAAGACTCGGATCGGCGCAGTAACCATCTTTTCTTTAAGTGTGTCAAAAATCTGTTCACATTCTGCGTTCCAAATGAACGGCACGTCTTTCTTCAACAGCTTCTCCATTCCTGCGGTTATCTACGCGTAACCCTTGATGAAATTCCTGTAATATCTAGTATGGCCTAAGGTAGAGCGTAACATCTTAACGGAAGTTGGTGTGGGCAAATTTACAATAATGGCAATCTTCAGAGGGTCCACCATCAATCCCTGCTTATAGACAATGTGTCCGAGTAAAATTCCATATGGGACACAGAAGATGCACTTCTCCAGATTCAATGAGATCTGATGCTGTCTACACTTGTCAAGCATCATTCTCATATTTGCGCAATGGTTCTTCAATAGACCAAAGATAGTCCAATCGTTAAAGTAGGCTTCTAGAAACTTGTGCATGATTTCTTTAAAAGCTGCAACAACAACTTTGGAGAAGATGGCAGGTGCATTCTTTAGGCCAAAGGGCATTACTGTATACTAGAACGACCCCCATTCTGTAGCAAATGTTGTCTTATGCCTATCCGCAGGATCAATTCTGATCTAATGATACCTGGAGAAACCATCAGTAAAGGAATAGGCCTCATTCCCTCCAACATTGTCAAGCACTTCATCTGTGAAAGGAGTGGGGAATGGGTCGTGCATAGAAGCATCATTCAGTTTTATGATATCCACACAATTCTAATCTCACCCTTCATTTTCTTATCCTGAATGACCATGGGGCTAATCCACTCGGATTCCTTGATAGGTTCAATGATTCCTGCTTCTAGCATCTTATCCAGCTCTGTGCAGACTCTTTCTTTATACGGTGGGTTCAATCTGTATGGCCTCTGCTTCACAGGATTGGCGCCTGGCTTCAAGGGGATCTTCATGACTCCTAGGTCTCTCAGAATTCCTTTCATTTCTATAAATTTTGTTGGAAACAACTCCTGATACTCATGTAAAGTGTCTACGATCTCCGTAACAGTCTGATATTCCCAACAGTCTCCAATTGATGCAAACTTCGGCTCTTTACTTGTGCCAATATTCACCTTCCGTGTCTTCATCGGTCCACTCATATCTGGGATTTCCAATAGAGGTCCTTCTACATCGCGTGCACCCTCTGATTCTGGTATGTTTATGTTGTGTGGATTATACTCATCGTCTTCCTTGGTATCGTCATTTTCTTCAGCTAGGTTATAACATTTTATGGGATGTTCTTCGTGTTCCTTCCATTCCAAGTGTAGGTTCACAGGAACACCATCTTCCTCAAAGAATTCTTCCCATGTCGTATCTTCGCGAAGACAGTCTCCCCTAAATATGCGTTCCTTAATTATCTACAATGCCTCATGGATTAGCGGATTCTCTTCCTTGAAGATGAAGTCCCTCTGGAATTTCGGAGTCAACATCTCCCAATCATTGGTTTCCTTGTGCAACTCTAGGTCTAGGTACCATTTCTTTGGAATGTCATCTTCCAAGGTATGGAAAAAGAGATGCACCCATTCTTCATGTGGCCTTCCCAGCCATGTCTGCGAACATAATTCAAGATGTTGTCTAGGATTTGTTTATCCATTAAACTTCTCAAAGGGTAAAGTAACCCTGTCGGCAAACCGAATCTGCATCTTAATCTTGCATTGATCCCAAGTGGTCAATGTCTGCTTTTGCGCAACCCACCATATGGCTGGTGTGTCGCGCAGTGCCATATCCAATGCGGGTAACCTATGCCCATTTGGAACTGTTGCAATATATTCTTGGATAAAGGTATAAACATTAGTAGAACCATCATATGTGGGAATGGGACTTACCTCCTTCCCAATCCAATGCAGCAATTTTGTAACCTATTCACACCTTCTTGCTGATACTTCAAGCATGTGGCTTTGCCAATTTTCCAGTCCCGCCTTTGAGTCAGAGACGCAGGAGCTATCACATCTCCAACTGAGTGTACCATCCGCAATGGGATTAATGTAATCTTCCTGGTTCGCTGTCATTTGGTATAGTCTGTCCAAGTCTTGAGCTTTGGATTCCTCCTGAATTGGCTCATTGTATCTGTCCCCATCTATAGGATCCAATGGTGCGATGACCCTAAGGTGATTTCCTTCAAATATCATCTTCTTTGTCTTCAAGTTTTTGATAGCCAGGTTATCCATAGCCGAATCAATTCCTAACAGTGCAAGAAAAGGCTGACTATCATCCACAATCTCAATAACTTCAAAGTCTGCATGACTTTGGACTCCATCAATGTCAACCACTACATCAGCTAACTAGCCAAAAGGTATGACTTTCTCTTGGTTATCCATTCTTAACTGGATAGGTGACCATAATAACTTTGGTCGACCCATCTACTGCCATGTCTGCTTAGTTAAGACATTTACTTCAGATCCCAGATCAAGGATGACTTCATCCATTTCAAAATATCCTATCTTCATGGTAAGTCTCATTTCTCGGTCTGTTCTTTTATGCTTCCGTATGTGATGTACGACGCTATCAGAATTTTTTGTTCCTATCTGTGGTTCATATTGGTTTATGAGCTTTTGTAGCTCTACTATGGAATTTTCACTTTTTAGTAGCTTCATGCAGCTTCGTAGGAACTGCGCAACAGAAGTGCTGACATCCGTTGTGGTACTTGTTTTTTCATAAGCAGCTGGCATGTGTTCAACATGTCGTATCTCACTGCGCAACGGGATCCTCGTTGACTTAGTTGCCAATTCTGTGAAGGTATCCTGCACATCGATAAAGACCTCCTTGTTATTTCGTAGGTCGAGAGTAGGTATTTTTCCCGAAGCTTTCCTTATCCATATTGTCTCAATAGGGGTCTGCTTTGTGTGAGCCTCCCTAATGTGGAAGCTTCTGCTCCCCTATCGCAGCCTGTCTCAGCACCACTGCACGTGACCACATTGATGATCTAGTCCACTAGTCTGTTCTCTGCTGCTATCCACTGGACGTTTGGATTTGGTTCCTTCGTCCGTCTTCTTTTCTGCATTTCCACCTCTAGCACTGGGAAATCTTCAATAACATGCTCGAATGATTTACAATAGTTGCATGTAGTGCATGGGTTAACACAATCTATAGATACGTGACCTTGCTGGCCACAATTATAACAAATGACCTGGCCGTGTTCTCTTCCCTATGTCGTACCAGCATTCCTTCCTCTGTCGCGGTATCCACCACCACGGCCTCTGTATCCTCCTTGATCATATTGCATGTTTTCTTGTTTTGGCTGGTTTTCTTCTTATACGCGGTACAAGATGGCGCCTCTCATTGAGTCCATATCTTGTTTTCTTTCATTCATTAGCTTATATGCATGGTAGTTTGATTCATCATGTCCAACTGATTTACAGAAAGTTCAGTATAAATTTTTAGGTGTTTTCACATATTTCTGTATGAGATAGCAATCTTCAAGTCTGTGTCTTGTAGTTCTGCAAATTTCACACCATGGGGCCTGATTTTGATTTATTGGATTGGGTGCACCACTGTTAAGATAGTCGCAGAATAACAGGCAATGCTCCCAGTCATGTCCTTCTCCTTTACAACCTATACACCAGACCTCATGCCTAGTGTCATACCTTTGTTCTTTGCAATCTTTCATGCTTTGCAGCTCTAGATCTAGGGTGGCCAACTGGTTTTGGATCTGATAGATCCTAGAACTAGTCTTACCAATCGGCGAAGCCTCTAGCTTCATTGCGATCTCTAAGGCCTCTACCTGCGACGCAACCTTATGCTGCATCAATGGTAATTTGATGTGGGGCAATAGCGCAGCAATGAACCATTCCTTGTGTTGTTCCGGAGCTATAACAAAGCTTACTTGGTACAAAAGCATCTTAAACTTCTGATCAAACTCCCAGACTATTTCAGTCGGTCTCTGCTTTATTTCTTTCAACTCAGTTATACACTGAGATTTAGATTTGGGTTTCTTAAACTCTGCCACAAGCGCATATTTAATTTCCGCTAGGGTTCTCGGTTGTTTCTGAGAGTACTTCATAAACCAATGTAAAGCTTTGTCTCTGAAGGTGGTGATGAGCTGTGCTCTCTTTATGGCATTGTCCTGGATTTGTCTTACACTCCATACAGCTTCGCAAAGGAACCAATGTTAGTCAGGGTCTTCTAGACTAGTTCCTTTGAATATTGGTAGCTTCATATTAGTGTTTTCCATTGTCCTATTAGGTGGTGTAGCGACTGGATTAGTGCACGCCTGCTGTAAAGGGCTCTGCACAGTGAAAAAAAATGGGCTTATCAGGGTAGACGTTCTGGGCTGATTATTCTGCGGGGTGGGCTGTGTAGCGGGTGGGTTCTAAGATAAGGGTGGCGCGGTCTCTGCAACCGGCAGGTTCTGAGGGGTAAATGATGGTGAGGCTTCGTTGTCAAGGTCACAAGGAATCTCGGTATCTATATGGAGTCGAGGGCCTCCAGGAATCTTATTAAACTTATATCTCTTCCCACTTCTAAGATTATGGGTGTCTTCGTCAGAATCACTATATAATACTATTTTCCATGACATACTTTGACACTATTACTGCATTCTTAAAACACCTTTCTCAGCTAACATCATCTTAATGTCTAAACTGATATTGTTCAGGTACTTACCTTGGAATCCCTCGAAAAAGTATGGTTCTGCTTGGTTGTAGGATTTGAGTGTGTCTACAACAAATTCTGTTACGAAGCCTTCTAGCATATGATCGACCCAAAAGTCAATTGCGTCCGTCAATGGGTTGTCTATTGCTTTGAGCTGCGTTATGAGCTCAGGAGTCCACTCTGTAGGAACTCCTCCTTGAAAACAGGTTTTCTTCTCTCAGAACCGCGAGATCCACTCGTGTAGCTCGTCTGGAAATGATGCCCAGAAAATCTCATGAATATCTTTCCATAGATATCTACTCAACCACTGTTCGTTAGATAGATGTGGATATCTATTCTCTTGCCTTGCAAAGTCTCTTACGGTCTTGTCACACCAAGCCTGGATCTCTATCTTTTCAGGATACCAATTGTCAGAGCCTTTCGGGAACTGATGTTCTTCGTTACTCATTACGGCTACAACCCATCATGGATTCTAGCACAACAACGGAACCATTTATTGGCTTCTCATGTGCTGACCCAGAGGTTTTCAGTAAGACCCAGGTTCTTCGTGATTTCCCCTTTGAGCAACAAAACCCCTTCGCACCGGCCCTTTCAGCAACAACCTACAAGCAGGTTGAGGTCTCACTTGAGGTGTATCTATGGGGTACTGCGGAATCAGGTTTCCATAGTATGTGATGAGTTGTTCAGTCGGACGTACTGCGCAACGCGGCAGGGGGAAAGTGCTGCGAGGCAAGACTGCATGGAGAGGGACAACACCGCAATCCACGCCTCTAAGTCCTTCTACCGTGGGACTTCTCGTGTGACCACGAACTATGCAACTCACACTACGACTTGAAACACTTGAGATACTAAGGTTCTAAATTTATTACCACTAATACTTCATTCATGCATTTAGGGTATCCACCGCTTCAACATATGCTGCGGATGCGGATCAACTACCTTAGATCCTTCTTACTGCATAATATGAAAATACTTAAGCTATATCCCAACACTTAGCCAAATAACCGATTCGTTATTGCTTCATACATAAAGACTAAACATTCACCATTCAACCATTCATGCAGACTTAACATATTATTTCCATATTCTCCTGATGGCAAATACATACAACAGTCCAACCATAACAGTATGCAAGGGAAAGTTCAGACATTCATTTACAGAAAACAGATAAATGCACGCTACACAACCACATCACATTACACAATATTTAACGTGGTTCACTTCACTAGGTGGGAAGCTACGTCCACAAGAATGGTTTTTATATATATTCTTAATGGGAAGGGGACAACCACTCTTAGTCTACGCACTCAACTGCAGACTCTATTTTCTCTCAGCTAGGTCTCTGCGCACTCAGCTGTAGAGCCTTTACAATATGTTCAACTCAGAGAGATTTGATAATACAAGCTTGAGTTTAAAATTCTCTAAGAGTTACTCTCAATATCCCAATATCCCAATAACCCCTTCCCTATACAAAAGTGTCTCCTTAAATAGATCATGCCCATAGGTCATGTCTTTACAATGTCAAGGCAGAAACCCTTAGGGTTTACAAAACTGGCACGGTTTCTCTAAACCGAACTGCTGGCTCTGGTAGCGAGTGCTCCATAATGGTGGTCCTCCACGCCTTCGTCATGTTGCTATCGGCCTCTCTGTTGTGTGCACGCCAATAGGTCACTTTCACGAGCCGCCCTTTCTCTAACAATATCGTACCACTTTGCATGCCAAGCTGTTGCTTTCCCTGAGCCGTTCTTCACCTAACAGACTCGTACAACTGGTTTCCTTCCTGGTTTTCTAGTGCCCGCCACTCACCACCCTTGGAGCATCTTAGCCAATATTAGACCATCACGAGTCTATTCAGTACCTGTACCTGTCCTTTGTCCAGCACTCCTCTTTGCTGGCTCCACATGGCGTGATCACTTCGCAGCACTGCTTCCTTGCAGCGCTGATCTTCGCGGTACTGCCAAAATTTGGTCGCTACACACAACTTCGCAGTATCCCCCATACTTGTACAAAATTATATTATTTGTTGAGTTGCGCTCAGCTCCATAGCTCAACCTCCTTGTGTTATCAAAAATTGTCCCATATTGGGCGAGGCCCAACAGAAAGATGTCCTCAGCAATTTGGGTCTCCTCCTCAACAAGCTTCGGAGTAACGCTAGTCTGCATTATCCTTTTCTGTATCTACTCCATTCTTACCTCCAAATTGGCATTTTCCAAATGAATATTTCCAAAGACCTCTTTATTCCATTTCCTAATATTTTGTTTAAGCATCCTCAACTTTTGTTGGAAGCAATACATTTTTGTCCCTACTGGTGGGATTAAGGTAGGCCACCATTCCTCCACCCGAGAGGCAAAGTCAGCATGAGTTAACAAGAACTTTTCAAAATGAAAAGGATTGGTCATTTTGAAACCTATCTTACTCCAAAGTAGGGATATTGGCCTGTGATCAAAGCCCGAAGAGGCAATAGGGAAAGAAGTCAACACCCCCCCTAGAAGCATGATTATTTCAGACAGAAGAAAGCGATCCAATCTTGCTGCTACCAAATCTTCCCCTCCCCTTATGTTGTTCCAAGTACAAATCATGCTTCCAAGATCTACATCAATAAGACTATTGTCCTCAATGAATTCATCAAACAAAGTATTTTCAGGAGTCAGATAGCATCTCCCCCCCTTTTATTCAGCAAGTGTCTGGATCATATTAAAATCCCCCCCAACAATCTAATGGAGGCCCTCAAACAATCTGCTAAGGCTTGACAAACTACCCATAAACTTTTTTTTCTCCGAATAACTGCAGGGCCCATATACATTGGTCAAAATTCCTTTGACCAAAGACCCAATGACATGGAGTTCAACAGATAAGCTGAACTTAGTAGGAAGAAAATGCGTCAAAGATATTTGCCTTGGATTCCACAGAACTGCCAACCCACCAGAGTGGCCTTTCGCATACAAAGCCATACATTTGCAGTAATTCCAAAGAATTTGAGCCTTAGTTTCTAATTGATTCCCATAACATTTTGATTCTTGTAGAAACACAACCGAGGGTTTTTCCTTCACAATCTTACCTTTTAGGGTTTTGCTTTTATGGGGACCATTGATCCTACGAATATTCCAAGTTAGAATTTTCACCATGCACTATATCGGGCAGTAAGAAGAGCCTCCTATATTGTCGGATATTGTCCATAATCGACCAATCTTGCTCCAATTTCACCAATCCTGTCTCTATTTGACTGCCTTCCCCTTTTGGAGTTTCCTTCCTTCAGCTTTCTCTTGTTTTCCTTGAGTTTTAGTGGACCTATCCCCATGCTAGGAGTCGGTTTGGTTTTCAGAATGGTTGCCTTTAATAGTTGAAGTTGGTTGTTAGGGATGGAGTGGACCTCAATGTTCTTATAGGCCTCTTCCATACTATCCAGATCCAGTTCTCAAAGGGCCATATCATCTAGATCTTCATCCATACAATCCGTCTCCTTTTGTTTATTTTCCCCTGATCCATAAGGTATATCTTGCACAGCTTCCACTTCCAGCTGCCCTTCCATAGGCTGGGATTGTTCCTTCTCCCTCTTAGGAGGGTGGTTTTCCACTGGACTAGATTCCAAGCCCACAAAACTATTGGTCTGAACAATCTTTTTCCCCAGATTTGGACCTGTATGGCGCCTCCCCGACCTCTTGCGGGTACCCACTTTTACAAATCCATCCTTATCTTTCTGCTCCAAAGTACTACTCCTCGGGATTTCAGTAGGGAGGTTGAGGTGGCAATCCCTAGCCAAGTGACCATGGATGTTACAACGACGACATCAGAAGGGAAAGTGTTCATGATCTAGTGTTTGGAACCATTCCGAGTCATCCCAGTTTAGAGTAATCCCTTCAGGGAGTGCTTTGGTTATATTCATATAAACACATATACGGGCATAGGATACATACCTTCCCTGTTTGGTTTGATCGGATATCTTAACGAAATGGCCAAGGGTTTCACCGATGGCTTTTAGAATATCTAGGTCCCAGTACTCTGCCGAGAGTGAGTAAAGGCGAATCCAGAACGGAGCAATAGAAAGATCTTCCTTATCAGGGTTAAAGTGATCCTTCCATATTCTGAGAAAAAGACGTGCAGAATAGTAAAAATATGGCCCTCCTTCAAATACCCAATCCTTATCCTCCACATTTAAGAATACCACTGTAAAGAAGCCTTTGGAGCCCAGCAGGAGATCAAAATGTCCCTTAGGTTTCTAGGTCGCATTGATCCAACATATCAGAGCTTTCTATGTAGGTCATATCCCCATGAAATTTCCAATGAGAGCATGGTCCATCATATACTGAATTCGTTCCTTCACTTTGGAGGGGTTTACCATTATAGTTAGAGTGCGAATGGATTTTGGTATACAGGCTCTTGTTTTTGTGTCACCTCAGCCTATTTCCTTTATCTTGATTCCTGGACTCCCTACTATTCCTTCCCTGTCCACTTCCGGCTTCCTAGGCCGCGGATCCGGACCCTCTCCTCCTATCCCAACCTGCTTCTCAAGGCTCTGTACTCCTTCATGCTGCTTCGCCCACTCCTTCGTCACGTTCAAATCAGTCATTGTGCTTTGAAGAGGAGGAGGAGAGCACCATTCCACCAATGTTCAGTGTGACTTCTTTGCACCACCTCCAATCGTCATAGAGAGAAATACTAACCGTGGTCCAAAATCAGCTGTTATGAACAAGCATTTCTTGCAGCCTTATTTCTCAACTCAACCCACTTAGAAAATCTCAAGTTGTAATTGCATTGACGATAAAAATCAATATGTTGAGTGTTATTTAAAGATTTATTTTTATTTTTATTTAAAAAAAAAAAAAATTGGAAACATCAAAGATGTAAAATGTACATTTCTTCACACTAGCAAAATAACAACCTATTACACATATCTTTTCAATACGTCATGTGCTTTTTAACCTATTGTTGTACGACCACCTTTGCAGAGATGGACGCCCCGACCACCTTGGTAGTATCGAAAGCTATGGGCCGGATGGCATGAGACTAGCAGTTGGTATAAGTCGGTTTAATATAACCACTAAAACAAATGAAAAAGAGCATTAATGATATATATATATATATATGAGCGAGCGTTCATTTCGAGATTAATAGACGCACCAAAGATCTTGATTCATTGTCCCGTTGCAAAATTTGGCTCGTGTTCTGTTCGCATCGGTATTTAGTGCAGTTGGCGAGAGTTCATCTTCACATTCAGATTCAACGATTTGTGATCATATTTTAACCAAAAAGAGGAAATATAAATATGGAGAGGGACATGGGAAGGTCACCTGAAAAATATATGGATATGATCAGTGGGGACTTTGCTTATGACCCAGTTCGATTACCACTTGATCAAGATTCGACTCAGTGTCTCTACAACAGAAAAACTTTGGAGAGCATATGGGAAACTGCACGTGAGGCTCGAAACCCCTACACCAGACAATGGTTCGACGTAAAATATGCCATCCCTCAGAAGGAATTGAGGAAAGAGATGGAGGACTACATTAATCTTCGGAACATTCCCATAAATGCCGAGATGGATGTAATTGCAGACTATACAAAAATTCTGGAGGAGGGCGAGATGAAGCAACTTCTAGAAACGTTGCGTCCAGACAACTACACATTCCGAAAGTCATACTGGAATATGGCATGGAAGAAAATTAATCTTATACGCTTGTATTGTCAATCGAATGTGCAGAACATTCAGACATTCAGAAATTTAAATGGCTACACATATTTTAAGGAGATCGTCGCAAGAGTGAACGAATATTTCATTATTTACAACTATAGAGATATTAGGAAAGACTCTGATTCTATGAATATTTGTAAGGAAATCCTAAGGCTCTTTGACTTGATTGGACTGATATCGACGGACATGGATGGAGAAAATTCCATGGGATATGATACGATTAAAAGCTTAATCAATATTATTTGGTATTTTTATTTTTATAGTCTTGGTTTTGTGAAAATCGGGACGATTGTGTTGAGATTTTATTCTAAAATATTCCATGAGTTGGCTGCCGATACTGTGAATGTTCTCGGATGGCAAGGTTACTTGAATGCTTTACAAGGTGAAGAAAGTGAGGGGCCTGTTAGCGTACTTAGCGTTCCCATTGATAAGTTTTCTTTCACCGATGAGAGGGATGCAAGAAGTATTCTTAGTGAAGATTTGAATCACGGAATTACTATTCTGCGAAGATATTTTCTTGTTAACGCTAGGATTGTCAATAATCAGCAGTACGCAACAGCAGTAGCTGACGCCCTAATTCTCTGCATCTCAAGGGAGATTGACATATCGGACAAGAGAGAATTTAGTGAAGGACAAATGCGCGAAACCCGAACTGAGAGATGGCATAACTCTGAGGCCCTTGAGAAGGGTTTAAGGCTTATCAATGATATAATTTCCCGAGGAGGAATGTTAGCTGATATTCTACAAAATACGCAGATAGTTAAAAATATCGTAGATATGTTGAAGCTGCATTTAACATTTGTCTGTGAGAAAGAAGGGTGTATCAAATTTGCCGGGTGCGTTCACACCCGAATTGTAATTCTTGCACTGGAGATCCTCCAAACCGTCTCCAAGAGAGGAGTGGTATTTGGTATTGATGCTGCCCGCATATTCTATGAAATAGTTAAGCGCACTACTTCCAAGAATCCCGGGTTCCGCGTTGAAGATTTAATGGATCATTTCTCTCATGCATTTTGTCATTTCTACTTGTATATCTGTAAAACAGGTTTTTAAATAATAAGGGACAGTGAAAGTTCACTACTGTAGACTTCTCTTGAAACAAATGGACGAAGTTCCAAAAAAAACGTTCTTACATTGGAGAAATTATGAAACTGTTTTTCTGTTGAAACAAATAACAAATACAAGACTCCTTGCTACGATGGAGAAATTATGAAACTGTTCTTAAAAAAAATTGAGATCAATTAACATTGATTTAAAATTTTCAAAGATATATTTTTACTTACTCCGATTTGAAATTTAAGAATCTATATAATAATTTAAGGTAATTCCACGCAATTGCCTCTAACTTTTTTGGTTTGTTTGTCATCTTCTTGATAAGTGGCCAAAACTATATCTGCCTGAAACGTATTATTTTCACTTCTCAAAGTTCGAGGGAATGATGAAATCACTCCCAGTGCACGGTTCCTGTATGACTGAATTTCTAGAAATATATGTCATTTTATTATTCCAACTTCTTTGAATTCAGCGAATATATCATTATTTACATTCAATTCCTAGCATTTTGCTATTCAAACAGCAAAACAACGTTTCCTGGAATTCTCATTTTTATTTGCATATATATGTCAATGTAGGAAAATATTATGGTAAAAAGGATTAATTCTTGTATTTTCTTTTATGATCATTATTAAATTTATGTAGACTTATAAAATAAAATAGCTAACACAACCATCCTAAATTCTAAGATATTATGGTCTTAGAATTGTTAATTTCATGAAATCTAATATAGTTTTATACTAAAATGTATGAGTCGTTTATTAAATTTATGTAGATTTATAAATTAATATAACTAACACAACCACCCCAAATTCTAAGATATTATGACCTTGAATTGTTAATTTGGCTAAATCTAGACAATGGGGACTTTTGCAGGATGGATGTGTTATGCAAAATGAGCAAGGTGAAGTCTTCAAGGCAACAAAAAAAGAGATATCAGTGGTCGAGTCGTATATAAACATCAGTTACATTCTAAGCAAAGCTTTGTTGATTGATGATTAAACCTTCATATTTGTGTTCTATGGTTTATAACCTACGTTGTATAATGTTTTTGAAGGACGTGATTTAGACTTTACCACACTCTCATTGAAGGAATTAGACACAGGTTTTGCAGCTGGAATTATTCATTTTGAAAAATTTCATGTACAATCATTTCGGTAGCGTTTACTATAATTTCAGTACAAATACGCAACCAAAATCCCTGAATTGTTAAAAAAACAGAGCATTGAAATTTCAAAGGTACCGGCTGGTCGAATGGTTTCCGAGGCTTATCCTGGGCAAAATTATTATTCCTTACCTGTCTTATCATCGGCATTCAAAGAGAATCGAAAGAAAGAGCCAATTCAAGCTTGTTCAAAGCAATCTTCATAAATTTTGGGTTACACATCAACTTTTGGTTATGTGAATTTGGGGCTAATAGGATCTTCGATCTGCCTGAGAGGATTGTGAAGGGTCAAGAGTTGTGTTTTTGAAGGTCAGAGATTTGCTTTGTAAATTTCTATGAGAGACCTGTAATTTGAGATGGGATTTTATCTGTTATGAGGCTGTTTTAAACTGTCTTTAAATCTGATGCTAGGTAATCTGGTTTAGAATGGTTTATGTATGAAATTTTTTATGATAATATTTTTATTATAAATTCTCATGCTTAGGTTTAGTATGTCAGATTCTTTGTTTGGAATGTTTTTCTGAGCAGAATTCTCTATGTTGAGATATGATGAACTGTTTGTTCTCTATTTTAGCAAATCAGTTTTGAGCTTAAAGCATTTTTTATATCATTATTGTTTCAGTTCAGTTATCACTTATAGTGTAATTAAAATCAACATAAATCAATCCTTAATCAATCAAGTTATGTCCTACCTACCTTATGATTAAAAATATGCATGAGAAAAAATAGCACATAAAAATTAGATTTTGATTTAGGTTTCATGTCTATTTAGCCCAGTTAGATAAACCTAGAATAGTCAAGAGGCTCTCGATATTTTTTAGATTTTGATTTAGGTTTCATGTCTATTTAGCCGAATTAGATAAACCTAGAATAGTCAAGAGGCTCTCGATATTTTTTAGATTTTGAGTTAGGTTTCATGTCTATTTAGCCCAGTTAGGTAAACCTAGAATAGTCAAGAGGCTCTCGATATTTTTTAGATTTTGATTTAGGTTTCATGTCTATTTAGCCGAGTTAGATAAACCTAGAATAGTCAAGAGGCTCTCGATATTTTTTACTGTTTCTACCTAGCTGGGCCGCTTATGAGAAGAGACTTTATCAAGGTGTTCTAGGTAGGTGACAGTGCCTGAGCCAATATCATGCACCAAGTGAGAATGCTTGCTTGTGAGTATAAGGAATTGGGATGGCGTGTGTTTCCAAGGGAACAATCTCCTGTAGTTGTGTCCTGTGGTTGCTGCAACCATTCTTGATAATAGTGATAAGAATAGCTTAGATACTTGTGCGGGTGAGGACATCGATGTAGGGATAAACTTCCTCCAAAATGCAAATACGCTGTCGACTGTGGAGATCGTTTGCCTGCATGTTCTCAAATGCTCTCAAAGGGTGAAATATTACCTTTCCTGGCAAGCTCTGGTAAACCGATTCCAGCTATGAATGTGGGCTTATAATGTGATTGTACATGTAGTCCAGTTTTGACCTTGGAAAGCGATCTAACTTTCACAGTCTATCGTAACTTAATCTAAATCTGTAGAATTGGTATACACACACAGCAATTGCTTGCACTTTGTACTATGGTATTGTTGATAATCCATGGTTTTATTTCAATGATTACGCATGGGTTTTGTTTCAATGATTACTCATTTGTTTCGATTCCAGGGTTTTGTTTCAATCCAAGATGTGAGTACTGTATTAAAAATAAATACACTGGCATTTAAGGCGAAGCTATTGCATGTGGATTGGAAGTCAAAGAGGAGTGGATATCCTAGGCAACGGAGGTAAGCGAGACTCGCTCTACTCACCTGGCGAGCATGCAAGTAATCAATAACTAAAAAGAAACTAATGATAATGTATATGTTCGTCACCTGGATCAGGTTTTCCGAATAACTCCATGTTTACAAGTGGTAGAGCTCAAGAAATCGACCAGCCATATAACCCACTTCAAGAGGTATCTATTATATTTATCAAGGGAAAGAACACAACACAGTCTATTAAAAATTAAGCGCGCAGTAACTATAATTTTTTTTTCTTATTTTTTTGCTTTGGGATTTCGAAGGACATACAATAGAAAGCCCCAACTTTTACTTCGCCAAGGACTTCAACTTTTACTTCGCCAAGGACTTCACTTGAGCTTGGGCTCTTAATACATTTAGTAACTACGAGCTTGAGCTCGCGAACATTTTCTTCTTCTCCTTTCTCTCTTGCTTTCGCTTTTCTTCACACACTCTGTGTGTGTTTTTTATATCTTCTTCTTCTACATATATACAGACTTGACATCACTTCACTTGGAAGCTACTGAGTTACATTAAAAACTGTAATTAATTTCTACCTAAGACTTTTGAGTTGCAGAATACAAATGCGATTGAATAAATGCAAGGAAGTGTGCAAGAAGTCTTATGACTGTTTGTCTCACATCTCTGCGCTTCTACGGACTCTGACCGAGTCAGGCTTGGATTCGAAATCCATAAGCTCGTAATTCATTTTTCCAACACTCCCCCTTAGTTATGAGCAGATGGGGATTACAAAATTAAATTTTACAAAATGTTTGAGAGCTGAAACATGCTTTGTGCATGACGAAGTTCATTGTGTAGAACTTGTCACTCCTAAACAACTTCATAGATATTGAAATGTGTCCCTTGCCAATGGTTTTGTAAAGATGTCTGCTACCTCATCTTCAAACTTGCAAAATTCTAAACAGATTTCTTTGTTATTTATCAATTCTCTAATAAAATGATACCTTGTGTCGATGTGCTTGGTTCTCTTGTGGAACACATGATTATTTGACAGTGTGGTAGTTGAATTGTTGTCACAGTAAATGGTTGTCGGTTCTTGTTGGTTCTGCGACAGATCACTTAACATCCTCTGCATCCAAACGACTTGACATGGAGCGTTTGTAGCTGCGACATACTGTGATTCTGCTGAAGAAAGAGTTACAATGGGTTGTTTCTTTGAAGCCCATGATACAACACCTGTTGCTAAATGAAATGTATTCCCAGACATGCTTTTTATGTCATTTATGATCCCTCCATTATCGTTGTTAGTGTATCCAGTGGGTTTAAAATTTTATGAGGTTGAATACAAAATACCAAAATCTTTTGTTCCACTTACATACCTTAGAATTCTTTTACCAACTTGCCAATGAGATTCTTTTGGTGATTCCATAAATTTTGAGATTAAACTAATTCCATATATGATGTATGGATTTGTCGCATTAAGATACATAAGGATTCCAGCAAGCCTTTGGAACAGCGTAGGATCTACATTGGATCCATCATCATCCTTGCTCAATTTCAAACTTGTTAACACTAGCGTTGGGGCTGTCTTGCAGTTTAACATTTTAAATATATTCAAGATTTCATTTGCATACTTCGACTAAGATACAAATATGCCATTTATAGTCTGTTGGACTTCAAAGCCCAAAAAATACTTCATAAGCCCCAAATTAGTCATTTCAAATCAACTTTCCATGACTCATTTAAAATCCTCTATGCCAAAATCACCAGTAAATATTAAATCATCTACATACAGGAATAAAATTAGCTTATTACATTGCTTGTTGGTTTTTGGGTACACTGTTGGTTCACATTCACTTCCGTGAAATCCATTCTGAATGAGGTAAGAGTCAATGTGACTGTACCAAGCTCTAGGAGCTTGTTTCAAACCATAGAGTTCCTTTTTCATCCTGTATACTTTGTGTCCTTGTCTCGGGACTTCGTAGCCTTGTGGCTGCTCCACATATACTTCCTCCCCCAAATAACCATTTAAAAATGCAAACTTGACATCGATTTGGTAAACATGCCATGTCTTATGTGTTGCGATGGCCAGAACTGTTTGTTGACACAAACCCAGTTGACAGGGGTTCCTCACTCTGTCGACATCCAAACCATCGTGATCTCCCTAAGCACCAGCCCAGACAAGTTTTACCCTGTCCAACAACACCTGTGGAGAAGATGAAGTCTCATCCGAGGCGATCAAGGGAGAGCTGATGGAACCACGTTTCCGTCGAATGAAGGAGGACCATGTGTTTCTACTTATCAACTTAGCGCAACATTAGTTAGCAAATCTAATTACTCGGCATAGACATTAAACAAAATTGCATCATCATTCAACATATCTCATTATTAAAACCATTGATGCGTAAACAGATCTAATTATCACATCATTTCCAGCAAGGAAACATTGCATCATTCACAGATTCATATTGCAGATACATTCATAACAGGAAAATAGGAAAAGACACAATGATTCTGCATAAACTCTGTCATATCATATTAACCTTCGCAACAAATAAAAGATACATCAATATAGTTCTTTTTTTGCATACCCAAATTCATAAGACCAAAACATGCGCAATTCTTCTCTCTTCCTTGGTTTGTCTCTTGGTGTCTAACACTTGCAATTCTACATCTATTTATAGGCTTGTGCCTTACATTCATGGTCCACTTAGTCAACGGCCTAACTACTTTCTAACAAAATGACCCTTAACCTATACAATGCGTTCCAAAATGACCAAAAATACATAAAGTAATATTATTTCCGACTTGTGCGCGGTTTTCCTCCTTGCACGGCATCCTTGACCTTGCACAGCATTTGCAATGCTGCGCAGCTGACTCATCCAAACCCACCTACCAAGAGGCCCCCAACACAATCTTGTGGCTCGCCCTCGAGCCATGTCAGTTGGACATGCTAGTCGATACACATCCGTCGCTGTACTATTCTTTTGAAACTGTTCTTGCTGTCTGGAGCTCGTTATTCTATACTTCTCAAATTAATACATCGATCTCAAGCTCGCTCCCATTTACTTCTCAAACTAATATGTCGAGTTTGGGCTCGTCGTCATGTACTTCTCAAACTCATCCTCTAGTCTCTGGAAACCTTGATCATCTATCTCTCTGGCATCTACTACTGCACTGTGCACTTGTTACAGACTGAGAAAAAGTTTATTAACGATGCTGAGGTGAGAGACAGGCCAACTGCTCCATCACATCTGTTTCGCACCAGGGACCACCAGCTACCGGGGCCAGGGGGCCTCCACCCCTGGCATTCTGATGGTCACAGGGACCAAGAATCTTCGAACGACCACCATGTACTTAGACATATCGGTTGAGACCTCGTCTCTGTTTCTCCCGAGTGTCTACGTCGCTTCCCTCTCTGGTTGTTCATGCACACTTGTCCTTTTGGCCCTCGGCACACCTGGTGTGCTGCCACATGAAATGAAATGGATCATTTCCACAACTTCATTGGAATTCTTGATTCAACTAGCTTCCTGACCCTATTCGCAGCATGGGTTTCTCTCGTCTGCTAGATGCTTCTATGCTTAGCTAGCCCCCTGCGCTGATATTTATACCATGTCCATTGTGTCCTGGATGCCTGACGATGAAATCATTTGCAAATCCGTTCACGTAATTTCCTGATCCTGTCATCATACCGTTTCTCTGTCTGTCGGTGAGGTTGATCCGCAACCCTTATGCTCGGACTTGACCTCTTACGTGCGAAGCATTGACCATGCTTCCACTTGTTGTCAAACGTGCGAAGCGTCGATCATGTTTCCACCTTTTTTCATGCGTGCCAAACGTGCCTGAAGCCGTCGTCGGTCCTGCTGATCTGACAGCCGGACCCCCCTATGTCCGTATCACTGCATTGAGTGTTGTTTCTTAACTATTTTTAACTGTCTACACTGACTGATGATTTGACCTATCGCAACCCTTGCAGTTGTCGTAGCATGAACTCCCTAACACGATACAACCTTGCTGACTTGTGCATCCACTTCCTCTAAGTGCGCCAACTAATTATCCAGCAACCTATCATTTTTTTTAATGTCGTGCAGTGCCTTACACATTGCATCGTACTGAGCCCATCCTGTAGGGCTTCAACCCACTACCATTCACCAGCTTTGGTAGCATCGCTCCATCTAACTGCTGCAGCTGTACTGCACCTCTTGAAGTAATGAAACTAATAGAATATGGACCTAGCCAATGCATATGTAATTTACCGGTATGCTTCATGAACTTGCTGTCATACAAAAACACCAAATCTCCTTGCTGAAACTGTTTGTTTTTTATATGGCGATCATGGCAAGATTTTTATCGATCCTTCTCCACATACTGGTGAAAACCTGCGATAAAGCGGTCTTCCGCAAGCTATACCAATTGCTCTAGTCGTTCTGCTAAGGCTGCTTCAACATTCATGCATGTCGTTTCTGCTATGCCCAGACTCAGAACAATGTACTCCATAGGCATAACTTCATCTTTCCCATACACGAGTTTGAATGGAGTTTTCCCTATCAATATTTTACAAGTGGTGCGATATGCCCACAATGCTGCTGGAATCTTCAAATCCCATTCATCGCAGTTCACGTTACACACCTTTGTAAGCGCATTCTCTAGCACTTTGTTGAAGGCCTGCACTGTGCCATTTTCCTGCGGATGGTATGGGGTACTCTTCTTATGCTGTATCTGGAGCTCTTCTGTCAATGCGCTGACTGTGCGATTGAGGAAATGACTCCCCTGGTCACTCATCAATACCTTTGGGCATCCAAACCAAGTAATAATGTTGTCAAATAAAAAATGTGTTGCTGTCGCAGCGGTGCAATCCACAATAGGTGCCGCCTCCGCCCACCTCGTTAAATAATCTGTCACTGTAATTATGTACCATGCACCAGTTTTCTTTCCAGGTGAGTTGCATCCAAATCGAGTAACAATGTTGTCGAATAAAAAACGTGTTGTTGTCGCAGCGGTGCAATCCACAACAGGTGTCGCCTCTGTCCACCTCATTAAATAATTTGTCACTGTAATTATGTACCATGCACCAGTTCTCTTTCCAGGTGAGTTGATTGGTCCCACGAATCCACAACCCATTTATTAAATGGCTACAATGTCACTTGAGGTACCAGCAGCAACTCGTCCCTCCTTGATAGTTTTTCAGTTCTTTGACAGAGTCACAAGTCTGTGCATAATTTGTCGCATCATTGTGAAGAGTGGGCCACCAAAGCCCTGCACGAAGCACCTTCCTGGCAGTAGCACGACCGCCATAGTGTCCACCAGCCACTTCCTCATGTGCCTTTGCCAATATCTTCCCTTGTTCATGATGTATGACACATCGCCTCAAGATCTCATCTGGTCCTAGTTTATAAAGATGTCCAACAATCAACTGAAACTCTGCAGCCTTAACCACAAACTATATCTTCTGACTTGTGGTAAACTCCTCTGGTGCAGTTCCCGTCACCAAAAAATGAAGTATTTCTTCATAGTAACCATCATCCACCTCGACCCTGAATAGTTTTCCATCTAGTAACCCATATTCAATGTTTGTTGGTTCCTCGCGTGTATCAATCCATGATAAATGATCTGGCCCCACATTCAAGTGACCTGGCTTCACAATTACCTCAAAATCAAACTCGTGAAGGAGAAGTAGCCATTGACATATCTCCCCCCCAACACAGGCTTATTAATGAGGTATTTCAAAGCATAATGGTCTATGAACATTTTGAAGTGACTTCCCAACAAGTAATGCCTAAAATTCTGGAGTGCATATACCATCACCAAGCCTTCCCTCTCTGTAGTGGTATAATTTTTCTCCACAGATGATAGCTTTCGACTCACAAAAGCAATCAGGTGATCTAGATCTCCTTCCCATGGTTGCACGAGCACTACTCCCAGTGCAATCGACGATGCATCCACATGGACATGGAACTCCTTGCTCCAGTCAGGAATTACTAGTATCAGTGCAGAAGCCATCTTAGCCTTTAGCAGCTCAAAACTTACTTGAAATTCTGGTTTCCATAAAAATACCGCATCCTTCTTCAGTAACCTATCTATAGGAGTTGTGATTGCAACATAACCACGGATAAACTTGTGGTAGTACCCCGTGTGTCCAAGCATCGCTCTCAATTGCTTTACAGTTGTCGGCAATGGCAAGTTCAAAATCAGCACAATCTTTGTTGGGTCAACCAACAATCCCTGCTTGCAAACAATGTGACCCAACAACATCCCACATGGTGCACAAAAAATGCATTTCTTCAAGTTCAACGCGATCTGATGCTGCCTACATCGCTCCAGCATCAGTGGCAGATTTTCCAGATGGTCGCTGATCAATCCATAAACTGTCCAGTCATCCAAATAGACTTGCAGAAACTTCTGAATGCAGCAACAACAACCCGAGAGAAGATCGCAGGTGCATTCTTTAGCCCAAACGACATCACGATGTACTGAAAACAACCCCATTCAGTCACAAACGTTGTCTTGTGGCGATCCTCTTTTGTGATCCTAATCTGGTGATACCCGAAAAATCCATCCATGAAGGAATACATTTCTTGACCGCCCACTCCTTCTAGTACCTCATCAGTGAATGGCATCGGAAATGGATCATGCATACACGCGTCATTCAACTTCCTCAGGTTGACACAAATTTGCACCTCACCTATCTTCTCATCTTGAACTACCATAAGACTGATCCATTCTAATTCTTCGACTGGTTCAATTATTCCAGCATCCAACATTCTGTCAAGTTCATCTTTGACCCATTCCTTGCAGATTCAGTCGATACAATCGTTGCCTAGCTGGTTTCGCATCTGGATTCAAATAAATCTTCATCTCTCCTAAATCTCCCAATTTTCCCTTCATCTCGGAAAAATTCGGAGGAAATAAATCCTGGAATTTGTTAAGATCCTAGTGGGAGGCCTTCACTAACACCTCGGGGTTTTGGTGTAATGGTTCGTAACATTTGGTATCAGAGCCTCCACCCAGGTTCAATTCACAGAGTGGGTGGCAACGTCGGCATTGCAGTGTTCTTCCGGGGCTCGTATGGCTCAAAGGGACACCACCGTATGGGTGCACATCTAGCCCAGAGTCTGGATTGCGAAGCGTGGTGGGATGTTAAGATCCTAGTGGGCGGCCTTCACTAACACCTCGGGGTTTTGGTGTAATGGTTCATAACAGAATTCATGCTACAGGTCTGTGACCTTTTCCATCATTTCTCCATCCAAGTAGTCCCCAACATTCGCAAACTTTGGGTTCTCCTCTGACCCAATGTTGACCTTCCTAAGCTTCAACGACTAATTTATTGAATCTGTTGGTACGTCTGGTGCTGCGACATCTTGACTTCCTTCTATTTTCAGAATGTTGACATTCCACGGGTCATCATCATCCTCCGGTCCAATAGTAATATTATAGCATTCCATCATCGCCTACATCTGACAATGCGTATGCGGATCCATGGGGTACACAATTGGAACCACCTTCAGAACAACATCGGAGATGAGCTACAGGACATTATGAACATCTAGATTGGAATCCGCGAAACTAAAGGTATTGGTGAAG
Source organism: Larix kaempferi (assembly GCA_027924585.1). Lineage (NCBI taxonomy): Eukaryota > Viridiplantae > Streptophyta > Pinopsida > Pinales > Pinaceae > Larix > Larix kaempferi. Next base: position 3,916,148 of record BSBM01000528.1, on the reverse strand, counting down.
CAAACCATCAACTCTAACCAAGTGGTAATCATCCTGCACAACTCAGCTGAGGCATACCAAGATTGCGGCACTTCATCCAAAGTGTGGATGAAGGCATGGACCCATTCATCCTTTGGTCATGAGTCCCATAAAGTTTGACATTCAACTAGATGACTACCAGGGTCATTCCGCCCATCATACTTTCCAGCGTGGTATACTTCTTTGTTGCCAAAGTGAACTGTCATCAATCTTCGACATTGCAACCATCCAATAATCGAATTCTTATGGGTCTCCCACCATCATGCTAGGGCAGCCTTCAGCGCCTCCTCTAGTGCCAACAACCGCTGTGGTTCAGACACCCTATCTTCAAATGCCACTAGGAATTCAGACAACCCGAGCAGTCCTTCATATACTGGTAATTCAAGAGTCTCAGTCGCGACATGACACATCAACTGTGTGATCAAACCACACTTCCTGAATGATACCTCATGCATGTGATTCTGCCAGTTCTCTAAAGCATCATCAGAGTCAGAAGACGCAGAGCTAGAACTGTGCCAACCGAGTTCTCACTCAATAGTCGGATGGATGTAGTCCTCTGAAATATTATATGCATGATCCCATCCTCTTACAACTTCGTCCTTTACGGGCTCGACATACCTTCTCCCTTCAGCCAGATCCAATGGACCTATAACTCTAAGGTATTGATTTTCAAAGGTCATTACCCGCTTCTTGAAATTAATTACTACCATACTGTGTAATATCCTAGCCAATATCTGACCAAGATATTAACTTCCACTCAAAATTTTAACAAGATTTTGCTAGTAATTTTTAAGGCCATTTCTCAAACTGAGCAGGATGTAAGTGACAGGGACTGAAACTCTGAATGGGGATGGTAGGAATGAGATTAGGTTCTGGAATTTGTATGGGAGAGTGTGCAGCAACAATTTAGACAAAGGGAAAATTTTAGGATCCTTTGTACAAAGCACGGAGACCATTTATGTTTCGGACATAAGCTACCGCTGAAGCCTACCGCAATGCTTCTTGGGTACATCCGCATATAAAAACTAGATTAGGGAGTTGGGAAGGATTAAAAAACTGATATTTGTGTTCATGGAGGTCTATGGTCATAAAAAATCAGCAAATAAACACTGGATGAAGAGTTGGGGGGAAATTGTTGTGACTTGGATTGTCGATCTAGTTTTAATGGTTGACTTCCAAAACATGGTAAAACCCTCCCAAATTCAGTACCTTAAGGTTATAATGTGTTCTAGGGTATTTACATGAGCAACAACAACTGGAAGAATTGGTTTCTGACCAACAGAACTCTTTTAATGCAATTTCTTCTAAAACTAGTCCTCAGAGAGTGCCCGATGAGCATAGGGGGAGGAGTTGAACTTGTATTTGACCACTCTAATATTTAATTCTGTATTTAATGGAACTATTACATCATATTTGATTGAAAATATAGAGCATCAAACTTTACATCACCTCATTACATTTCCAGATAACTTATATACCATAAAAACCTTCAAAACACCCTTAGGTTTATCCAATCCTTCATTGAAACATATATATGGTTGAAAATATTTCTGTAATGGATTAGGAGAGTTATATCAGAGATTCTAAATCATCTAATCATCTGCATACATCTACCATTTGAAAGTACAGTGCTTGAATGGTGAAACTACTCCAAAATAAGCTAGAAAAACAAGACTGAAATCCATTATTACATCATGAGCCTCTGGGGCATATTCATATGAGAAGTTGAGAATATTTTAGTACTGAGTTTAGATGTTTATTACAGAGCTTTGATGGCTGTAAAAACAGCAGCAAACCATCCTCTCCAATGATAGAAGGAAAGAAGATTCAATCCCTTAGTTCTTCACCTCTTTGAGTACAAAACATGACACCCTTGGGGAATCTCGAACTAGAATCACTTGGACATGATAGAAGTTGAATGAATGGCTGTAAGTTCAACTTTATTTCTGAATATGGCCATCACACATCAGATCCTTCATCTCATTTATCACTGAAAATCTTTCAATGGAGCAAACCTTCCACCAACACCTTGCAATACTGAAGAATGGGGAAGAAAAGAGGGGATAATGAGAAGGATTATTCTTGAACTCTTAAACTCTACTGAAGCAATTTGACCCTAGACTGATATCATAACTTTAATGGCTGCAAAATTATCTTCAGTGGCTGCAAATAGATCTTCAATGGCTGCCCAATAGTCTTCAATTCTTGCTAGAGAGAAAGAGAGAGAGAATGAGAGAATGGGGCACATCACCCATAGAGTGGCTTGGGCACATCACCAAACCTAGAGGAGCTTCAAAGCTCTCATATAAACTTCACAATGAAAAAAGTTGTGAAATGGAGTTGGTTGGCTTCTTTTATAAACTTCAGGATGACCTGTTGGGCAAGTTACTTGGCTTGGTGACCTGTGAGAACAGGTCACCCATGAGTGGACATACTTTCCTCAATTTTTCCTTACAAGCTTTCTCCTTTATAAACTATGCCCTCCTTGACCTTAGATGTTTCCTTCTTGCATTAGCACTTACTTTCCTTGTGAATTGGGCATTGAAATGAAAACTACACCATTCATGATGTTTCCTTTTTGGTAAACTGGAATATTTTTTGGCAAGTGCGCCCTCCTTAGCTTTTTCTAGTTGTTTCTTTTTTCTGATTTGGAAACCTTATCTCCACCTTCCTTCTCTTCATCTTTTTTCCATATCTTCACCCCTTAATCCATTTTGGCAACATATTCCACATGGGCGCCCTCTTGGCCTAGTTGCTCATTATCCATTAATTTTATTTATCAAAATTAACTTTAATAAATAAGTTTGTCAATTTGTGAGACTTAGGCTAAAATTAATTCTAAGCAAATAGAATTAATACAATTTAATTCCCTTAGGGGTTGATCTTGTCCCCTTTCACCCATGGTACTGGATGAACCAAAATTGGGACATGACATACTGTCATTAGCCCATCCAATCCCCAACAACGCAGGATAGGATCTTCCACCCTCAACAACTTCAATAACATAAAAATCATCATATGTTTTCATCCCCTCAATGTCCACAACAAGGCATGGAACTCTCACAATTGGTGTTACCTTGGCCAGATTAGCCAGTCACAACTGCATGGGAGACCAGCTCAACGTTGGGCTCCCCATCTTTTGTCATGCCTGGTTTGTTAGAATATTGACATCTGAGTCTAGATCCAAAATGTTTAAATCTACGTCATAGTCCCCAATTTGGATATTCATGCACATCTCATTTCCTGTCTTCTTCCTATGTAAAGAGCTTACTATGGACTCTTTCTGTCCCTTGGTCGGTCGATGCAACAGACTCTCAATCTCGACAAGAGCATCGTGATCACATGCCAGCGATAAGTAACTTTCAAAGAAGTTCTACAAAGTACCAAACTATCGCGATGGTTTTGCTTCCGAAGTTGAGTCAAAAGCAGGGGGATGTCATAAATAATTTTCTTACCAAGATTTCTTCCCATCACATTGTGTGCTTCAAAGAATGTGTCGCGCTCAGCATCAATATAAAATTGCACCTTCTTCTTCCCATCTAGCCATATTAGTGGATGTGAACCATCTTCTCCTGTTGTCACACATCCGCAAGTGATAATAGCAACATCGACATCTTGCGTTCTTGGTTCTGTTGAAATCGTCATGACAGTCGGTCCCTAATTCTAGTTCGGAGGTGGATTCATAGGTTGATTCACATTCTGATTTGCGTTTTGATTCTGCCGTTGATTCTAGTTCTGCATCTGATTTTGATTCTACAATGGTATTGATTCTACAACTGATTTTGATTCTGCAATTGGTTCTGGTTCGGGTTCTTCAACTGCGAAACATTTCCTACATGCCATCTCGTGATCAGCTCTAGGCAGTTCTCAACAGTGTGATCAACACCCAATCAATATGTACACTGTGCTTGCAATTGTAGGAAATATCTCTAGTAGTGTCCCAATACTCCACAATTATAACATTGCACAGGTCCGCGACCTTATCCTCCTCCTCGACCAAAGCCTCCACCTCGTCCTCCTCGGAATCCTCCTCAAAATCCTCCTTGTTGTTGATATTGAGGTTAATTAAATTGTTGCTGGGGGGGATTCGGTTACAACTGAACACACTGCCCTGGATGAACATACTACGTTGGTTGAACGTACAGCATGGGTTGAACATACTGTGGCTGCTGCAGAGCCATCTGCATTTGATTATACTGTGTTTGTGGTGCAAACTGCTCTTGTGGTTGCGGTTGTGGTACAAACTGCATATGCGATTGAGGTGGCAACTAAGCCACCTATGGCTACAGTTGGTGTACTGCGCGATGGTCATATCCCTTGACATAATATGCATCACATGTTCTTTCCTGGAGTAGGTCATATGCACGGAAATCCTTATCTTCATGCCTGACATACTTGCAGAATGTGCAGTAGAAATTCATCGCTTTCGTGACCATATTCTGCATGTATTGACAATCCTCATGTGAATTCCCATAAACTTTAAAAATGCGGCACCATGGCATACCTCTGCCACTCAATGGGTTTGGTGCTCCTGATAATAGGTAGTTTCAGAAATCTGGACGACATCAAGTACACCAAACCTCTTCATGGTGATCTTTAACCTTCTTGAGATCTTGCAACTGAATTGTCAAGTTCACCAACTGCGTCTGGATCTGAGTCATGCCGGCTGCATTCTCACCAACAGGTGAAGCTTCTAACCTCATTGCAATCTCCAGAGCCTCGCTTGGTGTCACAATTTTCTATTGCATCAACGGAATTCTGATATGAGGTAGTAACGCCGCGATGAACCATTCCTTATGCTGAATGTTGGTCATCTCAAAGACGACTCTTGCCATTAGCGTCTTAAACCTTTGATCAAAATCCCAAACAGTTTCATTTGGATATTGCTTGATTTCCTTTAGTTTCGTAATGTATTGCGCTTCAGACTTCGTTTTTTTGAACTCTTCAATTAACCCTTTTCGAACTTCATCCAATGTTTTCTCTGGACTTCCCACAGGAACTTGTAGAAAATTTATGAACCGATCTAGTGTGCGACCCCAAAGAGTTGTTGCCAATTGACATTTCTTGGCCTCATCATCCGTAATTTTTTTAATAGTCCACACAACTTCACAGAAGAACCAATATTACTCTGGGTTCTCAGTTCCATTTCCATGGAACATAGGTAACTTTGCATCGTCGCCCGGTATCCTAGGCCTTCTTCCTCTGGTTGTTGACCCGCTACTTTTTTATTGTTGTTGACACGCCAAACACAGTGGTGTCAAAGTCGTATTTCTTCTTGGTTGTGATATAATGAGAGAAGGTGTGGGTACGATACTACTGGGGGTCGGTCTTGTCTCTACCTCGGGCGTAGCCTGGTCGTCCTTTTCGGCACTATGAGGTCGTTTCGTCCCATGTGGTCTTCCTTTGTGGTTTTATGTTTTGATCACAGTAGGACCTTCCCCTGTCCTCTACCTCTTCTCTTGTCAAAACCTTGCTCCTCCCCTTGTAAGACCACTCTCTTCCTCGGCTTCCTTCACAGTCTCGTCGTAACTTGCACCCATCTATCTCGTATCATTCCATTTGCCTTCCCCCTGCCTTCGCAGTATCCACATCCTTTTCCCACCAGGGTTCTTTTACTCGAGGTTCATCTTCAGTATGCCCTTTTCACAAATGAGCATCTTAATAAACAATTGCAATGACAACAGGAACCTACCCTTCGGTCCGTTGAAAAAATCCCTTTTAGCGTTGCTATATGATTTCGTCGTATCAACCGCAAACTCAGTGATATAGCCCTCCAATATATTGTCAATCCAGAATTCCACAGCCCACGATGCCTTGTTGTCTACTTCTTGTAACTCCTGAATCAATTCCGGGGTCTAGGACGTTGGTTCACCGCGTTGGAAATTTACCTTGTGAAAAATCAATTGCGCTAACCACTCATAAAAGATGATCGGGAATTCACAGAAAAAATATTTGTGTGGACCGTCGTATATGTACCTTTCCAGCTACCAATCCATCATCATTCCAAGGTTTTGATTCTCTTTCTCAGCAAACTGTCACAACTTTTGGTCGAACCAATATTGAATTTACAGTTTCGTCGGATGCCACAACATGTCCTCCCTCCACTTCGCGCTAAGGTCCCAGCAACAGAACCATTTGTTGACACAAACCCAATCGACAGGGGTTCCTCACTCTGTCCACATCCAAACCACCGCGATCTCCCTGAGCACCAGCCCATACAGGTTTTACCCTGTCCAACAACACCTGTGGAGTAGATGAAGTCTCACCCGAGGCGATCAAGGGAGAGTTAACGAAACCACGTTTCCGCCGAATGGAGGACCATGTGTGTCTACTTATCAAATTAGTGCAACATTAGTTAGCATATCTAATTACTCAGAATAGACATTAAACAGAATTGCATCATCATTCAACATATCTCATGATTAAAACCATTGATGCATAAAAAGATCCAACATTATCACATCATTTGTAGCAAGGAAACATCGCATCATTCACAGATTCATATCGCAAATACATTCATAATAGGAAAACAGGAAAAGGCACAATGATTCTGCTCAAAATCCATCATATCATATTAACCTTCACAACAAAACACAGATACATCAATATAGTTCTTCTGTTGCATACCCAAATTCACAAGACCAAAACATGCGAAATTCTTCTCCAGGGTATTTTTAAAGGATTCTAATATTCCACTTAAGTATAGTATTCTAGGCAATTATTTTGGATTGGAAAAAACATAGATATACATATCTAGGTGAATGTTAAATACAAAACCTACAATTTACTACTGAAATGTGTAATTTTTGGTGAATATTATGTTAAAAAAACATATTTTATGTAAATATAGGCTATATTAGAGTCTAAAAATGACCAAATAGCAAATTTATTTTTTGAAAAAAAGCCCCAAAAATAGCCAATTGGCGAAATTTCGCCCCTAAAAATTACCTTGTGAATCTTCTCTCTTCCTTGGTTTGTCTCTTGGTGTCTAACACTTGCAATTCTACATCTATTTATAGGCTTGCGCCTTTACATTCATGGTCCACTTAGTCAACCGCCTAACTACTTTCTAACAAAATGACCCTTAACCCACACAATGCAGTCCAAAATGACCAAAAATACATAAAGTAATATTATTTCCGACTTGTGCGTGGTTTTCCTCCTTGCGCAGCATCCTTGACCTTGCACAGCTGACTCATCCAAAACCACCTGGAAACACTATTCTAATAGTGTCCATTCGTGCCACAGTTGTAAAAATTTCATGGAAGTCTATGCTAAGCTACTGTGTGAACCCTCTTGCTACCGATCTTTCCTTGTGCTTATGCACATTTCCATCAGCATCTTGCTTGGTCTTATAAATTCATTTGACGCTTATCACATCCTTGTCGATAGGAACATTGACTAATTCGCATGTTTGTTTCTTCGTAATGCTTTATATTTCTTCATCCATGGCTTGTGCCCAAACTTTATCTTCGACGACTTCTTCAAATGTTAGCGGATCATTAATTTGATACAATAATGCAAAGACTGAGAATGAATTGGGTGTACCAGTCTCAAGTCTCATATATCTCATGCAGACTTCTTGTCTTTGTCTGATTTGTTGATGTTGAACTCCCGTTCTCTACGGTTCCATCCCATACTTCATTTTATACAAATTGAACATCTTGACTAATAATAAATTTTCTTACGACAGGGTCATACAACTTGTATGCTTTTGTGTCTTTAGAATACCCAACAAAGATACATTTATGTCCTTTATTGTCTAATTTCCTTCTCAACTCATCTGAAACATCTATGTATGCGACACAACCAAAAAAATTTAAATGTGAAACATTATGTTTCATACCTGTCCAAGCTTCTTGCGAAACTTTGTTCTTCACACTTTTCGTTGGACATCGATTCATGATGTATATAGCAGTTGCCACTACCTTAGCCTAGTATTCATTTGAAAAATGCATGGTTGTCAACATACTACGCGCCATCTCCATAATGGTTCTGTTCTTCCTCTCTACGATACCATTCTGTTGCGGTATATACAATGCAGTGAATTGCTTGTGTATGCCATGTTTTTTTTTTAAATTAAGAAATCATTTGAAACATACTCACCACCTCTATTTGTTCTTAAGATCTTGATGCTGTAACCACTTTGCTTCTCCACAAGTTCCTTGAGCTGCTGAAAACATCCAAACTTAGTAGATTTATGTTTTAGAAAATATATCTAGGTTTTTCTTATGAAATCATCAATAAATGTGAGAAGGTAAGTGCAACCTCCTATGGACGGTGTTTGCATTGGTCCATAAATATCATAATCCACAATTTCAAGTGGTGTGCGAGCTCTATATGACTTTCCAACTGGAAAAGTCACTCTGTGTTGTTTGCCAAAAATACAACCTTCACAAATTCTCTCTGGATTTTCAATTAATGGCAATCCTGTCATCATATTCTTCATGTGTAGTAGTTTCATCCCACCAAAATTCAGATGTCCAAATCCAAAGTTCCACAACGAGGATTCATCCTGTATTTCTGATTGAAACATTGCTTGAATTTCTTTGTCACAATCATTTTCTTCTTGTCGCAGTGATTGTCTGCTTATTAACTTTCTTCCTTGAATGCAGCTCCTGAGTTTCCATTTTGACTTCCATGAACAACTTTATTTTTTTTTCCTTTTATGTTTAGCCGTATCCTCAAGGGAAACAAGCGATTGCTTGTCATCTGCACTTTGGCTACTAAGTGATTGCTTGGATATATGTCCTTAATCAGACAATGCTTTCCTGTGATATAAACTTTGTAACCTTTCTCTAACAGTTGTCCAATGTTCATCAAATTATGCTTCAAACCTTGAACATAATAAATGTCACACATAGTTTTCCGCTCTCCCTTTTGGTTAGAATTTCAACACTACCTCTACCGAAAACAGTAAATTGAATATTATTTCCAAGTGTGACATCAGTTTGAACTGATTTATCTAGACTAGAGAATAGATTTAAATTACCACTCATATGATTGCTACAGCCTGAGTCTAAATACCAATTGTAACTTGGACTTTCTTGGAAAACATTGCATTCAAGTGGAGATGCACATGCTAAAAACATTGACCTGGTCGAAGTGCTGGTGTTGCTTGACTGTGTTTGACCTTGCTTTCCTTGGTCATACTGTTTTTTCCTGGATTCATATCTGAAGTGTCCAAACCTATTACAGTAATGACATTGAATTTTTTATTTATCATACCTTTTTCCACTTGGATGACTGGGGATCTGATTCTGACTTCTACCAGCGACATATGCAGGGCTGCTACTGTGACCTCATCTTAAAGAACTTCTCCCTCTGCCTCTAGAGTTTTATATTCCCCTACCTCTTCTACGACTTATGTATGACTGTGCTGCAAATGCACCTTCTAATGATGTATTTGATCTGTTGATTCTTTGTTCATGATTGAGGAGTGAGGCTTGCAACTCATCAACAGTAAATTGGGACAGATCTTTGTTTTCCTCCACGGTCACAACTAAAGATTCAATTTTTTGAGGAAGACTTCTAAGAATTTTTTCAACAACTCTTTGGTCACTTAGATTTTCTCCATGAAACTTTATTTGATTAATAAGACCAATAACTCAAGTATAAAAATATTCTACTTACTCTGTATCTTTCATTGAAAGAGATTCAAAATCTCTTCAAAGGAGTTGTAGTTTGGAAGTCCTTACCTTGTTCAAACCTTGATAGGATTTCCACTATATCCCATGCTTCCTTAGCTTTCATTTTGGCTGCTACTCTTGGGAGTATGGATTCATGTGTTGCTTGATGTATGTAGAATAATGGCTTTCCATCTTTCTTCATATGTTCCCTCAAGAAATCCTTCTCAACTTGTGTGAGATTGTTATATGCTGTCAAATCTATTGGTTCTGCATAGCCATTTTGTACTATTTCACATACATCTTGACCTATGAACAAAGATTTCATAGTTAGAGACCAATATTCATAATTTTTACCTGAAAAGATTGGAGTTTGCAAATTACCGGAAGTGGAAGCCATTCTTAACTTTAATTTATTTTCCCTTTTTGTAAATAGTGTTTATATTCTCCGTAAACCAAGCTCTGATACTAGATCAAGGGAAAAGAACAATGCATAGTCAATTAAAAATTAACCACGCAGTAAATATGAATTTTCTTTTCTTCTTTTTTCTTTGGGACTTCGACGGACATACAATAGGAAACCCCAACTTTTACTTAACCAAGGACTTCACTTCAATGGGCATTTACTTCGTGGAGTAAACTTCACTTCCAAGAGCATTTACTTTGTGGACCTTTTACTTCGTGAACTCTTGAATTCACAGAACACTTTACTTCGTGGACCTCTTAACTTTGTCAACGCAAAAAATTTCACTTCGTAGAACTTTTTACTTTGCAGACCTCTTAACTTTGTCGACCTTTTACTTCCCAGAACTTTTTACTTCGCTGGGATTCAACTTCGATGATCCCACTCTTAAACAAGATTTATATTAAAATATTTCTTGCTAAGACATAAGAACCAAAACTTTAAATGAAACTTACGTCGAAGTTATTTCACATTAAAACATAACTTTTACCATGGTGAAATATTTTGGAAAATCTTTATTTCTTTTACAAATCGTAAATTTAAACAAAATTCACATAAGTAAATCTGGAGAAGATGTGTGACATGACATATTCAACATTCTTGAGAATGAATACACAAAACTATAGACTTATATATATTACCACATCAAAAAGGGCAACTTTGCCGCATTACACAGAGATAGAATTTACTTTGATCTTTCACTTTTTACAAAGCTTGGGATCTTAATACATTTCGCAACTATGGGCTTGAGCTCACAAACTTATCACGAACCTTTTCTTCTTCTCCTTTCTCTCTTGCTCTTGATTTTCTTCACACACTCTCTCTGTGTTTTTCATATCTTCTTCTTCTACATATATACATACTTGGCATTGCTTCACTTGGAAGCTACTGAGTTACATTAAAGACTATAATTAATTTCTATCTAAGAATTTTGACTTGAAAAATACAAACGCGGCTGAATAAATACAAGGAAGTGTGCATGAAGCCTTCTGATAGTTTGTCTGACATCTCTGCGCTTCTATGGACTGTGACCGAGTCAGGCTGGGATTTGAAATCCATCAGCTCGTAATTCATTTTTCCAACAATTCAGTTTTCATTTTTCTACAACAAATAATATATATACTTACGTTCTCTAGTTGTGTTAGTATTTAATTTATTTGATATCCACAACTATGCAGAAAGTTATCAGCAATCTATCTTATCGTGCAATATGACAACTAGTTGTAGGGTAAAAGTAATCCTTTTAAGCATTCGTTTTCCATTTTTCCACTGGAGTCTTTCTATTTTCCATAAAGAGGAAGCTGACTCCAGTGGAAACCATTCAATATTATGATATACATGAAATATTGACTTAATCGGTATTTCAAATCTACATAAGCAAATTTGCAGTTCTATATTCCGAGATATAAAAATTCTTGATATAATAGAGATTTGAAATTTGCATAAACAAAACATGTAATTTTATTTTCATCCCGGAGTCTGTAAACCGCCAAATCAAAATGTCTAATTCAATTTATTTTGAAAATTTGAATGATTTAAAAATGTGTTGTTCAAAATGAAGAGTTTAAATAGATCAAGCACAAAGTTGTGACTACTCTAGTTCTTTCTTAATAGTCAACAAACCTTCAATGTCTAGGAAGATACCTCTATAAATGTCATGAGTAAAATTCTTGCGTTTCCTTACAGTAATTGCATGTCCTATCAACTGCATCTTGTTTTATGACCTTTCTTTTTGTTTTAGCATATCTTTTATGCCTTCCTTGCATCATAAATATGCCACTTTGCATCTTGTTTTCCACCACCTTGTATCATCTCCAGTGTGATAAAAATAAAGACAAAAGGAACACAAAACAAGATGCAAAAAAAGGTGAAGAAAACCCACTAAAAAAGTTGTACATCCCATATCCAAGGTCACACACCCCATGATGTATGTCTTGTATCCAATTTCATCCCTCATTCATCTAGTTTTCCTCCTTTCTATAATTACAAATTCTAAATTCCCAATTATTCTACAACTATACTGGGTAAGTGGTAGTGTAATAAGGGGTGGTAAGTGTAAGGAAATCCTTTCTCTTATCCTAGAAGAAATTAGTATTGTGATTTTTCCTAGGACATAGGGATTGCAATGAATAATGGGGCAGAATCCCTAGTAGTATCCAAGGACAATAATGATAGAAGGAATGCGAGTTCAAGCATTATAGTTGTTTGGTACTTTTTCATCATCATTCGATTGCTTCATAATCTCTTTGTCCTGCCTTCATTTTGAATAAAACTAATAACTCCGAGAATTCTAATCCTAGTGGCACAATTTTAGTCCATCTCTTACTATTAAGTTCTTTGAACTCTCATTAAAAGGGTATATTATCTTGCCAATATAAGAGCACACCTAGAAGAAGGATTCCTATGTTTCATATGGGGTATTAATCCATACACCCCTCTCATGAATTAATTAAAATAATCGTAAATGTCCATCACAGTGGACATGTGGAAGTATATGTAAGGATATCAAGATAGGGAGTTACGGGAACCTTCCCCATCTTCAATCACATGCATCCTTTGGGATAATATTTTTCCCTCCCATGCAAGGCGCTTCTATAGGATTGGTCTGTATGGAATATTTTGAGGTGTAAAATGGAATATGGTCCACTTGGATACTCTCAAATGTGAGTGCTCCCCTTGAGGCCCTAAACCTACTATGGTGCCCCAAAACCAAAAACAAACAAAAAACCATAAACCTACTATGCCACCCCAAGCCCTAAAACAATATTATATAAGGACTTTCTATAAAACAAAAACTAGGACTCTGATGGATGAACAAAAAATCCTATTGGATTCGTGACATGGTATTTATGCTAGTTGCACCCCTATGCCATAGATCCATTCACAAGAAATTGTTCTATTCCATAATTTTACAAACTAGGTTTTTTCTTGAAATAGAGGCAATATTGCAACATTTGGATTCGGGTGTGGATTTTTTAAAAACCTAACTTCAGGTCAGTTTGAGAGCATTTCCATCTATTCCTTTTCCAAAAAACATTCACAAGATTACATATTTAAAAAATAGTTTCTTGGTTTGGTTTATATGCCTTGGGACAAATTCACCAAATGTCCTTGAATAAGTTTTGGATAAGAGTTGCAACTCACTATAAAATGAAAACCAACACTTCGATGGATGAATGATATATCCCGCTGGATTCATGGAATGGGAATCCAGCTAGGGGAACCCCTATCCCATGGGTTCATGGCCACAAACTTGATGTAATGGACAATTTCTTAAACCAAGATCTTACTCAGTAAGAGGAAATGCAACTTTTGGATTCAGGGGTGAAATTTTGGAAAACCTTCCTTAATGTCCCATGGAGAGTCTGTCCATGTATTCCTTTCGTAAACAAACATGCATGAGCTTACATATTTTAGAAATCTTGAACGATTTGGTTTTTGTGCCCTGGGACAAATCCTACAAATATCCTTGAATGTGTTCTGGATGTGAGTTGGAACTCGCCATAAAATGAAAACTAGGAATATGATGGATGAACGGTCAATCTTGTTGGATTAATGAAATGGGAGTCCAGCTAGATACACCCCTATCTCATGGGTCCATTAACGGTAACTTGTTCTATTCCACAATTTTTCAAAATATGGATTTCCTGGGTAGAGGCAATATTGTAACATTTGGATTAAAAAGTGGAATTTTGAAAAACCTAGTTTCACGTCAGGTGGAGAGTGTGTCCAGATATGTATTGCACAAAAAAACATGCACAACCTTACGGATTTAAAAAATGATGCCTAGTTTTGTTATGGATAAATATTCCCTACGAATAGGTAATACCTTCCTTGAGTGTGCCCAACACCCAAGACATATAGTAGGATGTTATGCCAATGATTTTCCCTTTCAATTACGAAAAGATGACTAACGATGAAGCATACCTTTCTACCAGATGGTTTCCCTTCGTAGATCTAAGATAGTGTAGTCCCTAGATATGTTATTCTCCAACCTCTAAACACCCACTATCCTGTACATAAAGGAACAAAGGCAATACACTTCTTCCAATATTTCATCAATGCATAGGTTAGATCCAATCATATAATATAATAACTGGATCGAACATGAAACATAAGTCAATAAGAATATGCGAAAAACCATCAACATGTATATTAATCATGGATCAATTTACAATTTCACCTTGACCCATGATAGAGGAATTTTCCTTGGTTCCTTGATCTAATCTCCTCCTTGACCTATATCACCAAAGGTTGGGATTTCACAATGATTATGGATGAAGGAAGGAAGAGGGTCTCACTGAAATTGGGCATCATTTGTTTTCTAAATGTTTTTTGTTGTTGTGTCATGCATATAAGACATGGGCATGGATCTTCCAATGTTTTATACTCAGTTGTGGCTTCTTTGAATCTGGTAAGCTCATGGATCCTTATGGACCAATCTCCACCTACAGAGGAATGATTTCGAAAATCCCTTTGACTTGCTATTGAGGAGAGGAGTAATGTTTGTTGTTGTTGGGTTCTTATTTTGTTTCTAAAGATGCCCATACTAGGTATGTCTTCACTTTCAAGGAGATACAAGAGTTTTAAGAGTAGTTATGGTTTTATCCCAGGATAGAAGGGTTTTGTCTTGTTCTTGTTTTGATTTATAATGGAATGTAAAATCCCTTTGGGGTTGGAATGTAGTAGTTTAGAGATTAAATAAATATATGTCTTCTTTGTTTCACCAAGACTAAGATTCTACCCGTGTAAGAAGTTTCTCAATCCTTGAAGGGGTTTATTTTATGGATACTCTGTTCTAGTTTTTTATTTACCCTCAGTACATGTATGAATACGAATTTGTGACTTTTTTAATGAAGAATCCCACGTTGGGTTTCCCATAGGGAATAAACCTTTGTTTTAATGAATGACTGTGTGATATATTGAATACTATGTTTCCTTAAGAAAGGGTGTTGGAGGAGCCTAAGTCGGCCTATCAACTAGGCCCTCCGCCCAACTTATTGTAAGACATGTCGACAGTTGTGTCGACCAAAACACCTCAGGATAGGTCGGTCGGTTGCAACGACAAGTGGTTATATAACTGTATGTAAGACATATATATAGGCTATTGAGACGACCCATTGAGTTAACTTAGATTTGTTCTTTTATGTATTGGTTTGCATCTTGCTAAGTAATAAAAGGCTTGTGTTATCTCCATCTTCTTGGCTATTGTATTTGTATCTAGTGTGCTTGCTCATATATAATATGTATCATTGGTAACCATGTAACCCCACCAAATACAACATTGGTTTCGTTCTCGGGACACATACATAAAGCAATAGCGAGCATGATCAATGATATCATAGCAATAGATTAAGGATTGGTGGGAGATAACGATCGCTAACTACCTACAAAATTATGCGAGAATGAACAAGCTGACGATTTCTCAAGCAAGGGAGAAATTATTTTCTTAGACTCATGATAAGTTCGTAGAATCCGTTCCGCTTGTGCTAAAGAAGCTTTTGGATGAAAAGACATCCAGATGAAAAGGAGCGCGAATTCATCATGAAGCTGATTAACAAAGGTCATACAAATCTATCGGAATGGTGCAATAATATTGACGATGAGTTCTGTGAAGAATGTGTGATTGAAGAGTGAGTGTCTATTGACGATGCGAGGAAACGATTTTTCACCGACCTTACCGACCAGTTTTTGTGTTCTTTGCTGACAATATTGTTCAAGTTCTTGATCGAAAAAGGCATCGCGTATATTGTCGAGACTCGACCCTTGTTGTTTCCACCGCTCCCAAACTCAAATTGGGAAGAAAAAGAACGAGCATGGAATAAATTCATACAAGAGTGCAAGTGGGAGTATTTCTTGAGCAAATGAAGTACCGTACTTCCCTAATTGCCTAGAGAACTTCGGGTCGGCATTGGGGGGATATCCAAAATTTTTCTGATGGAGTAGATGCATGAAGAAGTTCGACAGATGAAAAAATGACATGACCAACAGTGAAAGATCCAATAGATTCGACAAAGATCGAGCAATGAGTCACAAAAGCACTCCAGACATCCAAAAGATTGAGTGGGAGAAGAGGAGAAAAAGGAAAGAAGAGATGAAGGAGCCAGCCAGTGTGCTCCAGAAGAAACGAGGACTGAGTGTGGTGACAGATGTAGACGGAAATCTACCGGAGCCAATTCGAGCCCAAGATGAAAGTGGCATCAGCGAAGACCTGTCACCAATGGATGAAGAATTGTGAATAGAGTGTAGTAGTTCTCTCCAAGTACATATACCCGAGGTAATAACGCCACCTTCTCTGCTGCATCTAACTCAGAGTGCCCAAGTGTAGGATATTGTTGAAGAAGATCTAGGACTTCACACTACAAAAAAATATCAAGGATAATTTTAGGGGCGAAATTTAGCCCATGGGCTATTTTTCCATGTTTTTTTCCAAAAAAAAGATTCGCCAAATTGCATTTTTTAAAGCCCCATTTCGCCCAATTTTGATGGGGTAAATTTTTTCACTCTAAAAATCACCAAATTATTATATAAACTATATAAAATCCTTAGAAATTGAAATAATTTTAGAAAAATATCGCCAAATATTTTATAGTTGACATTTTAAGAATTGGTAAGATTCGCCAAGGTTTATACACTTTTAAATAAGTATGGATCCTTAAAATTATCCCTGCAAAATAGCCCTTTAGGGGCATTTTTGGCTTGCAGGGGTCTTGGTAAACCCCCCCTAAATTGTTTTTCAGACCTTTGGAGGCGGTCTTTTAAAACTGCCCCTAAAAGTCATGGAAATTGGACTTTTGGGGGCAGTTTTTTTAAATCTACCCCCAAAAGTCCTCAAATTTGACTTTTGGGGGTGGTTTTTGGAAAACCCCCCCTAAAAGCCCAATTCTCATAACTTTTGGGTGCGTTTTGTCAAAACCACCCCTAAAATTCATGAGAATTGAACTTTTGGAGGCGGTTTTTTTAGAACCCCCCTTAAAAGTCATGAGAATTGAACTTTTGGAGGCAGTTGTTTGAACCCCCCCTAAAATCCCAATTCTCGTAATTTTTGGGGGTGGTTTGTCAAACCCCCCCTAAAATTCATGCGCATTGAACTTTGGGAGGCGGTTTGTTTGGAACCCCCCTTAAAAGTCATGAGAATTTAACTTTTGGAGGCGGTAGTTTGAAACCCCCCCTAAAATCCCAATTCTCATAACTTTTGGGGGCAGTTTGTCAAAACCCCCCCTAAAAGTCATGAGAATTGAACTTTGGGAGGCGGTTTGTTTGGAACCCCCCCTTAAAAGTCATGAGAATTGAACTTTTGGAGGGGGTTGCTTGAAAAGCCACCCTAAAAGCTCAATTCTCATAACTTATGGGGGCGGTTTGTCAAAACCCCCACTAAAAGTCATGAGAATTGAACTTTTGGAGGTGGTTTTTTTTGGAATCCCCCTTAAAACTCGTGAGAATTGAACTTTTGTAGCCATTTTTTTTGGCATTGAACTCATGAGTATGCCTAGGGAGTTTATCACTGAACCATGACATATGAATTGAGAACCATGTCTAGTATTAGAAAGAGGAAAATGTGTTTCATATCTCATTTGTAGGCTAATGATTCCCTATGGAGGGTATGTGTGGCGGTTTGAGGGCTTGAAAATGGAACATGATCTTAGAGAAAAATGTTATGACCTAAGACCCTTATTTAACCTTATATCATAACATGGGCCTTGAAAATCATCCCTAGCATGCCCTTCCTCAAAATGGTGAACATATCTCCCATATAGGCTAAGATTCCCCATGTAGGCCTTATGTTATAATCTAGGCCTCCATTCATGGGCCGTGATCCCCAAGGTAATTCATATGGCCTTGTACCCTAAAACCTTGGTCCATGGCCTAGGGACTAAAATCCATACTTGGTGTGCCAAACCTCAAAATGGCCATCACATCTTACTCATTGGCTAAATATTACCTATGTAGTATATGGGCCCTTTAAGGTGGTCTAGGGCATCACACATGACCCATTTTCCCTTTAACCTTAGACGTTATGTTTTGACTTGATAATATGGCCCAATCAATGATAACCATTCTTGGTCGCATAGAGCTTGAAATGGCCATTTCTTACTTGTAAGCCAAATATTTTTCACATAGAGATGACGTTATGGACTAGGGCCCCATTTGTGGGCTCCGATCCCTTGAGGAAAATTTTATGGCCTAGGACTTTATATGTTTACCCTAGAACATGTACTAGGCCATGAGAGCCATCCTTAGTGTTCCAAACTTGAAATGAACACTATATTCCACTTACGTGATAAAGAATCCCTTTATAAGGCTTGTATGGTGGACATAGGCCTATTAATGTCACATGATCCCTAAAGACAAAATGGCCTAAGTTAAGGTTGATGCAAAAGAATTATACTTACTTACATGGCATATTTGGATGTGTGAGGTTTTGAGTTTAATTAATGTGCCCTCCCACCTTGTAAATGGCCAGATGTTTCCTTGTATTTGTCCCTTTTCCTTGACACATTAATCACATATTACATTCTTTTACTACCTCGAATTCCTCACTAATCATGTCTTCGACAAATGAAGGTCAATGTCCAAACTATGATGATAATCTTAAAAGGTACCATGATGGAATTCCGTCACCGTTTGGCAATTTTTGTTGGTAATTGTAACTGGTATGTCAAATCCACTCCAAGTGTCTATTAGGTACACATAAAGAAACAACGAGACCAATGTAAGAACATGTCTCCATGCTTGAAACAATTCATAACTCCATTGTAGCATTCTTTTAAACAATTTGTGGGCCTCCTTGATTTTCCCATTTTATATGCAATCCCAAATCACAACATTCCACAAGACAACATTATTCTCAAGCATGTTATTAAACATTGTTGAGCTTTGTCCATCCTACCATTATGGGCATATTTCATAAGCATTATAGTCCACAAAATGGTGTCTCATTGAGACATTCTATAAGCCACATGATGAGCATATTATAATCAACCCTCCACACCAATTGTTCCAAGTGAAGATGGCATTCTTTGGAAATACATCCAAAAATTATCAATGCTCTAAAAGGTCCCAGAAAATCTAGCTTGCCACATCCAACCTTTACACTCATCCTTTCTTTTCAAAGAGGGACTTTGTTGTGGTTAGGATGTATTCTCTAATGATTCAATGTTCCTAATTGGGGAGAACCTTAATCGTACTTAATATTTCCAAACATTAATCTAGAATTTTTCTGAGATCAATGAACCCATATACATTAGTTATATTTTTCTTTACCCTTGAGAAGTATAAATCGCTAATCATCTATAAATAGGTGGTAAGTTGGTTTTCTAGATCCATATTTACAGGATCCTACATCATTGCCATAATTCTTGAAAATCCTCTCAATCCTCTAGTCGAGCAATCGCATCCTCCCCATATCATTTTGGTAAATTTATACTGCATGTTATACATTTTTCATTTTGTTTATTGAATAAACACTAAGTCTAGTTTTTCTACTCTTATTTTGTTTTTCAAAATGATTTGTTTCTTAGGTGCATTATTGCCCCTTATGTTCCACAAGAGAATTTTCATTTAGAAGGCCTAGGCATTTGAATAAATGTCTCCTTAAGTGAGGTTGTTTGTCTTGGGTTAATTAGATGCTCCCTTTTCTCCTTGAAGTTATCATTGACAAGTTTCTCGCCTCGTCCCAACTTATATTTTGTCAACTTTGTGGGATTTTATAGTTCCTATTTCCATTCTCCTCCACTTGCACATGTTTAACATTAAGGGGGTTGTCCCATAGTTAATGGAAATGCTAATTCCATTTTATGTTAATGAAAATGGATATTCTCATAGTGTAGATTATGGACCCATCCATTGTCCATATAGTCTAATTTTGGATCATAACTTGAGAAAGTTGTCTCCTTCAAAGGTACACTTTTTAACTTTAAGAATCCCTCCTTCTAAATGTCACTCTACTACTCCTTGTTGATTGTGGTCATCTCCTTCATCTCGATGGTTTCTTTCCTCCTTGTCCTTTGCTCCCAAGGTATTGAGGATTCTAAAGGATTTGATTGAGAGTTATTCTTTAATTCTATATATAGGTACATTACTAATTAGAAATTCCATCCCTCATTGAAGGCTAAATTTGGATTCAACCTAAGTCTATCTATAATTCTAGATCACCCTATTGAGTTCTTCCTTGATCCTTCTATCCACATATAATAAGTAAAAATTCTTTCCTCCCTACCTACCTAGGTCATCATTGATCATCTTCAATGGTTCCCTACCATCAACAATTTATCATCTACCGAATTTACCAAGCATCACCTATGGAATTTTAGCCTCAGAAGCTAGAAGCATGTGCTGAATTTAGATACCCATTTCTCTAGACAATTTGAAAGTGCTCTCCTCTGGCTACCAGAGTGTTACAACGTAATCTTCCACCTTGTGAGAATCATCACTCTTTGGCCTAGAGGATCCATTTCACTGGCCCATAGCCATTTTATATCCTTCAGACACTATTTTTCCCTATTTTTTCCCTTGTATGCTTGCTGCATCACTATAGCCAGCATACCCACGAGTTGCATCACTATAGCCTGCGGGTAGCTTGTAAAATAGTAAAAATCACTAGTTTATTAGTTTTTACTCCCAAAAAGTGATCATTGGGTGACCTTTGACTCTCCATATGCCCAAGAAACGCCTCGATGTGTCCTTTCACTTACCTATGAGAGGACTATATATTTAGCACATATGGCTTATGGATGGGAGGAGAAAGAAGAGCAAGAGAACTCTAGTGGATTTTTGCCCTATCTTTAGTCTACACTCATTGATCCTTGTAGCTGTGAACCCTTTATGTTCACCTTCCAAACTCCTATCTAGTTTGAGTTTTCCATTCATGGAGGATTGAAGTGGTGGAGGCACAAGTGGATTGATCCAGATCTTGGTTCAGATTGGTTGCCGGCAAGAGGTCATATCACATTGTACTTCTTCTTGTTTATTAATAGAAATAATCATATTCTCGTCCATTAATGTTGTAAATGTTGTTTATCTTACATTGGGTTGAATTTACTTGTTATATCATGGGCCATTTCTATTGATGATGTTAATGTCGTTTATATATTATATGTACATGTTGTATATTGGCTATCAAGACTAATTTGCAGATTCAAGTACACGGGTTGAAAAGCTCCAACAGGGATCTACATCAAACGTCTGGATCGAGGTTGGTTACATTCTCCATTATCTTAGCATTATCATTTATATAGCATAGTTCTGAGAATTGAGTTGATTTCTGGTAGTCAGCTGTCTATTGTGGTCTACCCCAAGCCATAGTGAGTTTTCTCCAACACAGAAATGGCGACTCCGCTGGGGAAAACATCCATTTTTGAGGATTTTTGAGCATTAGTCCATAATTAGAGTTGTTGTTTGTCGAAGCTCTATGTCGCTTATTTTCCGTTGAGATACACTATAGAAAACTTTCTTTTTTTGAGCCATTGGACTCTCTGATTTCCCATTCTCCTTTCCTCACGCGCGGGCTAACTTAGCTCTACCCACGTATACCCAACTCTGTTTACTCTACTGCTCACGGGTACCCGCGGGTATTCCTTCGGCAGTAGCGTACAACTTCGGCTTTGCTTGATTTATGACCTTTGGTTGTTGCTGGGTTGGTTTTAGTTGATCCTGAGTCTTTGTTGGCCTGTTTCTTGACTGTTTCTTGACTGTTTCATGCCTTGGTTGTGAACAGAACTCTTCTTTTCTCTTGGTTGAGCTTTGTTGGTTTTTTACCCATCTTTGGATTTATCCTTGTTGGTTTTTTTCTTTTGAGCTCATTCCTTTGGCTGAGTCTTACTGTTTGGTATCTGCCTGGTTGTCTTAGTGATATCCTTGGCATATCAGTGACTAGATAGTAGGATTTTGCTTGCATTTTTCATTTCCATATATTGAAAAATACAAAAATATACACATAGTTTTGCATTTTCCTTTTGTTTATAAAAGAAAATACAATTTTTTTTTTTTGCTTTTATGTATTGCATCTTGCATTGATTGCTTTCTACCTTCATTGAGATTCTGATTGTGCATTGAAAAATATAAAAGGATTGCATATTTATTTCGAAATCGTTGGTTTTATTGTGCATGTTAGTGGCATTGTTTTCATTAGATAGATGAGTCTAGGATTTGACGATTTTGCATACTATTGAGTCTTACACATCATTAGTTTCATGATCATATACCTTGAGTAATCACAGCCATTAAAATTAACGCTTAATCTTAAAATTGATTAGACCGATTTTATTTATAGGGTACACAAACTAGCATAGGTTTAGAGTCTTGGAATAGATCCTTGTGAGTTAACAATCCAAGACTACTAGATGAAACATTAGGTGTCTAACCAGGAAGTGGAAGAATCCATGGTATATATCGGTGTTCTCAGGAAGCTCTACTCAATCCAGATTTAAGCATGAGGTCATGGGAGGTTGCTTGAAGAGATATCCCTCTGATATCGGCTGAACGTGGGAGATATTTCTAGGGATTGTTCGTATCTAGGGGTACCGGAGGATCATTCTCTTGTGCTTTGGGCTTATCTACCCTTCCCATACGATGGATCCCACCTGCGACTATCCCCCTGAGCATTGGTTATATTGCAGTGACCATAGTTTCCTTACCTAAGTATCGCATAGGGTACTTGTAATGGCTATGTTGTTTGTGTCGTGAGTTTGATAGGGGTCGGACAACACAGTTGCCGTTGTATAGGGACTTGACCCTGTGCACGCAGTGAAGTCTGGGGGTCGTTATGAATGATTCTGTTACCTCCGGCTATATTTTGGGAGTCTCAAGCCTCTCCTAGGCGAGACATACCGTCTCTAGTGTTGGGAGCTCATTTAGCCACTCTGTTTGTCTGCTCTTGGCTGTAGTTTCTCTAGGTGTGTGCTTTTGATTTACTATTTTTGATCGATAGTTGGCCTTTAGGGGACATTTTGATTCTATATTCTCTTCGGAGATATCGTGGTGTAGAGCCCTACTCTCCGCCGATCCCATCGGTTGGATGGTTTAGAGCCTACCGAGATTTCATGCCATGTTGCTAGGGGATGCTGGCGAGCTCCCTCTAAGTCTTCGGATTCTTACGAGAGATATGTCCAAGACGTCATGACTGCTTCACATTCTGATACTGAAGGAATACCTTCGACTCCATCAGGTAGAGTTGAACGCACTTCAGATTCCCCTACTCCTCGTGAGGCATGGGGAGGTGATCAACCCTGAGACTCAACTTGGTTCGATTTGGCTGAATCCACTTGAACAAGATCCGTTCGATCCTTCAAATTCGGATAATTATCTTCACGGGATGCCAACCTTACGCGAGGACGAAGATCAGGATGAGACGTTCGTTCCTTCGTTTCCATGTAATTATAGACACGGGATTCCAAAGTTACATGACGACACTAGTCCTACAGTCAAGCTAACTGCACTCTCTTTTGGTATGCCTAATTATAGTACAGTTGAACCTTCCACTACATTTGGTAGTCACGCTGGCACTAGTCATGGTGTTAGCCATACTATACCCACTAGGGGCACTACCTTCAATGGGGGCACTACGTTGTCCACTCACACACATAGTATGGGGACTGGTCATGTTCCTCCTAACAATTCTAATGTTGGAAGAAGACCACCTCCTAGGTTTTCCCAACCTAATAGGAACGTTGTTCGAAACATGACTGGCCATCCACCACCTAATACACATGCCGCTACTCGTCAACCCAGGACTACTTTTGTGAATTTTAATGCTCCTCCTAACCACGGGGGTGGACATATACCGCAACACGCCACCATCCCTGCTACTAGTAACACCAATGTTGGGGATGGGAATACATCTCATGCTTCTGGTCACCACATGACTGGTCAAGCTAATCCTGATGTTGGGGGTGGGAACATACCATACCATTATGGTCATTACAACACGGTTCCCGCTACGAATAGTACGTATATGCCCCATACTCATGGTGGCAACCCTTACTACAACACAGTCGGTGCTGGACACCAGTACAACCCACCACCCCAATATGGTGCCCAAAACACACACATACCTGCTTACTCTCATATGGGTCAGGCAGGAGGAGGTTATCAATCCTATGGCCATGGGAAATCTTATGGTCTGTTAGGTCCTTATTATCAGCAGTTTAATCCTCATGGTCAAGATTTTGGTCCATCTTATAATTCGGTTCCATTTAACCAACCTTTTATGGGGGCTTATAATCAAGCTTTCTAGCCTCAACTCCCATTTTTTGCACGCTTGAATCTTTCGGATATTTCGAAGCTCACAAATGATCTGGTGTGTCACTACCCTACTTGGCCCCCGGTCCCTACCAAGCTCCCTTCGGAAATTCCTAAGTTTGAGGGGAAAGGTGGTGAGGACCCAGGAGATCATGTCACGACATTTCACCTTTGGTGCTCCTCCAACTCATTGAATCACAATTCCGTTAGATTGCGACTATTTCAATGCACCCTCACAGGGGCAACTGCGAAGTGGTAGGTCGAGTTTCCTAGAAACACTTATAGGGGTTTTAACGAGATCGCTTTGGTTTTCTTAGATCATTTCCACTTTCCAGTTCGCTATGATACTAGTACTGAACTTTTATCTACCTTCCGTCAAAACAAGGCCACACATATTTCTGACCACGTTCAAGAGTGGCGTTGGCGGAAGAGGTTAGTGAAATCCAACATTCCTCCAGAGTTCCTGTTGGAATGGTTCCTCAAGTCTCTTCTTCCATACATTGCTAAGGATGTTTCGATGTCCGGCATTGTGACTGAGGAACAAGCCATCTTGAAAGTACAGCATTTAGACTTATTATACTCTTAGTCTATCATTTTGTATGACATCATTCCTGATGCACCGCGCACATGTCATGAGCCTCAGTCAGTTCCTGGACTGCATGCCGATGGCATTGTAGGATCTGCAAGCACTCACCCTGTAGATTTGGTAGCTAATCAAATGCAAAATTTGTTTCTAAACCAGTCTAATCCCGGACAGGTTCACACCTTGTCCACTTCCACCCCGTCGTCCCATGTACACAATGTGCAAACGACGAACCAATCAGGTAACTAGCATCCTGGTGGTAAGAAAAAAGGGAGAAATAATCGTAAGGGTGGAAACAATGGGAATAACCCAATCGCAATACTCCCCGTAAAGATAATGCCAACCCTCCTCAGGAAGGAGGAAATGCTGGTGAGGACCGTAAACTTAGGCGTAAGGTGAAGTTTCCTTGCAAGCTCTGTGGGGAAGACCATCTTACTCACTTATGTCCTCAAATTGAAGAAGCATTGAAGCATTTGGCACAGAGCCCAGTAGTGTTGAAGGATTCCCTACCTCATCACAAAAACATGGCTTCGCATGCTCCCACCACTGGTTATCGACCTACTGAGATGAGAACGTCTTCTTCCAATACTGGTGGTTATGTATGTGTGAACATGGTTCAGTTAGAGGTTAGTGTTTCCACTCATTAGCACGATTATGATGCGCCACAACCCAATTTGGGGAGTGAGCCTCCCCCTCCTCCTGATAATTCCTTGCATATTGAGAATCCTTCTAATATGCCACAGATACAGAAAGGTGTTCTTAAGCGCTCTACGCATAATCCTAATGCTCGAGCCGCCCATAACTACTCTATTGTGGAATATTTGGGCCAAACTCCGTGTGCCATGTCGGCTCTTGAAGTCTTGCAAGCCTATCATTCTCAGAAGCATGCCCTTTTGAGTGCGTTAAGAGTTCAGGATGGGGGAAGTCCCACTGTTATCAAGTTCGATACTACTGATGTCCAACCCCGCTTACCCTACCACATGGATTTTCAAATCCAGGTGGTGTGCCTTTAGAGTTTTGTCAAATGTACGATGGTTGTCGAAGGCACTTCCGCATCAGTAGTGTTGTTAACTTGTTGGAAATCTCTTGGCTCTCCTCCTCTACTCGTGTCTAGAACCACACTCACTGCATTCGACGGTCATTCATTTAAGCCGCATGGAATTATCCCTTCCCTTGTTGTCTCCTTGGGAGGTAAGTCTGTGCCTATTGAAGTCGAGGTGGTTGTGTTGTTGCAGCAACAATTCCCCCAAATTTTTGTACATATTGGGGACCCTCCTTCTACTTTTTCTAGAAAGACTGCCTAAAGAAGTTAATTCTCCTTTTAAACTTAGTTTTTGTTTTCAACTGAGGAATCTGCTTTAAAAAATTGAAGTTTTTCTTCTAAGTTAAAATTCATGAAACTCTCCTGAACCTGTGGAAGAAATCACCATGTCTCTCTCGAAATTGCGGAAGAATTCATGATTCTCTCTCGAAATTGTGGAAGGAATTTATAAAACTCTCCCGAAACTACGGAAAAGATTTACAAAGCTCTCCTGAAACTGGGGAAGAACTAAAGTTTCTCTCCCGACACTGTGGAAGAATTCACGATTCTCTCCCGACACCGTGGAAAGACTTAAATTTGTTAGTCACTGAAATAGCGAAAACACTTAGTGTTTTTTTGGAATAACTTAAAATTCTCGTCCGAAACTGCAGAAGAAACTTACATGTCTCTCTGGAAATTGTGGAAGAATTCACCATTCTCTTCCGAAACTGCAGAAGAATTCAAAAAACTTGCCCGAAACTGGGGAAGAACTCAAGTTTCTCTCCCAACACTACGGAAGAACTTGAGATTTCCCCCCGAAATTGCGGAATCTTTCGTCAAATGTTGTCGTAGTATTTTGTCGATAAGCTTGAACAAAGTTATTTCGTAAGTTGCGGAAGAATATTCTAAGTCTTTCTGAAACTGCGGGATGAATCGGCAAAACCGTTCGCGATAAGATTCTGAGAGACTGTATTTTGAAAAGATATGCAAAGCGCTCCGGAAACACCGAAGCAATTCACCATTTTGTTCCACAACTGCGGACTGTTAAATTTTCAGTATTAAATCACAATACTATAGGATCTTTGCTGAGAGAATAACATCTATAGTATATCAATGCATGACAATCATAATATGACAAGCATCACAAGCATCACAAGAATCAAAAGCATAGAGACAAGAGACACAGAGTTTCCGTGGGGAAAACCCTAAGGTGAAAAACCCCACAAACTTCCTCAGAGATAGAGAGAGCAATGGCTCAACCAAAATACAACCAAATAATACAGAGATAGTCTCCTAGCAGATGATCCTCCTCCTCTTCCCTAGTGCGCCACTTTCCAGAGAGAGAGATAGATGCTTTTTCGAATGAGTAAAATAGAGATCTCCTATCTCTATTTATACTCACCTTTTTGCCCAGTGACTTACTGGGGGCGACTTGTCTATTTGAGTACATCCACATTATATTATATATTAATTAGGGCCGACCCCATAAGGTGGTCTAATAACCCATCGGCAAGTACACACACTTGCGACACTTGTCAATCCACATGACGACACTTCCTTATAGAGGAATAACACTTCTCTTATAAGGGTACAATAAATATACATATAATATACTGATGAAATACATTCCGAAGTTACATATACATCAACACTCCCTCTTAACAAGGAAGGTATTTCTCGACACAGATTTGCTAGACAAGTCTTCTTCTCTGGATCATCGTCATCGATGCATCGTCATCGTCATCGTCACTGCTGCTGCTATCTCGTCCAATATCTGTCTCTACTCGTCATAGGAAGTTCTACAGAGCCAGTCCTTTTTCATACTGGATGTAGGCCCACCACCTGCAGGTCTTCATCATCACTGGCCATACTGTGGAAT
Organism: Larix kaempferi; assembly: GCA_027924585.1. Classification (NCBI taxonomy): domain Eukaryota; kingdom Viridiplantae; phylum Streptophyta; class Pinopsida; order Pinales; family Pinaceae; genus Larix; species Larix kaempferi. The sequence goes on along the minus strand of BSBM01000528.1, from coordinate 3,888,320 downwards.
CCTCAGGACTTTTACGTGCGTCACAAAACCTCGAAAGAGCATCCCAGGCTGTTACGAGCACACAGCTCTACCTATAGAATCTCCCAGGGCGCTATTATATGTGACCTCACCACAAAACGTCGCAAGAGCATCTCAGGATGTTACGGGTACACAACTCCGACCTGAAATCTCCCAGGGCGCTATTACATGTGGTCCACCACAAAACCTCGTAAGAGCATCTGCCAGATATCCCAGGGCGCTATTATATGCCATAGGCAAAACCTCGTAAGACTATCTGCAGATCTCCCAGGGCGTTATTACATGTGGTCATGGCAAAACCTCGTAAGAGCATCCCAGGACTGATTACGGGCACACAGCCCAACCTATCGGATCTCCCAGGGCGCTATTATATGCCATACGACAAAACCTCGTAAGAGCATCTGCCAGATATCCCAGGGCGCTATTACATGCCATAGGCAAAACCTCGTAAGACTATCTGCAGATCTCCCAGGGCGCTATTATATGTCCTCCCAGAGCAAAACCTCGAAAGAGCATTTGCCAGATGTCCCAGGGAACCGAATTACATGCCATAGGCAAAACCTCGAAAGACCATCTGCAAATCTCCCAGGGCGCTATTTCATGCTCATCTGCACAACCTGATCCACGGCCACAGAGTATCATCCTGATACTCACCATACATCATCCTGATGTATCCATGATCATCCTGATCATCATCACTGCAACGTCCTGCTGCATGTCATCTAAAGCAACATCCTGAAGCTCGTCATCTATGATCATCCTGATCATCACTGCAACATCCTGCTGCATGCCAAGTAGCTATCATACATGATCCTCCTGATCATCAATGCATCTACCTGATGCATACCAAGTATCTACCTGATACATATCATCATACATGATCCTCCTGATCATCAATGCATCTACCTGATGCATACCAAGTATCTACCTGATACATATCATCATACATGATCCTCCTGATCATCAATGTATCCACCTGATACAAATACAAATACATGATATATATCACCATACATGATCCACTTGATCATACAATGTACCCACCTGGTACATATACAGATACATGGTCCAAACATCCAACATGATGCATATACAAAATACATACACATGATCCAACTGATCATATCCAGCATCTACATGATGCATACATACATACAAAAATGATCCAACTGATCATATCCTGCATCCAACATGATGCGTACATACATACATAAAATGATCCAACTGATCATATCCTGCATCCAACATGATGCGTACATACATACATAAAATGATCCAACTGATCATATCCTGCATCCAACATGATGCGTACATACATACATAAAATGATCCAACTGATCATATCCTGCATCCAACATGATGCGTACATACATACATAAAATGATCCAATTGATCATATCAAGCAGAAACTAGAACATCATCCTGATGCTCATCATCCAGCGCTTACATCCACAGCCATGTGAAGGATCCTCCTTCCAACATGCTTGGAATGGCTTCAGCAAATGTATCCATCACTTCTTCCTCGAAGTGTCCTCGATCTGAAGAACGCCAAGCCTCCCTCTGAAGTACTCGGACTTCACCCTGGCTAGTGGCTTCGTCAGCACATCTGCAATCTACTCGTCTGTTGCAACATACAGGAGCTTCACAGCTCCTCTCTGCACCATATCCCTGATATAGTGGTATTTGATCTCTATGTGTTTCGACCTGTCATGAAACACTGGGTTCTCGGACAGCTTCACACAACTCTGGTTATCACAGAAGATACCAGTAGCCTCCAACGGGAGATCAAATAACTCAGACAGTAGCTTCCGTAGCCATACTGCCTCACAACTAGCTGAACAGGCTGCAACATACTCTGCCTCAGCTGTACTCAGTGCTACGCAGGACTGCTTCCTGCTAAACCAAGAGATCACACCTGATCCCATACTGAAGCAACACCCTGATGTGCTCTTCCTATCTGCAGCACTGCCAGCCCAATCCGAATCAACATAACCATGCAGGTTAAACTTTTGATTCGCCTCATATCTGAGCCCATAATCCACTGTACCCTTCAGGTACCTCAGAACATGCTTTACAGCAACTAGGTGAACACTCCTCGGATCTGTCAGAAACTGGCTCAATGTGTTCACAGCAAAGCAAATGTCTGGTCTCGTGTTCGTCAGGTACATCAATGACCCAATCATCTGACGATACATAGAAACATCAACTGGCTCAGATGAAGCATCACAAAGAAGCTTCAGATTCGATGCCATAGGTGTGGCCATGGCCTTGCAATCCATCATCCCATATCTCTTCAGGATATCTACTGTGTACTTCCCTTGACCAAGGAAGATCCCACCTGCATTCTGCCACACCTCCATACCTAGGAAATAGTGCATCATTCCCAAGTCTTTAATATCGAATTCAGCTGCAAGCTTCCTCTTAGTATCCGTAATCAGTCTGTCATCTCCTGTCACAAATAGGTCATCCACATATAGTAGTAGAACCACAGGATTCCCTTCCTCAACTTTGTAGTAAAGGTTGGAATCTGCTTTACTCTTGGTAAAGCCCAAACTAGATAGGAAACTGTCCATCCTACCGTACCAGGTTCTGGGAGCTTGCTTCAATCCATACAAGGCTTTCTTCAATCTGCATACATAAGATTCCCTGTCATGTATTTCAAAGCCGAGTGGCTGTTCCACATATACTTCCTCTTCTACTATACCGTTCAGAAAGGCAGTCTTGACATCCATCTGGTGTATCTTCCACTTCATTGCTGCAGCCAGGGCAAGTACTGTTCTGATGGAAGTATATCTGGCTACAGGTGCAAAGGTTTCTTCATAGTCTATTCCTTCCTTCTGAGAGAAACCACGAGCTACGAATCTTGCTTTATATTTTTCCACACTGCCATCTGCAGCATGCTTGATTTTGTAGATCCACTTGGAAGTCACAACAGACTTCCCTTTAGGTCTTGGGACAACATCCCAAACATCATTCTTCATAATTGATTGGTATTCCTCAACCATAGCATCCTTCCATTCTTTCTTTTCTGCTGCCTCTTCATAACTGGAAGGCTCTTTGTTCATGATGTCACAGAGTAAAGCAACATAACTGGTGTGTGATCTGGTTCTCTTCTTTGCTCTGTGTTCTTCTTCTGGAATGCCAAATCTTTCTGCATCATGAATGAGCTCTCTAGCCCATACAGGTTTCCTCTTGTGAGTGTTATCCTCACGGGGTGGATCTACAGGTTCTTGTGGATCTTCAAACTCACGAGTAGTTTCTGGAACTGCATCACTCATCGTAGTGTCCTGAAATCTTGTTTCCTTAGGTTCTTCATACACTTCGATAGGTGCCTTTCTTGATTTGATGAACGCTGAATTCTCATCAAATGTTACATCCCTGCTGACATCAATCTTCTTGAACCCTGGAAAATATATTCTGTAAGCCTTCGAGCTTTCACTATAACCCACAAAGATGCCCTTCTTTCCTAAAGGATCTAGTTTAGTCCTCTTCTCCTTTGGGATATGAGTGTATACTGGACAACCAAATATTCTGAGATGGCTGACTTCAGGCTTCTTACCAGAAAAGACTTCTTCTGGTGTCTTGTTGTCCAATATCTTGTGGGGTGTTCTATTCTGCACATATACAGCTGTTCTAGCTGCTTCTGCCCAAAGATGCATATGAAGATCCTGGTCATGCAACATTGCCCTTGCTGCTTCCATGATAGTTCTGTTCTTCCTTTCTGCAACTCCATTCTGTTGAGGATTATATGGAGCAGTCAACTCCCTCTTAATCCCTGAATCATTGCAAAGCTTCTTGAAGTCATTTGAGGTGAATTCTCCACCATTGTCAGATCTGAATGTTTTGATTTTCTTGTTAGTTTGATTCTCCATCAAGTTTTTGAATTCCTTGAATTTATCAAACACCTCATCTTTGCCTTTCAAGAAGTATACCCAAGTCTTCCTGGAGAAGTCATCAATAAATGATACATAGTAAACATACCCACTCAGGGAGCTAGATGACATAGGGCCACATACATCTGAGTGGATGATTTCCAGAATGTCTTTTGCCTTGCTTTCACTGCTTGGGAAAGCCTTCTTAGTGTTCTTTCCTTTTGCACATCCTTTGCAAACACCTTCATGTTTGGTCTTGATTTCAGGAAGACCTTCTACTGCTTTGCTTGCAATTGGAAGTGCCCTATAGTGCATGTGAGAAAGTCTTCTGTGCCAAAGTTCACTTGGCTCCATGGATTCATGTACCATGGCATGTTCAGGTTGTCCCTTCAATTTATACAGTCCTCCCTCTTGCTCTCCAATCACTACTGCATCATCTATGGTCTTTCCCTTTGGCCACATTAGTACTTGGCCATCAACAAATGCAACCCTCATACCTTTTGCATCTAAAGCAGAGATGGAGAGTAAGTTCTTCTTGAGCCCAGGTACATAGAGGACTTCCTTCATCTTCAGAGATTTTCCAGAATCTAGGTTGTAAGAGGCTTCACCACTTCCTTTGATTGGGTATTGATAATCATCCCCAAGTTTCACCTTATGGGGTGACTCATGTTCGGATAGGTTCACAAAGGATTCTTTAAATCCAGTCATGTGTTTGGAAGCCCCACTATCAATCAACCAATCATTACATCCATGAGAGATGGTACCTGTAAGAGCAGAGATCAGAACATATTCTTCTTCACTTGATGAGACATCATCACTATCACTTTCTGCCCTTTCTTTCTTCTTTGGGGGTTCATCATCTTCGGCAGCATGAGCATGAAATCTTCTTTTGCTGCCCTTCTTCTTCTTACTAAAGTTTTTGTTATTATCCCTTTTGTTCTTGGGACAATCTGAAGCATAGTGACCCTTCTCATTGCATGTAAAGCATCTTAGGTCCTTCTTATGAGTTCTTTTGTGGTGAGAGTGATCCTTCCTGGTTTTGCTTCTTTTGGTGTGAGCTGCAAGGGCTTGATCTTCTCCTCCCATCTTTTCTTCACGAGCTATAAGCCTAGCTTCTTCTTGAGAACATTCTTCTCGAAGTCTACTGAAGGAGATCAACTTCTTCCTTGCACAAATTCCTTGAATAAAGGAATCCCATGACCTGGGTAAGCCATTTAGAGTGGGCATCACCACTTCACCATTCTCCACCATTTCATCTACTGCTTCTAATTGTTCCTTGATCTGAGAGACCCTTGAAAAGTAGGATTGAATGGTTTCTCCATTCTGAAACTTCACTGCTTTCAATTGGTTCCGCAGGGTCATCTTCCGATTTATGTTCTTTCCTTCAAATAGCTTGGTCAAAGATTCAAACATCTCTTTGGGTGTCTTGAGAGAAGACACATGGGGTATGAGATGGTCTTTGATAGAATCAGCAATGATTCTCTTTGCCTTGACCAAGTTCTTCTTGTGTAATGCCTTGGCCTCTTCATCCTCTGGGATAGGGATGTCTTCTTTCACATATGAGTCCAACTCATTCTCTTCCAGGATTAGCCCAATCCTATACTTCCAGGCTCGGAAGTTATCAGCCCCTTCAAGCTTATCCTCAAGCTTGGTGTGAAGAGACATCTTTAAGAGTACTTCAAATGGAAATAGAAAAGATTTAGAACTTACCACTTGAAGTGCTGAAAACTGGATCTGGTCCCGGATTAGGGTTTGTCAGAGAAACCCTAAAAATTCAAAATGTGAATTTCAAAATTCTGAAAGGATAGAAAGATGCGCCTTGGGAAGCTGATCAGCCTAGTACATTCAGAATTTGAGATCAGCAAAGTCTTGTCCTTCAAAATTGCCTTTTTGTCCTCCCGGGTTCACTAGGGAGAGCCCTGAATTAGGGTTTGAGTTTCCCGGAGATCTACCCAGCCAAAAATCTCGATCCAAAGCTCAAACCTTCGATTTTTGCAAGGAGCTTCCAGCTGTACCTTCAGTTTCCAGAAATTCCTATTTTTGTGGAAACCCTAAATTTTAGGGCCAAAACTGAAAATGCTCGGAACTGAAATTTGATTGGACAGAAAGATGCGCCTTGATGAGTAGATCCAATCTACTATACTGAATTTCAAAAATCTGTGGAGAGAAACCCAATAAACAAGCAATACAAGCTTCCGTCACTGCAAAATGTCTTCTTCTCAGTTAAGCTCTGATACCATGTTAAATTTTCAGTATTAAATCACAATACTATAGGATCTTTGCTGAGAGAATAACATCTACAGTATATCAATGCATGACAATCATAATATGAGAAGCATCACAAGCATCACAAGAATCAAAAGCATAGAGACAAGAGACACAGAGTTTCCGTGGGGAAAACCCTAAGGTGAAAAACCCCACAAACTTCCTCAGAGATAGAGAGAGCAATGGCTCAACCAAAATACAACCAAATAATACAGAGATAGTCTCCTAGCAGATGATCCTCCTCCTCTTCCCTAGTGCGCCACTTTCCAGAGAGAGAGATAGATGCTTTTTCGAATGAGTAAAATAGAGATCTCCTATCTCTATTTATACTCACCTTTTTGCCCAGTGACTTACTCGGGCCGACTTGTCTATTTGAGTACATCCACATTATATTATATATTAATTAGGGCCGACCCCATAAGGTGGTCTAATAACCCATCGGCAAGTACACACACTTGCGACACTTGTCAATCCACATGACGACACTTCCTTATAGAGGAATAACACTTCTCTTATAAGGGTACAATAAATATACATATAATATACTGATGAAATACATTCCGAAGTTACATATACATCAACACGGACAAAACTTGTAAGTCCACCCCGCAACCGACAGTCGCGCTTAAATGCCAAGACGGCTTGAAAAGACTGCACCATACAACCCGTTTTAATGACACCACTTACCCATTTAAATGCCGCACGTGTCTAACCTTTTATAAGGGCAGTGGGGTTTTGTTGATCGCATTGTTAGTTTATCGTTCAAAGAATTCCATTGGGAAGACCGCGCTGGATCACTCCAGCTCAGCACATCCACGACCGCGTCCACCTCACTCAACCACTGTCTCATCTCCAGGTAAGATTTTTAACCGTCATCTTTGTCTCATCTCCACGTCGAGTTACTTTTTGTGTTTTCCCGTTGATAACGTGGCCGATAGACATTGGTAGCATAGGTCATTTTTTTTGTTTATTATGGCTGCCATGGCCCCTTAGGTTTCTCTTTTTTACCAACTAAAAGCCGTAGCCATGACCATCCGAGTTTTTCACCAGCCGCATTCCGATTGTTTTCCTACCCTGATTCAAACTTCATACCGGCCACACACCGTTTCGCAAGTATTATTAATAATAGTAGTGGTCGGTTGAGATACTCAACCACTCACCTTTTCGGCTCAGTTAATGAATGTGGAAAACAGTCCCTTGTTTCATTGTTTATTCATAGGATTTTTCCAGTCTAGGCCCCCCCACCATTGACCATTAGAAGTGCTACGATGGAGGGAACCCTCTCTCCAAGGACTAGGAGGGAAGCAGGTTTCTTTTTTTTTCACGTCATATGCTTACCTTTTCGGAAGCATTTCAAAATTTCCTGACTAGGCATTGTGTCCCTAGAATAATCAAGTCTCAGGACCATATTTCATTTTCTGAAGTGATCTATTTTGCTTCCCCAACATGCATCTTTATAATTTTGTCTATATTTCTCATTAGCATGTTAAAATTGTCCTTTTCTATGTTACACTCTCATAACATGTTGCAAATTTTTATAATGACTCACATTTGGTTTCTAGCAGGGATAAGCCACGATGCCAAAAGGTGGTAGAAATAAAACTAAAGTGATGGAACCAGAGCCAGTGCAACTAAGGACTTAAACTATGTTCCAAGACACTAAGTGTACCATCGGCATTCCTCCCGAGGTCTGTTGGGGTGATGTTTACCGGATGATTAGGGACCAGGATATCCCAGATGTATTATTGGAAGAAGAACAAATCTACCTCAACATCAGAACTTCTGGCATAGCTAGGGCTTCTACCCGCCCTGAATTGTTCCCATGCTCTGAAGTGATCGGGTGGATACTGGAACATGCCAACCTAGAGACAAGAGTGTTGCATGACAGCAAGGGAGAGCCTTTTGATTCATCCCATCTAGCGTATATTGTTGCAACCTACAAATTCTCGCGTCCCCAACAAGCTCTAAGTGATTAATGGTTGGGTAAGATAAATAATATTGAGATGGCCAAATAATTATTGGTCATAGGAAAGCACCTGAGGAAGAGAGGTAATGATGATTATGATGTTCAGACCCTAAGACCTCCTCTTAGGTTAATCGTCGTGATGCTATGCAGAATTTTCGGCATGCCCGATGGCACTGTATAAAGGATACAGTGGGCCCCCATCATCCACTTCATTGCATTCAAAGGAACTTTGTTTGACTGGGCTACTATCATTTCGGATAGTTTGGCATCCACAGTGGCCACTGCAAGAGAAGGTCTGGCCTTAAAAAAGTCAGAATTTTACATGTCTTCCTATCTCATTGACTGCATCTTGGCCAAGCTCTCTTTCCCCAGGCTAGGTTGCACATGGGATAAAGCCAACACCCCGGTCTACACTGCTTATAAAATAATGTGGGCTCAAAATTACAAAGCAAGCTATAAGCTCATCTGCAAAGAATTCATCATGCCTCTATATGAGTAGATGTTCAAGGAAGAGCCCAATTGTCTATCAAAAATTGCCATGGAGGTCCTAGAAAACTATGGCAATTTTTATTTCTCAGAGCAGGGCACCTATATCAGGATGTTTGGAGGTACCAAAGCGCCATACATTTCACCAAAATACACTACTGATTATGTATTCCTCAAGGAAGCAGTCAGGCAAATTTTCCTTGATGGAATAGGAGGGGTGCTTAACAAACAACATAAGGCTTCTTTCCCTCCTTTGCCCTTTTTCATAGGAGCCTACAAATTCTCAGGGGTTGCATCAGCTGAGGAATTCGTTCAAGAGCTGAAAGATTTCCACTTCGGTGAAATGATCTTCCATAGAAATGATAGGCAGAGCAAGGTTGCAGAGCATTGCAAAGAAGTTTATGCTCATTTTGAATATGCTCATTACTATGATGCCAAGGAAGAAGTGTTCAGAGGCATCAGCAACATGACTGCGTTGCAGATTTGTCGTCAAGGCTGTGGAGCAAGCTCTAGCTCTGCCCCATCCCGAAAAGCCAGTCTGCAGAAAGAGAGAGAAGCAGCTGATGCCCTAGGCCGCGAAGAACAGTGAGGAAGCAAGGCTGCAGAGAGAAGTTGAGGAAGCAAGGATTCAACAAGAAGCAAAAGATGCAAGGCTGTGATACACCTGCAACAATTAATTAATAAAAATATGCGAAATAGCATAAATGATAGAACTCAGAATCACTTTTATATTGATCACAGGCCACTTCGAGGGGGAAACCTCCTATGAGCAAGCTCAATACAAATAACTTCATGGTTCCTTCATAGGTCTCAACACACACTTATATACTAAGTCTAGGTGCCAATACTATGGGTCAAAACCATGGGCCACTACAAACTATGGATCAACAATACTACGGGCGACTTACAAAGCATATGCGCCAACAACAATAACATAAACTATTGATCAACAAATACTACGGGATGACTTACAAAGCCTATGCGTCCAACAACAATATACTAACCAAGTAAAGACATGGGTTCCTAACATCCCCTCCTCTTTAAAATAAGCTTTGTCCTCAAAGCTTTAGATGTGGAAATTTTTGTTGAATCTGAAGGAGTGGTTCCCATGTAGCATCCTCTGGTTGCATTCCGTGGAACTGAATTAAGACCTCTGTGATAGAGCGAGAGCGAAGCTTACGAGTGTGCCGATTGAGGATGGCCTCCGGCTCCAAAAGGATGGATCCTTCATTATCCAGTTCGGGTAAAATCGTTTGTCCACTGATGTTGGTGCCAAGAACTTTCTTCAGACAAGAAACATGAAAGACTGGATGAATGAGGGAAGAAGGAGGAAGTTCCAATTTATAAGCAATGGACCCAATCTTCTGAAGAATCCGATATGGCCCATAGAACTTTGGACCGAGCTTATGACGCCCTTTGATTTTCAGGGAAGACTTCTTGTACGGCTGGAGACGAAGAAAAACCATATCGTCGACTTGAAAAGTGCGCTCAGAACGGTGTTGATCAGCTTGTTGCTTCATGCGATTTCTTGCCATGTGAAGATTGTCCCGCAAAATGCGAAGAATCTGATCACGGTTTCGAAGGACCATGTCAACTTCCTGAACTGGTGAACTGGTGGGGGTGTATGGAAGAAGAACTAGAGGTGCCTAACCATAGCCTGCTTCATATGGGGTCATTTTAGAGGCAGTGTGGTAAGAGGTATTGTACCACCATTCAGCGAAAGGGAGCCACGTTGCCCACTGATGTTGTTGTTCAGAGGTGAAGCAACGAAGATACGTTTCCAAGCATTTATTGATAATTTCAGTCTGACCATCTGTTTGTGGGTGATACCCTGAACTCATCTTCAGTTTGGTGCCAGTGTGGCGAAATAGTTCATTCCAAAAATGACTGGTGAAAGTCACATCACGATCCGAGACAATGGAAGAAGGGATGCCATGAAGACGAAAGATCAGGTCCAGGAAAATTTGAGCGACTGAAGAGGCTGTATAGGGATGGCTGAGAGCAAAAAAATGACTATATTTGGAGAGGCGATCAACCACAACGAGAATCACTCTCTTCCCGCCAGATTTAGGGATCCCTTCAATGAAATCCATAGAAATATCTGTCCAAATCCGTGTAGGTATGGGCAAGGGTTCGAGCAATCCTGGAAGGAGTGTTGTTTCACCCTTATTGTGCTGGCAGGTATCACATTCGTCCACCATCTGTTGAATTGTCCTTTTCATGCCCTGCCAAAAGAAGTTACGCCGTGCCCGTTCATACGTTTTGAGGAACCCAGAGTGCCCTACCAATGGATAAGCATGGAGTTCATAGAAGACAACCTGTTGATGATCTGTGCTCTGGTGAAGCACCAGACGACCCTTGTATCTCAGAGAAGCACCATCCCAAGAGTAATGTGGTATAGTAGAAGGGTTTTTGGTCAAGTGTTGGATGATTTGAGATAAGGAAGAGTCATTGACATAACCCTGTTGAACAGATTGCAACCAATTTGGAACAGGCATAGAAATAGCTGAAAGAGAACCTTGGGCATCAAATGTGCGAGAAAGAGCATCTGCCACAATATTGTCTTTACCCTTCTTGTAAGTGATCTCATAGTCATAACCCATGAGTTTGCTAACCCATTTTTGTTGTGCCGGGGAGGAGACACATTGTTCCAAGAAATATTTCAGACTCTGGTGATCAGTCTTGATGCAGAAATGATTCCCTAATAGGTATGGGCGCCACTTCTATATTGCATACAAAATAGCCATCATTTCCTTATCATAAGTAGAGGCAACTAAATTCTTACCTGAAAGGGCTTTGCCGGTGAACGCAATGGGGTGTTCATCTTGAAGGAGAACAACACCAAGTCCATTGCCGCAAGCATCACTCTGAATAGTGAAGGGCTTGGAAAAATCGGGCATAGCTAGAACAGGTGTAGTACACATAGCTTGTTTTAGTTTGTCAAATGCACACTGAGCAGCATGTGTCCATGTAAAAGCATCCTTTTTCAATAGAGTAGTTAATGGAGCTGCAATCTTTCCATAATCCTTGACAAACTTGCGGTACTAGCTAGTCAACCCCAAAAAACCACGAAGGCTCTTGAGTGTCTGAGGATGCGGCCAATTGTTCATGGCATCGATTTTGGCAGGATCCACGCGAACCCCTTGTGCTGAGATAATGTACCCGAGATACTCAACTTCCTTCTGCCCAAAAACACATTTAGACTACTTGCCATGGAGATGATGGTCAGAGGAAAGTTGCATGACAAGATCCAGATGTTGGAGATGTTCATCCCATGTTTTACTATAGATGAGGATATCATCAAAGAATACCAGAATGAATTTCCGCAAGTAGGGTCGAAATATTTTATTCATTAATGCCTGGAATGTGGAAGGAGCATTAGTGAGGCAAAAGGGCATGACCAAAAACTCATAATGGCCATCATGTGTGTGGAAAGCTATTTTAGGGATATCATCCTCATGAACTCGAATTTGATGATACCCAGAACGAAGATCCAACTTGGAGAAAAAGTGAGCCCCATGAAGCTCATCAACAACAAGAATTGGAAACTTATCCTTGATGGTGAGGTGATTAAGTGCTCGAAATTCAATGAGGAGGCGCCATGACCCATCTTTTTTGCGGACAAGAATAACTGGAGAAGAAAAGGAACTAGTGCTTGGGCGAATAATACCTTGCTTTAATAAGTCCCGAATGAGCATTTCAATCTCCATTTTTTGGTGAAATGGGTAGCGATAGGGCCTGATATTGTGAGGAACGCTGCCAGGAAGGAGCTGAATACGATGGTCTTCTGGCCTGGAAGGTGGCAATCCCACTGGTTTAGCAAAAACACCTGTATATCGATGCAGAATTTGTTGTAGATCCAAAGGAGTAGTGGAGACCGCTGAAGGTTGCATCTGAATGGAATGGAGCTGAGCGATGACACCATGTGAATTCTTCTTGAGGAGTTTTTCCATGCGATGTGAACTGGTGATGTTGAGAGAACCTGGTTGTAATCCTGTCAAGGTGTGTTTTTGGCCATTAAGGGAAAACTGCATCCAATGTTCAGCAAAATCCCATAAGATAGGGCCAAGTGTGCGTAGCCATTGAGTGCCCAAAACCACATCACATCCACCTAAGGTCAAGGCAAACATGTCAGAGCTCAAGGTATAATCTCCCATAGAGATACGCACATTTCAACACTTCCCTTTGCAAGGTAAGGTGCCCCCATTCGCAACCATGACTTCAAAGTTGGAGCAAGGATGGATAAAATAATCGACTTGTTTGGCGATCCGAGGGTCAATGAAATTATGAGTGCTACCAGAATCAATGAGTATTGTAAGAGGAAGCTTCTTGAAGTAACCCCTGACCCGCATTGTTTGGGGGGTGGTGATTCCATCTAAAGCATGGAGAGATATCTCTGGCTGGTCATACTGAGACGGAGGGTCAACAGGCGGTTCCTGAATGTTGACCGGAGCATCCAGTGTTTATGGATCTTCGTCACAAATTTCAGAGGCAGGCGAAGAATCCACATCCAAGAGATAGAGCTTTTGCTGAACAAATCTATGTCCCCGAGTGAATTTCTCATCACAATTATAGCAAAGCCCCTTTTCTCTGCGTGCTTGCATCTCTATTTCAGACAAACGCTTGATAGGAGTTGGTCGAGGAACCTACAGTATAGGTGGTCGTTGAGAAACCATATTTCGGAAGGGAACAAAAGTGGGCTTGGAGCATTGTTGGGCTGCAATCTTGTCTTCTGCCAACTTAGCCAACCCTAGGGCTTCCATCATTGTGTTGGGACAGAACATTTTGACCTCAGAGCGGATGGCATCCTTTAGACCACTGATAAAACAACTCTGGTAAAAGTCATTAGACAATCCTTCGGTGTGGTTGGCTAGATTCTCAAATTCGGTTTGATACTCTCTCACAGTGCCAATTTGGTGAAGTTTAGTGAGGGCTCCTGTGAAGTAATCAAAAGCATTAGGACCAAATCGTTGCAAAAGGAGCTGGCAAAAGTCTGGCCATTTGGGCTCTGGATGAGCCTTGATGTACCAACGGTACCATTGAAAAGCTTCCTGTTCCAAATGAAAGGATGCCAATGGAACTTTGTTGACATCAAAAGTATTATGCAAACTCAAATAATGTTCTGCACGATAGATCCATCCAGTTGGATCGGTACCATTGAAGCGAAGAAAATCAAGCTTCGGACCACGGAAATTGCTGGAAGAAGAGAACCCATTGTCTGATGAAGACTCAGACTGTCGTTTGTTGTTCATAGCTGAATGTTCAAGATGGAGGCCGAGAAATTTTTCATCTAGATCCTGGAGTTTGGCTTGGATGGCTGCAAGTGCATCCTCCATGGTTTTTGCTCCTGCATTGGTGACAACCATAACCAGGAGTTTTTTTTTTTTTTTTTTTTTCGATTGACTGGGTAGGAAAACAAAAACAGAAACTACTTCAGTAAAGGAAAATCTGGACTTGGGAAAAAATATGAAGGGTAATTGGGGTTTGACTAGGTTTTGGACACTTTTGCACAGACACAGAAGCAAAAATGAGGATTTCAGAAGCGGGGTGAAAGAATGGGAAAATTTGGCAGAGGGGAACAAAGAAGCAGAATTCAAAAAGAAACTCTGTGGTAAAATTTGAAGGTGATTGGGTGAAATCTGAGGAAGTTATGGTAAACCCTAAAAATAGACAAATGTGGGATTTCGGGCTTTGGGAAGGGAAATTGGGGATAGGGTTCTCAGGAATGAAATATGCAGAATGGGATGATAGGGGTTCCCCGAAAATTTAAAGGGAAACATAGTGAAAACAAGGGAGATATGGAGGAAAAACTGAAATTTTTATTTTATTTTATTTTTATTTTTTATTTATTTTTCAGACTGGAGTGGCTACGGCTCGGAAGGGATCTGAAACGGTGCCGAATGGATTGAAAATGGCTGGATCTGGAACGGCTTACAAAATGGATCTAAATGACTGGATCTAAAACTGCGCAGCAACGATCGACAACAGTTCAGCTGAAAATAGATATGGACCCCAGGTATGTGCGGCTTCCTAATAGTTCAAAGGTTTCACTCGGCCACCAATGTTGTCTGACGGCTTGCATATTGGGGTAGTACCCCTCACTCCACAGCTCAGGTAAAACTGATAACCGCTTTGCCACAAACGACAACTTTTGGTTTACCTCACGGGTGGGAACTAGTCAATCAGGTAGGGGTTGTTGCCCTTTTCGCTGGCAGGTCCTCTCAATGGGCCAGCTACTTCGGGGTTCATGTGGTACTCCTCAAAATGAGTTTTAGGGCTTATGCCCAAGTACTTCCCACAGTTAAGCGGATAGGGATTATTCCCAAATCCGAACCTGCAATAGATGCGAAAAAAAATTGGCAGAAATTTCACCCAGCGAGCCCAAGAAAGTGCTCTGATACCAAATGTGATGCACCTGCAACAATTAATTAATAAAAATATGCGAAATAGCAGAAATAACAGAACTCAGAATCACTTTTATATTGATCACATGCCACTTCGAGGGGGAAACCTCCTATGAGCAAGCTTAATACAAACAACTTCACGGTGCCTTCATAGGTCTCAACACACACTTATATACTAAGTCTAGGCGCCAATACTATGGGTCAAAACCATGGGCCACTACAAAATATGGATCAACAATACTACGGGCGACTTACAAAACATATGCGCCAACAACAATAACATAAACTATTGATCAACAAATACTACGGGATGACTTACAAAGCATATGCGTCCAACAACAATATACTAACAAAGTAAAGACATGGGTTCCTATTACAAAGAAAGCTATAAGCTCATGTGCGAAGAATTCATCATGCCTCTATATGAGTAGATGTTCAAGGAAGAGCCCAATTGTCTATCAGAAAATGCCATGGAGGTTCTGGAAAACTATGGCGATTTTTATTTCTTAGAGCAGGGCACCTATATCAGGATGTTTGGAGGTACCAAAGCGCCATACATTTCACCAAAATACGCTACCAAAGCGCCATTAATTTCACCAAAATACGCTACTGATTATGTAGTCCTCAAGGAAGCAGCAAGGAAAATTTTCCTTGATGGAATAGGAGGGGTGCTTAACAAACAACATAAGGTTTCTTTCCCTCCTTTGCCCTTCTGCATAGGAGCCTACAAATTCTCAGGGGTTGCATCAGCTGAGGAATTCGTTCAAGAGCTGAAAGTTTTCCACTTCGATGAACTGATCTTCCATAGAAATGATAGGCGGATCAAGGTTGCAGAGCATTGCAAAGAAGTTTATGCTCATTTTGAATATGCTCATTACTATGATGCCAAGGAAGAAGGTGTTCAGAGGCATCAACAACATGATTGAGTTGCAGATTTGTCATCAAGGCAGTGGAGCAAGCTCTAGCTCTGCCCCAGCCCGAAAAGCCAGTCTGCAGAAAGAGAGAGAAGCAGCTGATGCCCTAGCCCGCGAAGAACAGTGAGGAAGCAAGACTACAGAAAGAAGCTGAGGAAGCAAGGCTGCAACAAGAAGCAGAAGATGCAAGGCTGTAGAAAGAAGCTGAAGATGCAAAGCAGAGGGAAGAAAGTGAAAATCAGCGGCAAGCTAAAGAAGAAGAAAGAAGGCGTAAAGCTGAAGACAAACAAAAGGCGAAAGAAGAACTTAAGACCAATGAAGATGCCCAGGCAGGTGGCTCCGGCACCCAAGATATGGAAACAGACACATCTCAAGAAGGTGTTCCCGACACCCAAAATGTGGAGATAGACACAGCTCAAGCAGTATAGACCCCACCCATAGAAGCAAAAATACATGTAATAGACCTCCCAATCGTCCCTTACACTCCATCAGAAGATCATACTATGTCCCGATGGGATGAATTTGTGTATGACAAGAAGAGGAAGGTGGTAGTCTTGAAATCGGAAGAGAGGATAAAGAGACTCTTCCAAGAAGGGAAGATGAATATCTGTTGCTTTCTTGCTGTAGATATATCTTTATGATTTAATGGCTATATGTTGATCTCTAGATAACTCTTCTAGCACATTACTCATACTTATAATTTTGCTCCTTGCAGGGATAGTTTAGGTTTATTTCGGTTTTAAATACAGATTTGTTTCGAGTTCTGCATTTAAATTAAGTTAGCTTAGGCACTTGCATATCATTTTAAAATCATAAAATCAAAAGAACAGTGGACCGAGCCATAACCGATGTAATTGAAGCAAATCTCCAAACCTAATGGTTGCCGGAACTGCTAATCGGACGGATTCCCCACACCAAACAGTGGACAATCTAATTGAGATAGTCTACCGGGGAGAATCCCTTTCTGCTTGATGCTGCGATCTTCGGGGCATCAACAGTTTTTGGTACTAGAAGGAGGGCCAGAAAGTGCAAGGCTGATAAAGAAAAATATCCCACTGTCAAAAATGTTACTGAAAACCCGCTTAAAAGAGAAATTTCAGACAACCCAAATCTTGAAGTAGCAAACCAAGAAAACCTCGTCTCTGATTCTGAACCTCAAGAAGTATTGTATGTTGTGCCTTTTGTAGAAATAGAATATTTAAAGAGACATACACGATCTTATGTTAGACGGCTAGGTGGTTTAAACGCAATCAATTTCCTCCCTAGGAAAATTTCTCCTAGAAAAGAACGACAGTACACCCGTGATTCAATTCTTGTGCAAAATTTTGAAGAGCTTGTGAATTTAACCTTGGAAGAAATTGCAGAACCCCTGAACAAGGTCGATCTTGAAAACCCAGAAAATATTTCAGATCAAGAAAGTCTTAGATAACTTATTACTCCAAAGAACACTCCATTGAATTCACCATACAATTCTCCACCTGATTCTCCACATAGAGACATGGTCGTACTTGCTTGGAGAGTGAGGGGAGAATTGAATTTAGCTGGGCCATTCCACAATCTTCCAAAAAATCCAGAGAAAGTCTTTCCTAAATTTGACCCAGGAAAGCCATTTCCGCTAAAGGTCATCTCAAGAGTTTTTATTTAGCTCTAAACCTTTTAAATGTGCAACATGGAGATGTAGTCTGTAGGCTTTTTTCATACACATTTGAGCCAAAAGTATCATCCTGGTATTTTAGCTTACAGCCTAGCTCGATCTCAAGCTGGGATGAATTTGAAAAATGTTTCTTAAAGAAATATGGAAACCAAAAAACTGTAGCTACACTTATGAAAGAATTATTGTCCATGAGAATGGAAAAGAAAGAAAAGGTTCAAGACTTCAACCAAAGGTTCACAACACTCTTAAATAATTTCAGTGAAGCAAATAAACCAGCAGAGGAATCTCTAGTTGAATATTATACAACAGCTCTTGAAGGACCCATAGCAATGTTTGTTAAAAGATCTAAGAAAACCACCCTGATAGAGAATTTCGAAGAAGCTAGAAAGGTGGAAGAAGAAGCGGATAGCATTTCTAAACATGCCTTAGATGCAGAAACAAAACCAGCAGTCAGTAAAAAAAGCTTGCTTCTCACCAGAGGTAAAGAAGAGTCATCAATAGACATGGAGAATGTTAAGATGATGCAGAAGTTGTCCAATAAAATTGTAGATCTAGAGAAAGATAAGGCTACTAGTACATCTAGGAAACCTTTCAAGCCATTTTACAAAAAAAGGGAAGACAACGATCAACCTCATCCACCCATGAATACTTCCCCTGTTTTAAACCTCAATGAAATAGGGATGAAAAACTTCTGCACCTTTCATCAAGAACTACATTTGGAAAAGAGCTTCCCACAATGGATTAACTCTATGAGTTTAGTCATGACCCAAATGCTGGATTCACAGATTCCAGATCAAGACGATCCTCTAGAGGAATCGACCCCTGAATTAGAAGAAACACCTCCGGACACCACTATGGTGCTATGGGATTGGGTACCTTTAACTAAATTAGTAGAAGAAGATCCCATAGAAAGCTCTCTCTCTGCTGTGAACATTAATACTTGCAGTAAAGGCCCTACTACGGATCCTGTGCCAGACTCGACTCCTCTCAAGCCTAAAGTTTCAAAAGAACTACCTAGAAGACATATAGCAATTATTCCACCACAACCTAAAGCTAGCCAAACAACGACCAAATAGCCAAACATTGACACCATAGTTCAACAACCGAAGGTCACAATGAATAAAACAGACAATCCGACCAGAATTGGGAACGATTCTGATATAGGATATGACATTATCGAGGATATAAAGAAATTCAAAGCAAATGTGTCAATATTCGATATGTGCAGTTTGCCTCAGCAACGAGATAAGTTGTTGCATGCTCTGCAGCCCCAACCCAGCACTCCATTAGTGGATACTCAAGAAGATCCCGACATTAATGAGGCTAGTATCGACGGGAAATCTGTTAAGATCCTAATGGATGTCCTTCACTAACATCTCGAGGTTTTGGTGTAACAGTTCGTATCATTTGGTATCAGAGCCTCCACCCAGGTTCAAGTCACAGAGCGGGTGGCAACGTCGGCATTGTAGTGTTCGCCCGAGGCTCATACGGCGCAAAGGGGACACCACCGTATGGGCGCACATCCAGCCCAGAGTATGGGCTGCGAAGCGTGGTGGGATGTTAAGATCCTAATGGACGTCCTTCACTAACATATCGAGGTTTTGGTGTAACGATTCCTATCAAAATCTAAATCTCAGACGTTTCCATTCCTATTGACCTTTGAAATTTTCAATCATAATGTTCACAATTGTCTGGTAGATTCTAGAGCATCTTCAAATGTCATGCCACTGTCAATTTGTAAAAAAATTAACGGGCAACCTGTTCCATCTCCGGCCCAAATTATTCAGTTAGATAGAACTGCTGTCAAGGTTATTGGGGAAATGAAAGATGTCCTCATTAGATTATCAGCCGACTCTAGAGTCTGTCAGTTTATTGACATAA
Organism: Larix kaempferi; assembly: GCA_027924585.1. Classification (NCBI taxonomy): domain Eukaryota; kingdom Viridiplantae; phylum Streptophyta; class Pinopsida; order Pinales; family Pinaceae; genus Larix; species Larix kaempferi. Next base: position 3,868,860 of record BSBM01000528.1, on the reverse strand, counting down.
TAGTAGTTGATATTCCTGACGCCTATGGTTTGATATTAAGTAGGGACTGGTCCACAAAGCTGAATGGTTACTTTACAATTGATTGGTCTCATCTGTGGTTTCCTTATCAAAATAGACAGAATCATATCAAAGTCCTGAGAGAACCACACATGAAACAAAATGTAACTCAACTAGAGGGAAAGAATGAAGTTGTAACCTTCTCATCCTCGGTTCTAGGGAATTATTTCTTAGAAATTGATCTGAGTAATTATCAGTCTGAAACTATCAGCCATGAATCAGATGAACAGTCTGATCTCCTTCATTTCTCTCGGACTGATGATGTTGACTGTAATATAGTTAGTTTAGTCACTGACTTAGACCATAGAGATACTAATTTAGCTAAATCAAAATATTTGTTTCGGACATTATACTTTGATGGTTCTAAAAATATGGAACAATCCAGAGCCGGTTGTGTTCTGATGGATCCGGGAAGAAATAAGCATTTTTTGTCCTGTAGGTTAGAATTTGATTGTACTAACAACACTGCGGAATATGAAGCTTTGGTACAGGGATTAAAGAAGGCCATCGATTTAAATGTTAAATATCTGAAGGTTTTTGTTGACTTAGAAATAGTTGTGAGACAGGTAAGAGATACCATTCATTGTCTCTCACCTCATTTGAAAGGTTATCAGGCTGAGGTATGGGATTTAATTATGCATTTTGATGCTTTCAATATAAAGTCTATTCCTAGATTGCAAAATTCTGCATCTGATTTGTTAGCAACATCCGCTTCCAGATTGGTGCCATCTAATAACAAATGCTCAATTGAATTCATTTTCAGGCCCTCCGTCCCTGAAAACGTTACAAACTTCAGGGTTTTTGATGATGACGAATAGATTATCAGTTTTCTAACAAACGAAGACATTTTCCAAGGAGATGTGATAGATGAAGAAGAACACGATTATGATTTGCTAAAGAAAGATGCGAGTAAAGAAAATTTCATCCCCAAAGGGGTAAGGTCACTCGAAATGCTATTTGATCTTCAAAGTAAGTCCAAAAGGCCAGCTAATACCAAAACTAACAGTTCATCAACGCAGCATGAGTTAGTTAATTTAGGTACCGAGGCTAAACCAAAATTTGTCAACCTTGGCAAATGTTGTTCACCGGGAGAAAGAGATAGGTTCATCAAACTATTTAGACAATATAAGGATGTTTTTGCATGGACCTATGAGGATCTGAAAATGTATGACGCTGCATTATTCAGCATGTTATATTGATAAAAGTGGGTGTCAAGCCATTTCAGCAGCAATTAAGAAGGATGCATCCTACTTTGGAACCTCTGATTCAAAAGGAATTAAAGAAACTCCTGGACGCTAAAATAATCTTTAAGGTCCGGCATTCTGAGTGGGTTGCTAACTTAGTTCCCGTAAGAAAGAAGTCAAGAGAGATAAGACTATCTATGGACTTCATAAATTTAAACAGAGCTTCGGATAAAGACAACTATCCCGTCCCTTCAATGGAACAAATTCTTCAAACGGGGTCGGGATCTGAGCTATTTTCTCTTCTCGATGGTTTCTCTGGCTACAATCAAGTATTAGTAGTCGAAGAAGATCGTCTTAAGACTACTTTCCGCACTAAGCGGAGAACTTTCGCATATAGAAGGATGCCATTCGGCCTGATAAACGCAGGAGCTACGTTCCAACGAGCAATGGATATCGCCTTCTGAGAATTGGTTGGGCAGTGTGTTGTTGTCTACCTAGATGATGTGACAGTTTTTTCAAAGAAAAGGGAAGACAATGTTGTCCATTTTAAACATATTTTTAATTGCTGTCGGAAATATGGTATTTCATTAAATCCCAAGAAGAGTGTGTTCGTTGTTCCCAAAGGTAAACTCTTGGTCCATATCATTTCCAAAGGAGGAGTGTCAATAGATCAGGAAAGAGTACAAGCTATCAATAGAATTCCAATGCCTCATAACAAAAAATCTATGCAGTCCTTTATGGGAACTATCAGTTTCGTCTGAAGATTTGTTCCAGATTTCGCGCAAATTGTTAAACCTTTACAACAAATGGTTAAACAAAGCATACAGTTCAAGTGGACAGATTTAGAAAAGGATGCGTTTAGAGACATTAAGGCAGCTATAGCTAAAGCTCCTTCCTTAAGAAGCCCATATTTTGATAAGGATTTTATCATGTATACCTTTGCTTCAGATGACTCCCTCGCGGCTGTACTCACGCAAAAGGTGGAGCTAGAGGACGAATACCCAATCTCGTTTATGAGCAATGGTCTGCAAGGGGCTGAGCTAAACTATCCCATGGTTGACAAGCATGCATATGCTATCTTCAAAGCAGTCAAACAGTTCAGACCATATATTCTTAAGAATAGAACTAAAGTTATAGTTCCCCACCCAGCTGTTAGATCCCTCTTCGTTCAAAAGGATCTAGGATAAAGGAGGGGAAACTGGGTCATATCTCTTCAAGAATATGACTTAGAATTTAAACTGGCCACTATCATCAAAGGACAAGGCCTGTGCAAATTGCTTACAGGAAACTTGACTGATGAAGAGAAACATTGGAAGAATGAAGCTGAGCTAAACTCAGTTGAAGTGTGTCCTATCTTCACAACTCCTCAGTCATGGTATAGAGATCTGGTGCATTATTTGCAGCAAGGATACCTACCTGAGCACTGGATCTCTAAGCAAAGGAGGGCACTCCATTTGAAATCAGCAGCTTATCAAATCATTGATGGGATACTTTTCATAAAGAATTATGATGGAATTTTTCTTAGATGTCTAGAAAAGGAAGATGCAAGTAAAGTTGTTAAAGAATTACACGATGGCCCCAGAGGTGGACATTATCGAGGGGAGTCAACAGCTCACAAGATACTTACAGCTGGATATTATTGGACCACTCTATTCCGAGATGCCCATGCGTATGCACGAAACTATGATATATGCCAAAGAAGTGTCGGGAAATTACTTAAGGCAGCAGGACCCTTGCAGCTCGTTATTATCTCTGAACCTTTTGAACAGTGGGGTATAGATGTTATTGGAGAGATAAATCCAAATTCTTCTTTGCAACATCGATACATCCTGACGGCTACCAACTACTTCACTATATGGACGGAGGCTATCCTGTTGCGCAAGATCAATGAAGATATAGTCATCAGTTTCTTGAAATAAAACATCATAACCAGGTTTGGGGTTCCAATTTCCCTTGTTTTTGATAATGCTCCCTACTTTTCGTCTTTTAAGATAAATGAATTTTTTTATGAATGGGGGATTAAGCTGCATTATTCAACCAATTATTACCCTCAAGGAAATGGATTAGCTGAATCTTCAAACAAAAACCTCATTCGAATTCTCAAGAAGACTGTGATAGAAATTCAACGAAGTTGGCATATAGCTCTCCCAGACACCTTATGGGAAGATAGGGTCACTCCAAAGAATGCATTAGGGGTTTCCCCTTTCACTCTTCTCTATGGCAAGGAATCCATCCTTCCCCCCAACATCTTGCTTCCATCCTTACAATTGTCCCAAGCCTCTCGAGGGTCTGGTAGCCAAGTCTTACAATCTAGGATCAATACCCTACTTCAACTTGAAGAAGCCCGACAAAAAGCTAAAGACCGATTCCATCAACACCAAGACATAGTCAAGAGATGGTTCGATAAGAGGAATTCCAGTAAAAGAAGTTTTGAAGTTGGGGATTTAGTTCTGAAATGGGATCATAATCATGAAGGCAAAGGGATGCACACGAAATTCCAACATTTATGGATAGGCCCTTACCAAATCTCGGCAAAGATAGGCCCATCCACTTATAAGTTGACAGACCTCGAGGGAGAAGAAGTAACCCTTCCTCTCAATGGCCTCGCCCTGAAACAATGCTTTGCGTAGTCTCACTGAGACTTTCTGTAGATAAATAATTTATTTTTTTTATGTTTCTTTAGCCCTTTGTTTTCATTGTTTTCAACTATGTTGTTTCTTTTCTCATCATTTGAACCTTTTGTACAAAGTTTGTTTTTTGAAAAGCTCCTGCGGTTAGGTTTTTCATCAAGATAGATCTCTCGAAGAAATCTCACAACTCATGAATCTGAAACTACGCTCGAATGAAAGTTTATCTATGTATTGTGCTCTTGCTGAACATTCTTCAGAAGGAAGGAAGCATATTCTGCTAGTCACACTAATCCTGTTTAAATAGCAGAGATCTATGACTATCTTTATTACTATCCTCGGGCTCCATCCACTCTCACACTTAAAGGCATCTCAAGAAGGTCATTGAAGTTGGACCCATGGAGAGTAGCACATCCCGAGGGCATAGGGTATTGAAATGACTCCATGCTGCAAATTTAACAGCCAAAATGGCTTATGATCAAGGGTCTATTTTCCAGAGATTCTCGCCTCAATTGAAGCATGGCTGAGACAAAAGCAAAGCATGCAAGTCAAGAAAGCTGTCCAAAAGACTCAAATAAAATTAGGCTCCTCTCCGTCCATGAGGCTTGATCAAATCAATAAAATCTCTCACTCACACAAAAGGACATTATGGATTGAGGAGCCAAAGTCAAAGATCATATCTAAAGAAAATATTTCTGGAAGGCTCAAACAACAAAGCTGTCAAAAGTATAAACATCCAAAAGGATGCAAGCAGCATGGGAATGAGGAACAAGAGAAATAATGTCCATGAGAAGGTGTTGCAAATCCTGTGGAGTCTAATAGCAGTGGCCATCTGAAAGATGAATCTTCTAAAATGAACCCCATATGTTGGCCCTTCGAGAGTTTTAAAGATGTCTCTATCAAAGCTCCCTTTTCCCAATGACCAGCAGTTAAAATGACTTCTTCTTTCGTCAAGATTCAAAGGTTCAGCTGAATATTGCATATAAGATGGATATCTTTTAAGAAGGTTTCGGATCATCGAGAGGAATTTTTTTCAAAGATCTGTGTTCGCCAGCGACTCGCAATTGTTGTTGCAACAACAATTCCCCCAAATGTTTGTACATATTGGGGCCCCTCCTTCTACTTTTTCTAGAAAGACTGCCTAAAGAAGTTAATTCTCCTTTTAAACTTAGTTTTTGTTTTCAACTGAGGAATCTGCTTTGAACAATTGAGGTTTTTCTTCTAAGTTAAAATTCACGAAACTCTCCCGAAACTATGGAAGAAATCGCCATGTCTCTCTCGAAATTGCGGAAGAATTCACGATTCTCTCTCGAAATTGCGGAAGGAATTTACAAAACTCTCCCGAAACTGTGGAAAATATTTACAAAGCTCTCCCGAAACTGGGGAAGAACTCAAGTTTCTCTCCCAACACTACGGAAGAATTCACAATTCTCTCCCAACACCACGGAAAGACTTAAAGTTGTTAGTCACTGAAATAGCGAAAACACTTAGTGTTTTTTTGGAAGAACAACCGCGGAAGAAACTTACATGTCTCTCTCGAAATTGTGGAAGAATTCACCATTCTCTTCCGAAACTGCGGAAGAATTCAACAAACTCGCTCGAAACTTGGGAAGAACTCAAGTTTCTCTCCCGACACTGTAGAAGAACTTGAGATTTTCTCCCGAAATTGCGGAAGCTTTCGTCAAATGTTGCCGTAGTAATTTTTCGATAAGCTTGAACAAAGTTATTTCGTAAGTTGCGGAAGGATATTCTGAGTCTTTCCGAAATTGTGGGACGACTCGGCAAAACCGTTCGCGATAAGCTTCCGAGAGACTGTATTTCGAAAAGATATGCACAGCGCTCTCGAAACGCCGAAGCAATTCACCATTTTGTTCCACAACTGCGGATGAAACTTGTAAGTCCGCCCCGCAACTGATGGTCGCGCTTAAATGCTAAGATGGATTGAAAAGACCGCACCGTACAACCCGTTTTAATGACACCACATACCCATTTAAATGCCGCATGTGTCTAACCTTTTCTAAGGGTGGTGGGGTTTCGTTGATCATATTGTTATTTTATCGTTGAAAGAACGTCGTTGGGAAGACCGCGTCGGCTCGCTCCAGCTCAGCGCATCCACGACCGCGTCCACCTCACTCAACCACTGTCTCTTCTCCAGGTAAGCTTTTTAACCGTCATCTTTGTCTCATCTCCACGTTGAGTTACTTTTTGGGTTTTTCCATTCATACCGTGGCCAATAGACATTGGTAGCATTGGTCATTTATTTTGTTTATTACAGCCGTCGTGGCCCCTTAATTTTCTCATTCCTACCAACTAAAAGCCATAGCCATGACCATCCGAGTTTTTCACCAGCCGCATTCCGATCGTTTTCCTACCCTGATTCAAACTTCATACCGGCCACACACCATTTCGCAAGTATTAATAATAACAGTAGTGGTCAGTTGAGATACTCAACCACTCACCTTTTCGGCTCAGTTAATGAATGTGGAAAACAATACCTTGTTTCATTGTTTATTCATAGGATTTTTCCACTCCAGGCCCCCCCACCATTGACCATTATAAGTGCTGCGATGGAGGGCACCCTCTCTCCAAGGACTAGGAGGGAAGCAGGTTTCTTTTTTTTCACGTCATATGCTTACCTTTTCGAAAGCATTCCAAAAGTTATTGACTAGGCATTGTCTCCCTAGAATAATTAAGTCTCAGGACCGTATTTCGTTTTCTGAAGTGATCTATTTTGCTTCCCCAACATGCAGCTTTATAATTTTGTCTATATTTCTCATTAGCATGTTAAAATTGTCCTTATCTATGTTACACTCTCATAACATGTTGCAAATTTTTATAATGACTCACATTTGGTTTCTAGAAGGGATAAGCCACGATGCCAAAAGGTGGTAGAAAGAAAACTAAAGTGATGGAACCAGAGCCAGTGCAACTAAGGACTTAAACTATGTTCCAAGACACTAAGTGTACCATCGGTTTTCCTCCCGAGGTCCATTGGGGAGATGTTTACCGGATGATCAGGGACCAGGATATCCCAGATGTATTATTGGAAGAAGAACAAATCTACCTCAACATCAGAACTTCTGGCATAGCTAGGGCTTCTACCCGCCCTTAATTGTTCCCATGCTTTGATGTGATCGGGTGGATACTGGAACATGCCAACCCAGAGACAAGAGTATTGCATGATAGCAAGGGAGAGCCTATCGATTCATTCCATCCAGCGTATATTGTTGCAGCCTACAAATTCTCGCGTCCCCAACAAGATCTAAGTGATGAATGGTTGGGTAAGATGAATAATATTGAGATGGCCAAAAAATTATTGGTCACAGGAAAGCACCTGAGGAAGAGAGGTAATGATGAATATGATGTTCAGACCCTAAGACCTCCTTTTAGGTTAATCGCCCTCATGCTATGCAGAATTTTCGGCATGCCCGATGGCACTATATATAGGATATAGTGGGCCCCCATCGTCCACTTCATATCATTCAAAGGAACTGTGTTTGAATGGGCTACTATCCTTTTGGACAGTTTGGCATCCATAGTGGCTGTTGCAAGAGAAGGTCTGACCTTAAAAAAGTCAGAATTTTACATGTCTTCCTATCTCATTGACTGCATCTTGGCCAAGCTCTCTTTCCCGAGGATAGGTTGCACATGGGATAAAGCCAACACCCTGGTCTACACTGCTTATAAAATAATGTGGGCTCAAAATTACAAAGCAAGCTATAAGCTCATCTGCGAAGAATTCATCATGCCTCTATATGAGCAGATGTTCATGGAAGATCCCAATTGTCTATTAGAAAATGCCATAGAGGTCCTGGAAAACTATGGCGATTTTTATTTCTCAGAGCAGGCCACCTATATCAGGATGTTTGGAGGTACCAAAGCGCCATACATTTCACCAAAATACGTTACTGATTACGTAGTCCTCAAGGAAGTAGTCAGGCAAATTTTCCTTGATGGAATAGGAGGGGTGCTTAACAAACAACATAAGGCTTCTTTCCCCGCTTTTCCCTTCTGCATAGGAGCCTACAAATTCTCAAGGGTTGCATCATCTGAGGAATTCGTTCAAGAGTTGAAAGCTTTCCACTTCGGTGAAATGATCTTCCATAGAAATGATAGGCGGAGCAAGGTTGCAGAGCATTGCAAAGAATTTTATGCTCATTTTGAATATGCTCATTACTATGATGTCGAGGAAGAAGTGTTCAGAGGCATCAGTAACATGACTGAGTTGCAGATTTGTTGTCAAAGCAGTGGAGCAAGCTCTAGCTCTGCCCCAACCCGAAAAGTCAGTCTACAGAAAGAGAGAGAAGCAGCTGATGCCCTAGCCCGCGAAGAACAAAGATTAGCTGAGGAAGCAAGGCTGCAGAGAGAAGCTGAGGAAGCAAGACTACAATAAGAAGCAGAAGATGCAAGGCTGCAGAAAGAAGCTGAAGATGCAGAGCAGAGGGAAGAAAGTGAAAATCAACAACAAGCTGAAGAAGAAGAAAGAAGGCATAAATTTGAACAGGAACAAAAGGTGGAAGAAGAACTTAAGACCAATGAAGATGCCCAGGCAGGTGGCTCCAGTACCCAAGATATGGAAAAAGACACATCTCAGAGCAGGCCACCTATATCAGGATGTTTGGAGGTACCAAAGCGCCATACATTTCACCAAAATACGTTACTGATTACGTAGTCCTCAAGGAAGTAGTCAGGCAAATTTTCCTTGATGGAATAGGAGGGGTGCTTAACAAACAACATAAGGCTTCTTTCCCTGCTTTTCCCTTCTGCATAGGAGCCTACAAATTCTCAAGGGTTGCATCATCTGAGGAATTCGTTCAAGAGTTGAAAGCTTTCCACTTCGGTGAAATGATATTCCATAGAAATGATAGGCGGAGCAAGGTTGCAGAGCATTGCAAAGAAGTTTATGCTCATTTTGAATATGCTCATTACTATGATGTCGAGGAAGAAGTGTTCAGAGGCATCAGTAACATGACTGAGTTGCAGATTTGTTGTCAAAGCAGTGGAGCAAGCTCTAGCTCTGCCCCAACCTGAAAAGTCAGTCTACAGAAAGAGAGAGAAGCAGCTGATGCCCTAGCCCGCGAAGAACAAAGATTAGCTGAGGAAGCAAGGCTGCAGAGAGAAGCTGAGGAAGCAAGACTGCAACAAGAAGCAGAAGATGCAAGGCTGCAGAAAGAAGCTGAAGATGCAGAGCAGAGGAAGAAAGTGAAAATCAACAGCAAGCTGAAGAAGAAGAAAGAAGGCATAAAGTTGAACATGAACAAAAGGTGGAAGAAGAACTTAAGACCAATGAAGATGCCCAGGCAGGTGGCTCCAGTACCCAAGATATGGAAACAGACACATATCAAGCAGGTGTTCCCGGTACCCAAAATGTGGAAACAGACACAGCTCAAGCAGTATAGACCCCACCCATAGAAGCATAAATACATGTAATAGACCTCCCAATCATCTCTTACACTCCATCAGAAGATCATACTATGTCCTGATGGGATGAATTTGTGTATGACAAGAAGAGGAAGGTGGTTGTCTTGAAATCGGAAGAGAGGATAAAGAGACTCTTCCAAGAAGATATTGTTACCTGGCGGGAGACCATGGTGATGCAAAATACAAATAAGGCTCCCATAGCCATGGAATCCGCCGCTGTGTCAGCAGCAAAAGCAACACAGGACAATGTAGTCGATATGGTTAGAGAGTTTGAGTCAACAAAGAGGAGAGCTCGCATGTTGCAACATACTGTGGCTAATGAGCAGGCTTACAGAGATCTTGTGGTAAATAAATATAATCGCCTGTCTGTTGAGCAAAAGGAATTGTCAGATAAGTATCTCCATTTAGAAGAAGAAAAGGAGCACCTTGCAGTCCAAATGATGGTTTTAGAAGCAGAAAAGAACGATTCTGAAGCTAGAGTTTCTCATCTACAAGCAGATAAGCAAGCAATGGTTGAGCAATTAGAGTAGGTAGAGAGCAGAGCAATAGATATGTCTCCCTTTCATGAGTTGTCCTGTGACATTCTGAGACAAATGCACGCCACACATGAGCTAGTTATTGAGGAAGTGTGCAGGCTCAAAGCCATGATGGTTAGATTGAAAGAAGTCAATGCAGAGGCCAATAGGCTTAAGGGAAAATATACTCAGGTTAAAGCAAACATCCTAAGCCAGATGGAATGGAGAGAAGGGAAGATTGATTTCCCCAAGCGTCTCCCATTCAAGTCTGTAGATGATTTTAAAGAAGATATAGCCCTTATTGAATTCTGCAGGAACTGTGGCCTTAAGCTAATGGCTAAGATCCAAGGAACAATGGATAAAAGTAACAGCCTTTATCAAAAAATACATGAAGTGCATGATAAGTGCAAGATGAGTTTTCCTCAGTCCCTCGAGGAGTTCCCAAGCAAAGAGCAACGTTTATCAGACTTGAAGGAAGAGCTAGGAATTCAAATAGAATATGTAAAGAAGATTGATGTCCTAGCTACTGATGATCTCCATCACTATATTGGGCTATCGTCAATATACATTCATTTGCTTAAAGAAGTCCACCAAGCAATAGTTGCAGAAATTTAGGGTGTTGAAGTAGAACTTGGTAAACATGTAACTTCCCAGAAGATCTTGCTCCCTTCCCCAGCAAATGTGGTTATCAGAGACACTGGTATCTGGTTCAGTTACATAGCAGAGGAGGAAAAGAAAGCAGCAGCAGTAGCAGCCAATCCAAGTCCTTCTCTCCCAGCAGTAGCAGCCAGTCCAAGTCCTTCTCTCCCAGAAGTAGCAGCCAGTCCAAGCCCTTCTCTCCCAGGAGGAGCACCTTCCCAAGGGTGAACATGTTGATCCTAAGGCGTTGTTCCTATTTTTCATTTGGTCTCCCTATTTAGGAAGCGTGGAATCAATGGACAACTATCCTTTTCTATTTTTGGGAAATTTTCTGTTTAAGAAAAGGGCCACGGTTTGTTTATTAAGAGGAAAAGTCTGTAGAGGATATGTGTAAAGAGCCAGGTGGCAGCCCAAGAGGCATTTTGTAAAGATATAAATAGAAGGTTAGGGAATAGTGTTGAAGGACTTTTGCCAGGGAAAATAATTTTCTTAACTTGTACGAGCTATCTTGCACTTGCTTCAAGAAAATGACATTGGCCTAATAAGAGCCTGGAGAGGATGTATTTTGCATGGAAATAGATGTTGGATGCCAGCTGGATTATTCTTGTGACTTTCATATTCTACAGTGAGATCTTTCTTTGCTATCTTGAATTATTTCTCTGTATTGAATGATCTTATTGTTTCTTGTGCAAATGAATTTTATCCTACATGAGTAATGGAATGCGCTATATGTGAATTGGAAGCTATCTTCTAATATCTGTTGCTTTCTTGTTGTAGATATATCTTTATGATTTAATGGATGTTTGTTGATCTTTAGATAACTCTTCCGGAACATTACTCATACTTATAAATTTGCTCCTTGCAGGGATAGTTTAGGTTTATTTCGGTTTTAAATACAAATTTGTTCCGAGTTCTTCATTTATATTAAGTTAGCTTAGGCAATTGCATATCATTTTAAAATCATAAAATCAAAAGAACGGTGGACCGGGACATAACCAGTGTAATTGAAGCAAATCTCCAAACCTAACGGTTGTCGGAACCGCTAACCGGACGGATTCCCCACACAAAACGGTGGACAATCTAATTGGGATAGTCTACCGGGGAGAATCCCTTTCTACTTGATGCTGCGATATTCGGGGCATCAATAGTTTTTGGAGCTAGAAGGAGGGCCAGAAAGTGCATGGTTGATAAAGGAAAATCTCCCACTATCAAAAATGTTACTGAAAACCCGCTTAAAAGAGAAATTTCAGACAACCCAAATCTTGAAGTAGCAAACCAAGAAAACCTCGTCTCTGATTCTGAACCTCAAGAAGTATTGTATGTTGTGTCTTTTACAGAAATAGAAGATTTAAGGAGACATACACAATCTTATGTTAGACGGCTAGGTGGTTTGAATGCAGTCAATTTCCTCCATAGGAAAAGTTCTCCTAGAAAAGAACGACAGTACACCCGTGATTCGATTCTTGTGCAAAATTTTGAAGAGCTTGTGAATTTAACCTTGGAAGAAATTGCAGAACCCCTAAACAAGGTCGATCTTGAAAACCCATAAAATATTTTAGATCAAGAAAGTCTTGGAGAACTTATTACTCTAAAGAACACTCCATTGAATTCACCATACAATTCTCCACCCGATTCTCCACATAGAGACATGGCCATACCTGCTTGGAGAGCGAGGGGAGCGTTGAATTTAGCTGGGCCATTCCACAATCTTCCAAACAATCCAGAGAAAGTCTTGCCTAAATTCGACCCAGGGAAAGCCATTTCCGTCGAAGGTCATCTCAAGAGTTTTTATTTAACTCTGAATCTTTTAAATGTGCAACATGAAGATGTAGTCTATAGGCTTTTTTCATACACATTTGAGCCAAAAGTATCGTCCTGGTATTTTAGCTTACAGCCTAGCTCGATCTCAAGCTGGGATGAATTTGAAAAATGTTTCTTAAAGAAATATGGAAACCAAAAAATTGTAGCTACACTTATGAAAGAATTATTGTCCATGAGAATGAAAAGGAAAGAAAAGGTTCAAGACTTCAACCAAAGGTTCACAACACTCTTAAATAATTTCAATGAAGCAAATAAACCAGCACATGAATCTCTGGTTGAATATTATACAACAGCTCTTGAAGAACCCATAGCAATGTTTGTTAAAATATCTAAGAAAACCACCCTGATAGAGAATTTCGAAGAAGCTAGAAAGGTGGAAGAAAAAGAGGATAGCATTGCTAAACATGCCTTATATGCAGAAACAAAACCAGCAGTCAGTAAAAAAACCTTGCTTCTCACCAGAGGTAAAGAAGAGTCATCAACAGACATAGAGAATGTAGGTAAGATGATGCAGAAGTTGTCCAATAAAATTGTAGATCTCGAGAAATATAAGGCTACTAGTACATCTAGGAAACCTTTCAAGCCATTTTACAAAAAAAGGGAAGACAGCGATCAACCTCATCCACCCATGAATACTTCCCCTGTTTTAAACCTCAATGAAATAGGGATGAAAAACTTCTGCACCTTTCATCAAGAACCACATTCATAAAAGAGCTTCCCACAATGGATTAACTCTATGAGTTTAGTCATGAACCAAATTCTGGATTCATAGATTCCAGATCAAGACGATCCTCTAGAGGAATCGAGCCTTGAATTAGAAGAACCACCTCCGGACACCACTATGGTGCTATGGGATTGGGTACCTTTAACTGAATTAGTAGAAGAAGATCCCATAGAAAGCTCTCTCTCTGCTGTGAACATTAATACTCGCAGTAAAGGCACTATTACGGATCCTGTGCTAGACTCGACTCCTCTCAAGCCTAAAGTTTCAAAAGAACTACCTAGAAGACATATAGCAATTATTCCACCACAACCTAAATCTAGCCAAACAGCGGCCAAACAACCAAACATTGACACCATAGTTCAACAACCGAAGGTCACAATGAATAAAATAGACAATCCGGCCAGAATTGGGAATGATTATGATATAGGATATGAAATTATTGAGGATATAAAGAAAGTGAAAGAAAATGTGTCAACATTTGATATGTTCAGTTTTCCTCAGCAACGAGATAAGCTGTTGCATGATCTGCAGCCCCAGCCCAGCACTCCATTAATGGATACTCAAGAAGATCCTGACATTAATGAGGATAGTATCGGCAGGAAATCTAAATATCAGACGTTGCCATTCCTTTTGACCTTTGAAATTTTCAATCATAATGTTCACAACTATCTGGTAGATTCTGGAGCATCTTCAAATGTCATGCCACTGTCAATTTGTAAAAAAATTAACGGGCAACCTGTTCCATCTCCGGCCCAAATTATTCAATTAGATAGAATTGCTGTCAAGGTTATTGGAAAAATGAAAGATGTCCTCATTTGATTATCAGCCGACTCTAGAGTCTGTCAGTTTATTGACATAATGGTAGTTGATATTCCTGAGGCCTATCATTTGATCTTAAGTAGGGACTCATCCACAAAGCTGAATGGTTACTTTGCAACTGATTGTTCTCATCTTTGGTTTCCTTATCAAAATAGACAGAATCAGATCAATGTCCTGAGAGAACCACACATGAAACAAAATGTAACTCAACTAGATGGAAAGAATGAAGCTGTAACTTTCTCATCCTCGGTTCTAGGGAATTATTTCTTAGAAATTGATCCGGGTAATTATCAGTCTGAAACTATTAGCCATGAATCAGATGAACAGTCCCATCTCCTTCATTTCTCTCAGACTGATGATGTTGACTGTAATATAATTAGTTTAGTCAATGACTTAGACCATAGAGATACTAATTTAGCTAAATCTAAAGATCTGTTTTGGAAATTATACTTTGATGGCTCTAAAACTCTGGAAGGATCCAGAGCTGGTTGTGTTCTGATGGATCCGGGAAGAAATAAGATTTTTTGTCCTATAGGTTAGAATTTGATTGTACTAAAAACCACTGCGGAATATGAAGCTTTGGTACACAGATTAAAGAAGGCCATCGATTTAAATGTTAAATACCTGAAGGTTTTTGGTGACTCGGAAATATTTTTGAGACAGGTAAGAGATACCATTCATTGTCTCTCTCCTCATTTGAAAGGTTATCAGGCTGAGGTATGGGATTTAATTATGCATTTTGATGCTTTCAATATAAAGTCTATTCCTAGATTGCAAAATTCTGCAGTTGATTTGTTAGCAACATCCGCTTCCAGATTGGTGCCATCTAATAACAAATGCTCAATTGAATTAATTTTCAAGCCCTCCATCCCTGACAACGTTACAAACTTCACGGTTTTTGATGATGACGAATAGATTATCAGTTTTCTTACAAACGAAGACATTTTGCAAGGAGCTGTGATAGATGAAGAAGAACACGATTCTGATTTGCTAAAGAAAGATGCGAGTAAAGGAAATTTCATCCCCAAAGGGGTAAGGTCACTCGAAATGTTGTTTGATCTTCAAAGTAAGTTCAAAAGGCCAGCTAATACCAAAACTAACAGTTCATCAATGCAGCATGAGTTAGTTAATTTAGGTACCGAGGCTGAACCAAAATTTGTCAACCTTGGAAAATGTTGTTCATCGAGAGAAAGAGATAGGTTCATCAAACAGTTTAGACAATATAAGGATGTTTTTGCATGGACCTATGAGGATCTGAAAATGTATGATGTCTGCATTATTCAGCATGTTATACCGATGAAAGCGGGTGTCAAGCCATTTCAACAGCAATTAAGAAGGATGCATCCTCCTTTGGAACCTCTGATTCAAAAGGAATTAAAGAAACTCCTGGACGCTAAAATAATCTTTAAGGTCCGACATTCTGAGTGGGTTGCTAACTTAGTTCCCATAAGAAAGAAGTCAGGAGAGATAAGACTATATGTGGACTTCATAAATTTAAATAGAGCTTCGGATAAAGACAACTATCCCGTCCCTTCAATGGAACAAATTCTTCAAATGGTGTTGGGATCTGAGCTATTTTCTCTTCTCGATGGTTTCTCTGTCTACAATCAAGTATTAGTAGCCGAAGAAAATCGTCTTAAGACTACTTTCCGCACTAAGTGGGGAACTTTCGCATATAGAAGGATTCCCTTTGGCGTGATAAACGTAGGAGCTACATTCCAACGAGCAATGGATATCGCCTTCCGAGGATTGGGTGGGCAGTGTGTTGTTGTCTACCTAGATGATGTGACAGTTTTTTCAAAGAAAAGGGAAGATCATGTTGTCCATTTGAAGCATATTTTTTATCGTTGTCGAAAATATGGTATTTCATTGAATCCCAAGAAGAGCGTGTTCACTGTTCCCGAAGGTAAACTCTTGGGCCATATCATTTCCAAAAGAGGAGTGTGAATAGATCAGGAAAGAGTACAAGCTATCAATAGAATTCCAATGCCTCATAACAAAAAATCTATGCAGTCCTTTATGGGCACTATCAATTTTGTCTGAAGATTTGTTCCAGATTTCGCGCAAATTGTTAAACCTTTACAACAAATGGTTAAACAAAGCATACAGTTCAAGTGGACAGATTTAGAAAAGGATGCGTTTAGATCCTAAGGGTGAACACGCTGATCCTAAGGCGTTGTTCCTATTTTTCGTTTGGTCTCCCTATGTAGGAAGTGTAGAATCACTGGACAGCTATCCTTTTCTATTTTTGAGAAATTTTTTGATTAAGAAAAGGGCCACGATTTGTTTATTAAGAGGAAAAGTTTGTAGAGGACATGTGTAAAGAGCCAGGTGGCATCCCAAGAGGCATTTTGTAAAGATATAAATAGAAGGTTAGGGAATAGTGCTCGAGGACTTTTGGCAGGGAAAATAATTTTCTTAACTTGTACGATCTATCTTGGAATTGCTTCAAGAAAATGACATTTGCCTAATAAGAGCCTGGAGAGGACATCTTTTGCATGGAAATAGATGTTGGATGCCTGCTGGATTATTCTTTTGACTTTCATATTCTATAGTGAAATCTTTCTTTGCTGTCTTGAATTATTTCTCTGTATTGAATGATCTTACTGTTTCTTGTGCAAATGAATTTTCTCCTACATGAGTAATGGAATGCGCTTTATGTGAATTGGAAGCTATCTTCTAATATATGTTGCTTTCTTGCTGTAGATATATCTTTATGATTTAATGGTTGTTTGTTGATCTTTAGATAACTCTTCCAGCACATTACTCATACTTATAATTTTGCTCCTTGTAGGGATAGTTTAGGTTTATTTCGGTTTTAAATACAGATTTGTTCCAAGTTCTGCATTTAGATTAAGTTAGCTTAGGCACTTGCATATCATTTTAAAATCATAAAATCAAAAGAACGGTGGACTGGGCCATAACCGGTGTAATTGAAGCAAATCTCCAAAAGAGAACGGTTGCCCAAACCGCTAACCAGACGGATTCCCCACACCAAACGATGGACAATCTAATTGGGATAGACTAACAGGGAGAATCCCTTTCTGCTTGATGCTGCGATCTTTGGGGCATCAACAGGTTGATGCGCCCATCGACTACAACCTTTTATTGGGTTGGAATTGGATGTATGCCATGAAAGCTATCGCATCCATTGTATTCAGAGTTATCTGCTTTCCTTACGAAGGCAAGATTGTGACTATCGATCAGCTAGATTTTGTTAACTCCTCTTCCACAGCATCCATGGGATCCATAGTCCCATAGGTTACTCATTCTCAGCCGGAAACTGGGAGCATGGGTGTTGGTATGTACCCTTCATTGATAGGAACTTATGATTTTTCCGCACCTGTGAATTTTATTGGGAACATTACTAACAATGCGTCTCCTCCTTCGCATAATATGTCATTACGGAATTCCTATTTTGATGATCCATGGACTTTACCATCCACGAGCTCCATGTCTGGAAACATTACGCATGTCGGGATGTCTATGCCACTGTCTGTAGCTGAGCTTGCTTACCAGCATATTCAACAAGCCACTGTTGAGCCGGATCTCTCTTCTTCTCAGACAATCGAGGAAGATCTCGTTACGGTACCGGTTTGGGCAGCCAACTCGTCTTGTTCACACATGCCTCGATGATACTTTTCCTTCTGATGAAGCTATTATGGAGGCCATGTGTGGTAGTGAGAGACCTTTGGAAGATATGCACCATCGCTCTTATTTCCTTCCCAACCTCGAGCTTGCCGAATGAGAAGAGTTTAGGATGACTCTAGCAGAGATGGTTAGTCACCCTATGGCTCTTTTAGAGTCACATGATGTTTTTACGGAAGGGAATATGGCTGACATTTCCCCAACTACGTCGATCAATATCTCTCGTACTCCTGGAAAAGTTGAGAATGTCTACATTGGTGACGATTACACTCCTAAGGAGATTTCTATTTACACTGAATTGTTTACAGAGCTCCGGGAAGCTTTCGCCTGGTCATATGAGGAGATGCTAGGAATAGACCCCCGTATTGTTGAACATGAGATTAGAATGTATCCCAACCATAAACCAGTTCGACAATGATTACGTGTTGTGAACCCTAGGAAAACAATCGCTATCAAGGAAGAGGTGGAGAAACTGCTCAAATCTGGTTTCATATACCCCATTCCCCTTACCGAATGGGTGTCAAACCCCATTCCTCTAGATAAGAAGCAGGGAACGATCCGTGTATGCACCGATTTTAGAGATTTGAACTGTGCATGTCCGAAAGACTACTTCCCCACACCATTCATAGATCAGATCTTGGATGCTTGCGCTGGAAGTGAGATTTTTTCCTTCATGGATGGATTTTCCAGATATAACCAGATTCAAATCAAACCCAAGGGCCAACATAATACAACCTTCATTTGTCCTTGGGGAACATTTTCATATCGGAAAATGCCCTTCGGCCTTAAAAACGTCGGAGCTACATTTCAGCGTGCCATGACCTACACCTTTCACAATCTTAAAACGATTATGGAGGTTTTCTTGGATGATCTTTCCAGCCATTCTCGCAAGAGGATGGACCACCCCAAACACCTCCGCATGATTCTTGAGAAATGTATACGATACAAGATTCGATTGAATCCCAACAAATGCATCTTTGTTGTAAGGATGGGTCGCCTTCTGGGCTTCATAGTTTTGAAATAGGGTATTAGAGTTGATCCTCTTAAAGTTGAGGCAATACTGCAGTTGCCTCCTCCGCGCAATTTGTTACAACTTTAGAGCCTCCAAGGGAGATCCACTTTTCTATGTCGTTTCGTAGTTAATTATGCTAATCTTACCAAAGGTTTCACGCGCTTATTGAAGAAAGACACACCCTTTATCTGGGATGAGCGAGCCCAACAGTCTTTTGACGCCCTTAAGAAATATTTGGTATCGGCCCTTGTGCTTAGTCCACCAGACTTCGCATGAGATTTTATCCTTTATGTGGCTGCGTCTCAAGAGACGATTGGCATGGTCTTGGTTCAGGTTGATGATGCGCTTGTCGAGCATGTCATCTATTACCTTAGTCGAAATCTAGTAGACGCTGAGCTAAGATATACTCATGTGGAAAAGCTGGCACTTGTGACTGTTCATTCAGTCCAACGGTTACAACATTACATTTTTATTAGAACAACCACAGTTGTTGCACATATCAATCCGTTTCAGTTCGTGTTATCATGACGCCTTATCGAGGGGAAGTACAATAAATGGATTGTTATCCTTCAGGAGTTCGATCTTGATTTTGCTTTAGCGAAGTCGGTGAAATCATTGGTATTTGCTGAGCTTATGTCAGACCTTCCGAGACTTTATGAGGATATCATTCATGAAGATTCCTTTGTGGATGAGCACTTATTTCTTATCTCGTCCGAGGACCCTTGGTATGGGGATGTCATTGTATATCTCCAAACTTTGAAGTTTCCTCTGCATTATTCACGAGATGAGCAACGACATGTAAAACATCACGCTAAAGATTATACTATCGTCGGTGACACTTTGTATCACCGAGGAAAGGATTCTATCCTCTGTTATTGCTTAACTCATGAAGAAGCGGAGCGGGTGCTTAATGATTGCCATGCTGGGGCATGTGGCAGTCACTTATCCAGGCTTGCTACAACCTAACGTATTATGCGAGCTGGTTATTTTTGGCCTTCAATCTTTAAGGATTGTGTTAATTCTATGAAGAGATGTCACCCTTGCCAGGTGTTTTCTCGGAACATACGCTCGCATCTAGCGCCCCTTCATCCGGTCGTCACCATCGGTGCCTTCACCAAGTGGGGGGTGGATTTCATGGATTGCAAACCAGCTTCGGCAGGGGGGAATCACCATATCATAGTGGTCATGGACTACTTTTCCAAATGGGCTGAGGCCATGCCTACCGTTAAAGCCGACGGTGCTATAGCATCCCATTTCGTGTTCAATCAAATTATCACTTGGTTCGGTATTCCGAAAGAGATTGTCATTGACCATGGTAGTCACTTTCAGAACAAGATGATGGAGGATTTGTCTCACAAGCTTGGGTTTCGTCAATAATACTCATATTCTTATTATCCCCAAGTGAATGGTCAAGTAGAAGTGGTTAATAAGTCTTTGAAGACCATTCTCCAACGTACCATCCAACAAAGCAAGACCAACTGGCACATCATATTATATCCTGCTTTGTGGGAATATCAAACCGCGGTCAAGACTGCCATTGGGTTCTCACTGTTTTAGCTAGTTCACGGTGTGGAGTTACTTTTACCGATTGAATGCGAGATCCCTTCACTTAAACTGGCCATAGAGATCCTCCCTGATACGACGGGTCTTGAGCAACGTTTAATCCACTTTGAGCAACTTGATGAGCAATGTCGAGATGCCACTGTGACTATAGATGCCGACAAATGTCGTGTTAAGGTTCAGTATGATAGCTCTGTCCATCCCCGGCAGTATGTTGAAGGTGACTTGGTCCTCTTATATGACCAAGCTAAAGAACCCTTGGGGGAAGGAAAGTTCAACCCCATGTGGCACGGTCCTTACATCATGAGGCATGTCTTGGAAAAAGGAGCCTATGAATTAGAAGACTATGAGGGGACTATCTTGAAGGAGCCTAGAAATGGGCTCTAACTCAAGCAGTATTATGCTTGAACCTCTGGTTTAGGCTAGTACTTTTGTATACTATTGTATAGTTGCTTCTATACATAGTTTAGATTTATTTTGGTTTTCGGGTCTGCGGATTAGCTTCCGTTTGATTAACAGATGTCAACATAGTTTCCTACATTCTTAGGATTCGCCGATGGTGCTAGCCGTCATACGCAGCAGCTTGCTTCTGCTGCCTGGGTTATTTTCTCACCTGACCACCTAGTTGTGTCCTCAGGAGGTGCTTGTCTTGGTCCTACATCTAACAATGTGGCTGAGTATAGTGTCGCCATTGAGCTACTTCGGGATCCCATTTCCCATGGTATCCAGTCTTTAGTAGTCCGCCTGGATTCACAACTAGTTGTGTCTCAGCTGAATGGGCAGTACCATGTGCGAGATCCTATGCTACTACGGAAATTCCTAAGGGTAAGACTCTTGGAGTGACATTTTGTTTCAATTACATACATACATGTTCTGAGAAGTGTTAATCATATATCTGATGCATACGCTAACTATGACTTAGATTGGCATTTGTCACATTCACTATGAAGCACACAAATAAAAGAGACATTCATACATTTGTACATACACACATATCGTAGAACCGGAGAACCAAAGTTTTTTATAAATATGTCCAAAAATGGTAGTGTCATACAAAAATGGAGCCCATAGCCCTCAAACATATACATATCGATACAAAAATGAGATCCTGAGATATCTACTCCCTACAAGGAGGCCTAGCTTTCACCCCGACAGGATGTGTCTCATAGAAATAGTGAACTGCATTGGCTACCTGCTGCTGTAACCATACCCAGTCACCCGGAACCCCCACTACTTGGCGCTGCATGGCCTCAGGTACTCGCGCCACCTCTATCTGTGGAACCCTAGCAACCATTTGTGATAGGTTGCGCCGCAAGGTCTGTAGAGTGCACCCTACTGTAGCATCAACTGCCTCGTCACCCCTTCCCCTTGGACCATGTCTCGGGAAACCATCGGGTCTAACTGGGCCATTGTCTGCGAGCAAAAAGTCAACCATTAGCATTTGATAATACCACCAAAAATATTTTTGCATTTACATTTATAATAAAAAAATCCATAAAAATTTAATACACAAAAACCTAAAAAGAGTACTGACCAATGTCTCCTAACGTTGCGTCTGGTGGGAGTGGCATGTCCCGATCCTGACGGAAGTCTATCCTTGCATAGGGATAGTCCTCTATGGAAATGACCTGTCGGTCCCACCAGTGGAAGAAATCCTCAGTATATGGTGATGCCAGATGGCCACCACCCTGTCATGTCAAGATCGCATCCCACCGGGTCAGGGATGGATCACAGAGACTATAAGAAGGGACATCCACCCTCGAACTAAGCCCCAAAACTCTATCAAAGAAGAAGCTACACAAGATACTCCCATACCCGAAGTTTTTGGCCTTACCTTCTTTGAATTCTATCAGTTGGGTCTTCATAGACCCCAGTAGTGTGGTACACCAATCAAATACTATAGGCTACATGCATTGTGCTGCATAGAACATCGCTAGCCTGGATGCCTAGTGCAGAGCTTTGAAACATGTTATTCGCACTAAGGTAGCCACAATGATCTTCATGCTTAGATCTACTATGGAATTGATTCACACCTAACTTCCCACCGTGCGTGTGTTTGTGGGACAATACCGTGCTATGTAGTCAAGGACGGTGATCCCACCACCCACAGTATGAGACCGAAGACTAGCCTCCTCACCTCGACGGGACAAACCGGTAATGAAGTATATGTCGTCAACTTCCAGTGTGAGGATTTTCCCATTGAGATTAAAGTTATGTGCATAAACATCCCAATAATCGATCAACCGACAAAGTAGTAGGTTTTGGGCTTTCAAACCCCCTATACTCCAGAATTTGTACAACCCACATGTTTGCAATTCTTGCTGTGCTTGCACATCGTTGCGCATGGCCTCATCTACTTGGTCATGCTCCCTCTCCCTCCACTCTAGAACCATCCTGGAGTGAGGAAAAACAAGGATTTTAGTCAAATTCTTTTGCAAAATCAACTTCACGGTCGTACCCGCCAGCTAATTTGTATACAGGGGTGGGTACCCGCGATTAGCTTGTGCATTGACTTCGTGTATCGTGCCCTACCCGCGACCCACATAGCTATAGCCCACAGGTAGTGTTGAAGCCATTTAGGGCTTGGCCAAACTAAAAATCCCACCGCTGAAAACTAAAATGAATGCAATGAAATTAAAGGTATGGATGAGACTACCAACCTGCTCCAGACGGTTCAAATGTCCAACTATAGCTCCCAGAATTGGCAATTGAACTTTCAAGTGAAAACTAACCCCAAAGCTCCAAACGGGTGAATAGTAAAAATAAATTTTAAATTTTAAATTTTTATTACTATTTATAATTTTCAGGACCCACTTGTCTATAGTTTTTACCATTTGATGCTGTTATGGACTAATATAATGTCATGGAGTAGAATTTTTAATCAGATTTCTTCGGCGAAAGTTGTTTTGGACCATTTCACGCCTACAATAGGTACATTTCACACCTAACATATAGGTTAGATGCCATTTCCATATGCATTATGCATTTGACCTTTTGGCCACTTTCATAAACCCTAGGTGCGACCCCACTTCTTAACCGACACGGAATCTTCACACTGCTATAGATGTGTCGTTATGTGGCGGTAGGGCTTTTCCTAACATGGGTACCCTAGTTAAAACCCCTTTGTGCATTTTGGTGCCCATGTCGTTGTTTGCCCTTAGGACTAGGAGTCCTTTGTAGTTACGCCATGACGTTGCGATAAAGACTCATACTCTACTTTGTCTTATGCTGGCCATCTCCCTTAAGGATTCCCCCTATATATATCATGTTGTGATTGCATTGCATCATCCTGCTTACTGCTTCAGCCTTGTGTCGGCTTCCTCTTACTCAGTTGTTAGCCTGGTGCCTGAGCACTTTTCCCTATCGAGCCCTGCAGAGCTTATATTTTCCCTTCACAATTTGATGACCTTTTGACCCTGAGGGAACACCCCCCCGAGTGTCCACATCCTGCATGCACTTCCTTGCATTGATCATAGGTATGTTCCACTGCTTGGAACTAGTTTGCTCGCTATTTGACATTCGTTCCCTCACTTGTTGTACTATAAGCAATTTTATTCTTTTTCAAGCTTCCCCCAAATATGAAAAAGACCAAAAAAATCAAATATTCCAAAAAGCTGGACAGGATTATGGTTACTACTTCTAGTTGGCAGCTGTTGTGTCGCCTTTGAACAGAGCATTCATTCCACCTCATACATTATGAGTCAGGACTATAGTTGGACATTAGGAGCTATACTTGTTTCTCAGTTTTCTCCACCGACTGGTTAAGCTTCCATTCATTATGGAGCCCTCTGTAATTCCTCCTGCATTACACGGTTTATGTCAATTCTATGCTACATGAGTCTATCCATCTGCTCATGCTCTTGTTCAAAGGAAGTCCTGAACCCAGAGTCGGCCACTCCTCAGATCTCTTGACTATTGCATGTCGGCCATCCCTATTGAGTTAGTTCGTTTCACCTGAGCTCTTACAAACCTTTCAGCGTAGCTGGTACCTCATGCTGGTTGATGGGGGATGCCTTAATGCCCTCCTTCCAGCGAGTCTCATTCTGTCGACTTCAACCCATTTATTCCGGAACTTGAGGCTTATAGTTCGGTTGAGTACCTTGAGGCTTGCAGTCATTAGTGGCAGGTTCTCTCGCCATCGATGGTTTTGGGAATACATCAATGTCCCCTGATCGATGGATTCATCCTAGTGTTCGACTTCAACTCATCTATTCACACTCTGATGATTGTGCTTTGTGCCTTGATGCCCATTTTCATTATTGGTGGGTTATCTCGTGTATGTTAACAGTATACATCATTGAACGGTAATCAGATGATGTCACATCAGGTTCAACCTCAACTCCTTTATTCACTTGATGGGACTTGCACCATCAAAGACTTGTGTAGAAGACCCCAGGCGATAGTGACATTCTGTATGCTACTTATGACTTTGAATTTACATTTGAGATATCACCTCTCAGATATCAGCAGCTTGTACCTCCAGTTTACACCAGTTGTTTGCTTTCAGCAGGAGACCATATCTTATTGTAGAGGGATCATGGCTATGATCACTTATGACATATATCCATTATGTACTTCCTATTCATGGCCATTGTATCAGATTGTTGTACTATACCGACATGTATTAAGGGATACTATTGTATTAGGATGAGTGAGCTTATCTTTTCACTTGTGTCTCCATCACTCCACTTCTAAGATTTATAATGTATTTCGGCCATCGTAGCATCAGTCTCTGACCTCACACATTAGGGGGCATCTGTTACAATGTAATCTTCCACCTTGTGAGAATCATCACTCTTTGGCCTAGAGGATCCATTTCATTGACTCAGAACCATTTTATATCCTTTAGACACTATTTTTCCCTATTTTTTCCCTTCTACGCTTGCTGCATCACTATAGCCAGCGTACCCACTAGTTGCATCACTATAGCCCGCGGGTAGCATGTAAAATGGTAAAAATCACTAGTTTATTACTTTTTACTCCCAAAAAGCGGTCATTGGGTGACCTTTGACTCTCCATCTGCCCAAGAAATGCCTCGATGTGTCCTTTCACTTACCTTTGAGAGGACTATATATTGAGCACATATGGCTTATGGACAGGAGGAGAAAGAAGAGCAAGAGAACTCTAGTTGATGTTTTCCCTATCTTGAGTCTATACTCATTGATCCTTGTAGTTGTGAACCTTTCATGTTCATCTTCCAAACTCCTACCTAGTTTGAGTTTGCCATTCATGGAGGATTGAAGTGGTGGAGGCACAAGTGGATTGATCTAGATCTTGGTTCAGATTGGTTGCCGGTAAGAGGTCGTATCACATTGTACTTATTCTTGTTTATTAATAGAAATACTCATATTCTCGTCCATTAATGTTGTTTATCTTACATTGGGTTGCATTTACTTGTTATATCATGGGCCATTGCTATTGATGATGTTAATGCCGTTTATATATTATATGTACTTTTTGTATATTGGCTGTCAACATTAATTTGCAGATTCAAGTACATGGGTTGAAAAGCTCCAACAGGGATCTACATCAAACATTTGGATTGAGGTTGGTTACATTCTCTATTATCTTAGCATTGTCATTTATATAGCATAGTTCTGAGAATTGAGTTGATTTCTGGTAGTCATCTGTCTGTTGTGGTCTACCCCAAGCCATAGTGAGTTTTCTCCAATACACAAAGACTTGGAGATACTAATTTTAGTAAGATGTTATTTTCATTTTTTCATAAATTTGATCATAATCTAAAAACAAATTTTAATGAAACTCTCCCATGTTTTTTCTTAAACATGAAATTGTATTTTTTATTTTGATATTGAGCTAGGTTTTAACACTTGTCAATGTTGGCAGGCCGTTTGATGAGTCAGCATCGCGGATGTTGCGCAACCCCAAAGGTACCGCAGAAGGAAGAAAGCAGCGCACATGGCGATAGTACTTTTTGTAGTTTTTGGGTCATTTGGACCGCATCATATGTATTTTGGGTCATTTGGATTACGTCATATGTAGTTTGGGTCATTTTGACTGCATTATGTGGGATTTTGGGTTATTTTTTGTAAAGTTTGTTTAGAAGTAGTTAGGCAGTTGCCTAAGTGGACCACAAATGTATGGGCACAAGCCTATAAGTAGATGTAGGTTTGTAAGTGTTGAGATCATCTTTTTTGGTAAGTCTTGATAGCGAAAGGAATATCGGAGAGATAGAAGAATCTGGAGATAGCTGAGTTGATTGAATATCTTGTTGTATTTAGGTTTTTGCAGAGATAAATATGATGCGACATAGTTTTTGAGCAGAATCCCTATGTCTTTTCTATTTATATGTGGTAAATGCATTTTGTGATATGAATCTGTGAATGATGCGATGTTTCCTTGCTGCGATTAATGCTTTATTGTTATATCTGTTGAATGATGTCATGATTATGCTTAATGCCTGAGTGAATGCTTAGCTATAATTCTAAATGTTGCAATAAGTTAATCAATTGATGCACAACATCCTCCTTCATTCGGTGGAAACATGGTCTTGCCAACTCTCCCTTGAAGTTCTCGGGTGAAACCTCATATGTTCCGCAGGTGTTGCTGGATAGGGTTAAACCTGTCTAGGCCGGTGCTCAGGGAGATCGTGGTGGCTTGGGTGTCAACAACATGAGGAACCCCTATCGACTGGGTTTGTGTCAAAAAATGGTTTCGTTTCCGGGACCGTAGTGCGAAGTGAAAGGAGGATATGTTGTGGAATCCGACAAGAGTGGTGATCCAAGATTGGTTCGAACTAAAGTCACGAGAGTTCGCTGAAAAAGAAAATAAGAACCCTGGGTTGTCAACAGATTGGTGGTTGGTGAAGTACATTCACGACGGTCCACATGAATATTTTTTTTGAGAGTTCCCAATCATCCTATAAGAGTGGTTAGAAAAATGGACCTTCCAGAAGAGGAACTTCCAAGGTGGTGAGCCGACAGCCTGGACCCCAGAACTAATCCAGGAGCTGCAAGAAGTCGACAAAAGAGCATCACAGGATGTTGAGGTTTGGGTCGACAGTATACTAGAAGGATATATCACTGAGTTTGCGGTTGATACAATAAAGTCTTACAGTGAGGCAGAAAGCAAATTCTTGAATGGGCCAAGGGGTAGGTTTTTGTTGTCGCTACAGTTGTCCATTAAAATGCTCATTTGCAAAAATGGCATACTGAAGATGCACCTAGATCAGTAAGAACCCTGGCTGATGGGGGCTATGGATACCGCGACAACAGAGGGGAAGTACATCGAATGATGAGGGTTAGATGGGTGAAAGTTATGGCGAGACTGTGAAGGAAGCCGAGGAAGAGAGTGGTCTTACAAGGGGAAGAGCAAGGTTTCGATAGGAAAAGAGGCAGAGGACTAGAGAAGGTCCTGCTATGATCGAAACGCAAGACTGCGAAGGAAGACCACATGGGATGAAGTGACTTCATAGTGCCAAAAAGGAAAACCAGGCTACGCCTAGGATAGAGGCAGGACCAAACCCCAGCAGCAACATACCCACACCTTCGCTCACTATCTCACAGATGGCGGGCGAAGATCTAAAGTTACCGCTATTCCACAGAAATGGAATAGATAATCCCAAGCAGTACTGGTTCTTATGCAAAGCAGTATGGATTGTGAAGCAAATTACTGATGATAATGCCAAGAAAGGACAATTGGCGACAAACCTTCAGGATCACACATTAGACTGGTTCATGAAGTTTGTGCAGGTTCCTGTGGGCGCTTCAGAAAAGACGCTGGATGAAGAGCGAGCTGGATTGATTGCAGAGTTCAGAAAACCCAAATTTGAAGCACAGTATATTGTGGAACTAAAAGAAATTAAGTAGTACCCCAATGAAACTATGTGAGATTTTGACCAGTGATTCAAAACATTGATGGCAAGGGTCAGCTTCAACATGAGCAACGTCCATCACAAAGAATGGTTCATCGCAGCATTGCTCTCTCACATTCGACTACCACTGATGCAACAAAAAATTAAAACACCGAGTGAAGCTCTAGAGATTGCAATGAAGTTGGAGCCTTCACCAATTGGTGAGAACGCTGCGGGTATGTCACAGATTCAGACACAACTGGCCAATTTGACAATACAACTGCAAGACCTTAAGAAGGGTAAAGAGTAGCGTGAAGAAGTGTGGTGTACGCGATGTCATAGAGAGGGGCATATTAAGGATAATTTCCTAGAATTCCACAATTATCTAGTTTCCGGAGCACCAAACCCATTAAGCGGAGGTGCTATGTCGTGGTGCCGCATCTGTCAGGTATATGGGAACTGCCATGAGGAGTGTCAATACATGTAGAAGATGGTCACAAAACTGATGAATCTGTATTGTAAATTCTGCAAGTCCATGGGACATGAAGACAAGGACTGTCGGGCGTATGGGTTACTTCATGAATGAACATACGTTGCATTCTATGTGAAGGACAACCAGCATGTCATACAACAACCGCAACCGCATCCATAGGTGGCCCAGCCGCTACCTCAACCGCAGGAGCAGTTTGTACCACAACAGCAACCACAATAGTTTATGTCGCAATATGCTCCGATGCAAATGGCTCGACAGCAGCCACAGTACGTTCAAAAACCACAGTACGTGCAGCCTGGGCAATATGCACAACCGCAACCAAATCCCATGCAGCAATAGTTCAATTAACCGCAATACCAGTAGCAAGGGAGATTTCGTGAAGGAGGGAGGAAGCAGTGGAGGATTTGGTCGAGGAGGAGGACAAGGACGAGGACGTCGAGGACCTATCCAGTGGTATAATTGTGGAGTATGGGGACACTACCAGCTAGATTTCCCACAATTGAAGACACAATGTATGTTTTGTTTTGTTACCAATCACACTATTGAAAACTGTCCGCAGTTGATTGCACGATGGAAAGCAGGGAATGTTCAGCAGTTGCAGAATCAAAATCAGGTGCAGCAACCAGTGCAAAATCAAGTACAGCAACTGCTACAGAATCAGAACCAGGGTCTGAATCAGAATGCCAACCAGAATGTGAACCAACCTGGGAATCCACCACTGAATCAGCCTCAGGGTGCAACTATCGCGACAATATCAGCGGAGCGGAGGACACAAGACGCTACTGTTGCAGTTATCACTCGTGGAGGTGCGGCAAGAGGAGAAGATGGTCCACATCCACTCATCCAATTAGCAAGACAGAAAAAGGTGTCATTTGACATTGATTCTGAGCATGATGCCTTCTTTCAAGCGCGTCGTGCGATGGAAAAATATCGCGGTAAGGCAATTATTTGCGACATACCCCTTGTTTTTTATGCCATGTCAGAGGCAGGTCCATCACGACCATCTAGTACATTATTTTTTTTTTGGAAAGTTGTTTATCATTGGAAAGGGATACTGATGCTCTTGCCGAAATCGAAGGCCTGTTGCAGCGACCAGCCAGGGGATGGCGAGAGTCCACAGTAAACTCCTTGCAGAGGCGGAAGACAGGTAAGGAGATGCGCATGAACATTCAGAGTGGAGACTATGAGGTTGACTCAGTTATTCTGGATCTTGGTTCTGATGTCAACATCCTAACCAAGCAGGTTTGGTAGAAAATGGGGAGTCCAACGCTGAGCTGCTCTCCCATCTAGCTCTGTCTCGCTAATCAGGCCAAGGTAACACCAATTGGGTGAGTTCCATGCCTGGTTGTGGACATTGAGGGAATGAAGACATATGTTGATTTTGATGTTATCAATTTAGTTGAAGGGGGAAGCTCCTATCCCGCATTGCTGGGGGTTGGATGGGCTAATGATAGTGCAATAGTAATCAACTTTAAGAAGCAGATGATGAATTTTGAAAATCCCGACCTCAGAGTCATAGCTCTGTTGGATCCAGTTGAAGGACGCATGTATATTGAACCGGTAAAGGATGAAGTTCCCAGCGGTTGGGACCATGCATACAATATTTCAGAAGATTATATTCATCCGACTGCCGATGGTGAGCTTGGGTGGCGCAGCTTCAGCTCTTCATCCTCCGACTCTGATGATGCTTTAGAGAACTGGTAGAATCACTTGCAAGAGGTGTCACTCCACAAGTGTGAGTTGGTCACACAGTCATTATGTCGTGTTGAGACCGAAACTGTTGCATTTCCAATATATGAAGGGCTGCCTAGATTGTCTGATTTTCTTGTGGCATTCGAGGAAAAGGTCTCAGAACCACAATGATTACTGAAATTGGAGGAAGCACAGAAGGCTCCTCCAACACGTTGGTGGGTGACACATATGAAGTCGATTGATGGGTGGCCGCAGTGCCGGAGATTGATGGAGGTTCGCTTTGGTGACACTGAAGTTTACCACACAAGGAAATATGATGGGAAGAACGAACCTGGCAATCATTTGGTGGAATGTCAGATGTTGTGAGCATCGCGACCAAGGGCTGAGTGGGTCCATGCCTTCGTCCATACTCTGGATGAGATGTTGCATTCATGGTATACTACATCTGAATTGCGAGGGGAAATTACCACTTGGTTGGAGTTGACAGTTTGTTTTACTCATACATTCAGCTTCATGGATTCTAACCCAGACGTCCATAATGCTTTGCGGCTCATCCGCAACATGGTTCTGAAGGTTGTTCCAGTGGCATATCCTACGGATCTGCATACGTACTGCAAGATGC
The DNA here is from genome assembly GCA_027924585.1 of Larix kaempferi. Lineage (NCBI taxonomy): Eukaryota > Viridiplantae > Streptophyta > Pinopsida > Pinales > Pinaceae > Larix > Larix kaempferi. The sequence continues at coordinate 3,838,213 of BSBM01000528.1, read as the reverse complement.
AGTCAATGATGGAATGTTATAATATCACGGGTGGGCCGGAAGATGGTGATGATCCGTGAAATGTCAATACTCCGGAATTAGAAGGCAATCGCGATGTAGTAGAACCAGATGCACCAACTGATCCAATCAGTCAACTGCTAAAGCTCTGGAAGGTCAACATTGAGACAAAGGAAAGTCCAAAGTATGCGAATGTTGGGTACTATTGGGATGACGAGATGATGGGGAAGGTTACAGACTTGTTTCATGAATTCCAATACTTGTTCCCTACGAAGTTTTCTGAGATGAAGGGAATCTTGGGGGATTTGGGGGAGATGAAGATGTCGTTGAAACTAGATGCAAAACCGATACGACAGTGACCATATCGACTGAATCCATGCCATAAGGAGAGGGTCAACGTAGAACTTGACCGCATGTTGGATGCTGGCATTATTGAACCCGTTGAGGAATCAGACTGGATTAGTCCTATGGTGGTGCAGGACAAGAAGACCAGTGAAGTGCGCATTTGTGTCGAATTGCGGAAGTTGAATGACGTATGTCTACATGATCCATTTTTGACAACGTTCACTGATGAGTTGCTGGAAGGCATGGGTGGCCAAGAAATGTATTCTTTCATGGATGGGTTCTCTGGATATCATCATATCAAAATCGCGAAAGAAGACCACCACAAGACAACATTTGTGATAGAATGGGGTTGTTTTTAGTACACACTGATGTCGTTTGAGTTGAAGAATGCACCGACAATATTATCTCGGGCCGTTGTTGCTGCTTTTCGGGATTTCATTCAGAATTTTTTGCAGGTGTACATGGATGATTTGATAGTCTATGGATTAATCAGCAATCATCTGGACAATCTACGATTGATGTTGCAGCATTGCCGACAACATCAGATATCACTGAACTTGAAGAAGTGCATCTTCTGTGCACCATTTGGGATATTACTGGGTCACATTGTTTGCAAGAAAGGATTGTTGGTCGACCCAGCAAAGATTGCGCTCATTCTGAGGTTAACACCGCCAACTAATGTCAAGCAGTTGAGAGCAACATTGGGACACACTGGGCATTATCGCAAGTTCATCTGGGGTTATGAAGCGATCACGGCCCCTATGGAGAAGTTGTTGAAAAAAGATGCGGTAATTCAGTGGAGTCCTGAATGTCAAGTTAGTTTTGAGACGCTGAAGGCTAAGATGGATTCAACACCGATACTAGTGTTTTTGGACTAGAGCAAGGAATTCCATGTTCACGTAGATGCATCATCGATTGCACTGGGAGTAGTGCTCGCGCAACCAGGGGAAGGGGATCTAAATCACCCCATTGCTTTTGTGAGTCGAAAGTTGTCGTCTACAGAGAGAAACTATACAACTACAAAGCAGGAAGGTCTAGCGATGATATATGCGCTGCAGAAGTTCAGGCATTACCTACAAGGTGGTCACTTTAAGATGTTCATAGACCACTCTGCATTGAAATATCTAGTAAATAAGCTTTTGTTGGGGGAGAAGATATGTCGCTAGATACTTCTATTTTAGGATTTTGATTTTGAGGTGATTGTGAATCCAAGACGCTTGAACACATGACCAGATCATCTGTCACGGATTAATACAGGAGAGGAACCAACCAACATTGAAGACGAGTTTCCCGATGCAAAACTATTTAAGGTTGAAGTAGTTGATGACTACTATGAGTAAATCATTCAGTTTCTAGTGACAGGAACCACACCGGAAGGGTTCACAACCAGTCAGAAGAAGCAGCTGGTGGTCAAGGCTGTAGATTTCCAGCTGATTACAGGACAGTTGTACAAACTGGGACCATACGAGATCTTGAGGCACTGCTTCCTGCCTCATGAGAAAGAGAAGATCCTTTCAGAAGCACATGTAGGGGTAGCTGGTGGGAACTACGGCAGTCGTGCAACTTCCCGGTAGGTGCTTCATGCAGGTCTTTGGTGGCCCACGCTTCACAATGATGCGACATATTATGCGTGGACCTACGATGTTTGTCAAAGAACTGGGAAACACACTAGGATGGACGAGATGCCATTGAAACCTCAAGTGACACTGCAACCATTTGATAAATAGGCAGTGGATTTCGTGGGCCCTATCAACCCACCTGGGAAGCACACTGTTGCAAGATACATCATCACAGCGATAGATTATTTGACACGATGGCCAGAGGTTGCACTAGTCATCGATTGCACCACTACAACAACAACACGTTTCTTGTTCAACAAAATCGTCACTCGATTTGGCTGCCCATAGGTATTGATGAGTGATCAGGGTAGTCATTTAATCAATCGTGTCGTCAATGCATTGACAGCGGAGCTGCGGATACAACATAAAAAGCACACGCCATATCATCCACCGAAAAATGAGATAGTAGAAGCTTTCAACAAGGTCTTGGAGCCTACGCTGACAAAGGTTTGTAATATCAACCACGATGACTGGGATTTGAAGATTCCAACAGTTTTGTGGGCATATCACACCACTTGTAAAAGGTTGACAGGACAGACACCATTCAAACTGGTGTATGGGAAAGAAGCGATTCTGCCTATGGAGTACATTGTTCCGAGTCTGCGCATAGTGACAGCAATAGGCATGGATGACGATGTGGAATTAGGAGAACGTCTGACGTAGCTAGTACAGCTTGAGGAAGACTGCTTTATCGTAGGTTTCCACCAAAGCATAGAGAAGGATTGGCAGGAGGCTTGGCATGATCGCCATTTCAAGAACAAACAGTTTCAACAAGGTGACTTGGTGCTGCTGTACGACAGCAAGTTTATGAAGCATCCAGGGTAATTGTAGATGCATTGGCTTGGTCCATATTGCATTAGTAGCATAAATTCACGAGGCACAATACAGCTGCAGCAGTTAGATGGAGAGATGCTCCCAAAATTGATCAATGGTAGCAGGTTGAATCCCTACAAGATGGGCTTGGAGCAGCGCGATGCCTGAGTCGCATCGGAAAAAAAAAAATGGAAGGACACTCGGTGGCAGGATGTCGCACCAGCAGGAACATAATGTGGAGGTTGGAGAACATGTATCGTGGTTTAGGTGATGGGTTGCAATAGCGATAGGGTTGCGATCAGGTCAAATCAACAATCATTACAAATCATTAGCAAATGGAACTTTTTCTTTGGCAGGTATGATTGTTAGCTGGCCCGGATTGGTGCCGGAGTAACACACGAGGAACACACCATGGCAGTATGGTTGGTGGTACCAGGGGTGATGGTTTGCACGTTTTGGCACGCATGGAAGCTGCTGGAAGTATGGTCTCCATTCCGTCTGCCAGCAGTCTAGTCTACACATGCAAGAAACAGCGGGGTATCATGATCAGCACCTTACATGAATAGGTTTTGAAAATGATTGTCGAGGTAGACGTCCGGACGCCGGCGATGCATAAATATAGGAACCAGAGGATAGCCGAGAAAAGAGGTATTTACCATATCAGAGGTATTCATGTTGCGAGAGGGTCAGGAATCTAGCTAAGTTAGGAACTCGAAGGAGATTGTGGAAATGATCCATTTCATTTCATGTGGTAGCACACTAGGTGCGTTGAGGGCTCAAACGACAAGTGTGCATGAGCGCCTAGAGAAAGAAGTGTTGTGGACACTTGGGTGTTACAGAGATGAAGTATCATCCGAGATGTCTAGGTAGGTGGTGGTAGTTTGAAGCTTTGTGGTCCCTGCGACCACAAAGACGACGGGGGTGGAAGCCCCCTAGTCCCGACCATATGTGATCACCAGCGTGAAACAGATGTGCCAGAGCAGTTGGCCTCTTTCTCCCCATGGCATTGTTCGTCAACCTCTCCTCAATATGCACCAGGTTCCAAGAGATTAGAGGATTAGTTTGCGAGGTACATGATAGCAAGCCAATGGATGACCATTTTCGGGTGAGAAATACATGACAGTGAGTCGATGATCATCGTAGCAGCGGGATCCGCATCCAACAACGAGATCCAAAAAGCAAGAATAGTTACAGAGACATAGTCCAACTATAGATGAGTGCGAGTACACCACCTTCGGCTGACGTGGCTCGAGGGCGAGCCACAAGATTGTGTTGGGGGTCTGTTGGCAGGTGGTTTGATGAGTCAGCATCGCAGATGCTGCCAAACCCAAATCTACCATAGAAAGAGGAAAGCAGCGTGGATGGAGATAGTAAGTTTTTTAGTTTTTGGGTCATTTGGACCGTGTCACATGTATTTTGGGTCATTTGGACCACGTCATATGTAGTTTGGCTCATTTTGATCGTATTATGTGGGATTTTGGGTTAGTTTTTGTAAATTTTGTTTAGAAGTAGTTAGGCGATTGCCTAAGTGGACCACAAATGTAAAGGCGCAAGCCTATATGTAGATGTAGGTTTGTAAGTGTTGAGATCATCTGTTTTGGTAAGTCTTGATAGAGAAAGGAATATCATAGAGATAGAAGAATATGGAGATAGATAAGTTTATTCAATATCTTGTTGTACCTGGGTTTTTGCGGAGACAAACATGATGCGACAAAGTTTTTGAGCAGAATCCCTGTGTCTTTTCCATTTGTTTGTGGTAAATGCATTCTGTGATATGAATCTATGAATGATGCGATGTTTCCTTGCTACGATTAATGCTTTACTGTTATATCCATTGCAATAATGGTTCTGTCAATGATAAGATATGTTGAATGATGTCATGATTATGCTTAATGCTTGTGTGAATGCTTAGATCTAATTCTGAATGTTGCAATAAGTTAATCAATTGATGCACAACATCCTCCTTCATTTGGTGGAAACATGGTTCCGTCAACTCTCCCTTGAACATCTCAGGTGAGACCTTGTCTGCTCCGCAGGTGTTGCTAGACAGGGTTAAACCTGTCTGGGCTGGTGCTCGGGGAGATAGACGTGGCTTGGGTGTCAACAGCGTGAGGAACCCCTGTCGACTGGGTTTGTGTCAATAGTGAATGAAAAATGAATGGGTTTAGACTCATGACTGACATAGGCATGGAAACAAGGTTTTGTTATGGGAGTTTCCCAATCCCACTTTGTACACTTCCAATACTTGCATGTTACAATTTATAGGTCTTTCTCCTAAAATATTTTCATGTATCTATTCACATTTGTTTGAAAAATATTTATTTCATATTACACATGGGAAAAAAACTTCTAAACAAGCTTGAATTATTATCCATTTATAGCCAAGGGAAAGTGAATGGCCAAATGAAAGCAAGAACCAGGAATTGGTTGGGAATTGAAAAATGTATCACTTTACTGTCTCTATATTAAGAGAACTTGTGTCCAAAAAATAGTCTTACTAGAAAAATTTTAGGTATTCAAATGTTTACATTGTTCTATTTTTATGAACTTAAAATGAAACGAATTACCTATATTAGGAAACTAAATTCTTTCCTTTATGAATGAAGTAAAACAAAAGAAAATTATCTTATCAAATTCTCTTCAAAGTGCATCATGGATAATACATACAAAACTCCACTTTTGTGAAGGATTCATTGCAGCTTGGTATGTGCAAGTTTGGGTACAATAATAGTTGAGGAATCCAAAACAATCGATACCTTTGAAAAACACCCTTATTTTTCTTTTTTTGATAAAGGAAGGAGAGAACATCATAGTACAATGTCGATTGCAATGTGTTTTTTAATGAATCGCTTGTACAAATGGCATATTATATTTATCTGGCCTTTTAACTCAAGTCCTTTGGAACAAAATGTCACAATTTCAATTACACCGTTGATGCAACATGTTAACCTTGAAAAATTTTGTATGTTGCATTATATGTGGCCTGACACTAACCTCTGGAAAGGATTATATGTTCCACCTTTTATTTGTTTCCTAAGTTTATCACTTAATGTACACAAAATGCATAATGTCAACACATTTACTATTGATTTGTATGTGCCACTATTAGTAGTTTGTTTTGTTCCACCATTGATTTTCAGAGTGCATTGTTGGCTTAAGTACTGATCTAGAGGTTTCCAATGTAGACCCGGGTTCTTTAGCAGTTTCAAGGAACCAACAAAACCCCTTCTCACCGACCCTTTCAACAACAGCCTGCGAACAAGCTAAGGCCTCACCCGAGGTGTAGCTACGGAGGAACTGTGGAATCAGGTTTCCACAGTGAAGTGATGAGTTGTTCGGACAGGACTACTGCGCAACGCACTATTGGACCTACGATGCAAGCTGAGGACTGGGCGACAATAGACTGCGTCGCAGTCCTCAATTCTACAAGATAACCGTTGTGCAATCAGTGCACCAAAGGGCTGCGCAGTTCGAGCAGGATACAGTTAATAGGAAAGCGCAATGGAGTTATACGCTTCCTCATTCAACCTTAACCACTGAAGACTTTAATTTACACTTAATCATTCATCCATTACTTATATTAATTAGCCTTATAACAATTTCAAGTAGACGAAACATACACTATTGTGCACACCCAGTGCTGTGCATTGAAGGGTTATACAATCTGATCGTTACATACACATGTGATTATTCAATGAACTAATTCTTTCATAGACTTGGATTACTGACCATTCAACATTCATTCATTCCATCAATACTTAACATATCATTCTCATCTTTCTCCTATGGAAAATACATATAAAATCATTAACACACCAACTGATAAATGAGAATCCAAGCATCCAATGTAAGCAAATAAGTAAATGTAAACACACAAACAATCACAATACACAGTATTTAACGTGTTTCACCCCCCAGATGGAGGCTATGTCCACAAGAACTATTTTTATCTTAGTCTTTGGGAAGGGTACAACAGTTCTTTGTCTGCACACTCTCTTCTCTCTCAATAGGCCTATGCGCACTCAACTTGCAGAGCTTTTACAATAGCACTAAGCTTAAAAGATGCAACAATATTCAAAGCTTAAAAAAATTAAGAGTAACCCTTTCCCATACAAAAATTCCTTATTTATAGATCATGCCCGTAGGTCATGTCTTTACAATACATGGCAACGAACCCTAAGGTTCCCAAAACTGGTGCAGATACCCACCACCTTGCCTGTCGTCATCGCCAGGTCACTCCACTTTTCCCTGGCTACCTGACTAGTTCACACACGGCTCTAACGACCTTCTGACAGTCACAGTCACCACAAAACGGTTGCACTGCATCATGGCCTGTCACTCTTCGTCCCTTTAGCATGCGTGTCATCCTTGAGCTTGTGGCCTAGCTTCTCAACTGCGAGAGGGTCAAGCATCAAGCTAAGTTAGGAATTCCAAGGAGGTTGTTGAAATGAGGTTGTGGAAATGATCCATTTCATTTCATGTGGTAGTACACCAGGTGCGTTGAGGGCCTGAATGACGAGTGTGCATGAGCGCCTAGAGTAAGAAGCACTGCGGACACTCGGGTGTTACAGAGATGAAGTCTCATCCGATATGTCTAGGTAGGTGGTGGTAATTCGAAACTTCATAGTCCCTATGACCATAGAGACAACAGGGGTGGAATCCCCCTAGTCCCGACCGTATGTGATCACCAGCGCAAAACAGATGTGCTAGAGCAGTTGGCCTCTTTCTCCCCACGGCTCTGTTCGTCAACCTCTCCTCGGTATGCACCAGTTTCCCAGAGACTGGAGGATGAGTTTGCGAGGTACATGATAGCAATCCAGTGGATGACCATTTTCAGGTGAGAAATACATGTCAGCGAGTCGACGATCATTGTAGCAGCGGGATCCGCATCCAATAGTGAGATCCAGAAAGCAAGAATAGTTGCAGAGACATAGTCCAACTATAAATGAGTGCGAGTACACCACGTCCGGCTAATGTGGCTCGAGGGCGAGCCATAACATAGTGTTGGGGGTCTATTGGCAGGAGGTTTGATGAGTCATCATCGCGGATGCTGCACAAACCCAAAGCTACCGCAGAAAGAGGAAAGCAACGCGGATGGAGATTGTACGTTTTGTAGTTTTTGGGTCATTTGGACTACGTCATATGTATTTTAGGTCATTTGGACCACATCATATGTAGTTTAGGTCATTTTGACCATATTATGTGGGATTTTGGGTTAGTTTTTGTAAATTTTGTTTAGAAGTAGTTAGGAGGTTTCCTAAGTGGACCACAAATGTAAAGGCGCAAGCCTATAAGTAGATGTAGGTTTGTAAGTGTTGAGATCATCTTTTTTGGTAAGTCTTGATAGAGAAAGGAATATCGGAGAGATAGAAGAATATGGAGATAGCTGAGCTTATTGAATATCTTGTTGTACGTGGGTTTTTGTGGAGATAAACATGATGTGACAGAGTTTTTGAGCAGAATCCCTGTGTCTTTTCCGTTTATCTGTGGTAAATGCATTCTGTGATATGAATCTGTGAATGATGCGATGTTTCCTTGCTACGATTAATGCTTTACTACTATATCTATTGCAATAATGGTTATGTCAATGATAAGATCTATTGAATGATGTCGTGATTATGCTTAATGCCTGTGTGAATGATTAGATCTAATTATGAATGTTGCAATAAGTTAATCAATTGATGCAAAACAAACTCCTTCATTCGGTAGAAACATGGTTCCGTCAACTACTCGGGTGAGACCTCATCTGCTCCGCAGGTGTTTTTGGATAGGGTTAAACCTGTCTGGGCCGGTGCTCAGGGAGATAACGGTGGCTTGGGTGTTGACAGCGTGAGGAACCCCTGTCGACTAGGTTTGTGTCAACAGTGAATGACAAAGGAATGGGTTTAGACTCGTGACTGACATAGGCATGGAAATAGGGTTTTGTTATGGGAGGCTCCCAATCCCACTTTGTACACTTCCAATACTTCCAAGTTACAATTTATAGGTCTTGTTCCTGAAATATTTTCAAGTATCTATTCACATTTTTTTGAAAAAGATTTATTTGATATTACTCATGGGAAAAAAGCTTCTAAACAAGCTTGAATTATTATCCATTTATAGCCAAGGGAAAGTGAATGGCCAAATGAAAGCAAGAACCAAGAATTGGTTGGGAAATGAAAAATGTATCACTTTGTTGTCTCTATATTAAGAGAACTTGTGTCCAAAAAATAGTGTTACTAGAACAATTCTATATATTCAAATGTTTACATTGTTCTATTTTTATGAACTTAAAATGAAACGAATTACCTATATTAGGAAACTAAATTATTTCCTTTATGAATGAAGTAAAACAAAAGAAAAATATTTTATGAAATTCTCTTCAAAGTGCATCATGGATAATACATAGAAAACTCCACTTTCATGAAGGATTCATTACAGCTTGGTATGTGCAAGTTTGGGTACAATAATAGTTGAGGAATCCAAAACAATTGATACCTTTGAAAACCACCCTTATTTTTCTTTTTTTGACAAAGGAAGGAGAGAGCATCATAGTACAATGTCGATTGCAATGTGTTTTTTAATGAATCGCTTGTGCAAATGGCATATTATATTTATCTGGCCTTTTAACTCAAGTCCTTTGGAACAAAATGTCACAATTTCAATTACACCATTGATGCAACATGTTAACCTTGAAAAATTTTGTATGTTGCATTATATGTGGCTTGAAACTAACCTCTGGAAAGGATTCTATGTTCCACCTTTTATTTGTTTCCTAAGTTTATCACTTAATGTACACAAAATGCATAATGTCAACACATTTACTATTGATTTGTGTGTGCCACTATTAGTAGTTTGTTTTGTTCCATTGTTGATTTTCAGAGTGCATTGTTGGCTTAAGTATTGATCTAGAGGTTTCCAATGTAGACCCAGGTTCTTTAGTGGTTTCAAGGAACCAACAAAAATCCTTCTCACCGACCCTTTCGACAATAGCCTACGAACAGGCTGAGGTCTCACCCGAGGTGTAGCTATGGGGGCATTGTGGAATCAAGTTTCCACAGTGAAGTGATGAGTTGTTTGGACAGGACTACTATGCAACGCACTATCGGCCCTACGCTACCAGCTGAAGACTGCCCGACGATAGACCGTGTCGTGGTCCTCACTTCTACAAGCTAACCGCTGTGCAATCCACGCACCCAAGGGCTGCGCAGTCCGAGCAGGATACAGTTAATAGGAAAGCGCAATGGATTTATGCGCTTCCTCGTTCAACCTTAACCACTAAAGACTTTACTTGACACTTAATCATTCATCCATTACCTTATATTAATTAGCCTTATAACAATTGCAAGTACATGAAACATACACTGTTGCGCGCACCCAGTGCTGTGCGTTGAAGGGTTATACAATCTGATCGTTACATACACATGTGATTATTCAATGAACTAATTCTTTTACAGACTTGGATTACTGACCATTCAACATTCATTCATTCCATCAATAGTTAACATATCATTCCCATCTTTCTCCTATGGAAAATACATATAAAATCATTAACACACCAACTGATAAATGAGAATCCAAGCATCCAATGTAAGCAAATAAGTAAATGTAAACACACAAACAATCACACTACATAGTATTTAATGTGGTTCAACCCTCGGATGGAGGATACATACACAAGAACTGTTGTTATATTAGTCTTTGGGAAGGGTACAACAGTTGTTTGTCTGCACACTAAGCTACACACTCTCTTCTCTCTCAACAGGCCTATGCGCACTCAACTTGCAGAGCCTTTACAATAGCACTAAGCTTAAAAGATGCAACAATATTCAAAGCTTAACAAAATTAAGAGTAACCCTTTCCCATACAAAAATTCCTTATTTATAGATTATGCCCGTAGGTCATGTCTTTACAATACATGGCAACGAACCCTAAGGTTCCCAAAACTTGTGTGGATACCCGCCACCCTTCCTGTCGTCGTCGCCAGGTCACTCCATTTTCCCTCGCTACCTGACTGGTTCGCACATGGCTCTAACGACCTTATGACAGCTGCAGTCACCACAAAACGGTTGCACTGCATAATGGCCTATCACTCTCCGTTCCTTTAACATGCTTGTCATCCTTGAGCTAGTGGCTTAGCTTCTCAATTGCTTTCCACCACTCCCTTTTTCCGGTCGCTTTCCCTGACCGTCATTCTAATTCTTACCCAAAATAGGTCACTTACCCAACTCGACTTTCCTCTATACTTCTTTACCAAAATTAGTTGTTGCAGACGTCCTGCACACCTGCACTGCTACGTCAAAACTGCATCTGTATTCTTAGCTGCGCATTTATCAAAATTGTTTCTTCTGACGTCACAACCCAAAAGCTGTGCAGTTCCCCAAAACTGTATTATTATCAAAATTGTGCCTAATTGGGCCATGCCCAACAGGCCCCTAACACTGACTTGTGGCTCGTCCAGAGCCACTTCAGTCCAGCTGCTCCATCTGTGCCTCTTTTGAAATTCCCGAACGAGTAGTGAAGTCATGAAAAGTTGCACTCAATCTTACAACTACTGACTTTACTTCTTGCTTGTATCCCTTAGCCATGTTTAGCATTTCATCTGTGGTCGGCTCTTTAATTTGTTCTTTCACTTTGGCCTCTGTTGTCTGAAGGTCTTGCAACCTTAGTTCAATCTTATCTGTCAAAGTAAGTGCTTCCTCCTGCAATGGCTATAACCTCACAGAGTTTTCAGCTTCTTTTACCCTTAGATCCTCGAGCTCCTTCCTTAGTACTTTGGTTTGCTGAAAGGCATGCCTCTTCTGTCTGACCGACAAGTCCTTCATGGAAGCATCCGTAGAGTCCACTTCCTGCTGCTTTTGTTGTATGTCATCATGGATCTTTTGTAGCTTTGGCTCGTCCTGCAATATGCTCCATATGTTTGAAGCATGATCTAACAGGATTTGGCATCGTGCGATTGCTGCGCAGATTCCCTGAGTAGAGGCCCTCAATGCCTCTTCTCTAAATTCTTGCGCCTGCTACACTATATCGACTAGCCCTCATGCTTCCAACTCGGCAATTTTCGTTTGATGGGTGGCTTCCATCTCTGTTATCCTCTCCGCATGGGATATTTCAAATCCCCTCATTATTTCTTGCAGACTATCGACAGCAGTACCAATCTATAGGATAGCCGCCTCAACTTCTGAATCTTCTTCAAATTTAGGGAGCTTCGCGTATATTGTTGACACCGCACCTTTTATCCCGCGCTTCTTTTCCTGCCTGTGTCGAAGGTCCCTTTCTTTCTGCTCACATTCTCCTTATATTTTCCTGTAATGCTCTTCATATTGAAGGAGCTGATTGTGCAAGACAATGTCTTGCTCATGCATTTCATGTGATATTTGGGTGTGCAAATGGTGCAACCGTTCAGCTGGTATCATATCTACATTCAATTCCAGCTGCTTGAGCAACCTCACCGATTATGTCATCTCGTCTGTTGGGAACAGAATAGACCTTGGTGCAATGTTGATGATGCACATCCGTGTTGTGAAGGCAGGTGACCTGCGCATCATCTCACTTTTCTCCCCCAAGTGCTCAAGATGGTTCGGCTCTTTGGTCAAGTTACAATGGACTTGCTCCATCCATAAGACCAGACTTGTCAGTTTATTGATATTTTCCCTGACCTCTTCTTGCGCCTATTCTTCCTTATCTTCTAAGTGCGCTGACACCCGCAGTGCTATCTGCTCATAGTCATCATCATGAAGCATAGCATCGAGCGGCTATTTATTAGCTTTAGACTTCTTCTTTTGTGACTTCTCCAGCATTTGGGTAGCCAATTCCTTCCTTTTCTCTCCTACCTGCGGCGTAGATGTTCGGATTGGTGTGCTCTGGACCTTTGGGTCCTTATCTATTTGGTCATCCTCCTCTTCTTCGGAAGACATAGTGATAACACTCTCGGGTGCATCCTCCTTCCATTCATCAGGCCAGTCCTCAATGATCAACTCAATCATTGGTGTGTCGAGCTGATACTAGTCATCGAACCATTTCTCTATTGTTAGTCACAGCTATATCTATATATAGTGTGAGGGGGCCTTGAAAATCATCTTGGGCCGATACTTATATGTCACCTCCTCTGTGATGCACGGGGTCTTCTCTATAACCGTGCATAACTGCTCAAAGTACATCAAAAACTATAGATCATTAAGTCGTTGTTTCTCTAGGCTTGTGGATGCCCACATGGTCGTGACGCGGACTGTGCGGCAGTCATCTACTACTACCGGTAGGCTGTTCTAATGCGCAGGTTCTCTCCAACCTATGAAATCAATAAGTATTAGCAGCCAACTAAAATGGAAGGATAACCCCCTCTCCTGGGTATCCTCTATATCCAGTAAAAACTCATTGAGAAGAAATTTTGCCCAATTATACTCATGGCCATCCATGGCCTTGGCCACTAGGGCCACGACTGATGCGTTTACTTCCTTTGGTCATTCTTTTCTCAGTATCCTCCCTGCCAATAAATGAATAGTGAACCATAGGGTTTCAATCATGATCGGGTCTGACTCGTATCCCCAATTTCCTCTGTTCAATTTGAACTCTGCCTTGATCTTCGCGGCTAGTTCTTGGTCGTCTTTCTTGCCAACGAATTCTGCAGCAGGGTCATCGCCCTTCTTACTTAGCGTAGTGATCCTTGCTATCAGATCAACCGTGATATTGACCTTAAAGTCTAACCAGATGTATCCTTGGTGTGTGCAAGATAACAGTGTACACACCACAGCTTTCCATTCCTTGCGGCGGTGAAAATGGGGAATTCTTAGCAGGTTGAGTAGACCAGACTGGGCCAATGGAAATGCCCAATCCATTGGAACAACCTATGGATGTTTTCCAGTTGCACCCTCATTGCTACACATGGACTTATCTGGCTGTAGGTGAGGGAATTTCTCCTTGTCCATTAAATCATGGTCAGCAAACTTGTAGTTAAGGATTCTGCCAAGCAAGTCTTCCTTCATCCGGACGTGCTTCAATATTGGAGGCATTTGGATCTCATATTGCACATACTTGTCCAAATGTCTCTCTAGGGAATCGCTCTTACGCGGACTAATATATTCAAGGACGAGCCATATAGGTGGTGGCGGACTTCCTTGTGGAGTCACCAGCTTAGGAGCATCTGGTGCTTTTCATTTTTCTAGTGCGAGAACCGAATTTTTATTTTTGTTTTGCTGTTTTGGCTTTGTGATTTTGGACAGCCCCCCTCGTTCTGGTGTTGTCTACTTCGGTAGCGTCTTCATTACTTCACTTATACCAGAATGTTTGAAAGTGCCAAGAATCGCGTCTAAGGTCGGCTCTTCGGACATAAACTCGGCAAACACTCATACGCTGGTTGCTAAGTGCTTACACTCTTCACGGTTAGTAAAATTTCAAACTCACAGTAACATGCATAAGGGAGAGTTGGTGAATATTTATAGAGCTGCTACTCGACGGATTTCCTTCGTCGAATATTTTGATATTAACTGTTGCATCTGTTTCAAAAATCTCAAGTGGATCTGCACCTTATGTGACATTCAAATGTACCAGGAACGGCTAGGCTAGGCATTAAGTGCTAGGTGTGATGGACAAGATCTTGTTGGCACATCGATCTTTTTCCATCGTAAAACATGTCGAGTTAGATCATATTTCTTTAATTGCTGAGTTGTAATGGTACTGGCAGTCGTATGACAGGCCAGCAGGAAATTAAATGTTCAATCGGTTGCCTGGATCCCGTTATGATCTTAATCATTTTAGTTTTTATTGCGGCCGAACGAATGGGATATTCCTTTAATGAGGGTTGTGTTAGTGTTTCCCTTTTTTGAATAATAGCTTTACTGGATGGCTGCCAGTTGTCTTGCTCATTTAATTCCATCATAATGCATTGGCTGCTCTGACAGTCTACTTTGGTAGCATCTCTTGCCCGCGTGTCTTCAACTATGCAACCGCGCCATGGCTTATGCCTTTCATCGTAGCTACCCTCTTTTTTTTGCACAGCTGCACATCTTAACAGTGTTGCGCGGTATATACATGTTCCTCATCATACATTGGGTACAGACTCTTTCCCCTTTCTAGTGCCCAATTTCAACTGTACTTGGCAGTTAGAAATTTCCTTCTTTCTGGTCATCACATATTCTATGAAGCAAGACTATCCCGATAGGGTTTTAGTCTGCTTTCATTGACTCGACCTAGAAAGTTATCTCTTGCTAAAGTGGCTAGCTGAAATGCGCCACCATTAGTAACATGCACAACAGTATATGGACCAAGACAATGTGTTTTAAACTTCCCAGGAAATTTCATGAATTTACTATCATACAGGAGGACTAGATCACCTACCTGGAAAGACTTGTTCTTGATGTGGCGATCATGCCATGCTTTTTCTCTTTCCTTCTGCACTTGTTGGTGAAATCCTACAATGAAGCGATCTTCTTCGAGACCAACCAAGTGTAGAAGCATTTCTTCCATCGCGTTGCGATCTTCCATTCCTGTAAATGTAGCTATTCTCAAGCTGGGAACAATGTACTCCATAGGCATAATGGATTCCTGTCCATAGGCTAGCCTAAAAGGTGTATGGCCGGTCAACTTCTTGCATTTGGTCCTATACGCCCATAACACAGCGGGAATGTGGAGGTCTAAGTCATCCCTATTCACATTGCATACCTTGGTCAGCGCATTCTCCATTACTTTATTGAATGCTTCAACTATTCCATTCGCCTGTGGATGATAAGGTGTACTTTACTGATGATGAATGCGGAATTATTCTGTCAACGCCTCAATGGTTTGGTTCAAAAAGTGAGTGCCTTGATCACTCATCAAAATTTTTGGGCATCCAAACCTCGTAAGGATGTCTTCGAATATGAATTGCGTGGCAGTACCTGCGCTGCAGTCCTTTATGGGCTTTGCTTCTACACATCTGGTGAGGTAATCAGTTGCAGTAATAATGTACCTCACCCTAGTTCTCTTTCTCGGTGGGTTTATAGGTCCCACAAAATCAATTTCCCATTTCTCAAATGCCTGTAATTTCAGCTACAGATTTAATGGCATCTCATCTCTTCATGATGGCTTTCCTGTCCTCTGACAGACATCACAGCTATGGTAATGCTCTTTCGAGTCCTTGTGAATTGTAGGCCACCATATCCCTGCACGCAATATCTTCTGCGCAGTGGCCCTTCCTGCATAGTGACCTCCTGCTTCTCCTCAGTGTGCATCTGCTAGTATAAATGGTTTCTCATGCTCCAGTACACATCTGCACAGTACTTCATCTCGTCCCAATTTATATAAGTGCTAATCTAGTAGTCAGAAAGTCTATGATGTATTTATAGTAATCATCAGCTATCTGGATAGCAAACAGCTGTGCGTCCGACAGATTGTCTTCAATATTGGTAGGCTCTTCTCCTGACTCGATTCTTGATAGATTATCAGGTCTCAAGTTTAATCTGCCTAGCTTGACCACGATCTCAAAATCATACTCCTGAAAGAGCAATAACCAACTGCAGATTCGCCCCCCTAACACTGGCTTATTGACTAGGTATTTCAAAGCACAATGGTCAGTAAACATCAAGAAGTGCGCACCAAGCAAATAGTGTCGGAACTTCTGCAGTGCGTAGACCATCGCGAGGCCTTCTCTCTCAGTGGTGGTGTAATTCTTTTATGCGGATGATAACTTTCTACTCGAAAATGAAATGGGATGGTCAATAATTCCCTCTCCTGGTTGTGCTAAGATAACTCCCAATGCTATACATGAGGCATCCACATGTACATGAAATGGCTTCCCCCAATCTGGAAAAAATAGGATCAGCGCAGTGACCATTTTTTCTTTCAAGGTGTCAAAACCTTGCTCACACTCTGCGTTCCAAATGAATGGCGCATATTTCTTCAGTAACTTGTCCATGGCTGGGGTTATTTGCACATACCCCTTTATGAACTTCTTGTAATAACTGGTATGTCCCAATGTAGTGTGCAGCTCCTTGACTGAATTTGGCGTTGGCAAGTTTACAATGACGGTGATCTTTGCAGGATCAACCATCAGACCCTGTTTACAGAAAATGTGTCCTAATAGAATCCCATAAGGAACACAAAAAACACACTTCTTTAGGTTCAAAGAGATCTGGTGTTGTCTACACTTTTCTAGCATGAGTCTGAGGTTTGCACCATGGTTTTTCAGCAACTTGAATACTATCCAATCATCAAAATAGGCTTCTAAAAACTTGTGCATAAAATCTTTAAACGTTGCGACGACAACTCTGGAAAAGATGGTAGGCACGTTCTTCAGACGGAATGGCATCACTGTATACTGGAACGACCCCCATTCTATAGTAAAAGTGGTCTTATGTCTGTCTGCGGGATCAATCCTTATCTGGTGATATCTCGAAAAACCATCAGTAAAGGAATAGGCCTCATTTCCTCCAACATTATCAAGCACCTCATCCGTGAAGGGAGTAAGAAACAGGTCATGCATTGAAGCATCGTTCATTTTTCTGAGATCCACACAAATCCTAATTTGACCTTTTGTTTTCTTATCTTGGACAACCATAGGGCTTATCCATTCAGACTCTTCAACTGGCTCAGTGATTCCTACATCGAGCATCTTATCCAGCTTTTCTCTCACTCTTTCTTTGTATCGTGGGTTCAAGCGATATGGTCTTTGCTTAACGGGCTTCGCACCTGGCTCAAGAGGTATTTTCATAACTCCTAAGTCCCCCAAGATGCCCTTCATCTCTATAAATTTTGTTGGGAATAACTCCTGATATTCATGCAATATATCTGCGATCTCCGTCACAGTCTGATCATCCCAGTAGTCCTCAATGGACGCGAAATTTGGCTCTTCACTGGTGCCAATATTTCCTTTCTTTGTTTTCAGAGGTCCGCTCATATCTGGAATTTCCAGTGGAGGTCCCTCTACCTCGCGCACACCTTTGGACTCATGTATCTTAATGTTGTGTGGGTCCTCCTTGTCATTGTGTTCTTTTTCTTCAGCCTCTTCACCTAAGTTGTAAAACTACATGGCGTTTTCTACCTGTTCCTTCCATTCTATCTGTAGGCATTCAAGTGTGCTGTCAGTTCCAAAGAATTCCTCTAGGGTCATATTTCTGTGTGGACATGCTGGCCTGAATATTCTTTCTTTAATAATCTGCAGCACATCGTTTATGGTAGGGCTCTCATCTTCAAAACTGAAGCTCTTCTAGAATTTCCTAGTAAGAGTAGGCCAATCTATAGTCTCATTGCGCAACTCCATGTCCAAGTACCATTTCTTCGGGATCTCTTCTTCCAGCGTGTGCAAAAACAAGTGCACCCATTCTGTCTTTGGTCTCTCCTGCCATGCTTGTTAACATACCTCAATACGCTGTCTTGGATCTATCTGTCCATTGTATTTCTCAAAAGATAGGGTAACTTTGTCAACAAACCTGATCTACATCTTAATTCTACATTGATCCCATGTAGTCAATGTCTGCTTATGCGTATCCCACCATCTGGCAGGTGTCTCGTGCAATGCCATATCTAATGCTGGTAAGTCGTGCTCATTTGTAATTGCTGCAGTATAATATTTGATAAATGAATAAACATTAGATGAACCATCATATGTATGGATTGGGCTTACTTCCTTCCCAATTTAGTGCAGTGACTTTGTGACCTGCATTCATCTCCTTGCAGATACATTGTGCATGCGACTTTTCCAATTCTCCATTCCTGTATCCGAGTCTGAAATGCAAGAACTGTCACATATCCAGCTGAGTGTTCCATCCACAGTAGTATTAATGTAATCTTCCTGGTTCGCGCTCATCTTGTACAGCCGGTCTAAGTCTTGAGCTCTGGATTCCTCCTGAATCGGCTCGCAGTCATCCTGGTTCACAGTCATCTTATATAGTCTTTCCAAATCTTGAACCCTGGATTCTTCCCGACTCGGCTCGCTATATCTATCTCCATCCGTAGGGTCCAATGGTGCGATGACCCTGAGATGCTTTACTTTGAAGATCATCTTCCTTGTCTTCAATTTTATGATGACGAGGTTATCGATGGCCTAGTCAATTCCTAACAGCGCAGGAAAAGGATGACTATCGTCAACAATCTCAATAACCTCGAAATCTGTGTGACTCTGCACTCCATCAATGTCAACAATCACGTTGGATGACCATCCAAAGGGTATGACTTTCTCCTGATTGGCCATTCTCAACTGGATAGGTGACCATAACAGCTTTTCTCTCCCCATATGCTGCCATGTCTGTTTGGTTAATACATTTACTTCTGATCCAAGATCAAGAATGATCTCATCCATTTCACAATCTCCTATCTGTGCACTAAGTCTCATTTCTCGCCTTGTTTTCTTGTGTTTCTTAATATGATGAGCTGCACTATCAGTAGTTTCATTTTTACTTCACGGTTCATACTGGTCTATTACTTTCTGCAACTCTTCTATAGCATTTGGACTCTTCAAAAACTTCATGCAACTCCTGAGGAACTGCGCAATAGAGGTGCATGTCTTTGCTGCGGTGCTCATTCTATCATACACAGCCGGCATATCCTCCATATGCGTATTTCATTGCGCAACGGGATTCTCGACGATTTTGGTGCTGGTTCTTTGAAGATATCTCGCGCTTCTTCAAAGACTTCTCTGTTTTTATTCAAGTCGAAAGCAGGTGATTTCCCAGTAGCTTTCCTTATCCATATCGTTTCAAGAGGAGTCTACTTAGTATCAAAACCTCCAGAAGTCGAAGCTTCTGCTCCTCTATCCCACCCTGTCATAGCACCACTACATGTTACTACATTAATACTTTGATCCATAGGTATCCTTTCTGCTGCGATCAACTGGATATTTGGGGCAGGTGACTCTGGTCGTTTTCTTTTATGCATTTCCACCTCCAACATTGGGAAATCTTCTATAACATGATCAAAAGAACTACAATAGCTGCATGTAGTGCATAGGTTGGTACAATATCGAGACACATGGCCTACTTGGCCGCAATTATAATAGATTACTTGGCCTCGGCCTCGGCCCTGTGCTGGGCCATTATTCCTTCCCCTCTTGTGGTATCCTCCGTAGCCTCTATATTCTCCTTGATCCTGCTGTGCATTTTCTTGTTTCTGTGGAGTCTCTCCTTGGACTCTATACATTCCTCCATACATATGCTCAATATCTTTCTTTCTTTCTAGCATGATCTCATATGAGCGGCAATTGGAATGGTCATGCCCTACTGACATACATAAATTACAATAGAGTTTTTTAGTTGTTCTGATGTATTTCTGTATCATATGGTAGTCTTCTGGCTGGTGTCCTCTAGTTCTGCAAATTTCACACCATGGCCCTGGGTGAGGATTCAATTGGTTTGGTCCACCCATGTTAAGGAAATACTGGAATAAAGGACAATGATCCTTAGTGTGCCCTTCTCCCTTGCAGCCTATACACCCAACTTTCTTTATCTCTTGCTTTCCTTGCTTTATGTCTTGCAATTGTAGTGTTGGGGTAGCTAACTGGTTCTGAATCTGCGACATCCTAGTGCTAGTTTCTCCCATAGGTGAAGATTCCATCTTCATCGCGATCTCCAATGCTTCTGGATGCGAAGCCACTTTCTCCTGCATCAACGGTTGTCTAATATGGGGCAACATCGTGGCTATAAACCACTCCTTATGCTGCTATGGTGGAATATCAAATCTTACTTGGTCCAGTGATGTCTTAAATTTCTGATCAAACTCCCAGGCTGTTTCATTATGTTTCTGCTTGATCTCTTTTAGCTCTGTGATACACTGTGATTATGACTTCGACTTCTTAAATTATGCTAAGAGTGCAGCCTTGATTTCTGTCAGGGTTCTTTGGTGTCCCTACGAATATTTCATGAACCAGTGCAAAGCTCGGTCTCTAAATGTGGTGACGAGTTGCGCTTGCTTTACAGCATCGTCGTGTACTTGCTTTACACTCCATATGGCTTCACATAGACACCAATGCTGATCAGGGTCTTCTAGACCCGTTCATTTGAATACTGACAGTTTGATATCATCAGCCATCCTCCTTCGACGTGGCACGATTCTCTGAGTGGTGCCAGGGATAATATTATGAGGAATAATCTGAGGTTGGACGTTCTGAAGTGGTACAGCCTGAGACTAACTAGGTTGATTTGGAATAGCCTGGGAACCTGCTCCTGTGCTGTTACCAGGACTAATGTTCTGCGGTGCGGGTTGCGTGGTGCTCGCAATCGGTGTTAGGGGCCTGTTGGGCATGGCCCAAGTAGACACAATTTTGATAAGAATACAATTTTGGGGAGCTGCGCAGCTTTTGGGCTACGACGTCAGAAGACACAATTTTGATAAATGCGTAGCTCAGAGTACAAATGCAGTTTTGACGCAGCAGTGCAGGTGCGCAGGACCTGCGCAACAGCTAATTTTGGTAAAGAAGTATAGAGGAAGGCCGAGTTGTTATCTCTTTGGTCTCTTTCATTGATCTTCCTCTATACATTGAAGTATAGAGGAAGTTAAAAGATGCATCTCTTTGGTCTTTAGTAAAGGGGCCATTAGAGCCGTGTGCGGACCAGTCAGGTGGCCAGGGAAAAGTGGAGTGACCTAATGATGACGACAGGCAGGGTGGCAGGTATCTGCACTAGTTTTGGAAACCTTAGGGTTCATTGCCATGTATTATAAAGACATGGCCTACGGTCATGATCTACAAATAAGGAATTTTTTAATGGGAAAGGGTTACTCTTCATTTTTGAAGCTTTGAATATTGTTGCATCTTTTAAGTTTAGTGCTATTGTAAAGGCTCTGCAAGCCGAGTGCGCAGAGGCCTGTTGAGAGAGAAGAGAGTCTGCAGCTGAGTGCGCAGACAAAGAACTATTGTACCCTTCCCAAAGACTAATATAACAACATTTCTTGTGGATGTAGCCTCCATCCAGGGGGTGAACCACATTAAATACTATGTAGTGTGATTGTTTGTGTGTTTACATTTACTTATTTGCTTAAATTGGATGCTTGGATTCTCATTTATCAATTGGTGTGTTAATACTTTTATATGTATTCGACATAGGAGAAAGATTGGAATGATATGTTAAGTATTGATGGAATGAATGAATGTTGAATGCTCAGTACTCCAAGTCTGTGAAAGAATCAGTTCATTGAATAATCACATGTGTATGTAACAATCAGATTGAATAACCCTTCAATGCGTAGCACTGGGTGCGCACAGCAGTGTATGTTTCGTATACTTGCAATTGTTATAAGACTAATTAATCTAAGGTAATGGATGAATGATTAAGTGTCTAGTAAAGTCTTCAGTGGTTAAGGTTGAATGAGGAAGCGTATAACTCCATTGCGCTGTCCTATTTACTATATCTTGCTCGAACCGCACAGCCCTTGGGTGCCCTGATTGCACAGCGGTTAGCTTGTAGAAGTGAGGACCGCGATGCAGTCTATTGTCGTGTAGTACTCAGCTTGCAGTGCAGGTCCGATAGTGCGTTGCGCAGTATTCCTATCTGAACAACTCATCACTTCACTATAGAAACCTGATTTCGTAGTGCCCCCATAGCTACACCTCGGGTGAGACCTCAGCCTATTCGCAGGCTGTTGCCAAAAGGGTCGGTGAGAAGGGGTTTTGTTGGTTCCTTGAAACCACTAAAGAACCCGGGTCTACATTGGAAAGCTCTAGATCAGTACTTAAGCCAACAAATGGTTCTTTTGCCATGCTAAAAATCCGTGATGAGTTGAAGTCGTGATGTATGATGCAGAAGAAGTTGAGCTGGGTGTCGACTTTTGGTATCTAGACAAGAAAGAAATTTGGGCGTGGTGTGACAAGATAGAAAGAGATTTCACAAGGAAAGAAAATAGAAACCCACATATCTCTGACATTCAGTGGTTGAATAAGTACTTGTTGAAAGACATGCACGAGGTTTTCTAGGCATCTTTTGGGGACGAGCTACACAAGTGGTTGTCAAGACTCGTAGAAAACAAAAACTGTATCTCGAGAAGCGCTCCAACTGAGTGGACACCAAAGCTTATTGAACAGCTCAAAGCACTAGATATTCCATTCGTACGAGCAGTCGATTTCTGGGTCACCAGTACATTGCAAAGTTTTGTGACAGAGTTCGGTGTGGAGATGCTAAAGTCCTATTGCGCAGCTGAAAGAGAATTTTTCAAGGGAATCAGAGGTAAGTATCTGAACAACCTCAGTTTATATATTAAAATGCTTTTAGCCAAGAAAAGTGTTTTTAGAATGTAGTAAAATATTTGCATCTGTCATGGTAGACAGTACATATAGTGGTTCCTACGAAAAATTTCATAGCCTTAGAAGTGGAAAGAGATACAAGTTCGTTCCTGAGCAAACTACTAGTGGACCTGGACTCCGTCCAAACATACATTCAGAAGCTGACCCTGATAGCCAAACCGCACGTCTATATTCCACTTTTCATCCTAATAAACAGCAAAATCCATTGGTTGCAGAGATCGCACCTCCCTTATCTCAGAACCCACCAGTTGCGAGCACCACACAACCCGCACCGCAGGGCATTAGTCCTGGTAACACCGCAGGAGCAGGTGCCCAGGATATTCTGAATCAACCTAGTCAATCTCAGGCTATACCACTTTAGAACGTCCATCCTCAAATTATTCCTCAGAATATTATCCCTAGAACCACTCAGAGAACCATGCCACCTTGAAGGAGGATGGCTGATGATATCGAACTGCCGATATTCAAAGGAATGGGTCTAGAAGACCTTGATCAACATTGGTTTCTATGTGAAGCTGTATGGAGTGTCTAGCAAGTACAGGACGACGCTGTGAAGAAAGTGCAGTTCATCACCACATTTAGAGACCAAGCTTTGCACTGGTTCATGAAATATTCGCAGGGAAACCAAAGAACCCTGACAAAAATCAAGGCTACACTCTTAGCAGAATTTAAGAAGCCGAAGTCGGAGTCACAGTGTATCACAAAGCTGAAAGAGATCAAATAGAAACCTAATGAAATAGTTTGGGAGTTTGATTAGGAATTTAAGACACTACTGGACCAAGTAAGCTTTGATATTCCACCGCAACAGCATGAGTGGTTTATAGCCGTGGTGTTGCCCTATATTAGACAGGAATTGGTGCAGCAGAAATTGACTTCACAGCCAGAAGCATTGGAGATCGCGATGAAGCTGGAAGCTTCACCTATGGGAGAAACTAGCACTGGGATGTCGCAGATTCAGAACCAGTTGGCTACCCTAACACTACAATTGCAAGACATAAAGCAAGGAAAGCAAGAGAGAAAGGAAGTCTGGTGTACAGGCTGCACGGGAGAAGGACACACTAAGGATGATTGTCCTTTATTCAAGGATTTCCTTAACATGGGTGGACCAAACCCATTGAATCCTCACCCAAGGCCATGGTGTGAAATTTGCAAAACGAGAGGACACCGACCAGAAGACTGCCATATGATACAGAAATACGTCAGAACAACTAAAAACCTGTATTGTAATTTATGTAAGTCAGTAGGGCACGACGAATCCAATTGCTGCGCATATGAGCTCATGCTAGAAAGAAAGGAATTTATTGAGCATATATATGGAGGAATGTACAAAGTCCAAGGAGAGACTTCGTAGAAACAAGAAAATGCACAGCAGGATCAGGGAGCATATAGAGGCCACAGAGGATACCGCAGGAGGGGAAGGAATAATGGCTCGGCGCAGGGATGAGGTCGAGGCCAAGTAATCTGTTATAATTACGGCCAAGCAGGCCATGTGTCTCAAGATTGTATCAACCCATGCACTACATGCAGCTATTGTAGTTCTTTTGATCATGTTATAGAAGATTGCCCAGTGTTGGAGATGGAAATGCAGAAAAGAAAACAACCAGAGGCGCCAGCCCCAAATATCCAGTTGATCGCAATAGAAAGGAGACCTGCAGATCAAAGTGTTAATGTAGTAACGTGCAATGGTGCTACGACAGGGACGTATAGAGGAGCAGAAGCTTCGACTTCTGGAGGTTTTGATACTAAGCAGACTCCTCTTGAAATGATATGGATAAGGAAAGCTACTGGGAAAGCACCTACTCTCGACTTGAAGAAAAACAGAGAATCCTTTGAAGAAGCGTAGGATATCTTCAAAGAACCAGCATCAAAATCACCGATAATCCTGTTGCGTAGCGAAATACCGCATATGGAGGATATGCCGGCTGCATACGACATTACGAGCACCGCAGCAGAGACATACACCTCTGTTGTGCAGTTCCTTAGGAGCTGCATGAAGTTGCTGAAGAGTCCAAATGCTATAGCAGAGTTGCAGAAGGTAATAGACCAGTATGAACCGCGCAGTGAAAATGAAACTACTGATAGCGCAGTTCATCATATTAAGAAACACAAGAGAATAGGGAGAGAAATGAGACTCAGTGCACAGATAGGAGATTATGAAATGGATGAGATCATTCTTGATCTGGGATCAGAAGTAAATGTCTTAACCAAACAGACATGGCAGCAGATGGGGAGACCAAAGATGTTATGGTCACCTATCTAGTTGAGAATGGCCAATCAAGAGAAAGTCACACCCTTTGGATGGTTATCCAACGTGATTGTTGACAGTGATGGAGTGCAGAGTCACACAGATTTCGAGGTTATTGAGATTGTTGATGATAGTCAGCCTTTTCCTATGCTGCTAGGAATTGACTCGGCTATCGATAACCTCGCCATCATAAACTTGAATACAAGGAAGATGATCTTCGAAGGAAAGCATCTTAGGGTCATCACACCACTAGACCCTGCGGATGGAGACAAATACAGCGAGCCGATTCAGGAAGAATCCAGGGCTCAAGATTTGGATAGACTATATAAGATGACTACGAACTAGGATGACTGCGAGCCGATTCAAGAGGAATCCAGAGCTCAAGACTTAGACTGGCTGTACAAGATGACCGTGAACCAGGAATATTACATTAATCCTAGTGCGGATGGAACACTCAGCTGGAGATGCAACAGTTCTTGCATTTTAGACTCGATTTTAGGAATGGAGAATTGGCAAAGTCGCATGCATGAAGTATCTGCAAGGAGATGCGCACAGGTCACAAAGTCACTGCACTGGATTGGGAAGGAGGTAAGCCCAATCCCTACATATGATGGTTCATCTAATTTTTATTCATTTATCAAAGATTATACTGCAGGAATTACAGATGAGCACCACTTACCAGCATTAGCTATGGAACTGCGCGAGACACCTTCCAGATGGTGGGTTGCACATAAGTAGACATTGACTACATGGGATCAATGCAGAATTAAGATGTAGATCAAGTTTGTTGACAAAGTTACCCTATATTTTGAGAAATACAATGGACAGACGTATCCAAGACATCATATTGAGGTCTATTCACAAGCATGAGCATGGCAGGAGAGACCAAAGACATAATGGGTGCACTTGTTTGTGCACACGTTGGAAGAAGAGATCCCAAAGAAATGGTACTTGGACATGGAGTTGCGCAGGGAGACTATGGATTGGCCAGCTACTCTTACTGCCAACTTCTAGAAGAGCTTCAGTTTTGAAGACGAGAGCCCTACCATAAATGATGAACTGCAGATTATTAAAGAAAGAATATTCAGGCCAGAATGTCCACACAGAAATATGACCCTAGAGGAATTATTTGGAACTGACAGCGTACCTGAATGCCTACAGAAAGAATAGAAGGAATAGTTAGAACATGCCATGGAGAGTTACAACTTAGCTGAAGACGTTGAAAGAAAAGAAGACAGTGATGAGGAGGACCTGCACAGCATTAAGATACCTGAGTCTGAAGGTGCACGCGAGGTAGAGGGACCTTCGCGCTGGAAATTCCAGATATGAGAGGACCTGTGAAAACAAAGAAAGTAAATATTGGCACCAGTGAAGAGCCAAAGTTCGCGTCCATTGGGGACTACTGGGATGATCACACTATGACGGAGATCGCGGATATATTGTAGGAATATCAGGAGTTATTCCCAACAAAATTTATAGAGATGAAGGGAACCTTGGGGGACTTAGGAGTTATGAAAATACCTCTTAATCCAGGTGCGAAGCCCGTTAAGCAAAGACCATATCGCTTGAACCCGCGATACAAAGAAAGAGTGAGAGAAGAGATGGATAAGATGCTCGATGTAGGTATCATTGATCCAGTTGAAGAGTCTGAGTGGATAATCCCTATGGTTGTCCAAGATAAGAAAACAAAAGGTGAGATTAGGATTTGTGTGGATCTCAGAAAATTGAATGATGCTTCAATGCATGACCTATTTCCTACTCCCTTCACGGACGAGGTGCTTGATAATGTTGGAGGAAATGAGGCCTATTCCTTTACTGATGGTATTTCGGGATATCAACAGATAAGGATTGATCCCGCAGACAGACATAAGACCACTTTTGCTACAGAATGGGGGTCGTTCCAGTACACAATGATGCCATTCGGTCTGAAGAACACGCCTACCATCTTTTCCAAGGTTGTCATCGCAGCGTTTAAAGATTTTATGCACAACTTTTTAGAAGCCTATTTTTATGATTGGACAGTATTCGGGTTGTTGAAAAACCATGGTGCAAACCTCAGAATCATGCTAGAAAAGTGTAGACAACACCAGATCTCTTTGAACCTAAAGAAGTGTGTTTTCTATGTTCCTCGTGGGATTCTATTAGGACACATTTTCTGTAAATTCTGCTAAGAGTGTAGCCTTGATTTCTATCAGGTTTCTTTGGTGTCCCTGTGAATATTTCATGAACCAGTGCAAAGCTCGGTCTCTAAATGTGGTGACGAGTTGCGCTTGCTTCACAGCGTCGTCCTGTACTTGCTTTACACTCCGTACGGCTTCACATAGAAACCAATGCTGATCAGGGTCTTCTAGACCCATTCCTTTGAATATCGACAGTTTGATATCATCAACCATCCTCCTTCGAGGTGGCATGCTTCTCTGAGTGGTGCTAGGTATAATATTCTGAGGAATAATCTGAGGTTGGACGTTCTAAAGTGGTACATCCTGACACTGACTAGGTTGATTCGGAATAGCCTGGGCACTTGCTCCTGCGGTGTTACCAGGACTAATGTTTTGTGGTGTGGGTTACGCGGTGCTCGCAACCGGTGTTAGGGGCTTGTTGGGAATGGCCCAAGTAGGCATAATTTTGATAAGAATATAGTTTTGGGGAGTTGCGCATCTTTTGGGCTGGGACGTCAGAAGATACAATTTTGATAAATGCGCAGCTCAGAATATAGATGCAGTTTTGATGCATTAGTGCAGGTGCGCAGGACCTGCGCAACAACTAATTTTGGTAAAGAAATATAGAGGAAGTTTGAGTTGTTATCTCTTTGGGCTCTATGTGACATTCAATGTATAGAGGAAGATCAACGAAAAACATGAGTAAAACGAAGAAGTATAGAGAAAGATCAATGAAAAACATGAGTAAAACGAAGAAGTATAGAGGAAGATCAATGAAAAACATGACTAAATGAGTCTATTGTTATCTCGATTCCTATTGAGCTGTTCGGGTTTCCATTTAAGCTAGTTAGCTGGAGTGGGATGTATGTCCCCATTCCCATTCCGTTGTTTCTGTTTCCATCCCTTTCATGTGGCCCGAGTCGGTCCGATAAGGAGGAAGGACTTTCAAATTCATAAAATTGCTACACTAGATAGTGCTTTGTGGGTTGTTCAGAAGAGTGTATGAAAGCAGTGTTACTAGCAGATACATTTGGTGATAGTCATTCAATGGAGGTTGATCCCCCCTGCCAACTTTCTAGGCGACCCATTTGCCTAGAATTGAGAAGGAACAAACAAGTGGCTTCCAGACATTAGAGGCTCTTCGAGGGATTTGTTCTCAATTATCTGCCATTCTTTTTTCATTCTTTCGTTAAAATATTTACTTCTCAGTTTTTTTTGCTAGAGACATGTATTGGAATGAAGTCTCCATAAATATTTAGTAGCCAATTCCTAACAAAATGGTAGATGTTTGTGACACCCTAGCCACCATAAGCCTTTGGCTTGCCTGGAGTAGTCTACTTAACTTGAGGGATTCTTTCATTTTGTTTCTTTCAAGTCCACAAAAAGTTAAAACATCTCTTCCTTATCATATCCATAATTCATTTTGGAACATGAGCTACATATAACCAATGAACTAGAATACTCCTAAGCATTTATTTCACCAAAACAATTCTACCTCCAAGAGAATGCCATTTGTAACACTAGCATGAAATCCGATCTTCTATCCTTTTATATAGCCACTCCCAATTAGCAATTCTATAGTCATTGGGCTTGATATAATATCATAAATACTCTAGTACTTTGTCGATATGCTCCAAAGGATATGGGAAAAGCAAGCTCAAGTTTTCTTCCAAGCTAAGATCCACCTCACAAAAGAGGAGCTTTGACTTGCGTTGGTTTATTTCCATACCTGTTGCAAGACATAAAATGTCTGAAACCCCTTTAATTTTTCTCCATTCTTTAGCTGAATCTTGACTAAAGATTAGAATATCATCCACGAACAAGAGATTCATGGGAGATACCCTAATCCACTTGATTGCACCCGGTCTCTTGGTTGTACTCATCACTCTACTTAGGCCCTTAGCTACCATAAGGAAGACAAAGGAGACAATGAACAACCTTACTTTAAACCCCAGGAGGCATTGAACCATTAGGAAGAGGAAATGAGACAATGGACAACCTTGCTTTAAACCCCTAAAGGCCTTGAAATATTCTAAAGGATCTCTCTCTCTCTCTCTCTCTCTCTCTCTCTCTGTATATATATATATATATATATATATTACATTTCTTGGTAGAAAAAAGAGCCATGGGGTGGCCAAGACAAACATCAATACAAAGTCTTTATAACTATTTAGCATCTTTAATAAAGTTTCAAGTGTCCAAAAATAAATGCCATATTGGCATACAAAAATAAGTAGCAAAATCATTGAACTAAACATTCATGCAACGACAGGGATCAAACTTAATGCAAGTGGTAAACCACCTCTTATCATTTTTAGGTGGGCCACCCCACTTCTTATTCTATAGCTCCATTTATCGGGCAACAACTTTCCAACTACCATTCTCTAGTTGCTTCTCTACCTCTTAAATGACAAGTTGAAGAGCCAATAACTTATCAAAGTTACACAATCCATTGTGGCAAGATTGCTTTACCCTCCTACAATCCTTTTCTGAAGATTACTATCACTATATAGATATAGTACAAAGAAAAAATATAACACCGAACCTTCCAATATGCTATGTTATCTCCTTCCAATATGCTACATTGTTTCTCCTCTCCCTCATGCCTGGACTAACTTAGTACTTTCACTATTCCTCACTTCATTAAGGGAGATGACAATGTGCAAAAGGGGTTATAAAAGTTTCCAAGAGTAACCTACACATAGTGGAAGGTATCCTCATTATTACCCTTGAAGTGCACCCTAAATTTTTAGATACTTTCTTTATTTAGTGTTGCTTAATCAATGCAAAAGCGAAATGTATTAATAGTTGTAAGGGAATTAGTGCCCTTTTTCAAAGAGAACTTGGAGAAAATTGAACCTTGTCAAGGAATATCATCTCTCTTTTTCTCAACTATGTAGACAAGGTGGGGTGATTTTCAATATTTTTTATAATATAAAAACAGATATAAAGATTTATATTTAATCACATTCACTTTGAAGCAAAGTCTTATCAATTCCCCCATGGGAGCGCTTTAGATCTGTTTCATCATCGAACATTAGCAAAGACAACAAAACCTTAAACAAACCAACAAAACGATCTCCAAATCATCCAAGGATCGTCATTCGGCATTTTAAGTTGGGGATTTCGGAATTTCCTTCCTAAGAAAATTCATTCAAGCCTTCCGGATCCGTTCACATTTTTAAGCTCGACTTCTCTACGACTTGTTGATCTTCGTTTTGCAGGATTTGCCCACAATTTCACCGTTAAACCCTTGGCGATAGGGTTTTTACAAGGTAATTTCCTTTCAATACTGAGGTTTAACCAAGCTTTCAAAGCTGGAGAGGGTACGCGGAGACGAGCAAATTAGCAGGTTCAGTAATAAGCCGTAGTTACCAGCCGCGAAACTGGAGGCCTCGGCTAGTTCGAGGTATTCTATGATGCGTGGCCCCATCGGAGGGCATCAACAGCAGGGATCTAATAATAATAATACTCATAACAGTAATAATAATAATAATGCGCAGATGCATTCTTTCGGTGAATTTCATGGACCTGGAAATCGGTCCATGGGACAGAGGCCCCTAAGCATGGGGAGCGGATCGCCTACCATAGGGCATAAACGAGACAGCAGTGGGTTCTTTGTAATGGGAGGCAGTGGTGGCGGCCCTAATTTTCATCACGGAAGCCCTCGTCAAGCAACAACTTCTCCAGGTTAGAAATATTTCAACCCCTATGCAGATTTGTTAGGTTTTATTTTAGGGAAGCATGCATTTTTTAATTTTTGTATTTGTGTATTTTTAGTTGTTGCCGTGATTGAAATTTGTTGCCCCGTTGTTTATATTGCAGTTTTTTGTGTTTTTTGTTTTGTTTAGTAAAATAAAGGTTTCTATTTATATATAATCAGCCTTCCATAACCAT
The DNA here is from genome assembly GCA_027924585.1 of Larix kaempferi. NCBI lineage: Eukaryota > Viridiplantae > Streptophyta > Pinopsida > Pinales > Pinaceae > Larix > Larix kaempferi. The sequence continues at coordinate 3,806,959 of BSBM01000528.1, read as the reverse complement.
GTCCCCTATTACAGAACTAAAAATACTTTAGACTGAAGACCGAAACAGAGGGCTTAGCAACGTACGTGTCTCGTCATCCTATAATTATTGAAATTTACAAGAACTCTTCTAACAAGTTCAAGGATTTTTCCACTATGTGACTGGGATTCAAACCTTCAACTCTAACAGACAGAAAAACCATGCTGACATTGAACGGTTGTGCGGCTACATGTGCCCCTTTTGAGCTGTTGTGCGGCTACATGATTTCTTATGGGATCTCCTCGACCATACAAAATATTAAAAAACTAGGATAGCAATGTGAATGAAAATAAACTATTTTATATGGCTGAATGGTTTAAAGTTTGTGTACTCTTGGAGATGGCTCTGGTTAGGGTTTGGGTGATTCTTTACTCGGCTGTTTGCAGGATTGGGCTGAAAACTCTGGTAGGAGGGACATATCCTTGAACAATTGTAAACTTGGAGTCAAGATGGTTCTGGTGAACCATCCCAATACCATCCAAGTATAAAAAAAGTGGGAAGCTTGGTTTACAATGGATGCTCTTGGAATGTCTGCTATTATTATTTGTTTTCAGTTAGTGTTTTTATGGTGTTTTTCTTAATTTTAGCTCCTTTCTATCTTGTGGGTCGACATTCCTATTTTGGTGGGTGGGATTCCAGGTTTTTTGTCGGGGTTTTAGCAGGACAATTTAACATTTGGTGGTTCGAGTTTATGGCTCTCCATTTGATAGACAACTGGCCATCACTCACCTACCACTAGGGTTATGGACTCCTTCATTCGATGGTGGTTGGAAGAGACAAGTGCCGGTCCTGATGGAACAAGGCGGTCACCAGCTTGATGGTTTTGGGTATATTTCACCACGGTTTGGAGTTAGTAATCATTTTCCCTATTACGGTTCGGTCTGGGGAGGGTTTGGTCCTTATGAAGCCCAGGTTAATGGAGATGGAGTTCTGCAGACAAAATCTGGTGTGGGTGGCCCTGATTCTGTTAAGAGATGGCAAAATAGATTTAAGGGTATAAAAGCTAGGGAAAGACGATAGGCAAAGGCTCTTAAGGTGTGAGAGGGTTTAGACTATTTCACCATCCCCCTGGAAACTAATCTCGAACGCATTGAAATGTTGTCTTCTAGGGCTATCGTGGGTCGGTTGGATTTACCACAGGCGATCAAAAAGAACTTGTTGAATGGGTTAGAAGACAGTGGATGCCGATTGTTGGGGATTTTCCACGAGTTCTGCAGTCGATTAATGTGTGGCTCATGTTCATCTTCTCCAAACCGGAGCATGTTGGGCTTATTCTTAAACGGTATTGGTGCTTCAAGGAAGGTTCACTCTATTTGAAGAGATGGCACCTGGCTTTTGACCCTTTGAAGGAAATACATAGTTTCTTCCATCTTTGGCTTCTAATTCCAGGACTGCCAATAGAACTCTGGACGGATAATATTATGATGGGGATAACTAACACTGTGGGAAAATTTGTTAGGCTGAACAATCGTTCTCTGTTTGGATATGATAGGAGGTCTGCGAAAGTCATGGTTTCTTTTGAGATGGCGAAGGGACTTCTGAAGGAAATTGAACTGGTTTGGGGTTCAAAAACTTGGCGTCAGCATTTGGATTATCTTCAGGTGCCATTTCGCTGTTATCTATGTCAACGAACTGGACATATTCGAGCTCAATGTCCGAATACTACTACATTTTTACCTGCCGAAAGGAAACAGGGGTCCTCTAAAGTTCAGGCTACACATTTGACGACTCAGCATGTTGGCTCTTTGGATGGGCATGTCGATTTGAGTAAGTCTTTTGTTTCTCCTAAATCTACTTTACCTGAGTTCTCTGATGCTGAAATTGATGAAATTTTCGATACAAATGTCTCTCTTAACAAGAAGTATCCTGAAACCTCTGGGGGTTTGAATCCATCGTTGCGGGAGGATACCCACTTGGCCAAGGTCAATGCTTGTCGGGACTTATTTGGGGAGGAATCTGTCTTGGTAGGGGATGTTGCTGCTAACATTCCAACCCCTGTCATTGGATAGGGTGTCATTTGTTTGGATGAAGCGGATGAGGGGGGGGGCAATTGTTATGCCATGAGAAGGTGAAGAATAGTTCGTTATCTTTAGATGATAATTGTATTTTGGGGGAAGCTGGTTATGGGGTCTCTGGGGGGGAAGGTTCATTCACCCCTCTTTCCATTTTTTCCGAAAACCCTACTTCTAACCCCTTGGTACAGTCTGTACATTTGTAGAGATTTCAGAATGTAGCCATTTGGAAATCACGAAAGAAAGATCGAATTGTTGGTGACCAGGCCATTGATACCCTTCAGGGTCATATTCCTGTCTCTGAACGTATTGATTTGGTGGATGTTGCTGTGGATTCATCTGTTCATATTGGGGGTCTTAGAGCTACATCCCTTGTCAATAGGGTGACTTAATGTCCATCTGCTCGTTAGGGAGGGGGGGGGGCTGTACGAGTTAGGGCCCTCGCTGATCTAATTTCTACTACTTGTCCGTGTATTATCCTATTACAAGAAACTATGTGTACAGATATGGTTTCTATCTAAAAGTTTGTTGGGATTCTGGGGGGTTGGGAGGTCTCTGCCTGCAGTTCAAATGGTATGTCGGGAGGACTGTTAGTGGCTTGGGACCCTAGGGTTTAGTCTTTTTTGGTTTATAAATCTTGCTGGGGCATTTTGATGGAGGGTTTTCGAAGATCTGATGACACATCTTTATCTATTTTAAATTGTTATGCACCATATAAAAACAAAGAGTTCTTTTGGAACGGCTTATAATCTACTGGACTTCTATATAGAGAAAACATCATAGTGGCTGATGACTTAAATTTTACACGGTTATCCCAGGAGATTTGGGGAACAAATGCTAAAATGGACGTTTTGGCTAACTATTTCTCTGAATTTTTTATTAACAATGACTTGATTGATGTGTCCATAGGTGTCATTTCTCCTACCTGGTCTAATGGCAGAGGGGGACATGATTCCATTCAAAAATGACTAGATAAGTTTCTCATTAAGAATACACTTCTGGGGACCTGTGGCAGGTATCGAACTTGGGTCGGAAAGACCAAGATATATGATCACTGGCCTATATTTCTGCAGTTGGATGACTATTTTCCTCAGCGTAATTTTCCCTTTAAATTTGATTGTTCCTAGATTGCAAATGAGGAATTTTTCAGGTATGTTTCGGATGTTTGGATACATTTAAATATTGATGAGGATCTGACTCCTGTGGACCGGTTATGCTTAAAATTGAGAGAGTTAAAAGGGAAAGTTTCGCAATGGATTCATAATAGGAAACAATTGGACAAGCAAAATTTATTGTTGGTAGAATCACAGTTACAGATCTTATATTCACAAACTTTGGAGGCTCCATTGAATGAATCTGACTTTGACCTCCTAAAAAAACTAGAAGCTGAAAGAGAATGCATTTATTTAAAGGAGAAAAGGAGTGGCGACTGAAAATTCATGCACTATGGGTGAAATCTGGTGATAAGAACAGTAGATTTTTTCATTCTTATGCATCAGCTAGGAGAAATAATAATACCATTTGGAGAATGGATGATGAGGGAGGTAATGAGGTTGTAGGCAATCAGGATCTTCAGACTTTGGCAAAGAAACATTTTAGCAATATTTATTCGGATGATCGTGGTTGTGACTTGATTTCTCAGTTACAGGTGGCTAGATTTTATCCTAAATATTTTGATGATAGGGAAGCTACTGACCTGTGCAAGGAGATTATAGTGGAGGAGGTGGAAAGTACTCTCAAATATTTTGCTAAGGAGAAGAGTCCTGGGCCGGATGGCTGGACTGTGGAGATTTTTTTACATTTCTTTGATATTATGGGAAGGGAAATATTGCAGATGGTTGAGTTTACCAGGTTACAGGGTTATGTCTCTAGGGCATTGAATGCAACTTTCATTACTCTTATTCCAAAAGTCAATGAACTGAATAATTTTGGGGATTTCCGACCTATTGCTTTGTGCAATCTTTAGCTATAAGGTTGTATCAAAGATTATTGCAAGATGTCTTACACCAGTTTTTTCCAGATTTATCACTCCAGATCAATTCAGATTTTTACAGGACCGACAAATCCATGATGTTGTAGGTATTACACAGGAACTACTACATACTATCAAATGTAAGAAGCAAATGGCTATCATTCTTAAAATGGATTTGGAAAAGGCTTATGACCGTGTTATCTTGGATTTTCTCAGGATCGTTTTGATTCACATTGGTGTTCCAGCTCTAGCCATTCGGTGGATCATGGCTTGTGTTAATACCATGAATATTGTTGTTCTTGTTAATGGTGCTCTGACTTCCTTCTTCAGTTGCACTAGGGGGCTTCGCCAAGGCTTCTCATTGTCTCCCTTATTATTCTTGTTGGTGATGGATGGAATTAGTAGGATGATCAAAGAGGCTGTGAGTGAAGGTAAAATAAAAGGATTGAAAATATCAAAGGACTTAACTGTGTCACATGCTTTATTTGTTGACGATGTCTTATTAGCAGGAAACTACTCTTTGGATGAATGGAAGGCATATCAGGGGATTATTGAACTGTTTGGTAGAGCATTTGGTACGAAGGTTAGTCTAAAAATGTCAAGCATATATGAGAATTTGGTAAGTGAAAACAGATTGAGACTTCTTAAAACCTTGTTGCCTTATAGGTGTTATAAGATAGTTGATGGATTCACATACCTGGGATTTTAGCTGAAACCAAATGGCTATCTGGTCAAGGATTGGAAGTGGCTCATAAAAAAGTTTGAGTCCTGGATCACTCATTGGACATACAGTCTTTTATCTATTGGTGGGAAACTTACATTAGTAAAGTCGGTTTTGATTGGGACTCCGGTGTATTGGCTCTCGCTCCTTCATGTGCCTTGTTCTGTCATTAACACTTTGAGAAAAATGATTTTTAATTTCTTATGGTCTGGAGGGTTGAAGAAATCTTATCTGTCATTGATTGGATGGGAAAAAATTTCTATACCTGTTGCTACTGGTGGATGGGGGATCAAAGACCTAGCTGTCTTTAGTGCTGCTCTCCGGTTGAAAAAATTTTGGAGGGCATTATTTGGCAATACTCTCTAGTCTAGAGTGATCTAGCAAAAGTATGTTAAATCAAAAATCTCGTATTGGTAGAGGACACCCAGGAAAGTGGTAAGAGTTGTTTCCCCCATATGGAACAGTTTCATAAAAGTATACTGTTGGCTGGCTGTTGGACTCTATTGGAAAGTAGGTAATGGAGCTGAAGTTGCAGTTGGCGTTGATCTGATTGCTGGAGTGCATGAGAATGTTACATTGTCCTCGGAGTTGTTAGATATTTTGAGGAGCAAGGGTTACATCACCCTAAATTCTATTGTGAAAAATTGTGCACAGGGATATTGGATGGGGGCTAATGATCTGCAGCTTCCACGACAGGTTGTCTCGGAATGGGAGAACTATATATGTGCCCTTAATGGAGCTGGCATCTGTTGTTATTCTGGGGAAGATGAGATACTCTGGGATGGCAATGTGACTTCTAGTAAAATCACTGTGCGCACAGCATATGACTATATTATTAAACGCAAATGCATTTTCCCCACACACTGGTGGTATAAGGTAATCTTGTAGTGGTATCTCCCTTTAAAACTGAAGTGTTTTTTATGATTTGTATTGATGAATAGGCTTAAAACATGGGACAACTTGGCATTGATGGGGTGGATTGGGCTGAGTCAATGTGTATTGTGCAAGAATGGTTCTCAATCGGCTACTCACTTGTTTATTGATTGCGCTTTCACTCTGAGTGTGTGGGAGAAGTTCTCTCTCAATCTTGAACTCTCCTTTAAATGGAATGAGTCAAATATGGAGTCATGTTTACATGCATGGGTCAAAATCGGAAAAGTTCATTCCACTCTTCCAGTTTTTGTTTGTTGGGCCATATGGTGGGCTTGGAATAAGTCCATCTTTGAAAATATCAGTCCAAATGTTGATAATGTTTATAATTCCGCATTATACCGATACTTAAAATTTCAGAAAGATGTTAAACCTGTTGGGCGAAACATTGGACAGTTTCATCTCACTGTTGATGATCCAGTTTTGTTTTTTGATGGGGCTGCAATTCTTGGGAAATGTGGCATTGGTGGAGTCATCTTTCTCAATCCATAACACTTTTTTACTCTACACATGTACTGTGGCAAAGGAACCAATATGAAAGCTGAGCTATTAGCTCTTTGGTGTGTCATCCGGGTCACAAATTGCTTTGGATTGGCAAAGGTCAAAATCTTCGGTGATTCCAGAGTCACTATCAAATGGGCACGGGGTGAATTTGATTTGCAAGTGTTGAATTTGGTCTACTGGTGCAATAGAATACAACATGAATTGAGATCCTTTAGCTCTGTTACACTAGAACATATTTATCAGGAGTTCAATACTCATGCTGACAAGCTATCGAAGGAGGCTAAAAAGGGTGATGAAGGCTATTTATTCTGGGAGGTATGTGAAGATGTGGTTATGGATACTGGTTCTTTATATTTTCTGCACTAATGATCTCTGGATCTATGTTTTCCAGTACATAGACAATGGATATTAGTCTATTTTGAACTTTTGAGAGTCTGAAAAAACGATATTTTATGGTATTTTTTGGATACTTGGAACATCTTTTGATGATTATCTATACTACTTGATTTAGTATTAATTGAATAGCAGTAGTATGCTTTTTTTTGCGGGATAAAAAAAACTATCTTATATGGCCCCATTGAGTTGTTGTGGCGCCACGGGATTTTGTTATGTGTTCTCCTCCTCAATCAGAACTGGTGGGTGACGATCTAGTATATCCTTGGGATTGATACTCTTGCGTTTGTATTAAAGAGGTCACTTTGAAGTTTCCTAATGTTTGAGCCATTGACTCTTTGATCAATAACCATTTTTTTCCAAGCAAGTTCACGACAGTTTGAATTTTACTCCAAAAGTTGACTTCTACCAGAGCAATATGTCGATTCAGAGCTTCGGTGTTCTCTCTAGCTTGTCTTCCTAACTCGTCCAGCTTCCAATCATCGTATCAAAGCACAACTAGCATCTTATATGTAACTACCTGTAACTATCATAGTGAAATTTTTTATGTTGATCACCCTTCTTTAAGCAGAGAAATTGTAAAACAACCTCAATGGCACTATATAAACTTCGTTCCATGGCAGGAATTTTACTTTGCAAAACTCTGTATTTTGTGGGTTAATCCAGTTCAGTATCGTTGATGATGGCAGTCAAAATCACTCTATTCAGAAATAGAAAAGCCTAAATAGCATCCCCATCACAAAATTTTCGGGCCTTTGGAGCAAGTAATCAAGCTGTGTTTACTTCGATTCTTCTCAGGTTGCTCTATCTCCATTCAACATCCAAGCAAATAGCCTGATCCAAGTTAGTATGGTTAACTTCTCTGCCCTCTCAGGTTTTGTCAGATGGTTACGTGTTCATTCTATTTTCCCTCGTGTTCTGAAGTACGCGCTTTCTATGAATATGTATTATCTTGAGTGGGTGAGCCCAACATTTTAACCAATGCCTCTTAACTGATGTTTTTCTCACTATTAGTGTTAAAGATATTCCTGATCAATGTATTCTTAATTTCCATTTTTACATAAAACAATTGCTTTTTGTATTCTATGTTGGTTTTGGGTTATGGATTCACCATGAGAGATAACCTTTCATCCATTTTATTTACACATTTTATTTGTTTATATGTCTCAGTGTGTTAGCAAGAACACAAGATTACAGATTCAATGAGATGAACTAGTTAACTAATTCAACCAAGCACATCCCAATAACCTTTTCTAGAGAGTATTTTTTTAATGTCGGTTCTGATTATTGTCCAAACCAGGTGAAGACAGTTGGGAAATTTTACTTGACCTTGTAGCTATGTTGCATTTCAAACAGGGTGTTTTCAAAGGTAGTAGGTCATGTGGAGCACACAATTAAATCAAACATATAGGAAAACATTATCATGAGCACAACCAATGTCCATTTCATTTACCATACCACATTATTCACATGAATTTTAAACAATTCTCAACTCTAAAGCATTTAAGGATATATTTGCACACAAAACAGGAAACAAAGGAAGATATGATTGCACCGATTACATTATCTCCCAGTGTATGTTGACAAATTTAAGTGATGTTGGAGTAAGACCAACAGAATGGATCACAGAGGAATCAAGATAAGCAATAACTAAAGAATTGATAGTATACGAAGGAGTTGCATAATGGGAAAATAACTGATATGCACAGGGTCTTGAAGTTATGATAACGAAGCAAACTGAACATGTTTTAGTATAAGAGAATTATTAATTACAACATGAGAATGGAACTATGCCTAGGTCTCACATTGAGGGAGACAACATTAGTTGCATCAGGACAAACACAATAAACAAACTGAAAATTGAAAGATGACTTTAAGAAACAAAATTCAGAAAGGGTGAAATGTCCCATCATCAAAGTGATACAAGCAACATAGTGAATGAATCAATATTTTTTGTGCTAGAAAACAAACTTGCAGGGTGAAGACAAATTCTAACTACTAATGAATTGAAATTGAAAATTGCTTTAAAATTCAAATATCTAGAAGGATGAAGAGATTGATTAGGAAACGTGAAGAGATTTACTTGTAATACAACAATACCAATGTATTTAGGAATAAATGGACATATTATTGAAGTTCCTAATTGTTACAAGGATAGAGTTTGAGTTCATACTTTAAAGAAAAAAAATGTTTCCATAAGAAATCATCCAAAAATTCCCAATATTTTAATGGGATCAATGCGAGATTCCCCCATAGTACATCAACAATAGTAGGAGGAGGAACGGGAGGCAGAGCAACAACCCAACCGAAAGGAAAATGATATCATCCTAGTCATTGCTTCGGTTTATTTAAATCCTCAATACTGATAAAAGTATTATTGTGCAATCCCTTCCCATCCTTGTACTTTTAGATGTGCAACTGTGTGGATTAGTTTCAAACATCAATTATATATACATATATTATATTGCATATGGGAATTCAAGGATGACTGTTTTGTGAAGGAGGATAATCATCACCATGAATGGTTCAAATATTATTCCCAGTTCCTCCATATCATGGCCTTGTATCTCACGCGGTCTCACATAGTAAGACCCTCATTGCTACCCCATATTTTCAAATTAAGTTAAATTCCATTGCATTGGAGAGTTGCATAGAAGTCAATCTTCTTGGAATAGCAATACTTATTCCTTGTTTCCATAGTTACAGGATAGGGCACACAACACATGTCAAATAAATCACTAAAATTATTGGCACCAAAATTTGAGACATGGGAATAAATATGTGACTGTGAGTATCTGCATAAAAATATGGAGAAATAACAAGAAATATCCCACAAGATTAGGAAAACGTGTATATGGCGTCACTATTCGCCAAGTAGAATTGAGATTGAGATATCTATCTTGAGCTTAATGTTCCTTTTAGAAATAATATCCCTAAAATATTCTTTCATGAATTTCTTCCTAAACAAATGATAATGCATGGCAGGTTTCTCCCATTCTAGCCTATAGGATAGGGATTCCATCAAGCACAAGAGATAACTTAGATCTAGCATAAGAAACATTTGATTGTGTGCCTGTTTTTCAATTATTATTTATTCGAAAGAAGGGATTGCATAGGTTTAGCTGTGAATTTTATCTAGTTGTCAGAATATGCATTTGTTGCAATGAATTCCAAAACCTGAGTATAAAACACAACACTATGGTATTCTAAAATCCTTTTTCCTTTAATCTTTACCTTAGCCATCCAATTGAAGCTCTTTATTTTTCTTGTTGTAGCTTGCACGGTCTAGAGTGATATAATTATCTTAAAAGGTAGGAAGCTCCTATTAGTTATTACATGTTCTCCTTCACAATAAACTTGTTATTCTCAATTTTCGTCATTGTCTAGGTAGTAAAGATGTAAACGTAATAATCAATTTCTATATCATTTACATTCTCAATATGATCATTAGTATGTTTTTAAGATTGCTCTCATTTGTAATCATTTGAGTACATCTTACTCTTAGGGTCTGTGGGAATGGAATTTTTTATTTCCTTATTATACTTATTGGGGTCCTCAACACCATCCTTATTTATTTTATTATTCCTCCACCTCCAAACAAAGTAGAAGTATATTTCTTGGTTGAAGCCAAGGCATTTCTAGCAGAATGTTTAGCGTAGTTTCCTCTCCAACTAGCTCTAAATTTTACACTCTAATTTCCTTCAGGGAGTTGCTTCAAAATGGATTTATTCTTATGTTTCTCTTAGGAGGATCGTCTTCTTTGATCGTGTATTGGGGCTAACCAATGTATAAACATCATCCTTTCACATACTTGAAGGGATAGAATTAGGAGCAAAAATTTTACTAGTTCATTATCTTCAATACTAACATAATATATATACTTGAATCCCTCTACCTATACTTCACATACTGGGAAACTATTGCTATAGTAAATGGCTATCATATGGGTAGTGACCTCTTCCCAAAAGGGGGTTGATTCCATAAATCCAAATAATAAGGGGGTTGATTCTGAAATAAATTGAAACATAGTTAAATTTTTAAATATTATAATGAAATCATCAAAAACCTAAACAAAGGGGAGAGAAGGCGTCTAATAGATGACCATGACTGTCACTATAGGAAGAAAGGATGGCTCATAATGGTTTCATATGGGTTGTGCTCTTAATTTTTGAGTGTGAGCTTTGAAAATAGGTATGTATAACTACTCCATCTGTGAACAAAAAGAAACATCTGAACTTATACTCTGATTCATTCTCACTTGTTCTCTTTGGATCCCCAAAAGAGGCGCCTAAATTCAGCTTCATTATTAGTTACTTTTCTCATTCTTTCTTTGCAAATTATCAAAATCTCTTACATTGTGCTGACATTTTTTCTAACCATTTTTTAATGTGTATTCCATCCTTGAGCAAGTACCATGCTTATATTCTTTGAATTATTTCATTTTTATTAGATGTCTCTGAAGAAACAACCTACCCTTCCTTAGTGTTGTGAACATTATCATATTTTTGTTCTCCCTGGTTCAGCTAAAAAATGTATTATGAATCATTTCTGACTGTAGGTAATCTACCTTTTAATCTGTGTTGCATGGGTATCCGTACAAGAAGGTTGGGTACATGAACCCGTACTGGGTACTTGGGTACTTCAATGGTACGTACCCAGTCGTACTCAACCATACCCAAATCCAACCTCACGTACCAGGTACTTCATTTATGAAAATGGGGTACTTGCATGGATTTCGGTACACCGTACCGCGTGTTTGGGTACACGAGAGGTACATCCATTGGGAAATTTACCTCAGCTCGTTGGTCGAGAGGGGTCGATTTGCAATGTTTGAAGTTTAAAATTTTAAAAATTAAAAATTAAAACACTGAAACACATGTTATGTGGGAACTTACCCCTTACCTAAACCTACGCGACACTCCATTTCTCACTGCTAATGCTCTGTGCTCACTGCACCAATGATTCCTATCTAGATAGCTTGCTAACAGAGGATCTTAGTGATGCTGATGACATTGATCCTAAGGATGTTGATGACATGGATTGAGGAAGCCAAATCAGCTATCTTGTTCATTGTTCAATGTTTACTGTTTTGAACTTTCTTTTTCATGTCTGGAAATGCCATTCAGTCTTCCAATCTTCCACTTGATATCTACTATGAGTCTATTTCATATGATTTATCAAATCGATTATTTTATGTTTCAAATTTTCAATGTGAATGTTCATATGAATCATTGAATTTAGAAATATCAAATATACATGTATGATGTGACTGTGACATGTTTTATTTTTACAAATTTTAATATATGTACCCACGACGTACCCAAGTACCCTGTTTCAAAAAGTGGCGTCCCCATCCTCGTCCCCGTCCCCGTCTTAGTACCCATCCCCGTACCGATGTTTCCTGGCAACTTAGCTTTTAATTCTTCAGATAGTGAAAGAAAGTAGGTTTGAAAGAATACATATTCTAAAAATAAGAGTTTGAACTATTTTAGAGGTCACTTTCTTTTTGTTAGTCAGAATTGTATTCAGATACATGCAAGCTAGATAGAGATTTCATTATAATGCACAGAGAAAAAAAAAAAAAAAAAACTTTAGTGCCTTTTGAAAGGAATAATGCAAATTTCTTGATAGTTCTTTGTCTGCAAATATAATTCACGATTATCAACTTCTCATAGTCTTACTCCGTAATTTTTCAATGCAAATTACATCAATATCAGATTGTTTGGCAATATAAAATTAGTAATTACCATTTTAATGATAATGGCCAAATGTCGGAAATTAGGGAAAATGCATGTTGTTCAATATTTCGAATCAAATTTCAAATTAATACCGTGTGATATGCTTTCCTAGAGCTTTTATTTAGATAAATGATGATTGTATTATAGAATTATGGTCTCTAGTAGCTTGCCTCATTATTGTAGTATTCTACATGCAAAAAAAGGTGGTTGGATTATTTTTTTATATTCACGATTTTTGTGTCCTTTTTTTTCAATTTTTTCTTATTTGGCAGAATATTTATTTGTTTTTCTGCATATTCATTGTATTTTCACTCAGAGGAGTGAAGTTCTCTAAAGTCCAGTATGGGGGAGATGTTGTCACATAACGTAAAGTCACCAAAAATAAAAAGTAATTAAGAAAATCCATGTCGGCTAATAAAAAAAATGAAAAGTAATTAAAAAATCCATATTGTCAAAATAAAAAAAATAGAATTACACCCGAATCTATCAAGCAAGAAAGGGATCAAATTTCTTGATTTTAAGATTAACAAAATTACTCTACAAGAAATTGGATTGCTCTTGGTGCTTGATAGATCCAGGTTTAAAATGAATCTATACTGATTTATCTCATTGGGGAGTGACACTGTTGAGTCCTCACTGTGAGTGTAGTTCTCCTTTTTCCTTTTTCAATCAAATTATATATGATTCTATCAACTCTATTCCTGAAGCTTTCGATAGTTCAAATAAATTACATGCATGCTTTTCTATCTGTTGTACATCTCATTTCTTTAACCACATTCATTCCTAAATCTCTATAGTCTGGCTATATTCTCAAGCATAACAGATATTTAGAGGATCTTCAAACAAAAATAATTTTACCCTGAACTTTAAAGTAGAGTTATTGCAAGGGTAGAAACCATCCCTACTGAGCCAAGAGAAAGAGAGAAATTCAGAGATTCAGATTATACAAGAAGAATTTTAAACAGATTTAGAGAGCCAAAGTGATTTGGACTTGAAATTTTTAGGACATCAAGCAAAATATTCAGTTTGTTTCTACATAAAGTGACAATAGGTTAATTTCAAAATTCTGATTTCAAATCATGTAAACTGTCTTCATTTTTCTTGGTTGAGAAAATGTTATATGCACAAGCAACCTTTGTTTTTAGATGGCAAAGAAAGAGTACATATACCATCCTAAGTTAAATCCTATAAGATATGGTTTTTATACCATCCTGCAAGCTTTTGGACCAAATAATGTCTGTCTCAACATCCATCTCATATCGACATTCATTATGTGAGTAACATAAGAAACCTCAAATTATATGAGCTGCGGCATTTAGAAGAGGATACAGTTTGTGCACAAATAAGATACTATTCCTAATTTTCAGTCTCCTCTCCCAGAAGACACTACTAAAAGCTAGGAGGACCATTGAAAGAAACAAACTAAAATATATCCTATTGAAAGAAAAGGAAACCCGCCTTTGAAAGCTAAATGGATCTCCCAAGTCCTAGTACACATTCAAGCATCAATATTTCCATCTACAATAGAAACTGGGGACAATTTCTTCTTAACCAGGGAGGAAATGATGAGCACTATGGAGTTAAAGTGCTTATCATATGTTGAAAATATGAGTTTTGTCCTTGGTAATTCTGTTTTATAGTATGCTTCATATTAAGGGATTTCATTTTTAGTGGAATGTGACTCCCATCTAGGTGTCACCTGGAATTTGTTAGCCCTCTAGAGATTCCTTTATTGGCTAAAGAAGGTGGCGTTTGTCCAATCGAGGCCTTTGCCTATGTAAGGGCATCCATTCTTGTACAGAAGCTTATTTTTTTTGTTCAAGTGTACCTACAGGCCCAAAGTTGTTGAAATACTACATTGTGTTTTTCTGAGTAAGCTCCTTATGTATTTCTCCTTGGCAGAATAGGATCTTTGTATATATTTTCTCACTTTTCGCCATCTCTGGTCCATTCAATTATGATTTCTGTTGAATCTTACATAGATGGATTTACTGGGCAGTGGGCATACCCTTTAGGTCCATGGTCTCTACAGTGGATGTTTGAAACTAAATGGTGGCCAGAATTGAAGGAAAAAAAAGAAAAAGAATTATTTTTTACCATTAGGAAGATGAGCTAGGATCAAGGAAAAACTCTCCCAATTTATTGGGTCAATGAAGATTGGCTAATATTGTATATTTTTGTATTGTTGCCAAGGTCTTGCAAGCGAGCTATGTTGTTACTTTTGTATTGATTGTCCAATATTTTCTCTGGGATTCATCTCGGTAGAAAAAATATTTTTGAGTGAAGCTAGATTTATATTTATACTTACTTCCTCATAAAATTGCTATTTTGCTTGAAATAAAGCATTGGGATTTTGAACAACCTGAAGCTTACAAGGAAGGAAGGGAAGCATAGATGATAGAGAGAAGAAGGGTGAAACGCATTAATAATCTGATTCTCTTCCCTCAATGTGAATTTGTGCTCATGCTTCACGAAGGTTTCTAGTGCTTTTCCAAAATGTCGACATCTAAAAATATCAGCAACTTGCTTTTCTAAAAATATCAATACTCATCTGATTATAGCATCTATATGCCTTACAAAAATAGAAGAGGACCCTTACATAGTATACTATTCAATCCACAAGCAATGACATCCATATCTTATCAGTATGCTGAAATTAGGCTAAGGAAACCACCTTCTCACCATGTCAATCACGGATGTTTTTGGCATGAGAACGACATCCCTTTCTAGTATTAACAACACGATAAAAATAACATTTGACCAGTAGAACTGCAACACTCTTATCATGTTTAATTTAGCATGATGTATGCTAAATTTCACTCCCCGTCATAAGCTAATTATTTTCCATGAAAAGCCTGTTTTTTTTTTGTTTTTTCCCTAGTATGATGTGTTATTCTTGGTGTAGACAATCCTGCATGCAAACGTTGTCATAACATAATATTCAACTTTCAAAGCACAAGCAACACCCGCCATCTCATATCTCGATGCTGAAATTAAGCACAGGAAACAATGTTCTCATCATACTAACCAGGGATGCTATTGGCATAAGAATAGTGTTGCTTTCTAGTGTTAATATCAGCATCAAATCAAGCTTTAACCTCCACTTGCTGCAGCACACTTATCATTCTTAATTTAGCATGATGTGTGCTAAATTTGACTCCATTTAGCATCTATTTGTATTCCATGAAAAGTCAAATTTGATTATGCTTTTGTCCTAATATGATGCACTATTCTTGGTGTAGACAATCCTGCATTCAAACACTGTCATTCTTTGTTTGATAAACAAGAAACCTTTGACCGTGGATTGGGGCTAATTTGACTACTTTAGGATCTCCATAAAATGTTGATCTATGTTTTGTTCAAGAGTTGATTTAAACCTTGTTCACTGGACCTCTTAAAAGCACCTTCCTATAATGAATAAGCTCTTCACATGCATGTGCTCTATCTCTGCTAATTTGATTGTTTTTGTTGGAGTTCCAAGTCTAGCTGCCTATTTTCCCAACTCATCCTCTAGAAACCGTTGTCTTCAAGTTGCTTGTCCTTATATAGAGTGCTAATCTTAATAATGATTTTTTGACTTGATGGAATGTTGTTTATAGGTATGGATGTATTTGCTTGACTTGCGAGAAAAATATTGTAGTCGGCTAATGAGTAAGCAACCTCCTATTTAGTACTTTAGTTAAATGGGTGCACACTGCACAAGGATCCTATCCACAAACCTATTAAATGTGTTTAATGGCCCAGAAGATCATGGACATCTACTTCAAATAACCTTTTTTTGAGAAAAAAATCATGGTGTATTTTTTCAATAGCCTGTTTGGCATTATAGATTTTTAAGAGTTAGTCACAGGTTAACAAACTATCAATACACAATTTATCCTTTCAAATAGTGAAATCTCAGGATAACATCTAACACATAAGGTAGATGCCAACATTTCA
Organism: Larix kaempferi; assembly: GCA_027924585.1. Taxonomy (NCBI): domain Eukaryota; kingdom Viridiplantae; phylum Streptophyta; class Pinopsida; order Pinales; family Pinaceae; genus Larix; species Larix kaempferi. The sequence goes on along the minus strand of BSBM01000528.1, from coordinate 3,790,732 downwards.
TCTTTCGGCCTCTCATCATCATCAATCTCAAACAGTGAGGGCCTTGCCAGTCCAAAGTGGAATCTACTACGTGGGAAGTATGTATACATGTACATCACATGTTGTCATTTTTAAGAATGGAAAACCTTGAGAACAAAAATGAACCACAAAAATTGTGATCCTAGCTTCTACCTATCAACCACAATCAAATTGGGCCTATGCTGAGCCCACATCTTCTCAATGTCATCAATAAAAATTGTTGAGGGCTCCATACCCATTACCCCATCCAAGTATTTTATTTTGGAAGATATTCCAAATACACCTCCATCAGCCTCATCGCCCTTAGAAATGTCGCGTCCTACAAATATTTTTCTTGTGGAATCAAGCACTTTCGTCATCTCTATGGCATGGAATTTTCTACCCATTGTGTAAACATGTAATTCATACAACTTGATTTCCTATAACATACACAACAATAATAAAAAGAGTGTAAGCAAAACTAATTCACACTGCAAGGTGACAGACAACGTGTTGCTTGATTCTAAAGAGTTGCAGTTAAACAAATGCCAACCCTATCTTGAAAATTTCAAATGGCATGTTGAAAATATAATAGAAATGAAAAGGATTCTTGGGTTGAATTTGAATAATTGTAGTTTCAAAGAGAACTTTGCATCAACTGCTTGTGCTCCAAGGAGCTTATTCAGATTGTCCTAGATTACCTTAGATGATTTTTCTATGTTTGTATGATGGAATTAAAAATTTGATAGAGCAAGGCCAATAATGAATAATGGCTTTAACTTTTTCATCTCTACTTTTCCATTCCAATAGTTTATTTCGATCTTCCGATGGTGTCTCAGTTCCTTTTACATTTCCCCACAAGTTTCAACTTTTTATTCATCAATTGCATCTGTATTTTCACTTTCCATATGTGGAAATTGAAGCCAAAATATTTATCTAATGGCATTTATATTGCTTTATAGTTAGATCTACTATTTTGCCACAAATTGGTAAAATGTAGTGAGAATCATGCAACAAATACTTAGATCTGCCATTGGGTTTGTCAAGGATGCTGACAACATGACAGTTTATCCTAATAAAGCAAACATGCATGCCGAAATTTTGTCATAGGAATTAAAATACAATAATACATCTTGTTAATTATAGATATGATCTATTAAAATCAAAAGAACCTATACGACATTCTATGGATTGTATGGCCTATGTGATGGCCTGAGTCTAACTTCCAATATTTAGCCTTTGGATAAGTGGCATCACTTGCATGGGCTTGCTTGGTTGTATTTATGGCTTATGCACCATAAGTATTTTGTCTCCCATTTAGCATATTTACTTCTAGCATGAGTTCAAAGTGAATTCCAACTCTCTTGAGGATAACACATGCTCTCCAAATGCGATAAAAGTTAAAACCAATCAAATTTTCAATGAATCTTCATCTAACATGGTGTCTTTATTTTAATACAGCATGATTCTCTTGGTAGGTCTATCATCTCTTTTTCATGGAAGAAACCAGAAGAAACCATAATTAGATGTTTGAACTACTCTCCATTTGAAAACTGCACTTGTACAAATTGTGCCAACTGATCTTTTGGTAAGGTTTTGTATTATTTCTCTCATATATTTGAAACTTGCATACATAATACTGTCACAACCCCATTTTGACCCCCTTTTTCATTAAATCGCAAATGATGTAAATATTGATATTTAATTATGGTGAGGAGCTCAAGGCCAAGGCCCCACCATTGATTTCGCGTTTTATGTATCGGCAATTAAAAATAGATGCCTATGGTTCTTGTGCTAGATAGGCACAATATAAATTAAGACATCATGTAAATACGAATTTTAATGAAAAACCCACAACTAGCTGTGCAATGCAACAAAGAGATGGTGGCATTATTCTACAAGGAATAGGGAGGAAAATTATTCAAACCCTTGAGCCAATGGTGTTAATCCATGTGTCAATGAGAAAACCCATAAACCACCAACTACCCATTTTGGGTTATGGACCCAATCATTTAATTCTTCCAGAAATTGGTTGAGGTAGTTAATGCCTTTGGAATGAATAGGTATGGCAGCCAATTTCGTGCATGGGCAAGCCATCAACCTAGGAATTCGTATTTTTTCTTTTTGGGCAAGAAAACACCCACGAAATGGTGCCCAAAGCCATTTTGAACCCATAGTCTTTCCTCTCTCACGCAGTATGAACTACTGGGTCTTTCCTTCATCACGTTTTTCACCAATTTCCTACATTTTTCCATAGCTGGGAGCTCGTTTTTGTGTTGCACAGCAGCTGGGAGAAAGGGAGTCATGTTTTGGGGGTTTATAGAGGTCGTTTTTGCCCCAAAATAACAATGGGCATTTTTCTGAAAACAGTTTCTGCTCTCCAGGGTTGAATCCACAATTGCCATTTCATTTTAGGGTCGTCCCATGTTTTTCTGGGCTGGTAGAATCCCCATCTTTCGGCATCTCACTGTAAAAACGTTTTTATTGTGCCCAATAATTGTGGTTCTGCTATTATGTGCATCCTTGTTTTGGTTTGAATCTGTGAGCAAGAGATTTGGAGTGGTAGTGGACAGAATTGGCTTGATAAACCTAGTGTGGAGGGGGGGGGAATAACCTCTCAAGAAGATCAAGAGGGATAGACACTCTTCTATGCACACCTTAGACACTCTAGATTGGAAGGTATGTCCTGAGAGACTGTGCATTGGTGAAGGGAATACTTCCTTGAGTGGGGTGTGTAGGCATTGTGGGTGCCAAGCTAGATAGATCTTGTAGAGGTATCCCTGGCCCTGTGCTTGAGCTCACTAGCTTAGCAATTCTTCCTTTCCATTTCCTAGCAGCCTGATAAACCCAATTGTAGATTGGGTTGGCTCATCTTGGTGTATGCTTGGCTATGTGTGAGTCTATTGCTCCCTGGTTCCTTGTAGAAATCATGCCTAGCTCGGGGGTGGCAGTTGCATCAAGAGGTTGATAAGCACAACTGGCCTATGGTTGGGTAGAACGTTGCAGTTGCATAGCCAGTTGCTTGGGACTACTTTGTTATAAGATAAGTACTCTCTTGTGTTAACTTTGCATTTATTTATTTGATGAATATCTTGAATGTATGATGGATTTGTTACCGAAATTATTTTCGCTATGTTTTTCTTTTAATTATACATTTCATATGTTCTTTTATATTATGTGAAGGCTTATTTAAAAGCTCATGGGGCTATATGCCTGGTTTTAGCATCATGATCCTCTCCATCGCACTGGTATGATGGGAGGGGACGTGACAGAATGGTATCAGAGTTGTTGGTTGCAGCATTGGACCTCTCTGGGCCAAATCAGATTACAGTCACAGGGGAAGGTCCCTTCCTGATCACCACAAGTCTCAGCATCGGGCCTAAAATGGCTAAGTTGAATAAAATTACAGAGGTAAGATCACCTCCTGCTAAGCAGCAGTCATCACTGAAAGAAGGAAAGATTTCAAATTTTCCTAAGAGTTTTTGGAAATTTTTTGTTTAAGTTTGTTTCAGGAAGAATTCGGCAAGTTGGCCCGAAACTGCGGAAGGATTCCACGAGTCGTTTCGCAACGCGGAAGAGTTCGGAAAGTTGGCCCAAAACTGCAGAAGGATTTTGCGAGTCATTCCGCAACGCGGAAGAGTTTGGCAAGTTGGCCTGAAACTGCTGAAGGATTCTGTGATTCATTCCGCAACGCGGAAGAGTTCGGCAAGTTGGACCGAAATTGTGGAAGGATTCCGTGATTTGTTCCACAACGCGGAAGAGTTCGTCAAGTTGGCCCGAAACTGCGGAAGGATTCCCCGATTCGTTCCGCAACGCGGAAGAGTTCGGCAAGTTGGCCCAAAACTGCGGAAGGATTCTGCGATTCGTTCCGCAACGCGGAAGAGTTCGACAAGTTGGCCTGAAACTGTGGAAGGATTCCACGATTCGTTCTGCAACACGGAAGAGTTCGGCAAGTTGGCCCGAAATTGTGGAAGGATTCCGCGATTCATCCCGCAATTGCGGAAGGACTCGGCAAATCGTCCCACAATTGTGGAAGGACTCGGCAAATCCTCCCACAATTGTGGAAGGACTCGGAAAATCGCCCTGCAACTGCGGAAGGATTTGGCAAATCGCCCCGCAACTACAGAAGGATTCGGCAAATCACCCCGCAACTGTGGAAGGATTTGGAAAATCGCCCCGCAATTGCGGAAGAACTCCATAATTGCGGAAGAACTCCACAAGTTGCTCCAAAACATGGAATTTCAGCCATTTTTTTAGGGATATTTTCAGGTGCCGAAAATGGAAAAATTGCCATGAAACTTATGCGCCAGATTGCACGAAATGAAAGATTTACAAAAAAAAAAAAACGAGGGCAAGCCCCCTTGACCCCCGTTGTCCCCCCCCTCATATGTCGTTGATTGTGAGAAAATTATGTGATTTGACAAATTGTCAATATAATATTTTCCCACGTGCATGAAAGTAAATTATGAATTTTTGAGAATATAATGCAGCTAACAATTGTGTTGATGAGCACATTTTGCAGAATCACAGTTACATCAGGGTAGCACTCTAGATAATACAGTTGGAAATTTTTGGATCTTGGTTGGGCCAAGAAAATCAACATCATGGATGATGCACAGGATCCCTATGAGCCTGATACAAATTCCATTGGGGAGAACATACATGTTGAAAATGTTGAAACTGAATCTAATGGGAGAAGAAATCAAGAGACTCCTCCAGGTATTGCAGCCACCATGAGAAGCCTAAGGGTGGAGTTGCAAAGCTGTAGAGAAGACAATGAAAGGATGATTAAAGCTCAAGAAGAACAAAATCAGTTAAATGCAGCCATGCTACAGATTTTAACAGACATCCAAAGGCAAATAAACTCTGGGCATCAGACATCAAATCCTGAAAGGGGTGGGAGTAGTTCTAGAAGGAATTCCCGTAAGAGGGCCAATAGCTCAAGAAGAGTTTCTACAGAGAGAACGTATACTCCAAAAATCTCTTCTAATGAATCATCTGACTCTGAAGAATCCATTGAGGGTTCAAGCTCTTCATCTCGTAGGAGTAAGAGGAAGAATCACTACAAGAACAATTCACATGGGGAATTTAAGAAGGTGAAACCTCCTACATTTGATGGAGAGATAAAGTCTGGTCAAGAAGCTGAAGCTTGGCTTCTTGGGATGAGAAAATATTTCCAAGTCCAAGACTACTATGGGAATATGAAGGCAAGGCTTGCCATCTTCAACTTGAATGGAAGAGTATCTATATGGTGGGAACACATCAAGCAAGTGAAGAAGATCAACAAAAGGAAGATTGTGTGGAAGCAATTCAAGAAATACTTCAAGCAGAAGTACTTCTCTGATAGGTACTATGATGATAATATCAAAGAGTTCCATGAGCTGAGATTGGGACAATTGACCATGGAAGAATATGCAAGCAAGTTCTTGGAGCTGTTGAGATATGTCAAGTACATTCGAGATGATAAGGTGAAAAATCAACGTTTCCTAAGTGGATTGCCCCAATCATATAAAGATATAATTGAGTTTAATGAACCTCGAACTCTAGAGGAGGCCATAAGAAAGGCCAAGTATTGCTTTGATAAAAAAAAAAAAAAACCAGAATTCCATAAGGCATGGAAGGATAAGAAAAATGAAAAGTTTGATCAAAGGAAGAAGGGGTTCAAACCTCCTCAATTCCGGAATCAGCAAAGGCAACCATCACAGGTTGTGACTAAGCCAACTAGGATGATGGGAGATAAGCGAAGAGATCCAAAGGAGCCAAGAGAACCACTTCAATGTTGGGGTTGTGGAGGGGAGCACATGCTTATGAACTATCCACATCGGAATGGGAATCCAAATCAAGTCCACAACATTCAGGGAGCTGAAACTGTGGGTCAAGTGGCAAGGACAATCCCTAGAATCTATGTAGCACTAGATGACCGCCAAGCAAATCATCAGTCAACTGTGGTTGAAGTTGAAGGTAAGATTTCTAAGCAATCTGTTTCTATTTTGATTGATCCTAGATCTACTCACAGTTATCTCACTCCTAGAATTGTTGAGATTTGTGCTTTCAAGAAATTAAAGCATAGTAAATCATGGTTAGTTCAACTAGCCACTGGAACCAAGAGAAAAGTTAGTGAAATAGTAGAGAAATGTCCATTAGAGATGGATGGGCTATTCACTTATGCAGATTTGAATTATTTTCCACTTGTTTCCTATGATATTCTCATTGGGATGGATTGGTTAGAGGCACACAGGGTTAAACTTGACTACTACAATAAGACATTTGAATGCATGGACGAAGAAGGAAACCCGAGGGTTGTAAAAGGAATTCCAAAGGTGACTTCTGTTAGATAGGTTATAGCCATGCAGCTGAAGAAGTTTTGTAGGAAGGGATGTCAATTGTATGCAGCCCACATTTTATAGGCAGCAGAGAATGAAACTCTTAAATTGGAGGACTATCATGTATTGCAAGAATTTAGGGATGTTTTTCCTGATGAGATTCCAGGACTCCCTCCAAAGAGAGACATTGAATTTACAATTGAACTTGTGCCAGGAGCGGCACCAGTGTCTAAGACACCCTATAGGATGAGTACACCGGAATTGCTAGAATTGAAAATGCAATTACAAGAGTTGCTAGAAAAGAAATATATTAGGCCAAGTGTGTCCCCGTGGGGAGCACCTGTTCTATTTGTGAAAAAGAAAGATGGAACACTCAGGTTATGTATTGACTACAGGCAGTTGAACAAATTCACTGTGAAGAACAAATACCCATTGCCCCGAATTGATGACCTTTTTGACCAAATGAGAGGAGAAAAGATATTTTCAAAGATTGACTTGAGGTCTGGTTACCATCAGGTAAGAATCAAAGAAGAAGATATGCATAAGATAGCCTTTAGAACGAGGTATGGACACTATGAGTTTGTAGTAGTACCATTCGGTCTCACAAATGCACCAGCTACATTCATGTGTCTCATGAATAATTTTTTTAGCAAGTATTTGGACAAGTTTGTTCTTGTATTCCTAGATGACATTTTCATCTATTCTAAGAATTAAGAAGAGCATGAATAACATTTGAGAATGACAATGCAATTACTAAGGGAGCATAAGTTGTCTGCAAAGTTGAGCAAATGTGACTTTTATAAAGATAGAATTCATTATTTGGGTCACATCATCTCCGACGAAGGAATATCTATAGACCCTGAGAAGATTGAAACCATTATGAATTGGCCAACTCCAAGGAATGTGACTAATGTGAGATCTTTTATGGGCCTTGCTGGTTACTACATGAGGTTTATCGAAGGATTCTCCAAGGTTGCAAACCCGATCACTTCTTTGCAAAAGAAGGGCATAAAGTTTGAATGGTCACCAAGATGTGAGGAAATTTTTCAACGGTTGAAGAATATTCTTACAAGTGCACCAATTTTGAAAATTGCAGACCTAGAAAAAGACTTTTTGGTGTGTACCGATGCATGCAATCAAGGACTTGGAGGAGTTCTTATGCAAGACAACCACGTGATATGCTATGCGTCAAGAAAGTTGAAGGAGCATGAGAAGAACTATGCTACTCATGATATAGAACTTGCAGCCATAGTACATGCTTTAAAGATGTGGAGGCATTACTTAATGGGAAGAAAATTTGAGTTAAGGACAGACCATTGTGGTCTGAAATACTTGTTTGATCAGCCAGCTTTAAATGCTAGGCAAGCTAGATGGTTGAAATTTTTGTGTGAATTTGATTTTGAAATCAAACACATAAAAGGGAAAGAAAACAAGGTGGCTAATGCACTTAGCAGGAAGGTATATGAAATGTATGTGGCAACACTTAGTACTTGCCAACCAGATTTGAGGCAGTAAATTGTTAACCATATTGTTGAGGATGAAGTGTACGTGCAGATAAAGGACATTGCAGCAGCAAGACCTTGGCAAGAAGTATGAAGGCTATCATTTGGAAGAAGGCGGACTTCTTACTTATAAGAATAGATTCTATATTCCAAATGCGGCAGACTTGAGGAGGATTTTTATGGATGAAATCCACAAAGCTCCATACTCTGGTCACCCAGGATATCAAAAAACAATTGCTACAGCAAGAAAATATTATTTCTGGCCAAGGATGAAGAAGGATGTCACTGAATACATTTCTAAGTGCATGAAATGTCAGCAGGTGAAGGTTGAACACCAACACCCCGCAGGTTTATTGCACCCAGTGCCAGTTCCAGAATGGAAATGGGAAATAATTTCCATGGATTTTATTACAGGATTGCCAATGACTATGAGACAACATGATTCCATCATGGTTGTGGTGGACAAGTTAACAAAGGAAGCACATTTCATACCGGTTAAGTCCACACATAAGGCTGATGCCATTGCAAATATTTTCATGAAGGAAATGTTCAGATTACATGGGTTGCCTAAGGCAATAATTTCTGACAGGGATACAAAGTTTACTTCCAATTTTTGGAAAGGTCTCTTTGCATATTTGGATACACAGTTGAACTTTATCACCGTGTACAATCCTCAGACAGACAGGCAAACAGAAAGAGTAAATCAGGTGCTTGAAGACATGCTTCGCATGTATGTAATGGACAAGCCATCCAAGTGGGAGGATTATCTACACCTGGTAGAGTTTGCATATAATAATGGGCAGCAAGAATCATTGGGAATGGGTCCATATGAGGGTTTGTACGGCAGAAGATGTAGGACACCATTGACTTGGGACAATCCAGTGAATAGAATTGTACTTGGGCCAGAATTGCTTAAGGAAATGGAACAAGAGGTTGGAAAGATCCGGAAAAATTTAAAAGTAGCCCAGGATAGACACAAAAGCTATGCAGATAAACATAGAGTGCATAGGGAATTCAGTGTTGGGGATCATGTGTATCTTAGAGTGAGGCCAAGGAAGGGTTCCTTGAAGCTTGGGAGTTGTGCCAAGCTATCACCTAGATATTGTGGGCCATTTGAAGTGCTTGAAAGAATAGGGCCAATTGCATATAGACTTGCATTTCCTGCTAGCACTAAAGCTCATAATGTATTTCATCTCTCTTTGCTTAAGAAATATGTACATGATCCTAACCATGTGATTAATTGGGATGTGATCCAGTTTGAACCCGAGGGATAATTCCAAACCGATCCATTGCGCATCCTAGACAAGAAGGTAACATTGCTCTGAAACCGAGCCATCGGACAGGTAAAGGTGCAAAGGAAGCACTACGGTCCCCATGAGGCTACATGGAAGCTGGAGGATTCCATGAGGGTGGCATATCCATTTTTGTTCAATTTTGATGAGCACTGAGGACAATGCTGATGTAAGGGGAGGGAAATGTCACGTCCCCATTTTGACCCCCTTTTTCATTAAATCGTAAATGATGTAAATATTGATATTTAATCATGGTGAGGAGCTCAAGGCCAAGGCCCCACCATTGATTTAGCGTTTTATGTATCGGCAATTAAAAATAGATGCCTATGGTTCTTGTGCTAGATAGGCACAATATAAATTAAGACATCATGTAGATACGAATTTTAATAAAAAACCCACAACTAGCTGTGCAATGCAACAAAGAGATGGGGGCATGATTCTACAAGGAATAGGGAGGGAAATTATTCAAACCCTTGAGCCAATGGTGTTAATCCATGTGTCAATGAGAAAACCCATAAACCACCAACTACCCATTTTGGGTTATGGATCCAATCATTTAATTCTTCCAGAAATTGGTTGAGTTAGTTAATGCCTTGGGAATGAAGAGGTATGGCAGCCAATTTCGTGCATGGGAAAGCCATCAACCTGGGAATTCATATTTTTTATTCTTGGGCAAGAAAACACCCATGAAATGGTGCCCAAAGCCATTTTGATGCCATAGTCTTTCCTCTCTCACGCAGTCTGAACTACTGGGTCTTTCCTTCATCATGTTTTTCACCAATTTCCTGCATTTTTCCATAGCTGGGAGCTCGTTTTTGTGTTGCACAGTAGCTGGGAGAAAGGGAGTCACGTTTTGGGGGTTTATAGAGGTCGTTTTTGCTCCAAAATACCCATGGGCATTTTTCTGAAAACGATTTTTGCTCTCCAGGGTTGAATCCCCAATTTCCATTTTGTTTGTGGGTCATCCCATGTTTTTCTGGGCTGGTAGAATCCCCATCTTTGGGCATCTCACTGTAAAAACATTTTTATTGTGCCCAATAATTGTGGTTCTGCTGTTATGTTCATCCTTGTTTTGGTTTGAATCTGTGAGCAAGAGATTTGGAGTGGTAGTGGACAGAATTGGCTTGATAAACCTAGTGGGGGGGGGGGGAATAACCTCTCAAGAAGATCAAGAGGGCTGGCTACTCTTCTATGCACACCTTAGACACTCTAGATTGGAAGGTATGTCCTGAGGGACTGTGCATTGGTGAAGGGAATACTTCCTTGAGTGGGGTGTGTAGGCATTGTGGGTGCCAAGCTAGATAGATCTTGTAGAGGTATCCATGGCCCTGTGCTTGAGCTCACTAGCTAGCAATTCTTCCTTTCCATTTCATAGCAACTTGATAAACCCAATTGTAGATTGGCTTGGCTCATCTTGGTGTATGCTTGGCTATGTGTGAGTCTGTTGTTCCCTGGTTCCTCGTAGAAATCATGCCCAGCTCGGGGTGGCAGTTGCATCAAGAGGTTGATAAGCACAACTGGCCTATGGTTGGGTGGAACATTGCAGTTGCATAGCCAGTTGCTTGGGACTACTTTGTTATAAGATAAGTACTCTCTTGTGTTAACTTACATTTATTTATTTGATGAATATCTTGAATGTATGATGGATGTGTGACCGAAATTATTTCCGCTGTGTTTTTCTTATAATTATACATTTCATATGTTCTTTTATATTATGTGAAGGCTTATTTAAAAGCTCATGGGGCTAGATACCCGGTTTTAACATCACGATCATCTCCATCGCATTGGTATGATGGGAGGGGACGTGACAAATACTGGAATACAACATTGATTGTAGGATTTGATTGAACAATATATGAGCATGTAGGTAGCTGATGAGTAATTTTAAGCATGGTTGTCTTTGGAAATGTAAATTGGATTTTAAGCATGGTTGTATTTAGATGTTATTGTCTTTTATTAGAATTACAAATGAAGCAATCTTGGTGTTAATATTTCTCCTTTCCCCAATTCCTAAAGGATTCTAGTTCAATGGAAGAGCATCTGCCTTACAAGCAGAAGGTTGGTGGTTCGATTCTTCCATGCCCTAATGATATTGCAATATTGGTATTTTTAATAAAATATATTTTATTATGATTTATTATGGCTATAGGTAGGGTTTCAAAGCGTTTTTGTATGTTGCTACGATGAGGGTTCAAAACTGACTTCATATGTCACTAAAAGGGGGGTTCAAAACTGTCATTGTATTTTAAAACAAGGGGGGTTCAAAACTGTCATTGTATTTTACAACAAGGGGGGTTCAAAACCCCCTCGGTAGGTTTATATGAGGGGGGTTCATAACGGCCCCCAAAGGTTTGTAAGATGGATTTTTGGGGAGGTTTCAAACCACCCCCGTAGGTGTCTACAAGGGGGGTTTCAAGCCACCCTCGTAGGTGCCTACGTGGGGTGTTTCGAAACCGCCTCTACAGGAATGTACGAGGGGGGTTCCAAACCGTCCCTATAGGAATCTACGAGGGGGGTTTCAAACCACCCATATAGGAATCTACCAAGGGGGTTCATGTCACCTACCCAAATTCTGAAAATATTATTTTATTGGCAAAATACTTTATGTTAATTTTTAATTACAATTTTTTGTAATTATGACCAAGTTTGGTCAAGGATGAATGTAATTGCTAATTATTATTATTTAATAAATTAAAGTAGGAGACAAACACCCAAGGGAACTATTAAATTAGTGTTCACTGACCCACTAGGAGGAATGGAAGCTTTTAGAAGGCATGGGACAAATGGAAACAATTGCACTTCACCACTAGCAGTTGGTTGTGGACAACTACCCCTAAAAATGTGGCATTGTCCCCCAGGTGGTGGGAGTGAGCAGGCAGCTCACACAAGATATTTTCTGCAGAAATATTCCTCAAGTACATCAGGTGATCACTGAGAGATTCGAATAGGGAGGCTATGTGAGAGTGCAACTGTAAGTTTGCAAATTATTCTGAGAAGGAGAACTAGTGGTGCTGGTGCAGGTCCTTTGAGTGCTAAGTCTTTAAGACTGGATAACTTTTGCTACTGCAAGTTGAGGTCCTAAGCTTCTAAGTTTCTTCCTCCTGGTGGCTTAGTGAACAGGCTCGGGGGTCCTAAGGCAAGTAACTTGGCTTTATTCAGGAATTGGTTGGGTGGAATAGGTTCCTTGGGCTGTTTGTTTCCCTACAGTTAACCAGGTTTCACTGTTCCTACTTTGTTTATAGTTTAATGCTTCTACTTATTCAAACTCTGTGATCTGAAAGAATTTATTTTATTTTCTGATCTATGTTTGATTCTGAATGATAAAGTCTGTGAATTATTGATTAGATAACCATCTCTATATTTTTTCCCATGTTGTTCTCTGCATAGTACTCTAGTATAGAGAAGCGAATAAAATGATAGATGAGAGATAGGCAGATTGCCATTGATTTGATAAATAATTGCAGTAAGTGTTATGTTACAATTTTGTCCTATATTTAAACATAGTAAAAATTACTGTATAGCATCAACAGTAATATAGAACTCTTGTGTTAATACATGAAAGAAAACATATTCTATTTTCTGTATAGTCATATATTTTTATCTTAACTCTATTCATTAAGATAGCAAGTAAATACAGTCAAATTAAACATTTTATGATTTTCAAGTAATAACATTTTCAAAAATTATAGCAGCTGCAAAAACTAATCACTGTATAGATTTCTTGACATTGTACATACTTTATTTATTCACTAATTTCTTGCTTTGATTTCAAGTGTCGAATATTTATTACAGTAGTATCAAAACCTAATACACTACAAACCCTAACTCTATATACAAACATCATAATATATATCTCAAGTCTTCTATGGAAAACTGTAGACATTATTTCAGAGAATGATGACATTTATGACTTACTAAACCTTGGACATTATTATTCTGGAACCATACTATCTCTTACATATGGTAAGTTCACTATCAAAGTATTATTTTAGCAGTCAGCAGAAAGCACGATTCTATACAAATATTATCAATAGCTCAACCCTAGTAAGAACACAACTCAACTTTAAACATTCATATTATTAAAATCTTTTATGCACAGGTTAAATTTTTAGGTACGAAAGCTTATTGCAAACTGTTAGTTTTTTAGAATTTACTTCAATCTGATCAAGGATCTTAACTGAGAGAACAACATGTACAACATATTTACAGCATATCAATCATGGACACAATAATGCAAGCACACAAGAGACACAGAGTTTACTTGGGGAAAACCATAAAGGTGAAAAACCCTAATAACTTCCTCATATATAGATAGAGCAATGATACAACCCAAGCATAAGAGATAGACATCTCCTAACAGCAGCTTCTCCTCCTCCATAAGTGCGCCACTCTCCAAAGAGTGTGTGTGAGAATAGAATGATCAAATAGAGTGCCTCTCGCACTCTATTTATACTTGACTTGACTTGCCTAATAACCTTTACTAGGTCAGCCTTAACTTAACCACATAACATAATGCTGACTGGGCCGACCCCCAATAGGGTGGTCTAATAACCCTTTGACCCACATGGCCAACCCCCAATAGGGTGTTCTAATAACCCTTTGACCCACATGAATTATACAGGGCCGACCCCAACAAGGTGGTCTAATAACTCATCAAGTATAAGTTACGACACTTACAATATAAATGACGACACTTCCGTATAGAGGAATAATAACATCTCTATAGGAATACAAACACTTCCGTATAGAGGAATAATAACATCTCTATAGGAATACAATATACATATATGTGAAATACATTTCGAAGTTACATATACATCAACACTCTCTCTTAACTAGGAAGGTATTTCTCGACACAGGTCTTCTAACACAAGTCTTCTTCTCTAGATCATTGTCATCGAATCATCGTCATCATCACTGTTGCTTCTATCTCAATCAATCTCTGAATCTACTCGTCATAGGAAGTTCTACAGAGCTAGTCCTTTTTCATACTGGATGTAGGCCCACCACTTGCAGGTCTTCATCATCACTGTCCATACTGTGGAATCCTCAGGACTTATTACATGCATCACAAATCCTCGAAAGAGCATCCTAGGTTGTTACGGGTACACAACTCTAACCTATAGGATCTTTTACATGTGACAGTCACAAAACCTTAAAAGGGTGTCTTTCCAAGCAAGAATCCTAAAGACCATCTAAGGCCTTTTTCATCCTGTCCAGATCTCCAGGTCTGATTACATGTGACTCCTACCACAAAACCTTAAAAGGGTGTCTTTCCAAGCAAGAACCCTAAAGAGCATCTGAGGCCTTTTTCATCTTGTTGAGATCTCCAAGTCTGATTGCATGTGGTCATGGAAATGCCTCGAAAGAGCATATGAGTCTTTTTTCATCCTATCCAGATCTCCCAGCTCTACTTACATGCCATAGGACAATGCCTCGAAAGAGCATCTGAGGCCTTTTTCATCCTGTCCAGATCTCCCAGATCTACTTACATGTCCTCCTAGAGAAATTCCTTGAAAGAGCATCTGAGGCCTTTTTCATCCTATCCAAATCTCCCAGGTCTACTTACATGCTCATCTGCACAACCTGTCCATAGCCACAGAGTATCAACCTGATACTCACCATACATCATCCTGATGTACACATGATCATCCTGATCATCAACACTGCATCATCCTGCTGCATGTCATCTGGAGCAACATCCTGAAGCTCGTCATCCATGATCATCTTGATCATACAATGCATCCACCTGATGCATACACAGTATCTTCCTGATACATATCATCATACATGATCTACCTGATCATACAATGTATCCACCTGATACATATACAAATACATGATCCACCTAATCATACCTGATACATATCAACATACATGATCTACCTGATCATACAATGTATCCACCTAATACATCTACAGATACATACACATGATCCAATTGATCATATCCAACATCCAACATGATGTGTACATATATATACATATAAATGATCCAACTGATCATATCCAGCATCCAACATGATGCGTACATACATATACATATAAATGATCCAACTGATCATATTCATCATCCAATATGATGTGTACATACATATACATATAAATGATCCAACTGATCATATCCATCATCCAACATGATGTGTACATACATATACATATAAATGATCCAACTTATCATATCCAAGCATCCAACATGATGCATATACAGAGCAGTAACTGGAGCATCATCCTGATGCTCATCATCCAGTGCTTATATCCACAGCCATGGGAAGGATCCTCCTCTCACAATGCTTGGAATGGCTCCAGCAAATGTCTCCATCACTTCTTCCTCGAAGTGTCATCAATCTGAAGAACACCAAGCCTCTCTCTGAAGTACTCGAACTTCACTTGGGCTAGTGGTTTCGTCAGCACATTTGCAACCTACTCATCTATCGCAACATACAGGAGCTTCACTGCTCCTCTCTACACCATATCCCTGATATAGTGATATTTGATCTCAATGTGTTTTGACCTGTCATGGAACACCGGGTTCTCAGACAACTTCACACAACTCTGGTTGTCACAAAAGATACCAGCAGCCTCCAGCGGAAGATCAAATAACTCAGACAGTAGCTTCTAAATCCATACTGCCTCACAACTAGCCGAACATGCTGCAACATACTCTGCCTCGACTGTACTTAGTGCTACGCAGGACTGCTTCCTACTAAACCAAAAGATCACACCTGATCCCATACTGAAGCAGCACCCTGAAGTGCTCTTCCTATCTACAGCACTGCCTTCCCAATCTGAATCAACATAACCCTACAGGTTAAACTTTTGATTCGCATCATACTTGAGCCCATAATTAACTGTACCCTTCAGGTACCTCAGAATATGCTTTACAGCAACTAGGTGAACACTCCTCGGATCTGTTAGGAATTGGCTCAATGTGTTCACCGCAAAGAAAACATTTTGTCTCGTGTTTGTCAAGTACATTACGGACCCAATCATCTGACGATACACAATGACATCAACCGGATTAGATGAAGCATCACACAGAAGCTTCAGGTTCGATGCCATAAATGTGGCCATGGTCTTGCAGTCCATCATCCCGAACCTCTTCAAGATCTCCACTGCATACTTCCCTTGTCCAAGGAAGATTCCATATGTACTCTGCCACACCTCCATGCCTAGAAAATAGTGCATCATCCCCAAGTCCTTCATCTCGAACTCGGTAGCAAGCTTCCGCTATGTGTCAAAAATCAATCTATCCTCACTTGTAACAAACAGGTTATCCGCACACAAAAGTAGTATCATTGGATTGCCTTCCTCAACCTTGTAGTAAAGGTTGGAATCCCCTTTACTCTTGGTAAATCCCAAACTGGATAAAAAGTTGTCTATACGACCATACCAAGTTCTGCACATATATGACTTCTCATCATGTGTCTCAAAACTGTTGAGATATTGTAACTTCAAAGAATATTATATTTGTACTTTATTATTCCGGAGATGATTCATTCCTCCGTGAAGATCTTATTGTATATCCGGAGATGTTTATTCCTCCGTCGGAATGTGGTAACTTGGGTTATTAGACTTCCCTAGTGGGGGTCGGCCCTGTATGTGTTATGTGGGTCAAAGGGTTATTAGACCACCCTAGAGGGGTCGGCCCAGTCAGTTATAATGGGGTATTTAACCTAATGGTTAAATACGAGCCTACATGTACTTGTGTAAAATACATATCAGAGTAGTGTATAAATAGAGGAGGTGTGTTCCTCATTATACACATTCACTCACTTGAGGATATCTCACTTGTGGAGGAGAGGTCTGCTATTGTGGAGGAGGAGATCATGTCTCAGGGTTTCATCTTTGTATATTGCTGGTCATCTATATTGAGGAAGCTTTGCTGGGTTTTCTACCCCATGAGGGTTTCCCAGGATAAATCTTTGTCTCTTGTGTTTATGCTGTGCTTGTTGTTTCTTCAGTGATCCTGTATATGCTATTATTGTGAAATAGAATGTAATGCTGCTATTTTCTGTCTTATCATATTGAATTCTAACATGGTATCAGAGCTAACCTGAAGGAAGACAAGGTATGGCACTAAAGATACTTGCTTTACTTACGACAATTTGAAGGTTAGGGTTTTACATAGCAAAAACCAGTCATCGTAGAAATTTCGCTATAAATCCGTTTTGGCGAAGTTTTCGGATCTGAAATTGTTACAGGACGCAGCTAAAATCTCTAGGTACCTTGTGTCCAAAGGACAACCTCTAATTCGTTGTACTTTGTGATTTATGATCTGTACAATATAGGGTTTCTGCCTCTTCCAGATCTGAGTCAAAATCAGGTGACCTTGGGAAAAAGGTCATAACTTGGGCTAGGAAGCTCCAAATGAAATTTCGTGAAAAGTGACAGATAGTAAACAGACTGTACTATCTCAGAAAACGTTTTCAGATGCCGAAGTTGAACAAGTGACACGTGGAACGCCGTACAAGTTAGCTCTCCTGTATTATCCCATAAACAGGTCACGTTGCGACACTTGGCATAACTATCTCTCAGAGAATCCAATTGAGGTCAGACCTGTCAGGATGGAAAGATAACAGGACGAGCTATCTCAGAAAACGTTTTGAGAGGCCGAAGGTCAAACAGTGACATGTGGCACGCCGTACAAGTTCGCTCTCCTGTATTTTCCCAAAACAGGTCACGTTGCGACATTTGGCATAACTCTCTCTCAGAACATCTAATTGAGGTCAGACCTGTCAGGATGGAAAGCTAACAGGTCATGCTATCTCAGAAAACTTTTTCAGACCCTGTGGATCAAAAATTTCGGAGTTACACCAGAAACAATCAGGTACATATTTCTGTCAAAACAGAATTATTTTTTGGTACCTTCATTCATGGCTTCCGGAATTTAAGGCTTTGAAGAAAGTTGGAATTTTTGTAATAGGAGACCACGGCTGGATGCTACTCATCAAAATAGAAATTTAGAGACCAAGATCAGAATTTTTGGTTGGGCAGAAGACCGGGCTTGATTAGACCCTAGTTCGGGACTTTGATCATAAAAGTGGAAAATTAGGGCTTCTGTAAAAATGGGAATTTTTGAAACCTGTGACCACGGCTGGAAGCTCCTCAGAAAAATAGAAGCTTAGAGCTTTGGATCAAACCTTTTGATGGGGAAAAAGAGTGGGCTTCATCAAACCCCAGTTCAGGGTCACGTCCAGTGAATCCGAAAGTTTCAAAGGCAAAATTGAGGAGTAAAACTTTGCAGTTTTCAAATTCTGAATATACCAGTTTGATCAGCTCATCAAGGCGCATATTTCTATCCTTTCGGAAGTTTGAAATTCAAAGTTTGAATTTTTTGGGTTTCTCTGACAAACCCATATCTAGCTCCAGGTCCAGTTCTTGCAAATCAAGTGGATTGGGTTAATCCTAGAAGAAGATGGATTGGTCACCTGCATAAGTGAAGAAGTTCCTGTCTCAGAGGGAGATGAGGATAAGGCCTTACATAAGAAGAATACAAGCGATCTCGACAGGTATGACTCATCGAGGTATGTTTCGATATTTGTCAATGATTAAGTTTATGGTATGTTTGTCTTCAGGTTATTACAGTTAGTACAATTTTGATTTTAGATTTGTCGTATAACCTTAACAAAATTATGAATGCATGATAGAAGATATTCATTGGTTAGGGTGTTGACACTTATGATTGTACTAATGCTTTATGATGTTGTGTGAGGTTGATGTTGTCTGCTAACAAGATACAAGTACATCACAAAATACAAATCAGGTTCCATGACCATGAAAACATGAATACAAAGACTCATCCATAATCTTTGTTCTACTTACGAGGTATGTATGACTTTGTTATATTATGCTTAACCTATGAGACATGCAGGTTCTAGCTCAGGATCTCTAAATCATTGAAGAGATTGTTTAGGTGTGTTGTACATAACCAAGTAGGTATACTAATCCAGGTATGTTTCCCATGAATCTTACCTTGTGTTAGGATCCCTTATATAAGTATACTTGGAATGATTGGTTATGCTTATTCATAAAGTTAGTAATCAACGGATTATGCATATTATATCTTTTATCTTGATTGATGATATGCATGAGTAAAAGAAGACTTACTTGAAACCCTGAATACTAATGATCATGACTATACATATTCAAGATTATTTAGAATTAGAATGTTTTGAGAATATACTAATGAATGAATGTTTGTGTATGAGATCATGAGGATGACACTAGTGCACACTTGAGCATGCACAGTGGTACAGAATGAATAGAAGTTCAAAGGACATATAGAAGATCAAGTGGGAGGAAACCACACAAACATAAAAGATAAGTATTTGAGTTGTTATTTGAAATAGTAAATGATATTTCTTGTATGCATATTTGTATTCCTAGAACATATCATGCTGAGTGCAAACATTCATAGAGCATTGAACATTATACTACTAATATGCATATGATTGGTAAGTTGGATAAACATTCCATTGTTGCTTGTCTAGAATGAAACCTCTTTGCTGACATGCTGAGAGCTGTGCACACTCTCGATAGTATGTTCTGGTAGAGATGGAAGGCATCTAGATAGCCACTGTATGCATACAGGATATGGGAAAGTGTTGTGCCAAAGTATTGGTCAAGATAGTTGCATAACTATGTAAATGATATCTGTATGCATAATAGGTTATCATGATTTCATGATTATGAAGGATTACTAATCATGTACTTAATTTTGTTTTGTAGGAAAGATCATGAAGAATAATGAACACCGAATAAGTGATGGATGTTCAACAAGAAGATTTACAAATCAAACAAAATATAGAAGGCTTGTGGCTAGAAGATTCTCTTAGAAAGAGGAAGAGAATCATGATGAGATGTTTGCTCCAAGTGGCTAGATAAGACCATTCTCTTAATGGTGTAATTAAAGAAGAAGTGTGAATCAGGTTCTGTATGGGTTCCCAGGATCGATAGTATATTGATGAGAATACATGTGGGGATTGTATCATCCTTGAACACTTGTTCTAAAGTGAGCCGTAGACAGGTGTCTCCGAGAAAGAAAAGGGGATTGGATCATCCCTGGACTTTCAGTCCTAAAGAGAGCCGTAGACGTGAGGTCTCCGAGAATGAAGTCCTTAGTGGACAGTTGAGGGGATTGGATCATCCCTGGACTTTTAGTCCTAAAGAGAGCCGTAGACTTGAGGTCTCCGAGAATGAAGTCCTGAGTGGACAGTTGAGGGGATTGGATCATCCCTGGACTTTCAGTCCTAAAGAGAGCCGTAGACGTAAGGTCTCCGAGAATGAAGTCCTTAGTGGACAGTTAAGGGGATTGGATCATCCCTGGACTTTCAGTCCTAAAGAGAGCCGTAGACGTGAGGTCTCCGAGAATGAAGTCCTTAGTGGACAGTTGAAGGGATTGGATCATCCCTGGACTTTCAGTCCTAAAGAGAGCCGTAGACGTGAGGTCTCCGAGAATGAAGTCCTTAGTGGACAGTTGAGGGGATTGGATCATCCCTGGACTTTCAGTCCTAAAGAGAGCCGTAGACGTAAGGTCTCCGAGAAGTGGGGATTGTATCATCCCCGGACCTTGGTCCCTGAATTGATCCGTAGACGTATGGTCTTCGAGAATAAAGTGATGGGGATTGCATCATCCCGGAACCACTAGTTCAAAATGTACGTGAGGACTGCATCGTCCATGAACTGGGTTCAAAATGTACGTGAGGACTGCATCGTCCATGAACTGGGTTCAAAATGTACGTGAGGACTGCATCGTCCATGAACTGGGTTCAAAATGTACGTGAGGACTGCATCGTCCATGAACTGGGTTCAAAATGTACGTGAGGACTGCATCGTCCATGAACTGGGTTCAAAATGTACGTGAGGACTGCATCGTCCATGAACTGGGTTCAAAATGTACGTGAGGACTGCATCGTCCATGAACTGGGTTCAAAATGTACGTGAGGACTGCATCGTCCATGAACTGGGTTCAAAATGTACGTGATGGGATTGCATCGTCCCTAGACATGAGACTTGTCTTAAAGTGATAAGGACTAATCATCCTGTAAGTAGATTGGGATTGCATCGTCCCTAGACATGATGAGGTGTCTTAAAGTGATAAGGACTAATCCTCCTGTAAGTAGATTGGGATTGCATCGTCCCTAGACATGGTGAGGTGTCTTAAAGTGATAAGGACTAATCATCCTGTAAGTAGATTGGGATTGCATCGTCCCTAGACATGGTGAGGTGTCTTAAAGTGATAAGGACTAATCATCCTGTAAGTAGATTGGGATTGCATCGTCCCTAGACATGGTGAGGTGTCTTAAAGTGATAAGGACTAATCATCCTGTAAGTAGATTGGGATTGCATCGTCCCTAGACATGGTAAGGTGTCTTAAAGTGATAAGGAGTAATCATCCTGTAAGTTGATTCGGGATTGCATCATCCTTAGACATGGTGAGGTGTCTTAAAAGGATAAGGATTGATCATCCTGTAAGTTGATCTGGATTGCATCATCCATAGACATGAGAGATGTCTTAAATTGAGAGGGATTGACCATCCCGTAATTGGATCATGTGTGTTGCAGGGTATGCTGCTGTTGTGTATACTTGTATCAGTGTGGATACTTGTATTGATAGATGTATTAGTGAGAATACATGCTTTTGATGATAGATGTATTAGTGAGAATACATGCTTTTGATGATAGATGTATTAGTGAGAATACATGCTTTTGATGATATATGTATTAGTAAGAATACATGTTTTGATGATAGATGTATTGGTGAGAATACATACTTTTGATGATACATGTATTGATTAATGTACTTGTATGGTTGAGGATACTTATGTTGTAGATCGAGATGATCCAGATGCTGTAGATCGTGATGATCCAGATGCTGTAGATCGAGATGATCCAGATGCTGTAGATCGAGATGATCCAGATGCTGTAGATCGAGATGACCCAGATGCTGTAGATCGAGATGATCCAGATGCTGTAGATCGAGATGATCCAGATGCTGTAGATCGAGATGATCCAGATGCTGTAGATCGTGATGATCCAGATGCTGTAGATCGAGATGATCCAGATGGTGTAGATCGAGATGATCCAGATGCTGTAGATCGAGATGATCCAGATGCTGTAGATGAGATGATCCAGATGTTGTAGATCGAGATGATCCAGATGTTATAGATCGAGATGATCCAGATGCTGTAGATCGAGATGATCCAGATGTTGTAGATCGTGATGATCCAGATGCTGTAGATCGAGATGATCCAGATGTTGTAGATCGAGATGATATGACAATGCTGATGATCGTTAGATAACGATGCGGATGATCATAAGATGACGATGCTAATGATCGTGTGATGACGATGCTGATGATCGTGAGATGACGATGCTGATGATCGTGTGATGACGATGCTGATGATCGTGAGATGACGATGTTGATGATCGTGTGATGACGATGTTGATGATAGTGAAATGACGATGTTGTTGTTCATGTGATGACGATGCTGATGATCGTGTGATGGCGATGCTGACAATCGTGAGGATTCAGATATTGATGTTGCTGTAGCTGTTTGAGTGCTGCAGAAGATAAAGACTCAGTACTGAAGATGTTGATGTTCCAGTATTGAAGATATTCCAGTAACTGGTTGAGTTACTGATGATGTTGAGAAAGCTTCCAATAATTTATAGATGTATCATGTATGATGTTGATGACTCCTTGCTCGTGCAGATGATGTTATAATATCCTTCTCGTTAAGGGGGAGTGTTGAGATATTGTAACTTCAAAGAATATTATATTTGTACTTTATTATTCCGGAGATGATTCATTCCTCCGTGAAGATCTTATTGTATATCCGGAGATGTTTATTCCTCCGTCGGAATGTGGTAACTTGGGTTATTAGACTTCCCTAGTGGGGGTCGGCCCTGTATGTGTTATGTGGGTCAAAGGGTTATTAGACCACCCTAGAGGGGTCGGCCCAGTCAGTTATAATGGGGTATTTAACCTAATGGTTAAATACGAGCCTACATGTACTTGTGTAAAATACATATCAGAGTAGTGTATAAATAGAGGAGGTGTGTTCCTCATTATACACATTCACTCACTTGAGGATATCGCACTTGTGGAGGAGAGGTCTGCTATTGTGGAGGAGGAGATCATGTCTCAGGGTTTCATCTTTGTATATTGCTGGTCATCTATATTGAGGAAGCTTTGCTGGGTTTTCTACCCCATGAGGGTTTCCCAGGATAAATCTTTGTCTCTTGTGTTTATGCTGTGCTTGTTGTTTCTTCAGTGATCCTGTATATGCTATTATTGTGAAATAGAATGTAATGCTGCTATTTTCTGTCTTAGCATATTGAATTCTAACAAAAACCAAGTGGCTGCTCCACATACACTTCATCTTCGACTACATCATTCAAGAAAGTTGTCTTGACATCCATCTGGTGTATCTTCCATTTCATCACTGCAGCCAGAGAAAGTACTGATCTGATGGAAGTGTGCCTGGCTATAGGTGTAGAAGTCTCTTCATACTCAATCCCTCCTTCTGGGAGAAGCCACGAGCTACAAACCTTGCTTTGTAGTTCTACATGCTACCATCTGCATCATGCTTGATCTTATAGATCCATTTGGAAGTCACAATAGACTTCCCTTCAGGTCTTGGGACTACATCCCAAACATCATTCTTCATGATCGACTAGTACTCCGTGATCATGGCATTCTTCCCGAATCCTGGGAACTTCAATATATTCCATATCTTCAATAGATAAATTTGTTGCCGAAACAAATGTTGTAGTCCCTCTTTTGTAGGTGCTCGTATACGATCTTTCCTACAAAACAAGTTAAATTGCATGATTAGAAACATCTCATAGTTTTCAGAACAAATTGTTACACATAAAGAAATATGTCATACAATCATGCAATTATTTTAGCCAATGCTTCAATACAACATTCATCGATATCCTATAACTTTCTAGATGCCTTCCAATCTCTACCATAACATTGTTAATAGTTTGCACTACTCCCAACATGTCAGCAAAGAGGTTTCATTATAGATAAGTAGCAATGGAATGTTGTACAGTGCCATAGGCCACTTACCCATCACATGAATATTAGTAGTATACTGTTCATTAATGCAATTATTCTAATATGCATAATACACACCCTAAATCTAGGACATTAAGCATATACATCATTGAACAATATTATTTGAACACACAAATATGCAAGAAATGACAATTCAAATACTTATCTTTGTTTGGTTGTAGGGTGGACTCCCTCTTAGTCTTTGCTTCCTTTCTGCAACTCCATTCTGATGTAGATTGTGAGAAGTAGTCGACTCCCTCTGAATATCTACATCCTTATAGAAACTACTGGAGTGTGCTCCCTCTTGATCTTTGCTTCATGGATTACTTGTCCTTGAACTTATATCCATCATCAATCACTATGCATGCTTACAAGTATCATTATTGTGATATCTTCGATATCTCATACATAATCATACATTTATTAGTATATTCTCAATACTATAAAAACACAAGAATCTTAAGCATGTATAGTTATTTCGAACATAAATAATAAGCATTAGTATTCAAGGACTCTTATGGTTAGTCATATCATAAATTAAGGTAAGAAACATAATATGCATACACCCATGTTTATTCAAACCTATGAATAATCATTATCAATCATGCCATGTATACTTATATAAGAGATCCTATCCAAGGTAGGATTCTAACTTGATATAGGAAAAACATACCTGGATTAGTATGTTAGCTAGTTATGTCTAACATACCCACATGATGTCTTCTTGTTCTCTTCAATGACTTGTGCTAGTAACCTGCATATCTCATAGGTATAGAACCAAGTTATACATACCTTGTAAATAGATCTTCTAAGTGATCCATGACAATGGATGAATCTTTGTCTTCATGTCACCCTGATCATATGTTCTTGAAGTAGAACATGATTTTCCTTTCTTGGTGTACCTTTCATGTTAGCGGACAACATAAACCTCATACAACACCATAATGCATTAGTACAATCATAAGTGTCAACACCCTAATCAATGAATATCTTCTATCATGCATTCATAATTTTATTAAGGTGATACGACAAGTCTAAATTTAATCAAGATTGTACTAATTGTAGTAATATGAAGACAAACATGCCATAAACTTAACCATGAACAAATCTTGAAACATACTTGGATAAGTCATACCTGTCGAGATTGCTTGTAATCTTCTTATGTAAGGTCTTAGCCTCGTCTCCCTCTGAAACAGGAACTTCTTCACTTATGTAGGTGACCAATCCATTCTCTTCTAGGATTAACCCAATCCACTTGATTTGCAAGAACTGGATCTGGAGTTGGATTGGGGTTTGTCAGAGAAACCCTAAAAATTCAAACTTTGAATTTCAAACTTCCGAAAGGATAGAAAGATGTGCCTTGATGAGCTGATCAAGCCAATATACTCGGAATTTGAAAACTGCAAAGTTTAACCCCTCAAAATTGCCTTTGAAACTTCCGGATCTTCTAGACAGGATCCCAAACTAGGGTTTCATAAATACCACCCCTCTGGAAAACCAAAAGGTTTGATCCAAAGCTCTAAACTTCAATTTTTCTGAGGAGCTTCCAGCCATGGTCACAGACTTCAAAAAATTCCAACTTTTGCAGAAGCCCTAATTTTCCACTTTTGCAGGATCCCGAACTAGGGTTTGATCAAGCCTGGCCTTCTACCCAACCAAAAAATTTGATCTTGGTCTCTGAATTTCGATTTTGATGAGTAGCATTAAGACGTGGTCTCCGATTACAAAAATACCAACTTTCTCCGAAACCCTAATTCCCGGAGCCATGAATGAAGGTGCTAAAAAATAATTATGTTTTGACATAAATATGCACCTGATTGTTTCTGGTGTAACTCCGAACTTTCCGATCCATAGGGTCTGAACATTTTTTTTGTGGTATCCTGACCTGTCATCTTTCCAACCCCACATGTCAGACCTCAAATGGATTCTCTAAGAGAGAGTTATGCTAAGTGTCGCAACGTGACATGTTTATGGGATAAAATAGGAAAGCAAACTTGTACGGTGTGCCACGTGTCACTATTTCAGTTTCAGCCTCTGAAAAAATTATCTAAGAAAGCACAGTCCGTGCAATACCTGTTATGTTTTACTAAATTTCATTTGGATCTTCCTAGCCCAAGTTATGACCTTTTTTCCTAGGTCACATGTTTATGACTCAAATCTGGAAGAGGCAGAAACCCTATATTGTACAGATCATAAAACACAAAGTACAACCAATTAGAAGTTGTCCATTGGATACAAGGTACATGGGGATCTGATATTCGACCTGTAAAATTTTCATATCTGAAAACTTCTCCAAAATGGATTTATAGCGAAAGTGCTATGATGACTGGTTTTTTCTATATCAAGCCCCAGCATCGCAAGTGCAACAAGTGTCATACATGCCATACCATGCCTTCTTTTAGGCTAGCTCTGATACCATGTTAGTTTTTCAAAATTTACATCAATCTGATCAAGGATCTTAACTGAGAGAACAACATGTATAGCATATCTACAGCATATCAATCATGGACACAATAATGCAAGCACACAAGAGACACATAGTTTACTTGGGGAAAACCATAAAGGTGAAAAACCCCAATAACTTCCTCAGAGATAGATAGAGAAATGATACAACCCAAGCATAAGAGATAGACATTTCCTACAAGCAGCTTATCCTCCTCCACAAGTGCGCCACTCTCCAAAGAGTGTGTGTGAGAATAGAATGATCAAATAGAGTGCCTCTCGCACTCTATTTATACTTGACTTGACTTGCCTAATAACCTTTACTAGGTCAGCCTTAACTTAACCACATAACATAATGCTGACTGGGCCAACCCCCAATAGGGTGGTCTAATAACCCTTTGACCCACATGACTTATACAGGGCCGACCCCAACAAGGTGGTCTAATAACCCATCAAGTATAAGTTACAGTACTTACAATATAAATGACGATACTTCCGTATAGAGGAATAATAACATCTCTATAGGAATACAAACACTTCTGTATAGAGGAATAATAACATCTCTATAGGAATACAATATACATATATGTGAAATACATTCCAAAGTTACATATACATCAACACAAACCAGTTAGCAAATCAAAAGCTACAGGTAGGATTCTTTCGAAATTTAAAATAGACACTGTGGCCTAATCATTTCCAAACTTAAATATCGATATCAATGACGAATTACAAGGAACAACCATTCACACACGACCTAAGATAGTTTTGCATTCAAACTTGACCCAACAATTTTCCCAAACAAACTTTTAAAACATCCACATTACAATACAAGAGAACCAATAGCACCAAAGTAAGAGAATCAGGACTCCATTAGGGGTCGTCCAACATCATAAAAGAAAACTACAGAGATTTTTATTGTTTCCATTTAAGATTTCCAAAGTAAAACTTCCCATTGCAAAGAAAACGAAACATAGTTTACAAGTGTAAAAAGAACCCTCGGCTCTGGATTTCCATTCCAAACATATGACAGAGAATTACAAGAGTTACCCTCGACATTTTAACAATAAGTCGAGACTGTGGAACCACAAAACTACACAGGGTTTTACCCTGAAAACTTAACAACTCATGGTGCAAAGACCAACTTGAAGTCGGTTTCAAAGTTCAGCAAAAACACCACTGAGCCGAACATTCAATACAAGACTAAGGACCAAACTCTTACAGAATAATATCAAAATATTACAAGATTTCAGCCATCACTGAAATAGGACGAATGTTTCCAACTCACGACATACAACAAATACCATACAAGGTACCTACGAGGTTTGTTGTGAACCACCGGAGCTTACCAGGAGAACCGTAGCAATGTCCAGTTTCCTATTTTTCACACAGCAGCCTCATTCGAGTGGGTACCTGCCAAAATATACAGTGGAAAGTTAAAACAAGATTATGCAGGACCAAATCAAGTATTACAGTAATATGTTACAGTTCTCGAATATTTACCTTTAAATTTGCATTCCAATTTATCAATCCACTACACCATCAAACGATGAATCAAATTGGTGTTTTACAACAACCCTAAATCTATCACAGCAGACAAATCTCAATCGTAGAGAATCGAACCCTGTCCAAAAACTTATGCTAAACTGGAATAAGAAACCCTTGTCACTATTCAAGTATCGTGGCTCAAATGCAGAAGGCTAAAAGCCTGTAAATATTTAGAAGACTACCACTCACAGGTCGTAAGATCAAAACCCTGAGAGATACTCTCACCAAACCGTACATTTTGGCACCCTGTCAGCCACACCCTAGCGTAACAATGAAGACCAGGAAGTTTTCAAAACATTACATACAACGAGGTTTAAGGTAACAACATCAACAGTCAAAATTTGATGAGATCAACGAACATGGAGACGCCAATGATGCTACGTTGAAAGCCGAGCAAAACTGCATTAATATCCCATTAAATTACATCAACCACAACAATGCCAACACTTCTTGCCAAGTGAGCATTACCGTGTATAGTGTGAAGGAGGGGCGATACAACATCCTTTCCATCTAGAGCTCATAGTTATGTTATCGATCAAAGTTCATGTGGGTGAGCTACATGGGTTGACAACTAGGCTTCCCACTATGGAGTTCGGTCATAACATTTAATACATGATCATAACTCTGTCAACCTGTCAAAAGAATTTTTAATGCACATCAACTCAACACTCCATTAACGAGGCTTGGGTGAATTCAAAACATACGTTAGTCATACTTAGGACCAAAGCATAAGTCATAATATGTTTCAATATAATGTTTATGTCATAGCCTATAAAAGGTTATCGCATCGTATTCATGGTTTGCATATGATAATATCCAACAGTGCTAACGTATAGCTAGGTTTGCACCTTATAATCCTGTCATTGCATAATGAAAACCTTATCTTTGTAAAATGTAACGTAAATATTATATAGCCCCAATTTTAAACGTAGCCGTATAGACTTATATTATATTGCTAATTCATGGAAAACTAGATATAGTTAGGATGCTAACTATGTACAAGATTATTAGTTACAAGTACACTATAGCATGCTATCCAACCCAAAATATTAATATGAATCTATAAGTATAGATAATTGGGTAATACACATCCAACACTAAGTCCATTGCTTAATCATCATACGTGCAGTATATTAGGAATGTTAGCTATGTATTACGAAGTCTGATGATGAATGTAATACTATAAGCATAGTTTAAATAATGATGATATTCATTCTTTTACTAAGTTCATGAGTACCAGCAATAATCACTATACTTTCCATATATTTTAACTGTGAATTGAAATGATAAATACATGACATAGATTAATCTAAGGTTGTAGATGCCAAGTATGATGTTAGTTCGAAGGTGTAATCATTATTTCTACAAGCTTCACAATAGCATACTTAATAGATAGTAGTACCATTGTTTTAATATTAATGACAGTAGTCTTATGATAATAAATGTAGTATCATAATAGAACTTTTGGACGACATGGAATGATAAAATTGAAGAGCTTCGTAAGACAATAATTAAACTAGGATCAGAACTATGTATCCATACCTCCAATCACTGGTGTCACAAGGAAGTACTTAGCATTTTACATTGACGATGAATTGAAAGAAACAAGTACTCTTAAATTATGTTGTCTTATAGGATTTCTAACCTGAGGTCTGCACATGGAAACAAGATTCAAATGCCTTAGCTAAATGTAGCTAAGTAAGCTCCAGGGTGCCTTGTAGGACCCCTTCGTCAACATACAAACAAACTGTCAACACTCCTTCAAGAATATCATCACAGTACAAATTGTAACAGCATGCAAATATAACCAAGAACTTAAACACATTTGTAAACTGTACTAGTATACATAATCATAAAGGATATTTCATTCAAGAGATTAACATCTGCATAATTCTGAAGTAGAAAATACAATTAAAGCATAATTAATGGAGAAGTACGACATGTCATCGTTATTAATCATCTTAGTTAAGAAATCAAGTTAATTTATATGTTATGAATTAACAACTAATTTGATAATTATTGCTATTTTAAATTTTTATTTTTATTTTTGGTATTTTTCGGGATGTTACAATTCCAAACCGCCCCTATAGGACTCTACGAGGGGGGTTACAAACTGCCCCCGTAAGTCTATATGAGGGGGGTTCACAACCGCCCTCGTAGGTCTCTATGAAGGGGGTTCAAAACCGCCCCCGTACAGTTATATGAGGGGGGTTCAAAACCACCCTCGTAGGTCTCTATGAAGGGGGTTAAAAAATGCCCTCGTAGGGTTCTATGAACAGGTCTATGAGGGGGCTTCAAAACCGCCTCCATAGAGCTCTACAAGGGGGGTCACAAACCACCGCCAAAAGTCACTTTTGGGGGCAGTTCCAATCTCGTCAAAAACCTCCCTTAAAGGGAAACACTTTTAACATCGGTGCCTTTAGTGGTGGTTTTTCCAAAACCGCCCCTAATTCCAACCCCCCTCGTAGGTCACTTTTGGGGGTGGAAGACAACCCCCCCTAAATGCGAAAAATGTAGTAGTGTCACGCTAGTTAGTCAAGAATTTGGAGTCGATGAATTAACGAAGGTGATGAAGTCAAAAGAATGTTGATTCATCAACTAGATGAAGGGAACTAGGTGACTTTCCAGCCCAAGTTTTCCAACAGAAGTTTCCATCTACTCTACTCAGATCATGCAGAAGCACACCCCCCTACCACTACCGGAATTGAGTGAATCGTTGAGTTCATCGGAACAACCGAGAAGAGGTGAAATCCCCATTGAGCATGATTTCACCTGGATTTCGACAAGAGAAGTCGAAGAAAATAGGGTTCTGAGACCCAATGAACTGGTTGAATTTCCAAACATTGACAGTGAAGGTAGAGAACTCACTCCCAAGACACATTTGCCAATAGTACCCGTTGAAGTTAAATAAACAAGTAGTTCTCTCTCTGGTAATAATCCACCAACCTCTCCAGTCGATTTATTGGTCGAAGTAGCAGACATGTCACATACGACAATGCACCTTCCGTTTTACGAGGGTGATGAAGATACTCAAAGACATTGGTTCTTGTGTGAATCAACATGGGCATCCAATTTAATTACCAGTGAAGAATGACAAATGGCTCAGTTTTCTAGCTTTTTGCGAAAACGAGCACTCACATGGTACATGGGCTACATCGATAATACACCAAATGCGACAAAGGTAGAAATCAAGCAACACTTCCTATCTTTCTTCAAAACTTCGGATGCAAAGTACCCGACTACAAAGAAATTAAAGACTACAGTCCAAAGACCGAAAGAGACCGTAAAAGAATATGATAAGAGGTTTAAAGACCTCTTGAGTTAGCTTGATTATCATATTGAAGAAAAAATCTTAATCAAATGGTTCTTTACTGGACTTATACGAAAAATTAAAATGCACGTCCGTTGGCAGAGTGTCAACTCATAAGAAGATGCCTTGACAAAGGCTCTGGAAATTGAAATGGATGACGAATATCCTTTGGTACCCGTCGACAAACACATTGAAGAATGACTAGACAATATGTAGCAGTCCATCTGGGATATGAGTCTGATAGGAGCAGAAGTATGGTGTACAAAATGTTCTACTGCAGGACATACACAAGACTCTTGTCGTCAGGAGGACCGACGACAAGATGTCTGACTTGTTCAACAAGATGTTTCTGTGATATCTGTCAAGACTATGACTTACATTCTACAAATGACCGCCCATACAATTTGAAGAATAAGCAAGCTAAGTGGTGTCAGATATGTGAAGTCAATACTCATTCTATAGAAGAATGCCATCTAAATTTAAAGAACAAGCAGAATTATCATGCAATGTACCAGACAAACTCTGTCGAACAACGAAACGACATAAATGAAAGAAACAACAGATACGATCGAAACAATATAAACGACAGGAATGATCGCTATGATCGGAATGAAAGAAACGACAGATATCCAAGATATGACGAAATAAGATACGATTGGAGAAATGATAACTAGAACAAACGTAGAGTATAGTAAGGTCGAGGCCAAGGTCATGGTAATGACAGTCGAGATTACCAACCTCACCGACCTGGCCAATGCTATACTTGTATTAGTGAAGGACATCATCATGCGGAGTGTCCTAATAAAGATCAGACGGATCTAAAATTTTGTACAAAATGTGGAGTAGGGGATCACTTCTTGGAGGATTTCCCTACTATGATTGAGAAAATTACAAATAAAAAGAATGTTCATGTCTTGTCATGTGTTCCTAAATGTGATGTTCTTAGAACAAAGAATTTACAGATTGCAACAAGACAAGGTACTAGAACTGGCCAAGATAATACACAAAAAGTAAAGTAACACATAAAGAGGATTATCCAAAACCTAACAAGCAAAAATATTTGTATAAAAATGCATCTCTTATATTTCATGAATTTGCAGCAAAAGAAGATAACAAGGAAGTTCGATAAGAAGATATTAATGAATTGGTTAATCTTATAACTAAAGAAGAAGTTGTCAGGAAGCTAATTGACTTGTTGCATAAGATTAAAATTAAATCCGTCGAGCATAGACAAGCCAAAAACATATGCCGACTGAACCAAAAAGATAAAAACGATGTCGAACCTCTCATTGACCTCGAAAGACACGGGTACCATGTCCAACAAGTTGTACTCAAATCTGTTTCACAAGTTAATATCATGACTCGTGATACTTGGGAACATCTAGGTCGACCTCAGGTTCAAGAATCGGGCATCTATTTGAAACTTGTCGATCAAGGACTGATTGAACCAATTGGTGTGTGGAAAAATGTCGAAACTTCCATTAAAGGCATAACAACAGAGTCAACTTCGAGATCATAAATCGAAAGTATGGAGCTAGCTCATTTCTAAGCCTGGTTGGTCGACCATGGGGCCGACAAATGAAAGCCTCGATATCTCTTAAAAAAGGTCATATTAAACTCAAAGGAAATGACAAACAAGTAATTCTTCCTATCTTCCCATCTCGGGGAGAACCATGGTCGGAACCTATGGAGGACAAAAATGATATACAATAGCTATATCAAGTAAATAATAACGAATATTATATCGATCCAAATGGACATAGAGAGATCTATCTTGGAGATCCTACAGCAGCTGGATACAATTCTGATGCTGAATTATACGAATAGCAAATTGAAAACTATGAACTTCAAGCAAAATAATACTGGATGATTGAAGCTATCCCTAAAAAGAAAATTAAGAAATGCTTCTCCATCTCGACAATCCCAAAGATATTCGAAAGAAAAATTTGATAATATTCGACTATAGCACCAGCGAGGAAAGACTCGACACATACTCCTACGCTGTGATATAAGGAACGAGAATCTCCATCAATACATGTCGAAGAAGTCTCAAATCATGTTGGAGAACAAGGGATATTGCAGAGTCTGGTTGAGACATTCACGGGACAAGCTACGATATGGTGGGACACACGTCAATCAAGAATTCAAACATGGACTACTACCTCAACATATTTTATTTAAAGATTTGGAGCCTAAGAAATTGATGGCTCAGGATGAAATCTTGATTTTCACACAAGGACATAATCATGAAGCTCACATCGACAAGTGTGAATGGGAGTGGAGAATATTGGGACATAAAGATGAAAGAGCATGGCCACATCTCTTTCCGAGCATGCTCAAAAAATTGCCAAATAAATGGTACAAGATGGAAGAGGCAAGAGGAGAGACTTTCATTTGGAAAGAACTGAAAGAAAAGTTCATCAAAGACTTCCAGTTTTCTTCAAAAGATGAGCAGCTATCTGAGGTGAGTAACCAAATCAAATAGTTTCTAAAACCGAAGAAATATGTAGTACCAGCAGAAAAGCAGCCATTTGTCCGACAAACCGATGCCTTCCATAATATTCAGTTGAAAGAACTCCAGCATTCGACAAGACTGCGACTAGAAACAGAAAAAACAGTCGGAAAAAGTTTCTAGTGGAAAGAAGATCATCCAACTATATTGAGGCCAGTCATAACAACATTCATTGTGGAGACCGCATAAAAAGAAGACCCCAAGAGATTAACATAAAAATATTTCCCATATGCATTTACACAGATCAAAGAAGGGGAAATACAAATCAATGACAACCGAGCACCTGAGTGGATGGATGCCAAAGTAAAAATTAAAGAAATTGATATATCTAATGACGACAGACCAAAAATGGAAAAAAATTGGTGATTATTGGAATGAAGAGAAAACTGTAGAGATCACTAACCTCCTTAAATAATTTCAGGTTGTATTCGCATGAGACTATAAATACTTGAAAGGACTTATATAGGAGATGGGAGAAATGAATATTGATATCAAACCAGATGCCAAACCAGTAAAGAAAAGGCCATATAAACTTGCTCAAAAATATAAAGACATTGTCAAAAAGGAGATTGATAGTATGCTTGCAACAAGGATCATCTATCCTATTGATCAGTTAGAGTGGGTGATTCCGATGGTCATGCATCCGAAGAAGCATGATCTGACATGACTGCAAATTTGTGTCAACTTTCGTGAACTCAATAAAGTAACACCATCTGACCCTTTTCCTACTCCTTTCACTGACGAAATTATTAATGAAGTTATAGGGCATGAGTTCTTTTCATTCACAGATGGATTTTCTGGGTACAATCAAGTTCCCATTGCTAAAGAAGATCAGAAGAAATCCACGTTCATGTGTGAGTTTGGATCATTCATATATAAATTCATGCCATTCGGACTGAAGAACGCACCAGTGGTCTTTTCTAGAATTGTCATCAAAGATTTTCAAGAATACATATACAAAACTATGGCTATCTACTTTGATGATTG
This sequence comes from Larix kaempferi, assembly GCA_027924585.1. Taxonomy (NCBI): domain Eukaryota; kingdom Viridiplantae; phylum Streptophyta; class Pinopsida; order Pinales; family Pinaceae; genus Larix; species Larix kaempferi. The sequence goes on along the minus strand of BSBM01000528.1, from coordinate 3,755,749 downwards.
GACAATCTACTCCATGCTGAAGGATCATTGCAAATGGCTCCGGCTGTTGCTCGAAATATGCCGACAAATCCAACTCTCACTAAACATAAAGAAATGCATTTTTGCGACTCCTATCGGGATACTAATGGGCCATGTCGTGTGCAAGGAAAGCATAAAAGTCGACTATGCCAAAATCAAGATTATTCTTGACTTAAAGCCCTCGGTCAATTCTAAGTAAGTGTGAGTTTTGTTTGGCCACACGGGATACTACCGAAAATTCATCTGACACTATTCGGATATGACGTATCCCCTGAAGAATTACTCAAAGAAAATCAAGAGTACAAATGGACCGACGAATGTAACACATCGTTTGATATACTGAAAAGAAAAGTTGTCGAAGCTCTTATACTTCGATTCCCTAACTGGTCGATCAAATTCCATGTACATATTGATGCGTCGGGCATAGCAGTTGGTGCAATATTAACGCGCCCTGGTGATGATGGAATGGACTACCCTAATGCCTTCAGCAGTAGAAGTTTGAACAAAGCGGAAAGAAATTACTCTACGATAGAAAGAGAGGCACTGGGTATGGTATTTGCGTTACAGAAATATAGGCATTATCTATTGGCTAATCCATTTGTCCTCTATACAGATCATAAAGCATTAAAGTACTTAGTCAATAATCCATTGCACCATGGAATATTATGTTGCTGGCTACTATTATTTCAGGAATTTTAATTCAAATTCATAATCCGACCAAGGAAGGCAAATGTCGAACCCGACCACCTGTCGCGAATCGACATGGGAGAGGAGCTAACAGATATTGAATGTGATCTACCAGATGCACACATATTCAGAATTGAATTTGTCCCCTCATAGTTAGTAGAGATTGCACAATTTCTCGAGGATGGACATGCACTAGAAGGAATGTCGGGAATGAAAAAGAAGATTCTCGCAATGAAAGCTACACCTTACTCCCTAATAAAATGATTCCTTTATAAACTTGTCCTGGATGACATATTACGACAATGTGTGCTTGAACATAGATAACAAAGTATACTTATAGAGGCACATTATGGACTGGCAGGAGGACACTACCACGTCGACATTACAGCGAGAAATATTCTGCAATCAAGAATTTGGGGGCTGACATTTCACAAAGACTGTCGAGAACTTGTAATTAAATGGGATAGATGTCAACGGATGGGTCGACCACTTCCAACCACATAAATTCCCCTACTTCCAGTAAATCTGATTCGAACATTCGAAATGTGGGCAATCGACTTTAATGGACCATTCCCTATACTTGGCAGAAGAACAGGTGTGAGATACATCATCACGGCAGTAGAATATGTCACCAAATGGGATGAAGCATAACCTGTCGAAACATGTTCAAGTGAGATAGCTGCAAAATTCATATATGAGAACATTATCACACAATTTGGATTCCCAATTACATTGATCAGATACCAAGGAACACAGTTTGTCTGCAAAAAAATTGCTACTCTGAAAAAAGAGTTTTCAATCGAACACATGATAAGTACATCTTATCGTCCACAATCAAATGGAGTCATTGAAGCATTTAACAAAACAATGACCAAAGGGTTAACAAAAAATATGCAACATCGACAAAAACAACTGGGACGACAAGATACCTATCGTACTATGGAAATATAGAACAACATACAAAAGAACAACAGGTCAGACTCATTTTACACTGGTATATGGTCAAGAAGCAGTTGTCCCCTTGCACTTTCGGAAACAAGCTCCAAGAATTGTCAAATTTTTACACATCGATGTTGAAGATGCAACAAAATAATTCCTTGTTCAACTGTCGAAGCTCGATGAGACCCAATAGATAGCGATACAGCACCAAGAAATACAAAAACAACAGCAGAAAGCATGGCATGATAGAAATATCAAGCAGAAAAATCTAACAGTTGGTGACTTGGCATTGCTATATAACAGCTGCGTTAATGAAAAACCAAATAAGTTGCACACAGAATGGATGGGTCCATATATTGTTGAGAACATCAATCCCAACAGCTCAATCCAACTGAAAATGCTAAAGGGGAGTGTTTTCAAGAAACTCGTTAATGGAGCCTAATTGAAGCGATACAAGGCTTGAAGCATTAAAAAAAAATGGTTATAACCAACTCTAGAGAGACACATTATAAGCAATATTTCAAACAAAAAGCGGTATAAACTACATAATGACGAGAGATTGGAGGAATAATTCCATAAAAGGAAATGAAGGAAAATGCAGAGAAAAGGACACGGTGCATGACCAACACCGACCAGAAAGATCAAGTCGATGAATATAGGCTGGAAGAAACCCCCGACACTGAAGACGTATTGCTAGCTAACACGACACGAATGAAACTGCACACCGACACCATACTGGAGAAAAAACAAAGAAAATAAATCATGAAGACCGACAAGTAGAAACAAAGATTTGAAATGAGCCCAATGAGGAGTCGAAAACCTGCCAGTCAAAGTTAATGCCATTGCCAAACCAACAATCAATGCGGTTGTTAATTGTGGAGCCTGATATTCTAGTCTCATAGATGATGATTCAACCGTGTTTGAACCCCAGGTTTGGTTATGATCCCGACACGATCCTTAGGGGATCCGGGTTTTAGGCCCATGGTTTTGGGTAACCTGTGGTATTTTCCCATTGTATTTCCCTTATAAAAGAAAGACATTGTAACACGACTAGGGTTGATCTATTAGGTATTATGCATTGTAAAGATCTCTGAGATCAGAAGAGAGACTGTGAGACAGTGAAGAGGAAGTGTAGTGGTTGTGCTACAGGTTGTATCCCTTCACTTTGTTGGACGGTATAATAATAAGGACTGGCAACTTCAGTGTGGGTGTAGCCCATCTTTGGTGAACCAGGATATATCTGTGTCTCTCTTGTAATGTGTATGTGTGATTATATTTGCATTTATGTTTATTGTTATTGCACTGCGATCCTGTTTTTCTAACAGTGGCCATCTACTTCGCATTCCCCCATGCCAAACAATTTTGATATAAATACAAGGCTCGAGGACTCTTGGATACTATTTTTCCAAGAGCTTGAACTTGAAAATACAGAGCCATCTGAACTGTTCGAGCCATTTCTTGAATATGAGAGCCCTGTAACCACAATGGCGCCTACGAAATCTCAGACGACAACTAGGTCAACATTAACCAAGATAAGGGAGCTCGAAAAATCCAATTCACGACTAGAAACCCTACTGCAGCTCATTCGGAATGCCAAGGTTTCAAGGACACAATGGAAGAGGTTTTGGAATGAAATAGTTGAATGGGGAGAAGAAAAAAACGCTCACTGGAGGGAGGAAGGACAGAATCTGTGGACCGCCACTATTCTACAGTACATACATGCACCTCTACTAGACAACTTCGGTGTCCTGAAAGACATTATAGCTTAGTTTATAGTAAGCAGGTACCATAATGGACAGTTTTATTTTGATTTACCTATAGAACTAAATGGTGCACTCATTTATCAACTTACCGGCCTCTCAAACAAAGGTGATAATGTACCAATGCGCCCAAAGCCATAATTGGTCAAAGAATTCACAGGCACAACTGCCAGTAAAACCTCCAGCAGGCTAATGGTGAATCAAATAATCTATGCCAACTATAAAATAGCTGCAAGAATTATGTTGACCTCTCTATCAAGTTCTCGTCGAGCCTCTGACCTTAAAATCGACATGCTGGAGGTGGTCCAAAACATGGCGAAGTGAGGCAAATTATACAAATGGGCTGAACATTTGGCCGACATCGTGAAAACCATATTCTACAAATGCCAATAAGAGGGTGCGAGCATTTGATACCCGTCTTTGATTATTTCGATTTCTATGGATCACCTTAGGTTGACAGGAAGCAAGGAATTTGCAGAAGACAGAAGTGTACTAATGGAAAATTTCCACTGTTTCACACCCGGAGGAAGTCGGCTTGGACCTTCAACAGTCAAGCTTTGGATGGAAAATTGGTTCCAAAATATTAAAGTCCAAACAACAAGATGGAGGGTGCCTCAAAACAACCGACGAAGTCTACCGCCAATAGCACACATCCAACTGGTGATAAACCATGCCTCGGTCTAGTATTTGCAAGGTGCAGCACGCGTAGTGGAACCACTTGACTACTACCCTTCGACCGAGGAAGTATTCACAGAGCTAAGCAGAAAGTCAAACTCAAGAATGGAAGTTCCTACCCAAACATGAAGAGTTGACTTAACCATAGTCGAACGATTGACAGATACAGAGAAGGAACAGGATTATGGACGTCGGATTTATATCAATACTTTCACTCTCCAAGCTGAGCCAATTTTCGAAAAAAATCCCCTCGCAATCAAAATGACTACACATTAGAACCCCCCAAAAAACAACTGAACATTCAGATGAGAGCACTCAGTCAGATAATCCACTCCCAGAAAACATCCACCAGTTAGCAAAAGAAATTTCTATAGGCCGACAACAAAGGAAGTCCAAAGGACAGGGAAAAGGGAAAAGAAAGCTCATCATTCTAGAACCGACAGAGGAAGATGAAGTTGAGCTCTAGGATAGCGCCACTCAGATTTTAGCCGATGCTGCTAAACTCAAAATACCCATCGAGGACCAATTTAATAAATTCATGGAAAAGGACAATTCTTGCAACCAAGCAACACCACATAACAAATTTAAGATTATGGTCGAACCCCATGTCGACCTAACTCAAATCCCCCCTCCACCATCTCCGACCATTGTGATGGAGGACGAAACTCTTCCTGCACTTCCAGCATCCATCACACCTGCACCCAAATCAGCTCTTAATATTCCAGGTATAGTGCAAACCCTTCCCCTTCCACTCCGACAAAAGATTCAAGATGGCAATGACCTAAATCAGTTCATAACCCAGCTTCCATCCCTCTTTCCTAACTGACGCGAGCTCATCACCAAGAAACCGGTCCTCATCGATTCTAGTTTCCCAACCTATTCTACTCCTCCCAATGTCTCTGCAACCGACTTCCCATCCCCATCCAGAACCCCAGCACCACAAGTGATCGGAATTCCTCAGAAATGACTAGAAAGAAACCCCGACCCATTCAGTAATATTGTTGGACAAGAAAATTCATCCTTCATTCCCTTTCCAGTCATCCCAACGGTGGAATATCCATGCCCTCCTCGAAATTTACTCGACCAACCAATAATTCCACTAGAAATTGATAACCCTGTCGAAGAAGAAACACTTACCCCCGAACTCTTGTCGCCCCTAGTCAGTCTGGTTCCATCTAGTAGCCCCAACCCCCCTCCGCGTCCCCTAATAGACGAAGTTCCATCTTCGCCGCAAACCGTTTCACCCTCGGCTCAAGTCGACCCTATTCATACATCCCCTACCCCTACCGACGGAACCACCCTAAATAGAGCAGCTCAACAAAATGGAAATCTAGCAGAAATAGATGACACGACCGCTACAAAAGAAACATAGATAGCAACACCACAGGAAACCATGACAGCAGAACTTGAAGAAACAAACACAGTAGCTCCAGAACAAGCCAATACTTCAGCACAAGAAGAAACAAGAATAGAATCAGCACTAGCTAGTCAGGCGTAGACAACACAAGTCGCCACCATCACACAAGCAGATGCAAATAAATCACCAGTAGCAGCTGATCAACAAAAAGAACCAGTACCATTGACATAGGCTACAGATAAATCACAAGAAAATAAAATGAAGAAGCAATGAAAAGAAGACAAGAGATAATAAAAAGAGCGACAAAAGGAAAGGAAACAACAACACCTTGAATATATTCAGCAAGAAAGTCGCCTTTCAGTACATCTAGACCAATTCGGGCCAGTTTCCACATATTATGATCCAGAAGAAGCAACATAGGAGGAACTGGACCTACTTGTAGATGCTATTACTAGAGAACAAAGGTATAGAAGAATTGAAAATCAAGATCTCATCCAAACACTGCAAGAGGAGAAAAAATAATTTTTGGCTAAGTGTCAAGACTTAGCACAGCAATTCGTCCCACTACCATCGAGTTATGACACGACAAGTCCGCTCGACCAAGTATATAAACTCTTTGAAAGTGTCATGTTGACATTGCAAGACGAATTGGCCAAGAACCGACGTGACCAGGCTGCAGAAACATCAACTTTGATATCAACTCAGTATACAGCATTCACAGAGGCCCATAGCCTACTCACACAGTATAATAAGGAAGCATCCACAGTAGCTGAAGTATTGAGCAATTGTATACTCATTATGGAAAAGTATTTAAAGAAATGAAAAGGACCTGTGAGTTACTCAATACACTGCACCAACAACAACAAACCGTCGACGAGACACTTCTTCAATCCGTCGACGCACAGATTGTCCTGGAAAACATTAAGCTGAAAAAATTGGAAAAACATGAAGAACAGTGGATGAGCCAAGCTCGGATTATCCTCTTTAAACTTGAAAAGATCTGACCATATCTTCAAAAATTGCTTACCGCTGCCAACAAAAAAATCAACCTCTTTGGCCATGACTTGATCCATATGCAAAACAAGTCGACACAAGATAAAATGGAAATTTTGTCGAGCCTGACCACATTAAACATAGACATTCAAAATATGTTGTGCACCTGGGAAAATTTTCTACACTATTTTTATGTCTCTGTTGAAGCCATTGTCGAAGTTTGTGTCCAACAACAAACAACGTCCAACTCCAATCATGAACAACAGTAACAGCTACATTTATTTTTTCTTGCACAGTTAATAATTTTTTTGCATCTCCTCATTTCTTCAAAATGAAGAAATATTTTGAGGTGGGGGAGATGTTGGAGGAGCCTAAGCCAGCCTATCGACTAGGACCTCCGCCCGACTTATTTTAAGACATGTCTATAGTTGTGTCTACCAGAACATGTCGGGATAGGTCGATCGGTTGAACCGACAAGCGATTATATACCTGTATGTAAAACATAGATATAGGTTGGTGAGCCAACCCATTGAGTTAACTTAGATCTGTTCTTATATGTATTGTTTTGCATCTTGATGAGTTATAAAAGGCTTGTGTTCTCTCCATCTTCTTGTCTATTGTATATGTATCTTGTGTGCTTGCTCATATATAATATGTATCACTGGTAACCATGTAACCCCATCGACTACAACAAAGGGTAATTGTAGATTCTGTGAATAAGACCATATGCAAACTCTTATTAAAAACTCATCTAATAATTCATCATGTGCATACTCATATGTAATAAATATCAGCCTATTTAAATGATAATCGTAGAGGCCTTTGTTAATGGGATTCAATCCCTTATGAGATTGCAAACACTCTGTGTGCTAATGTTTGGAGTTCCATGTCTACATTTTGTCTTCTAGAGGCGATAAACCCTAGCAGTGAAACCTTAGCTTCATTCATAGGATGCATGTGAGAAGACTTCAAGTGGCTCAAAGAAGTCTCATCCATACACCCATGAATTTGAGAGTCATAAAAAAATATCAAAGGATGTAGCTTCCAATAACAATGTGATCCATTCATAAATCTCTTCACCCAAGTATTGGATGAAGTTCCTCCAACATCAAATGAACTAAGCAATGAACAAGAAAAATCATGATTCTGTATGTGACTCAAGTGATTATCTTAGGTTCATCCATGTAGATATGTATCATCATAAGGTTCCTACTGCAAATGTAAGTAATAAGGTGCTCTAGGAATTTCATCATCAAAAGGAGAGATAGGAGTTTTGTACTCCTCATGGGGCACCATCAGAAGGAACCCTTTCACCCATACTTCATTATGATGAATGCTACAAATATGGAAGTGTGGGATGTAGGATAATGAACCAACTCACCCAAATGATAAAAAAGTGCAGAAGTTTCATCATGTGAAGGATCTGTAGGGGTAGGATCATGCACCTCCTTCAAAAGTGTGGAACTTTTCTCATAGGTTGGTTCCAAGATAGATGAATCATGCACTTCTTCAAAAAGTGCATAACTGTCATCAAGAGGCAACTCAAGTTCCTCTTCCACCACATCAAGTTCTTGTATATAATCAAACTCATATTCAAACACATCGAGCACATGCAAATTTTCATGTTTCTCATGATCCACCATGTCATGAGAATCCTCCAAGCAATCTACCATATGACAATTTGAAACATAGAAGGGAGAACAAGTATCTTTCAACCTCTCAAGAAGTTGCTCATTTTGAATTTTGAGCTTATGAATATCCTCATTATTCTTCAAGTATGCATCATGTAACAATTCATTAAGCTCACCCAATTTTTTCTATCAAAAATGAAAGACATGAAATTACCTTTGATGTTGCACATTTCTCTTTGAATATTCTCCATGTCTTCAAGGAAGGATGTCTCCTCCAATGAAGTAGCTCTCCAACAAGAATTTGACACCAATGCATGAGTGTCATGGAGAGTATTCAAGGACTCTTGAATCTTATTTTCATCCATCTTCAAGGACCCTGCAAGAAAATGAGGTTCTAAAAATGAACCTCCTCTTCTTCTTCCTTCTTGCTTGGAACAACTTCATGAAGCTCAAGTGGTGATGGGGAAGTTGATATTGGTTCTTCTTCAACTGCTACAAGGTATCCATATCCATGGTCAATGGAAGTTTGTCTTGCAAAAACACCTTCAAAAGTTATCTCTATGTCACCAACATAGAGGTGTGAACACGCATCAGTAGGTACTCCTTCACAGTTCAAGAATCCATCAGTAAATGCTCTTTGATCCATGTCCAAAGTAGAACGTGTCTCGGAATGATATTCAGTAGTTTTAATGGAATATTATTCATGCTCATGTGATGTTTATTCATATTTTTCAAAGTCACTTGGGAGTGACTTTCAATCCTCTTCATGTGATGCTTATCCTACTTCACCACCTACAAAACTAGGTGGCTCTTGGGTCTCCTCCTTTTCACTCAAACATGTATGATTTGATCTCCAAGGAATTTTGCAAGAAGGGCATAAACCTTTCTTCACTAACTCCACATCTTCATTCTTGGGCCTAGATCCAAACACCCAATATACAAAGTATTAAAAAAGAATGGCCTTATTTTTCTTTCCCATCAAAGCAAGATATGCTTGATATTGTTGAGGAAACGTTTTACATGTTTCTCTAAGTATTTCTAATTCATTCACAGGATTGGCCTTTGGTGGTATGACAAATTCCTCTTCCTAATACACAAGGTCATAAGAATAACACTCGTTTCTTATGAAATTGTAAGAAGTGCTACATGATGGCACATCTTCCTCATACCATTCACATTCTTCTTCATATTGCTCACAATCATCTTCATACTGCTCATAAGCATTGTACTCATAGGATTCATCATAATAGTAAGGAATGGATGAAAATTATTCTTCAGTGGATTATATTAATGCACAGGTTCAAGGACCATGAAATGATACCACTGTAATGTTCCCAATCAGAAATTAGGAAGGTTCCAACTTTAATCATGTTGATTTTCAAAATTTTCCCAAACAGTGGCTTATGAAGGCTTATGAGATGCTCTCGTTACACAATAGTGTAGTGTATGTATATTTTTGATGTCCATTAAAGTTGTGCAGCTCATCAAAGTGTTTAGATTCCACTGATGTGTGTCCCAAATCATATCTGATATAAAATTGGAAGCCGATAAAGAAACTAGGAACACTAGTTCAATTTTCGCCACATTGAACACAAGGCTTCCAACTCTTCCCAAACAATACCAAAGCAAATTGAATTCTCCGAAAATAATTTATTGGAATCAAATAGAATCAAATGAAACTATATGGCCCACTGATAGACTCCAGAGAACTTCTAAAGAAGTATGAAAGACACCCTCTCAAGACTAGTGAGAAACTAGCTCGATTTCCCCCACATTGGAATACTAGTTTTTCAACTTGACCCAAACACTTCCCAATCATCCCAAGTCTTCCCAAACAAATCCAATTTGACCATGAAACTCCCAAATAAAAAATAAAAAAACTTAATAACAGACATTAGGGAGCTGATATGAAAATTTAATACACATTGTCTTAAGATTGCTTAACCATACTAGCAGATTTGCACAAAAATCACCCATAAGCTTGAACACTGAACACCATATGATGAAAATATATATAAATATTTATTATGAATGTATGGAGATAGTAAATATACTTATTACAACAATATATGGCTATTACAGAAGATCGAAATCTAATAAATATAGAGATAGAAAAGTAGTGGTGCACCCGTGGGTGCGCTCCTCTACCAAAAGAGATGTCGAATAGAGTAGATTTAGTAAAATGATGATATCTAGGGCATCCAGAAACCTTTTTGAGTGAAACAATTTCCCACTGGAAATGATGCTATGAATGCAATGGAATAGGTCTCACAGCCCATAAATTATCAAAAGTATCGAAACCAAAACCTCCATTTAGGCCCACCAACACTGGTCCAAGCTCTAAATCAATAGAAAGAAACTCCAAATGATAGGAATTCGACCCCACTACTGTATATGAACATATAACCTGAAATAAATCTCTGTAGAGAAATATGCAAGTGATTTATACCCTCAATAATCAGCTGCAATGAAGCACAATGAAAATATATGGATGATATCCTCCTCTCTACTAGCTTGGGTGGAATCTTTCATCACCAAAACTAGATCAATGGCAGGGAATATAAACACCCATCGTGCAATGGAAAACCTCATCTCTCCAAGAGTAAAAAACAACAAAAATGATCCAAAATACCCATCACTTGTGTCTTAATCCCTTTTATAAATCTTCATGGAGCATTTCCCCCTCATTCTAGAATTCTCTCACAAATATTCAATAAAATATTAATAAATATTATTTTTATGAGAGAATGACACATTGGTACTCATTTAATTCCTCTCTAATGTAATTTGGACAAATAATAACTCCATCTACCTTGGAAATTCGAATTTGAGAGGCTTACCTTGATTTTTGGGAAGTTACATTAGCATGTGGCCCCACCATTCTCCTCTAGCACCCTCCTTGGCTACATTTAGGAACTGCAACATGTCATAGGTTGTCATAAGTTGTCATAAGATGTCATAGGACCTGATTCTTGTCACAAGTTGTCATATATGTCATAGGTTATCATAGATTCTGTCATTAACCAAAAATAGCCCTGTGGCTCTTCACCTTCCCCGTGGGAGTTACTTATCACTCCAAATTCGAATTTGATGATGGGCCCATGAGTGAAGGAGGAATATTCCCTCATGTGGACACCAGATATCCACTTATGCACCCCCAAGTCCAATTAGGACCCCATGCCACTTCATTTTGGAGCAATTAATGATTTCTCCATAATTTATTAGCCTATTTTCCACCATCAATTTTGAATTTTGAATTTCCATGAGAAACTATAGGCCTTGGGGTTAAATATCTATATTTCAATTTTCCCACATAACCCTTAGGAGTTGGATAAGACAACTTGTTTTTTTATCTGAAAATTATTTAACTGAGGACATTACAAAAGGTGATGGTCATGGGATAAAACCTATACACATATCATATCTAAGAGCTCTTTGGCCTTTGAGAGGGAATATCGATATCCTTATCAGGATTTTCACACTAGAGTTATGTCTTGAGGCCTTGACAATGGGTAGGGGATGAAACTCGTGCCTTATATCCTAAAGGAGTATCTTAGGGCTCAAACCACAACACACAACCTATCTAGCTATATTTGGCCTCTGAGTGGGAATTTGGGTTCCAATACGAGGGTTTTACCACTAGTGATGTGTTTCAAGGCCTAAAAAATGTTTGGGAAGAAAGTGACATCTCAAATACCTATACAGAAGTTGTAGGCATTAATCAACATGAAAATAGGTCTCAAACAACCACAAAAAAGTATATTTCTAATAGACCTTTGGAATCTAAGTCAAGATATGGGTGCCAATAGATTGTATTCATCTCCAAGGATGGGTTACGATCTCTTAACCATTGTTGAGAGATTAATATGGGGAATTAGTCATTTAATGAATCTTCCAGGGCTCAATGGCCATGAATAGGCCTTAATATACCATGCATGAACCCTCTAGGTGATTTTGACATCCATGTATTGATATGGGTTAAATTATGAGGTTTTTATCACCAAGGATTTTTCTAATATAGGCATTGAACATCATCATAAGGGAATCCCCTTCCTTAGACCCAAAATATTCTACAATCGACCAAGGTAATGAAAGAGGTGTCAACCCACAACTTAAGACCTCTCTTCGTGACCTATGGACTCTAAGTGGGAGTATGGGTTTGATTGCAATGTTTTTGAGCAACATTGATGGGTCATAATTCCTTGCTCACAGTTGAGGAGGAAGCTAAGTCCTTATCCCTAACATAGGTTTCTAAGACTCAAGGGCCATGGATGAGGCCTCAAACCAACACTCATGACCTTTCAAGCTGATTATTTTCCTTTGAGTGGGGGTATGGGATCCATTGGAATGTTTTGAGTACCAAATAGGGATTGTAGATCCTTTGAACAGTGTTAGGGGAGAAAATTTGATACTGTAGGTCATAAAGGAAGCTTCTAGGGATCAAGGAACAACAATACGGTCTCAGACCATTAGAAATGACCTCTTTGAAGAATCTAGAGCCTCTGATGGGGTGTGGGTACATTAGAAGGTTTTAGCACCTGATAAGGGTTGTGTGGCCCTTCAGCATGGTCAGAAGAGGAAAATTCAGTTTTAATCACTATAGGAAGCTTATAGGGCTCAATGGGATATGGCTACCATTAGATGGTTTGAGTACTAGTGATGTTTTTAATGATTTCATGGGTATCATTAGAGGATGAAACTTGATCCTTAGGCACTAAATAGCGTTTGTATGACTCTAGGGTCACGAACAAGGAATCAAGTCAAAACACAAGTCCTCTCTATGAGATCTTTGGCATTCAAGTGGGGGTATGGATGGCAATAAGAAGTATTGAGCAGAAAGGACCAATTTTGGGATCTTCAGCATGGTTGTTGGAGGAAATGTAGGCCTTAGTCCATAGAGGAGTATTCAAGGGCTCAAGGGCCATGAACAAGGCATCAAATCAACATCAAAATACCTCTTATGGGGATTTTTTCTCTCCAAACCTTAATATAGGCTCCATTTTAAGGTTTTGAGTATTAGGGATTTGTTTTAAAGCCTTCATGATTTTCAATGGAGGAAAGATGATCCTTAGGTTATAAACAAATCCTTTAAGGATTAGCGGTCATGAACGAGGTCTCAAATAACCACAAAATTTCTTACTATGAGAGTTTTTTCCTTTAGGTGTAAATATGGGGATCATTAGGTGATTTTGAGCTCCAAGTATGGGGTTTTGGGCCATTTACACAGTTCTAGGAGAAACATTAGCATCTTAGGACATACGATATTTTATGGCCCTTTGATCATATACAAGGATGACAACCACCATATAGACTCTGTAAGTGGAAAATTTGGCCAACATGTGTCATATGGTAACCTTCACAATGTTTTTTGAGTGTCGAGGATGTTTTTCTAGGCTCTAAACATGGTTCAAGGAGGAACAAGAATGTCTTAGAGCCCAAAATATGTTTTTAAGGCTCATGGACCATGTACATTGTCCAAAATCAATATAAAACCACTTGTCAAGGAAAATATGTTGCATACATGTGTGATATGGGCTTCATTATGGGGTTTTACACACTAAAAGTGGTTCTTAGGGGATTTTTCATGGTTTGGTAATGGAGATCAAGATTTTAGTTGTTATAATATTTTTCTCTATGGTTGATGGACCATACACAGGTCCCTATCCTACCTCATATGTCTTATAAATGGAATCATTAGGTTATTGGTAGGATATGGGTGCCATACAATCTTGAGTAGAAACAATAGGCCTTATGAACTAAATGAGACTTTTCATACTCATGCCTTAAGAATAAATATTTGAACGAGAACATAATCCCTATAAAGAGAATTTTTTTTGTCTATGATTGTCATATGCACATCATTGTGAGGTTTTGCACACCATGCATACCACTTTTCATTTAACGTTGTGAAGTCGTGTGACCTCTTCTTTCTCTAGATTGATTCTCAAGGAAATCAATACAAGGTGAGTAGTTTATCTAAGGTGAATGGCTTCTAAAGAATAATTGGTGTTTGCGAAGGTAAGTGTTTTATGTAATTAAGTGTAATGGTCTAAGCATGCCTAAGTATTAGACACCAATACTCAAACATAAATGAAAGTTTTAACCATAATGATCTCGGAGTCCCGTGTGGAATGATTCTCTCTTAATGGATCAAAGGTACATCAAGAATAATAATAATAGGAAAATAACTTTCAAGAGCTTTTATCAATTGAATCATTTGGCACATTGATGTCAACTCATCACTTCGTGGGATTCAAGAAGGTCCTTAGGTTTGGTTGTTTACAAATAAAAGTGGTACAGCTTGAATATGCCTTATGGATTTGGTGATGGTCCTCATAATAAAAGCAATGGATTGGGTCATAAATAATACACTAACATGATGAAATTTATATTATACATGCCCTTATTTTGTCTTCTAACTTTACTTATTCACGTTTCTATTTTTTTCCTTACAAACTTTGAGGAGGAATATATATTACACTATGGTTTCCATAGGATTATTACTAACGTTCCATGGTTTCATTACTAAGGTGATTCCATGATTAGTTATACGGAGATGGAACGTGAAATATACATATATTTGAAGGTGCCAAACATATAGAGTTTTGGAGATAGACCACGAAGTATTTGTAGTACAAAATGCCATTATGCAATGGCATTTTGTGAGACTAATACTGAGGGAACAATTAGAAATTCAATTTCATGCTAATAGGTTAATACTTCTTGGTCTATATAGATTTGCCATATATTTAATGTTTAATTATTTTATTTAACTTTTAATAAAATAACAATTTTTATTTTTATTTTTAATACTACAATATTAAACACCAAGTTCTATATATTCAAATAAGTTTTATATATTCAAATTTCAATTTTTTTGTTAGTACTTTAAAAATTTGTATTAATTTTTAATGTATTTAGTTTGAAGTATTTGCATATTTTATTAATTTTAAAACTATGAATTAATAATAATAAAAGTGATATTATATATATATCTATATATATATATGCACTTTGATATTAAAGTGATATATAGGCTTTGTATATGGTGTTTTGAATTCAACTTTCATTACACGGATCCCAAAGAGAAACAAGTCTATTACTTTTTTAGATTTTAGATCCATTGCTACGTGTAATCTTGCTTACAAAATCATTACTAAGATAATATCCAACCATTTGAAGCTTACATTGTCTAAACACATTTCATCATAACAATTTGGCTTTCTCCGGGATATTAAACAAATTTTAGATGCAATTGGAATTTCCCATGAAGTAATCTATTCTAGATCAAAAAGAGGAAGCTTAAGGCACTATTACTCAACATGGATCTAGAGAAATCCTATGACATAGTGGAATGGATTTATTTAAGATTAATTCTCATACAAATTGGTCTTCCCGCTCTGGTTATAAATTGGATCATAGCATGTGTGTCCACAAGAAACTTTGTTGTCTTGGTAAATGGAGTTCCTATAGGTTTTTTCAAGAGTTCTAGGGGCATTAGATAGGGATTCCCTCTGTCACCTCTCTTATTTCTTTTAATTTATGAAGGATTAAGCAGATTGATCAATAGTGCAAAATCAGAAGGTAAATTAAAAGATATAAAATTATCAACTTCTTTATATATCTCTCATCTACTTTTTGTAGATAATGTCTTAATCTTCGGTATTGATACTATTAAAGAATGGTTATGTTATAAGGAAATTATCAAGGTTTTATGTGATGCTTCAAGTATGGAGGTGAGCATAAAAAAGTCCAGCTTCTACCACTACAGACTTGAGGATATGAAATTGGCTAATATTACTGCTCTTCTAACTTTCAAAGTTTGCCAAATGGATGAAGGTTTTAAGTATTTGGGCTATTTGTTGAATCTAAATGGATATAAGCTCCATGATTGGTTTTGGCTCCTCACAAATTTTGAAAACAAAAATACATCAGTTGACTTACAGGTTACTCTCCGTGGGAGGAAGGCTCATGCTCATTAAATTTGTACTAACTGGGATTCCAGTTTATTGGTTCTCCCTTTCTTGGGTTCTAAATTCCATCATCATGTCAACTCTTTAAGGAAATATATTTTCAATTTTCTTTGGACTGGGGGTTTGGAAAAAGGAAAATTTGTTATGATAAGCTAGGAAAGAAATGCACTTCCTTAAGACTGGGGAGGTTGGGGTATCAAAAAATTATATGTTTTCAATTATGCGCTCATTTTAAAGAGGTTCTCGCAAGGATTATTTGGTACCAAATTATGGTCTATGGTTTTGCTTGAGAAGTATATCAAGGGGAATATCATATCATGGATAAGGAATCCCAAAACACCAACAGAAAGTACTTATTTTGTTTGGGCTGGGTTCATAAAAGTGTATAATTGGCTTGCAAAGGACCTTACTTGGTGTGTGGGGAATGGACATGATATACTAATTTGTATCGATCCCATAATGGGCATGGAGGAAAATTACAAACTGTCTGATGATATCCTGAACTACCTTAGAGATTGTGGCTACATTAAACTTGCACAATTTAAGAAATATGCAATTATGACAGAGAATTCATCATAATGGTTCTCTGCTAAATATTTGGGGTTAACTGGTTGTGCCGCTACTGAATGGAACCTTTTTGTCAGAAATTTAAACTCAGCAGGTTTCATATGGGCCCTCGCACGAAGTTGAGGGACCCTTTTAGTGCAATCGTGCATTCACAAAACACACAAGAATTGTGTAAATCCAAATCGCACGAGCGTTACTTAAAAATAGGCATGGGCGGACTTTGACCTTTCCATGTAAATTGACATGTAGGCTAGGAGTCCAAAATGCGCGTGTGTTATAGTGATACAAAACGCGCGTGCGTTTTGGTTAATATCAACAACAAAAAACAGTCCGCACACTGCGGCACTGTTTTACCCACTGTATCTTCAAAACCCAAACGCTCGAGCATTTTGTCTTGCCAAAAAAACATTGGAGAAGCTCAATGTGGGAGATTTGGAAGCTCAACGAGGGAAATTTCATCTTGCAAGGAGGATTGGAAAGGTAAGCATCCAAATCCTTGCCTCATTTCATCATTAAAAATATAAATTTTGATGTTGCCCTAAACTAGAAATCTTTGTTAATGAAATACCAAAACTAAAAATTATTAAATTTGTTATTTAACATATCTTAATTCCTCCCTACTATCAATCCCTTAATGAATTTTACATTCATCCTGTTAGACACAATGGCTCACTTCAATATCATATTCATCCATGAACTATGTACCAATCACATGCCATTCATCAAGTAAACACATCAACACATTGCACAAGAGACACAAGATATAATCTTTGTAATTTTGTCTCCATAATTTCCTCATCAAATAGGAAGTCGACTTGTCAATATTAAAATAAAATTTTAATTTGATTTCCATAAACACCTCATAAATTATAAATATATATGTGTATATATTTATTTAGACTTTCTTTTTCCCACCTAAACGTGGTCTTCATACCCACATCATCACCATTTTCTTTTGCTTCCAGCATGCCCACACTAGCTTGTAACTCATGTCCACAAGGGCCATATATATGCCTTTCAACATGCCTGTTGCTAGACCTTTTTCAATTTCCTGCATGGGGGTCTTTGGCACGCCTCCAGGATGCCTGCAGCTTCCACAAACATGCCTGCATATGCATCTTCAAGATGCCTGTATGTCACCTTGTCCACATGTTCGCATGTCCATCAACTTCATTCCTGGATGCCCACAGTTGCCATAAGGGATGCCCCCAATCTCCTTGCCAAGTGTCAACTTCAAGCTTCTTTGTTCATGTCACTTGTTATCTCCAAGTCATCCTTGTCTAGGGTATTAGGACCAACTCCAAATGACCACAGTATGGGTAATTTGGCTCATTAGGTGTGCCAATGCCCATCACCTTGTCTTTTGTCTTGTCTTGCCCATCCTTAAGCAATAAAAATACATATCTTTGCCACATCATCATGGTCTTTATGCCTGCATGGTCTCCACCCTTATGCCCACAAGGACCGATAATGTATGCATGCAATGGTCATATGAAATGATATTTATGTTTGTAATGTATGCCTGAGATGATATTTATGTTTGCAATGTATTCTTTCTTGCACAAAGTTTGTACATTTCTCATTTTTTAGAGATGTCATTATAGCACATGTATACATTTTTTATTTTATTTTTTTTATTGCAGTTACGACCATGGATGCACACTCAGACATCCAAAGAGAAATTCAGAGGCTCAGAGAAATTTGAGCCTCAATTACTATTGTTGATCATAGACATCTTATGCTTGCATCCAATTTGGATGCAATGATAGAGACCTTTAGTAGGTCTGATGGTGCACTAGAAGATATTGCCACATTTTGAGAACGAAAGAGGCAACAATATCAGGATGGACTTAGCTGCAAAGAAGTCAAGAAGTTGAAAATCTCAAAACAACATATATTTTCCCTCTTTAGAGATCCACGGAGGGGTGAAATCCTGAATGCAAACAAAAGGCACATTTTATCGAGTGGTGTACATATCAACCATTCATAGATAACTAGATCGACCGATGGTACATGGTGTTTGATGCACCACCACACAACAACAGGGAAATGCCCCTATATTTTTTGAGAAAGATGTACGCAGAATTTGTGATGGGGAAGCATGTTAACTATTTTGATATCTTGGAGTACCAGGGCATTGGGATGGGTATGCCTAGGCAACGTTTCAATGCGAGGCATATAGATCCCAATCGCCCAGTAGCTCCACCTTGTAGGAAGCTACCCAGGTCAAATGTGCTACCTGCACATCAGTTGGTCCCAGAGATACGGGAGTCCTTCCTACTGTTGGCACAGGCAGTTGTTCGCCATAGCACGTATATTGAAGGTACATACCAAGCGGGGCCATCAGAGTCGCCACCTGTCGGTGGGTTAGAGACACCACCTTCCAGTGGTGGAGGAGCATCTAGTAGTGTCCCTAGACCTTTACATCATGAGCACAACCGAGAGTCGCACCCATGCACAGTATGCGGCCATCCTTGCTTTGGTTCTTCCCAAACAGATGATACCTTTACTAGATACTTTACACAAGTAAGTAAGTGGTTAATAATTTAGTCTCATTTGTAAATTATTTTTCCTTACTATACACATATATATAGATTGCTAATATTTTTTATGATTTGAAAACTTGTAGTTGCTACAAGAAGGGCACGGGGTTGAATACCTTTCCTCTGATGATGCAGAGCATAGTCCACAAGCTCATGCACCAGCACCAGAAGGTCCTGAGGAGCAAGAGGGGCAAGAGGCTCATGTAGCAACATTGCTCAATGACGATGATTTTGTCATACTTTCAGCGACAACATCTCACATCGAGGTAACTATTTCAACATGACCTTATTTTAATACATGAGTAAATCCAATTAACAATTTAGTGCCATTTGTAAATTATTTTTCCTTACTATATACACATATATAGATTACTAATATTTTTAATGATTTTAAAACTTGTAGTTGCTACCAGAAGGGCATGAGGGGCAACAGGCTCATGCAACAGAACCTTCTGAGTTACAAGATGTTGTCATACCTTCAGCGACAACATCTCATGTTGAGGTAACTATTTCAACATGACATTATTTTAATACATGTTAGTTTGTTATCACATGTTACTTAATTTATGCTACACGATCTAATATTTAAAATTTTCTAAATTGTAGGTTGTAGATCTCCATCAAAGGGAAATGATTTCATCTAGTGATGTCCCCCCTAGTGGGGAGACAAGCGCTACACAACCCATAGGGGATCTACAAGTGGCAGAATGTTTCTTAGAGTTGATTGATGTATACAATACATCGGTATGTATTTCACCATTGTCATTTTGTTAATACATGGTATTTCATTGACCAATGCATTTCTAACCAGGTCAGTATTGGTGATTGTAGCCACCAACCTCTATACTTCATAGACTTTCAGCAATTGGATCTCCTCGTAGTCCAAATGTGCAAAAAGCACAAGTGTATAAGAGAGGTTCCACTCCTAGAAAGGGTATGGATGTCCTCTATAGCAGACACATGAGATGTCATGTCCCAAATTTGGCATTGGGTCACAGTGGCCTAAGAAAATTGTCCATATTCATTAGAGTTTGTTAAATTGATGGTAAAGGTCAAATAATTGCGAAGGAGGAAAATTACTAGTTTCCTAGGTTTGGGGTGGAAGCTTTGGGATTTAAAATAAGGGGGATAATAAATGATATTTGAACATTAGAATGGCATAAATATTTAACAAAGGAGATAAATAAATATATACAAGTGAAAATCAAAGGGGCATTTGATCATGAAGACACGTGGAGGAAGTGGGACCCACATATGGCTAGATTTCCCCCACTACACTTGGCATCATCCTCTCACCAATTCGAATTCAAGGTGATTGGTAACATACTTAGGGGAGTTCAAAAGGTATTATTCATGGAATGACTCATCCAAGGTCTAAATATAGAGAAAGAGTAATTCCCATGGAAGAGGAAGAGGCAATTTGGAGCTAGTGGGACACTTGGGCTAGATTCCCTGGCTCTATGACAAAAATGTTGGAGATGCTATGACACTTATGACACAAATCAGACCTGAAGGATGAAATATGACATATATGACATGTCAGGGATAAAAATATACTCCAAGAGGGCACTCAAGGGAGTTAGGGAAGCTAATATGCTTCCACATGTGATTTGGTGGAAGTGGGAAACTAGGAATTGTTGTACAAGTGGCATTCTTTGGAACCTCTTCCCAACTTGAGTTGGCATGAGTCTCTTGGAAGGAATTCGACCCATGGAGGACATTATAAGTTTATAAAAGTCATGAACAAAGAATAATAGAGGCTTTTTATCATTTGTAGAATTTGCAATTGCATTTGTGAAGAGGGAGAGCTAGTGGATGACTAGTTTCTTGCTTTAACCAATTTAGAGGGTGAAAGATTCCCATCCAAGTTGGTAATTGGAAAGGACATTCAGACCTTTCATTTGGAGCTTTAATGGAGTCTTTATTTGCAGGTTTAAGCTACATGGAATCTCATGGTTTCTTCTATTGCAGCTCACTCCTTCAACCATTTCCAGTTTTGATGGCATATTATTGATCCTTGAGGGAGGGAATTTTTGGTGAGCTATTGTACTCTTTGGGGGAGATTATAATGAACCATTTATTTTTTAATATGAATTAAATACTCTATTCTTCATCTCCAGAAATTTTCAGGTCGAAATTCCAAGTAGAAATGTATAAATCTTGTTTTTAATGAAAGAACAATGCCATTTCCCCACTACCTTGTTGTGAACCAATGTAGTGTTGATGGATTCGAATGGATAAGTAAAATACTGATGGTTTATTGATTAATGGAATGTTATTGATGTATTATACAAGTTTCATGTTCATTTCTCAAGCATTTGAATTCATTTTACTTAGTTTATTTACATTTGGAGAAGATTTGGTGTCATTTCCCCAAGGGTCGAACTAGTGATTTTTGTTGTTGTTTGGGAGAGGTTTGGAACAGAATTAATAACTAATGAATGGTGCATTTGGGACCTTAATAACATCCTTGAGACATACCATACCTTTTTTCATAAATTTGAGTGGGTTTGGAGGCATTTGGGAATCCATTTTCAATACTTACCCCAGGGGGATTTGAACCCCAAATTACTAGTACAATTGCATACTTGGTCCAGAATCTTAAAAGAGTTTGCAGAGGTATTCTGGTGGCCATATCTCATCCCTGAACATCATATTCAGTTTCTAATATCATTCATACGCCTTCCTTGAATATTTTAAGGAATTTGGAGTCAATTTGAGACCTAGAGACCAATACTAGTCAAAGGGAAATTACTAGTAAAATTCCCTACATTGGCTAGAATTGAAAGAGGATTTGCAGAATTATTTTAAAGGTCCAAAAGAATCCTTTAAACACATATTTATGTTCTAACATCATACATATACCTTCTCAGAATATTTGGGAGCAATTGGAGCAATTTGGGGACCTAGAGCTCAAAACTAGTCAAAGGTTGAACTAGGGAAAAAAGTGAAAAATTGCAATTTTAATAAAATTCCTAACAAGGGACATTAAAGTGGTATCAGAGCATGGTCTTGGAACCTAATGTGGTAGAACATTAATGAAGACCAGGAGTCAAATAAATAAGCCACCACCCTTAGAAACTGAAACTGGATGTACTTTGGTGAAAGGGAAGAAGTAGGAGAAGAAGTGCATTCCTTGGTCACCATGAGTAAGGATGAGAAAGGAACCTTAGAGGAGAATGAGGAGTTTAGAAAATTACTAAAACCATCATTTGAAGACAAGTGAAGGAAATTCATGCAAGAGTTCGAATTGTTGGTTAATGGATTTGGAAGCAACTTTGAAAAAAGAATGAGCAATGGTTCTCTTCTCAAGGAAAAGAAGGAAATGGATGAAATAATTTATGCCACAAAGGAGGAACCTCATGTAATGTTGGAACATGAGGTACATGATGATATGAAGGTTCTTGAATATGCTACACTCAAACAAGAATAAGTAAAAGCATGTGTCTTTGTTCAGAGGAATTATGAGTTGCGTCAAGGAGAGAATTGCAAAGCCTTGGAAGAGGCACATGATCTCACAATAGTTGGACCAGCCAATTATGAAGAAGATGAATTAAATATTTTGATGGGTAAGGTTTGTAAATACTTAAGTTTGGTTCATAATTCCTAACCCCTACCTCTTTTTTAGCCACATCAATTGGGGATGAAAATTGGGTGAAAGGTTTTTTTCTAATGGTGTCACATGAGGGGTATGAAACTCCTACCTCTCATTTTGATAATGGCATGAATAGAGCACCTCATTATTTACATTTTCAGCAGCATCCTTTTTACCTTATGATGATACATATCTTCATGGATTCCCTTATGATGTTCACTTGAGTCACTTGAAGACTCATGATTTTCCTTGCTCCTTGCTTAGTTCAATTGATGTTGGAGAAACTTCATTAACTACTTGGATGAAATAATACAAGGCTGGTTGTTTTGATGTATCTTACATATTTTTGGAGAAACATTATAGGACATGGGATACTCACCTATGTCATTGGATAAGATTTGATTGTTCACTTGATGCTTGTATGCACCTAGAAAATGGTGGTCTACTTGCTTGTAGGTATAAGCACTTTCATGACTCTTTGATGAAGCATCTCCTTGATGTACATTTTCATTATGTTGTTATGTACTTTGATGATATATATTTTGTACTCATGATGTTTGGAATAATGCATACAAGAAAATGGGATCCATGAATCCTCTTATCTGATGGTATGGGTTGGAGAGCACTCTTGATTGTTGGGGTGCAATACAAGCAATGGGACCCTGGAATAATTTTTGTCTCATTGGTTTCACTTTTTTTTTGGAAGCAAGAAGTATGGGAGATGGATTTCCCACTTAATAAAGTAATTTTTATTAGAGTGGTGCAGCAGCAAGAAATGTGGTTCCTCTCTAAAATCTTCATGGAAACTCAAAGACTCAAGGTTGGGCAATTCAATGACAACTTCAAAGAATTATACAGAAAGCAGATTCTTCAACACCCATGTTTGAAATTGATTGAGGACAAGAAATATTGGGAAGGGAGGATTTTTCATACCCAAAATTTGGCATTGGGTCACAATGGCCTAAGAAAATTGACCATATTCATAAAAGTTTGTCAAATTGATGCTAAAGGTCAAATAATTGCCAAGGAGGAAAATTACTAGTTTCCTAGGTTTGGGGTGGAAGCTTTGGGATTTGGAATAAGGGGGATAATAAATGATGTTTGAACATTAGAATGGCATAAATATTTAATAAAGGAGATAAATAAATATATACAACTGAAAATCAAGTGGAATTTGATCATGAAGACACATGGAGGAAGTGGGACCCACATATGGCTAGATTTCCCCCACTACACTTGGCATCATTCTCTCACCAATTTGAATTCAAGGTGAATGGTAACATACTTGGGGGAGTTAAAAATGTATTATTCATGGCATGACTCATACAAGGTTTAAATATAGAGGAAGAGTAACTCCCATGGAAGAGGAAGAGGCAATTTGGAGCTAGTGGGACACTTGGGCTAGATTCCCTGGCTCTATGACAACAATAATGAAGATTCTATGACATCTATGACACAAATAAGACCTGAAGGATGAAATATGACATATATGATATGTCAGGGATAAAAATAGCCTCCAAGAGGGCACTCAAAGGATTTAGGGCAGCTAAGATGCTTCCACATGTTATTTGGTGGAAGTGGGAAACTAGGAATATTTTTACAAGTGGCATTCTTGGAATCTCTTCCCAACTTGAGCTAGCATGAGTCTCTTGGAAGGAATTCGACCCATGGAGGAAATTAGAAGTATATAAAAGTCATGAACAAAGAATATTAGGGGCTTTTGATCATTTGTAGAATTTTCAATTACATTTGTGAAGAGGGAGAGCTAGTGGATGACTAGTTTCTTGCCTTAGCCAATTTCGAGGGTGAAAGATTCCCATCCAAGTTGGTAATTGGAAAGGCCATCTAGAACTTTCATTTGGAGCTTTAATGGAGTCTTTATTTTCAGGTTTAATATATAGGGAAGCTCATCGTTTCTTCTATTGCAGCTCACTCCTTCTAGCATTTCCAGTTTTGATGGTATATTCTTGATCCTTGAGGGAGGGAGTTTTTTTTGAGCTATTGTACTCTTTGGGGAGATTCTAATGCCTCATTTATTTTGTAATATGAATTAAATACTCTTTTCTTCATCTCCATAAAGTTTCAAGTCGAAATTCCAAGTAGAAATGTATAAATCTCATTTTTAATGAAAGAATAGTGCCATTTCCCCACTACCTTGTTGTGAACCAATGTAATGTTGATGGATTCGAATGGATTAGTAGAATATTGATGGTTTATTGATGAATGTAATTTTATTGATGTATTATACAAGTTTCATGTTCAGTTCTCAAGCATTTGAAGTCATTTTACTCAATTTATTTACATTTGGAGACGATTTTGGTGCCATTTCCCCAAGGGTTGAACTAGTGATTTTTGTTGTTGTTTGGGATAGGTTTGGAACATACTTAATAAATAATTAATGGTGAATTTGGGACCTTAATAACATCCTTGAGACATCCCCTACCTCTATTCAGAAATTTGAGTGGGTTTGGAGGGTACTTACCTTAGGGGGATTTTAACCCCAAATTATTAGTACAATTGCATACTTGGACCAGAATCTTAAGAGAGTTTGAAGATGTATTTTGGTGGCCATATCTCATCCTTGAAAATCATATTCAAGTCCTAATAACATTCATAC
This sequence comes from Larix kaempferi, assembly GCA_027924585.1. Taxonomy (NCBI): domain Eukaryota; kingdom Viridiplantae; phylum Streptophyta; class Pinopsida; order Pinales; family Pinaceae; genus Larix; species Larix kaempferi. The sequence continues at coordinate 3,730,394 of BSBM01000528.1, read as the reverse complement.
ACCTTCCTTGAATATTTGAAGGCATTTGGAGTCAATTTGAGACCTAGAGACCAATACTAGTCAAAGGGAAATTACCAGTCAAGTTCCCTACATTGGCCAGAATTGAAAGAGGATTTGAAGAATTATTTTAAAGGTCCAAAAGAGTCCTTGAAACACATATTTATGTTCTAACATCATACATATACCTTCTCAGAATATTTGGGAGCAATTGGAGCAATGTGGGGACCTAGAGCTCAAAACTAGTCAAAGGTTGAACTAGGAAAAAAAGTGAAAATTTGTCATTTTAATAAAATTACTAACAAGGGACATTACATGAGAGATCCATCTTCCCCTAACCTAACAAGGATCATTGATGTTGCATTTAGTGTCGCATCTGCAATAGGCACAAGTCATACAGAGGTAACTATTTCAATAATCACAATGCATAGTATTACCCATGTTACTATATTGTTTATTCATGCATGTCTAAGTATTTCCCCATTTTGTGATTGCAACCATTAGCGACAGAAGTGCCTGACCCCTTTGCTCAATCCATGGTTCTGACCAGGTCTCCTCTTGTGGTGAGATGTTCTTTAATGACCAAGTTTTTTTATTCAATTTACCCAAACATGTTTATCAATGTTGAATTGTTGAATTAATTGAGATATGATCTTTTAATTGCAGAGCACAACTATAGAGAGGCCTTCCATGAGCACACCGCTCACATCTATACCCCATGAGGATTTGGTGAGTGTTTATCATAAATAATTTGGCCATAAGTTAATTTTTTAATTTTGTTAATGGTGGGGTATTAGTGCAGTTATTTGATAAAAATAATGATTTTTTTTTGCAGACTCCTGGGATGCAGAGTGATCCTAGGGAGATGGTCGATATAGGAAAGTCAGGGAAAAACAAGCGAAAGATTGATTTTTGATGTTGCATAGTCTTTTATATATGTATTTTGACATGTACATGTACACATTGTTGTACTTAGGGATACATGTACATTGACAGGCTATTTGAGGGCCAGCTACTTTGCCATATTTTGTATTACAAACATTCGACTATCAATGCATGATACAATATATTCCATATTTTCTCTTGAGTTTCCACTTGTGTGAGTGATGATTTATCTCTTCCACAAATTGATAAATTATGCTATTGAAATTTATATAGTTACATTTTAAGCAATATTTATTCTCTTACATTTATTGCATTGATCAAGTAACATCTCACCATTGTGTTATGAAAACATTATCTTAATGGAAAAAACTAATAATATCTTTCAACATTTCAATGAACTTAGCAGATGCATGTTAATTTGATATCTAAACCAAAATTGTTTTTTTTGTGAACTCCAAGGGTTCATATTTGGATTATTCATCTTGATACAATCAACACCTACAACCATTAGCCTATGTGTGTGTGCATCCTCATGTTATTAGATTACTCATCTTGTGCATCCATTTTCCACTCATCATAATGCAAAAGTAATCATACAGAATCCATGGAAAATGAAATACCTAACTAGTTTAATGATATTCCTTGATAATGTTGTTTTGATGAAGGAAAATAAGATTTTCATGGTCCTATGTTTGTAAAAGGGGTGGATTATCCTCATATGAAAATGCATTTAAGATTGACTGTTCTTGATTGATACAAACGATGATGTAATGGTTGTTCATTGTGATTTGGAGCCGACCTTGCTTCAATTTATTCTTTATTTATCTATTTTTAATTTCATATGCATGCCCACATTGTCACAAGTTTGGGCTTCCACACTAAATTTCAAGGGTTTAAAGAAGGGATCCATGTCATCAAAATCAATCATGTGCACCAAGCTACAATATGCCATGTCATCGTTCAAGTTCTTTAAATGTATAATGGATTTACCATAATGAGTTAGGCCTTATAATGTTCATGGGCTTCTTCAAATCTTGTGGGCTTCAACAACATCATGACCACAATATGTAGCATGTAAAGGTTGCAAGACCACAAACACTACCAAATGTCCAAGGGCCCAATTTCACCAAGACAAAGACTTCATTAAAGTCATGAGCATGTTTGAAGGCTTCTTCAAAATTTGTGCGAGCTTCATGACCCCATTAAGCCACAAATGACCACAGAATTGATCATTTGGACCATTAGGTGTTCCAATGTCTCCAATTCCCAAAAATGTGCCTTGTCATCAATGTTGGATTATCATGCTTGCTTGTATTTAAGTCCTCCATGCTTTCTACTTTCCAGTATGTCACCGATGCTCTGTCATCAAGATTTTTTTATCAATGCGTCGTCCATATTATCAATCCATGTCACCATCATACTAATCAATGTCTTCAAACTTGTCCATTGTCTTTGCCAACATCTTTCCATTGTACCATGTCCATTTTCCATGTCAACAACCTCTTGACCTTGGTCATGTCATCATACCCATTTTCCATGTCAACAACCTATTGACCTTGGTCATGTCATCATACTTAACCTTTGTCATTAATGTTGTCATCAATGACAATCATATTCATCCAAACATTGCCTCCATTTTTTATTTGAAACTTTGAATTCTTAAAAATGACATTAATTACTCAAAATCCAAATATAGTGGAACACTAAGGAGTTGTTAAATGATGTGGCATACTAAGAACATAGAAATATACCAAGGGTGTAGTGTGGTAGGTTTGATTGCCACTCTTTGAATGTCTAGTTCTAGAATCAAAATAAAAAAATTTAAATTTAACCCCCGTGTGAAACAATTGCACACTCCCTTACTGAGCAAAACCCTAGTTTTGAAAATGGACCTACAAGATGAAACCTGGGCCATGGGACCGGAGGAGAGGGGCACCCCTAGCACTATCCCGATGTCCTGATTCCAACGGAGTCGACGATTTGTCGATCTGAGCCACAGTCATCATTCTATGGCTCGTTCTGTCTCGCATCCAAAAGGCGTTCAAGGACACCTGTTGGATACCTACCGGGGGCATAGAATGATAGTTGTGCAACAAAACCAGGTTCTGGAGAGTCCTACAAGTGTCTCTATGAAGGCTCTAGCTTGGAACGCTAGCCACAAGTGCCCGGTGGATAATTTTGCAAAGTTGACCCTCGTGTGCAAAAATTGCCCACTCCCTTACTGAGCAAAACCCTAGATTCCAAAATGTACCTATAAGGTGACACCTAGGCCATGGGACCAGAGAATAGGGGCACCCCTAGCACTATCCTGACGTCTCGAATCCAATGGATTCGATGGTTTGTCGATCCGAGCCATGGTCATCATTCTATGGCTCGTTCCATCTCGCATCCAAAAGGCCTTCAGGGACACCTGCTGGATACCTATCGGGGGCATAGAATGACGGTCATGCAACAAAAATGGGTTCCGGAGAGTCCTGCAAGTGTGTCTAAGAAGGCTCCAGTTGGGAACGCTATCCATAAGTGCTCGGTGTATTATTTTGCAAAGTTGACCCCTGTGTGCAAAAATTGTACACTCCCTTACTGAGAAAAACCCTAGTTTCCAAAATGTACCTACAAGGTGACACCTGAGCCATGGGACCAGAGGATAGGGGAACCCTTAGCACTATCCCGATGTCCTGAATCGATGGTTTGTCGATCCGAGCCACGGTCGTCATTCTATGGCTCGTTCCATCTCGCATCCAAAAGGCCTTCAGGGACACCTGCTGGATACCTACCAGGGGCATAGAATGACAGCCGTGCAACAAAACCGGGTTCCGGAGAGTCCTGCAAGTGTGTCTAGGAAGGCTCCAGCTAGGAACACTAGCCATAAGTGCCCAACGGAATATTTTGCGAAGTTGACCCCCGTGTGCAAAAATTGCACACTCCCTTACTAAGCAAAACCCTAGTTTCCAAAATGTACCTACAAGGTGACACCTGAGCCATGGGAATGAAGGATAAGGGCACCCCTGGCACTATCCTGATGTCCTTAATCCAACGGAGTCGACGGTTTGTCGAACCGAACCACAGTCTTCGTTCTATGGCTCGTTCTGTCTCGCATCCAAAAGGCCTTCAGGGACATTTGCTGGATACCTACCAGGGGCATAGAATTCCAACCATGCAACAAAACCGGGTTCCAGGGAGTCCTGCAAGTGTGTCTTGGAAGGCTCTAGCCGGGAGAGCTAGCCATAAGTGCCCAGTGGATAATTTTGCGAAGTTGACCCCCATGTGCAAATATTGCACACTCACTTACTGAGCAAAACCCTAGTTTCCAAAATGTACCTACAAGGTGACACCCGAGCCATGGGAAACTTTTAAAAGGAGAAAACAAAAAAAATATGTAATGAATGAGTATCTTGCGGTGTGATAAGTATGCATTTTAGGTTTTAGCGAATTCAAATATGACAAAGAGTCTCTTGTTTTTTGGTTCATTTACTAAGGTTTTTCGTTTTACGTTGCATTTCTATTGGCTATGTACTTCAAAAAAGTGGTTCCAAATAGATGCATCGATGTGGAAGCTGTGTTTTCCATATTTGTCTCAAGTATGAGAAGGCATGGCCATATCAGGCTCTTTAGGAATTGAAACATAGTATGATATAATCCTTAGGTATTGAATTCAATTAAAATTTTATCCCTGTTGTGCTTTCTTAATGTGAAAATCTCCCCCCCCCATTAAGAGTATTCTCAAGCAAAAATATCCTTTCCATGCCTATCCTAGTTTTATTATGTGGTGTGTAGTTCATGAAACCCTAGTTGGTTTGTAATTTGTAAGTGTAGCTTAGGCATCTGGTTGAAACCCTAGTTTACGAAATGAATGCACAAAGAAGTCACTACGCCATGAGAACACGAGGGAGTGGGCTCCCTAGAGGTAATCTCATGGCAGGAGACCAACGGAGTCGACGGTTCGTCGATCCGACCTCCGGTTGTCGAGTTATGTCGAGTTGCAAGTCGCATGAAAATGTCGTTTAAGGACACTTGGTGACTTTCGGTCCGGGAGCGAAAAAGAAAATGGAGCAGCAAGATTGCGTGTCGTTGGCTCCTGCAAGTGTGTATGGGCAATTCCGGCGTGGGAACACTACCAACACTGGCTCGGTGGAAGGTTTTGCAAAGTTGACCCACCAATGCGAGATTGCATTGAAGGAAACTCATCAAAATCCTAGTTTACGAAATGAATGCACAAAGAAGTCATTGGGCCATGAGAACACGAGGGAGAGGGTCCCCTAGAGGTAATCGCACGCCAAGAGGCCAACGGAGTCGATGGTTTGTCGATCCGACCTCCGGTTGTCGAGTTATGTCGAGTTGCAAGTCACATGAAAATGTCATTCAGGGACACTTGGTGACTTTCGGTCTGGGAGCGAAAAAGAAAACGGAGCAGCAAGATTGCGTGGCGTTGGCTCCTGCAAGTGTGTATGGGAAATGCCGACGTGGGAACACTACCAACACTAGCTCGGTGGAGGTTTTTGGAGAGTTGACCCACCAATGCGAGATTGCATTGAAGGAAACTGAGCAAAACCCTAGTTTATGAAATGAATGCACAATGAAGTCACTGGGCCATGAGAACAAGAGGTAGAGGGCCCCGTAGAGTTGAGTGGAGTATTTTGGTCTTTTTAGGACCCAGACCAGCCATTTGGTAGAGCCTTCTTGCACATCATCGATATCTCGGTCCAAACTTTATGTGATTTTAAACAGAGGAGCATGAGCGCCTTTGAACTAGGAAGAGGTAAAATGAGCTAGGTTGAGAGCAATAAATGTTGTATTTCTTCACACAATCTAATGGAAAATGGCCTTGGGATTGGGAGGGATAAATCCCTATAATTGCATAAAGGAAAGAGTTCATCATTTAAAGCATCAACGTACCAGATATTTAGCCATCGTCCAAGTGGCTTGCGTATGCATCTAGAGTTTAATTTTAATCATTCATGTCATGTCCTAGGGGTGCCCCTCTCCTCCGGTCTAACAGTTATATTTGTGTGGATGATGGATGGGAATCTTATGGTGAAAAATGGGATGGTGATGGTGACAACATGGGTAGGAAGAGCACAGTGGTGATGTTCATGGTGGCATGGTGATGGAGACAATGACCATGGGGATAGTGATAATGAGCATGAAGATCGTGATGGTGCTAGTGAGCATGAAAATGGGAATGGGGATGTAGATATTATGGTTTACTTAGATGGGAGAAAAAAACAAAGAAAACAAATCCATGACGAAACATGTGCAATTTATCAATCTAGGAAGCTATCAATGTATGGCTGCAATAGTCAAAATATTAATGTCAATACTCAATGAGACCACGAAAAAAAATCATAGCATACATGTACACCACATACCTATAACAAAGTACTTGATAAAACATGCAAACCACATACCATATTACCTACCTATGGTCATTCGACTAGACCATCAGGATCACCTCGAATACCAATGGTTTCCTTTAACCTCTCATGCTCGGAATAAGGCAATAAGTATCGTGCCTTTGATGAGTTCTTCCTTGGCATTTTTTGCAGCTGGAGGTTTGTGCCAATAACTAAGTTTGTATAATGGTATACAATCTCACCTGGTCTATAATCTTCATATGTATACCCTTTTCTATTTGCTGAGTGGGAAACCTAGTTCAAATATTCTCCCTTTATAACCATCGACCCAATCAGAAAATCAACTCCCTCAGAGTCCCGCAATGGGACATTTAGGGTTTTCTTCCCCTCTAAGCAATGTGCCAGCCAATAGTCAGTGCACCATGCATTGCGTCTCGGGGAAACCATTGCGTATATGTGCCCTGGAGAAAATATAGTTCCAACATTTTAGTCAAATAATTAGACACAATTGGTTGTCAAAAATATCAAAAATATACAAAGATAATTAGACACAACTAGTTGTCAAAAATATAAAAAATATACAAAGCTAATTAGACACAACTAGTTGTCAAAAATATAAAAATATTAATCGAACCTGGTTTTACGAGATCTGATATGTGGTCATAGTCTGGTGAAAAATTTGATTGGTCCTCCTCCAACTGGGATAATTATGTAGCTATTCGTCAACGAATGGGGAGTGATACACGGTCCCAGCTATCAACCCAATCCATGGATTCACATTTGTCCCATTCACCACTATTGCATGGAGAACAAAAACATGACAATTTCCTTGTCCACATTTCAAGTATAACATTGTCCGACGTTCTAACTGAATGAAATGCACGAGTTCCTTGGATGGTATTGCACTCATATAACGCTGAATGATTTACATCCACCACCTCCCAAAAATATCTAACCACATGTGCTTTCCTGGTTGAGTGATCTTCCTGCCTTCTTGCTCCCTCCCCCATGATTGAAGCACACCATTCAACGATGGTTTTTGCATTTTAGATGATAGGTCCATCTATGAACTTCATTTCTTTCCCGCGTAATGCAGCCTTTATGCACACACCTGCTCCATCATGTTCACCTTTTCCATGTTCAGTCTCAAAATAGTTCCAAATATGTGGCACCTTGTGCCTTTTGTGGAGCATACACAACCATTGGAAGACACGGGCATTTTTGAATTGCCCTGCACAACCGTCAGACCAAATCCAATGTTGTTCCATTCGTATACTGTTATCCTTCAAGTGGTTGTAGAACATTTGAAAATTGTGTTGTACAAAAGCCAACTCGTGACACCTGTCATCACTTATGTAGAAGTGATACTCCTTCAATATAACCCTGTTGTCTTCGGTACTATCTGCCCCATGTCTATAGGTGATATGGACCATTAGGCTTACCTAATCCAAGTGATAGTATTGACTCTGAATCTCATTTTGTGGTTGAAGAGTGTAGTTTTCCGCAAAATCGACCACTGACATGATAGTCCCGATAGGAAATGTATCCCTGGACGTTCTAAACTGTTCATCTTTCCAACGAGCCACATGCACATACTTTACATATTGTTGTGTCTTTTCAAAGAATTCCTCCATGAAGTCGCAAACCCGTACCTGGTATATCAACAATAAAGACATTATATCAATAGATTGTTACATATGAAATTGAAATCTGAAGAAAAAATAGTATCCAATAGCTCATTACCAACCTGAAAAGTGATCAATTGTATTTTTTTTCTTTTGTTCCCTCCCTCAATATCATACATGACATATTTGAATGACTGCAAGCTCACCTCCTGCCTCCCAAGTTCATGCTCATCGGTCACATGTATGCATTTTTCCAATAAGGTGAATCCACCACACCTTGGGCATGTCCCATCTATGCAATTTTTTTGATAAAATGTGCAATCGTTTGGCCTGCTACACAAAATGCTATGAATAAAGTCTCTAGATGGAATCGGTGGTAATGCAGTTGAGCATTCCTACATAGGAGTGTTATGCAATACACGAAAAATATATGTATATGTGTCATAATAGTAACCATACTCAATGTGGTATCGACAACAACATGTGTTACGAGTTGTGTTTATCTTAAAATACCTTGGTTTGCATTTTTCAAAGTATCTTTGGCCCAAGTCAAGTTCGTTATGTTCATTCCTAAATCTCTCATATAATTCTATTTGTGTCATATCAAGAAAATGTTTAAAGTATGGCACACGATCCTTTGAACCCCTTCTCAATTTTAATACATCTTTTTGGTTGGAAGAGGGTCTAGTGTTGTCATGCCAAAATACTTGCACTAATCCCTTTACCGCATCAATGAGCTTCATATCAAAGCATGGCAACTTGCCAATGAAGGCCCAAACATTTGTTTCACCGGTTTCAAATTGTTCTCTTCTAACACAATACCTACGAAGTGTCTTCACATTCAAATTAATAATTTTGGATGTAGGTTTAAGAAAACAATGTGCGCTAGTGTTTTTGCTCACGACTGATTGAGACAACACACGATGAGCCGCATTGTGATCCTTTGAGCGAGATTTCTTTCCAATTGTACTAAATGCATCTACTAAACTTTTAACAATATGAGAACTCGGTTCTAAATTTTTGGTCATCTTTATCTTTAACGTTCTTCTAACAACAACCAGAGACCTAGATTTTAACAATGATCAAAATAATTTGCACTTGTCACCATCACATTTAGAATAAAAAATGTTTTCAAGTATTTGTCGAGTTTGATAAGCAATAGAATGTTTAGACAATGTACCTTCAAGTGAACTAATGAGATTTTCATCAACCTGTATACGTTTCGGAGTTCTTTGGCATGCAGTTGCTAATGTAGGTAAGCATGTTGGAATTGGAGCATGTACAACATCACCAGGACACTCCGGCGTTTCAATAGGAGCCTCTTGTCTTTCATTCTCTTGGACGGTCTCTATAACATTTGCTTCTTCCGTTGTAAATCCTCCACTCAATGCCTCTCTAACTTCATCGCTTGTATAACCACTACCCAACAAGTCATTCACTACCATATTCCGAGGTTGACTTGATGTTGGAATTGAAACGTTGGGTGCTTGTTCATCAAATGTTGTTGAAATTGAGGGCCCCTTTAGTTAATTTCTTCATGTTTCTTGAGGTGGATGGGTAGGAATGACCGTGGAATCATCTATGGTTGGAATTGCATGAGTTTCCATGGAATGCCTTCGAATCCACATGTCCAATATTTTATTTTCTCTAACTTCTTCCATTGTTTCTTGAGGCTTCTCTTTCTTTGCCGATTTCCTTTTTCAATTGCGTGAATTCCCCATGACCACAATGAGCAATACTAAGAAAATAGATTCTAGAGGTGTGCTCAACTATTAAAATATCCAAATTCTTTCTTAATTGTGAATATAGGTTTTTCAAGCTTGCTCAATTGTCAATATAGATACTACCTCAATTGTGAATATAGATTCATCAATCTAGCTCAAATGTGAAAGTAAAGTTTCTACCTCACTTGTGAATATAGAAAATTCTTCATTTGTGAATATAGATTCTTCAAGCTTGCTCAATAGTGAATGTAGATTCTTCTTCAATTGTGTTCATATAGATTCATCAAGCATGCTGGACATTGTGAATGTAGAATAGAATCCCCTTGAAGCTTGAAATTGTGAATGTAGTTCTCCTCTTGGAGCTTGAAATTGTGAATGTAGAATCCTCTTGAAGCTTGCTAACTATGAATGTGGAATACTCAATTCCAAATGCTACCTGTAGAATCTTCTTCAAGCTTGTTGATTGTGAACATAGAGTATATTGAGCTTCCTCAATTGCCTTGAACCGTGATTGTGAAGTATCCTGCTATATGGGAGATGGGAAGAGGAAGAGAAAACACAGGATTTTGGGTATAAACAAATTTTGGAGAATTTTTGCATAGACAAAATGCGCGTGCGTTATGGACAGGCAAAACATGCTAGCGTTATAGACAAACAAAATGCGCTCGCGTTATGGGAATATTAAAAATAATCCTAGGAATTTAATATGTTTGGTGCACGGCTAAATAACGCCTACTTGCACAAAATGAGAGAGCGTTTCTTCATGCAAAAACGCGCTAGCGTTATTGTAATCATCAAAACATTATTTAATA